>CM022395.1:94440261-95640261 GCA_011833715.1 Carcinoscorpius rotundicauda
TGTTGCACAGACCACATTACTGTGCAGCAGTACCAGATAAAAGGAAGTGGTGAGTTAAAAAACTGTGACCAATGAGTAGCCAAAATAACTTCCTCCTTCCAATCTTTACAGAAACAGGATGGCCAAAGAGCTAAATTGATTTGAAAAAGCTTATTATTTCACTGCTCACTCCAGGTTGACTGCCAACTGGTGTACAGTCAGGTTTGATAACTGGACCATCGTCCTTGTATGGAATAGGTACAGTGGTGACAGGGCCAAAGCAGATGGACTTTGCTGCTGTCAGATAGCTCATTCCCACAAATACCAACATGACTTTGTATCCAAAAAAACAACTAAACAGAGACAGATGGGCCAGTTTATTTTGGATACTGATTAGAATAGGATGGTAACAAACATGAAATGATGTCAGGGCCAATAGACAACTGAGTGAATCAGTATATATTGTACAAGTTGTATACTGCAGTTTCAATATGACTCATGGCAAGAGAAATGGCATACAATTTGGCAGTGAACACAGAAACTGTAGAGGGGATTGTGTGCTACAATCAAACTGTTTGTTAGAGCCTACAGAGGCACCTGATTTTGATCCATCTGTATATGTGGGAATGGATGGATCTTTTGAAAGAGTGATATTTTCAATCAGGAGTACCAGCCTTCCTCAGATGACTCAAAAATAGGTCACAGTTGGGAATAGTAATTAGTTATTGTGGAAGAGGCCAAAATGTTGATACTGCTATGCTATTCAAAGATGGATCCAATTTTTATGATTGTGCCTGAATACGAAGGCTAAAAGGAACAATGGCAGATTTTCTGTTATAAAAATGCGTGGCCCACTGAGGATAGAAAACACAGCCCAAGTACAATGCTGTGGTAAAGAGCAAAGTCACTTTGGAAGAGACACTTCCAAATGACAAACATACAGAGGGGGTTCATGGAACTCTACATACAAACTTTGGACTGGAGAAGTATGAAAGGCCCTAGTGACAAAGCCAAAGTCCCTGATGGTGGGTAGGATCAAGCATTTTCAGTGCTGAGGTTCCAGCAGAACAATAAACCATAGACAAGTTTGGATCATATAAGGAAATAAATTTTAAGCATGAGTATCGATCTGCTCCCCAAGAGGTGGAAGAGAGGACACAGAGGATGTTCAGTGCTCTTATACATTTGATAGGAAGTTGCTTGATATGGGAAATAAAGTTTAATTTACAGTCAAATATGAGACCTAAGAACTTTGCCTCAGGAATGACAGGAAGTTCAACATCATCAATATGAAGTTCTGGATCTGGATGAATACCCTGTTGGCAGCAGAAATGTACACAGTTTTAGGGAGAAAAAGTTGAAAACCATTTGCTGTGATTCACTTAAGTACATAATTGACTACAGTTTGTACCTGCCACTTGATAAACCTCATGCTTGATGATTGACATGAGATGTGAAAGTCATCAACGAAAAGACCATTTACAACTGTAGGGGGTAGCTGTTCACTGATGGCATTAATCTTTATAATAAAAAGTGTGGCACTCGGAACAAAGCCCTGAGGGACTCCAAGACCCTGTAGGAAAAAATAGGAGCGTTGAGCCCACATGGACCTGGAATCAGCAGTTCATTAAAAAATGCTTAATAAAAAGTGGCAAATTGCCATACAATCTGTATGAGTGGAGGTCTTTAAAGATGCCACATCTCCATGTTGTATTATAAGGAACCAAACAAGTTGAGCATTAATCATCCTCTCTAAGGTCTTATTGAGACAACTTGTCAAAGCAATGGGACAGTAATTAATAAGAATTTTTGGATTCTTCCCAGATTTAAGAATAGGGAGTACAATAGCTTGGTACCAAATATCAGGAAGGACATTCTCCTGCCATATCCAGTTAAAAACATACAGGAGAATAGTAACAGAGGAAGGAGAAAGGTGGTGTAGCTTCTCATAATGCATATCATCAGGTCCAAATGATGTACTGCCAGACCAATAAAGCACAAGTTTGAGTTTCACCAGTGTAAAAGAGTGATTGTAGTCATAAAGATGATCAGTTGAAAAGGAAAGAGGCAGATATTCAACTCATGTTTTAATAGCTAAAGAGGAAGGAGATGAGTTTGAAGAACTAGATACATGAGAGAAAGATTCACTAAAAGTGTTGACAATGTTCTGAGTTTCAGCAACTTACCATCCATTGAATATTAAAATAGAGACGGGGGCAGAAGCATACTGTCCACTCATCTTCCAGATCTTGTCCCACATGACTTTTGAGCTGGTGATTGAAAAAATGCTGGAGGTGTATTTAATCCAAAATTCCTTCTGGCTTTGACATCTAATTTGCCGAGCATGTGCTTGGGAGTGCTGAAATGCAATGTGGTTTGAAAGCATAAGATATCTAAGAAATTTATCCGAAGCACGTTTTTGAGTTTGTGTTATTGAACAAGCAGAATTCCACCCAGGGCGGGGATGCTGTAGGAACGATGTTGAGGTTTTGGAGATGCACTGAGCAGCTGCTTGGACAATACAGTCGGTTACTGCTATTACACAATCATCTGCCAATAATTTACATACGATGGCAGAATCAAGTTCTGAGAGAGCAGTGAAATAGGCCTGGTTGGCCTGGTCCAACTTCCACTGAGGCACACGGGTCAGATGGCACTGATCATGGCCAATCTCTCTTAATATGATAGGAAAACGATCACTACCCCATGGATTAACATCAACCTCCCAAGAAAAGCAAGTAAAAAGTGAAGGGGAGCAAATAGAAAGATCTATAGCAGTAAATGAATGACTGGGTGCATGAAAATAAGTGTAAGAGCTAGTGTTGAAGAGAGACAGGTTGTGATTCAGCAACATATGCTCTATAGTATGACCCCTCACATCAATAATAGAACCACCCGACGGGATTATGCCCATTAAGATAACCAGAAATTGAAAAGGGGGTTGGCAGCTGCTCAATGAGGGCATCAAGGTCTGAGGGATAAGTTGATGTGATCCAAGGAGATATGGATGGTTACAGCCTCCATGGCCGTTTTCAGTGACAAAAACTGGGTGGGCACATATTGATCAATCAGCAGTGCTACTCCTTGTCCTTCACATGACCTATCCTTTTGGCATAAGGAGTATTGTCAAATTGTGACTCTATTAGTAGGTGTTAAAAATGTTTCCTGTAAAGAAAGACATTTGGGATGATAAAAGTTAATCAAATCTTTGATGTCATTAACATATGATTGAAAACCTCAACAGTTCCATTGGATTAGCATGGCCATTTTTATTTATTTTGAAGGAGAATACAGCAAGGATACCTTCTGCTTGTGACTGCTCTTCTTTACTTTACTGGATGTGAATTGGTCACTCTCTTGTGATCATGTTCTGAATTGAGTAGGCAGGTTGGTGCTTGTAAACATATTTTCAAGTAATTTAGGATGTAAACAAATGGTTTAATTTTTGGGGTGTCAAGAAAGAAAGACCCCATGGAAACACCTGGGATTGAACAAGATGAAGTTGGAGAATGACTCCAAGATGTGGAATGGACAGAGATAGAAGTAGATACTGATTCATTAACATGCACTGATAAGGATTCTATAGGAGGCATGGAAAGGTCTGCCAAGACTCCTACTGTGGTAGTAGAACGGATCACAGCAGCATAATCCAAGATGTAATTTCTGAGCCTCTGGGTAAGTAATTACAGTTAACACAATGTGGTTCTAGTTGGCATTCAAAAGCATCATGGTCGTTACCAGTACAGCTAGAACACATCAAGGAACCATGGCAAAATGTTTTCGAGTGACCAAATCTCTGACAATGAAAACATCTAACAGAGTTAGGAATATAAGGCCATACCTTACAATTCAGATATCTTGCCTTGATTGTGGTAGGAGAATGTGATGTTGTAATGTTAACATTAGAACATTTGTCAGCTCCATAATCCCGTCTCTACGAGTAAAAATTCGGCACACAGCTGTAACACCTTGGTTGGTGAAACCTGCAAGAATCTCTTACTCTGAAATGGTCTTTAAATCCCTCTCAACTATAACTCCTCTGGAAGAATTCAAAGTAGAATGAGGAGTAACCTCAATGGGTATATCTCCAATGACTTTTGATTTAAAGAGGAGTTTGGAATGTTGTGATGAAGCTGTTTCCACTAAAATATCCCCAGATCGTAATATTTTTACTAATTTAAGAGAGCCAGCAAGCCCTTCTGAATAAAAAATGAAGACACCTGCCCTAAGGGTTTTTCAGTTAAAAAATATATAATTAAAAATCACGGAACAGATTCAAGTTGTGAATTTGATCATACAGAGTCATCAATGTGTGGTCGTTTGCCAGTAGTTGGATTTTTCTCTAAACTTTCATGCTTGTTTATGTTTTTTATTTGAGAAGTATCCAATAATAATAAAAAGAATATTTAGTTCACGTACACCAAACAACTCATCTGTTTATGTACACTAAACAACGCATCTGCCCATGTTTACTAAACAATGTGTCTGTTCCTGTTTACTTAGCAACGTAACTTTCTGAGAGGTATCTATAATAAAAATAAGAATATTTCAGTGCCCACTGACCCCACCCACAATGGAGCCCTGTGAAAGGATGTACTACAGTCTCATGTAAGGTCACTGCAGCAATGCCTGGGTTTCATAAGCACAATACCTGAACACCAGTATCAGACACAATATTCACTACACCCGTTAAGGATGCCCTACATTGGCACTCAGTTGACCCTGGCCAAAATGGACTAGCCGATTGATCCTTGGGGGTCACACCCCAAGACTGCCTGTCTACAGGCATTCATAGCCAATGTGGGTGTTGGAGTTGGACCCCTCAACCACCAGGATCCTCTCCTCCCTTCATGAGTCAGCAGGCACAGCAAATATACAGGTGGTTGTTTAGATAACAGAAGAGGTAAACTGAAAGTACAGAACCTTCTATAGGAGGTCCCCTCACCATGTACAGGAATCTACATCAAGGGAGCCATATGATGAGAAAGTGTAAAAATCCATACACTATGTAGCTATATATTGATACAGAACTAATAAAGTTAGCCATGTTAATTTATATGTACAAAAGTAAAGCTCCTATTAGTTAACACAAGGATCAACCTCTGTTGGTAGAATGTTCTTTGTGGTGATTCACAAGAGCATTAGTTTGCATTCTACTAATTAATAAGTTTGCATTCCCATCAACAAGAATGTTGAAGAATTTCTTGTTATTAGATTCCTTGGTTCATCCTTGGAATACAAATAATCGACTAAAACCACAACTGACATGCATATAATAACCACAAAAACAATTCAAGCTCCTACACTTCCAACAAGCACATTCATACAATGTTAACAGTGAAACACACCAACAGCTGAAGATCAATATTGTGCACCTGTATGGTGTGCACGTTATCCACTTGATGAAAAGTGTTCAGTTGAACTCCACCACATTCTTTTAACGTCACAGCAAATGGGACCATCCAGTCCACACAAGCAGCTAGTTCATTCTTCTTTAAACCTACAGTTTAAACATTACTATATTTAGTAATATTAGAAAAATTAGAGCAAAAAGAAATAACTTTGTATAAAAATCAAGAATTTTAACTTTCTAAGGCAAAATCTATGTCTTCAAATTTTATCAAATATTCATCTACTTTCATTTCACACTTTTTATTTGAAATTTAAGCAAGTAAATAATGGGGTCTTTGTAGCCACCTTCTTTCTGCAGGTACAAAATACCACAGATTGGAAAATATTGGTTCAAATCATGTCATTCTTTAAATTGAATTCACTTGAAATAAAAAATAATTTCAGAAGTTTATCATTGTGAATAATTAGACTGAAATAATTTATATATACATCGATATTGTATGATATACATGTGTGTTAAATATGTTGAACATACGTTTTACATCAAATGTCTGTCTTAAAACAAAGTTATATTGAGTTATCTGTCAGAGAATTGAGCTCCAGATTAAGTATTGTTATTTCATAAAGTTACAGCTGTCTTAATGGAAGATCACATCAAATATCATTATAACAAGATTGGTGTTATTTTTTATAAATATTGAAATTTTACCAAGGTTAGTAGGTCTACTGTTATCATGAAGGCATATATAGAAAAATGTGAATATTTATATAACTTTTAATGAATATTATTAATGGTGGTATTGAGATACCAAGTGTTGGTATTTAACTATCAATACGATTACTACCCACTGAAATAATAAATATACATAACAGGATTTCTCCCTCTGTCTTGCATGATTAATTTTTACAGCTCACCTGAGAAATAAATTTCAGGTGTTATGTGATGCAAAGCAGCTGCTGCTACAGCACTGTAAGAAAACTGTAGACATTCCACATCCAGGATGCACAAGTCTATTAACTGGGTGAAAAAACAAACTTAAGACGTGCACAAAAACAAAAGTTACCACAATGCAATTTTGTGAAGCTTTTATTGCCAGCATCGACACATTAACTGTAAAAAGTTTGTGAAAGATTGTAAACAAAAGAAGTTTTTTACATTGAAAAAAAAACTACACAAAGCAAACAAAAATTAAGTTTGATTTTGTTGTTAAGAACGAAAATATTTTTTTCACCTTAAATCTTTATAATTCATTTGATTTTAAAATCTCCTAAATAAAGATAAAAATGTTTGTTTTTCTTTTGTAAAACATTTGTTAAATAGAGAAACTTTTAACTTTTATTACCTTATCAGTAACCAAAGCAAAACCTACATGCAACAAAAGTTGAAAATGAAAAATACTTTTGTTTAGAATGATTGCAATACACAAAATTATAATTAGTTATCTTCAAGTATTTTAACTTTTCACAACTGTTTTCATTTAAATTTATTGTTATATGTCTAATCAACACAAGAAGTAACTCACCAGGCAGGAGAGCACAGTAAACAAATGGATCAGATTACATCATGCATGTCTTAAATGTATGTTTTGTAGGTGTTGTTTTAAGGAGAGGACAATAAAAAGTGATAGAATATTTACATTTTCTAAACTAACCTAATAAATATTTACATTTTAATTAAAAATTTGAAACATACATTATTGTAAAAACAGAAACAATATATTTAGAACTTAATTCCGTGCTGTTATGCACTTTTGTGCCAGTATTCATCAGCCTTCTTTTATTTAAATGTTTTGGTTGTCCACAAATAATTCATGTAGGTCTCAATAACAAATCTATAAAACCAAAAACGTATCACTCACAAGATTAGATTGTTCAAGAACTAGTGCAATTTTTCTGGGTTTCTAACATAGATGTGACAAAAGATTCATTACTTCTTAGAACACCCGTGGTAAATTGTTGGCTTTTACTACTAAAACACAAGATATTCATATGATTTATCTAATGTACAATTAACTCTTTATATTAGTTAGAAACATGTCAAAGATAATTACAGACAGTTTTTGAAAAACAAAGGAGGGGCTAGTGTTGAACAAATACATTAATAACTCAGTAGAGCAAGAAGCAGTTAAACTTTCATATTCTAGCTTGTTAGTATCTATAACATGTCTCTGAATAACAATCTCTGTCCTCCATCCATATATTTACATATGCAAGACATCATGTCTAATGAAGGTAAGGGAGAAAAACAACCTATGAATGATAAAAAGTTAACTGAACAATCTGAAGTTTTTGTAGGGAAAAAAGAGAAACTTGTTAGTAATTATGTGACTATCACATTAAGGATTCATGTAACAAAACGTGCACAGGTTCACTACATTGGACACAACCTGTATTAGAAAAGGAATGTTCACTATAATTCCAAACTTACTGTATACACACGTACATTAAATGTCGTCAACTCTTGTAAAATGTACAAATCTGTTGTACACAAACTCAGATTGTTACAAAAATACTTGTACTCAAAATTCTCAGTTGACAATTTTAGTCTCAGGTCAAAGTGCAAGGTGGTCTTTACATAAAGTATAAAAAAACTTTTATCCATCATACATCTTGCTTATTGCGTAACCTCTAAAACCTTCAAAATGTACGTTTTTTTCAATAACTCTGTATCTGATACTTATTCTTCTCAGCTAAAAATTATCATTAAATCAGTCGTGTAAGGTAAAACAAATAGCTGCTAACTCTGACATCAGATATATGATATTGAATGTCATTTTGTAAAGTTTGACCACCATACCATTAAACATTTCTTTTTGAAATTAATAAAATAAAACAAATAAACATTTGAACTGTAAGCTATATTTTGAAGTAAAGCTTACTGGTACACATTGGTATTGAAGCTGTTTAATTGAATCGTGAATGTAATCATGTTAAATATCATGATGTGCACATTGACGTCCATCAATAACCACACGGTTAATTTGTTTTTAATTCTGAAAATCCATTTTAATTGGAAGTGCAAAATTAAGTTTTAAGTAATGGATATCTTAAAGAAGAGTTGACAATTCTATACTGAAATATTTGAAACAAACATAGTAAAACTGACTTCACACAACTACTCACCCGAGCAACTTGTACAAACGTACGAGTCGAATACTCTGGTAATAAAAAGTCATTTCCTCGCGTTTTAGAAAAATCTCCAGCAAGTTGCAAGTAAACATTCAACCAACTGTTAACAGTCATAGGCATTAGATTCCACTTCAGAGTCTGAATGGAGATTAAAGTTCATCATATTTAACAGAACATGCATTACTAAAAATATTTTCAAAGTACTTAAGAATATTATTTCAGTATATCAATATTAGCAGTTAACATGTAAAATGTTTAATTTTCCATACAGAATGCATCGTTAAGAGAGTTGGTAGTTGAAAAAATCTTACATTTGTTGAAATGTGGTTTATCATGCATTTAAAATTTGTTACTACCTTAGTAGCCTATAACCTTGTTTTTGCACACAATTAATTTCTTAAAGATACAGAAAGCAAATTAAAATATTTGTTCAAAAATAATGTATTTTCATTAAGATATCAAACAAGTTAATGTGATGCTGAAAAGCAAGAAATTTCCAAGTACAGCAAAACTAATTCATTCAATCACTTTAACACATTGCAAAATGCACATGAAACAAATGTTACTGAAATACCAAGAAAAGTGAATTTAATTAGCAGTAAATTACTTTTAGCAGCACAATTTCTTTTTCTAAGATTTCAGTTTCTGTACATGCTCCATCAGTGATATAAGCAAACTCTGACAGCTTAGGTGGGCAGATTTCCTGTCCAGAAAGGAAATAAAAGAAGATCAACCCTAAATTGAAATTAAGTTAATAAAAAAAGATATCACTAAATTAATTGAAAAACATATGATCTTATACAAAAATCTTTAACGAGAAAATTTTTTTTATTAATGAACATGATAACAAAAATAGTCATGCAACACCACATTTGATTTCTTGAAATAAGAGGTGTAATAAATCCCAAATGTATTTAACCAGATAAAATAATTTGATCATTGTTTGAGTGACATTTTACGGGGCATGAAACCTTATAAATTTAGTGAGTGTTGGATTGTAAAAAATATAATGTAAAATCATCAAGTGCATGAAATTTATCATGAAAGTAAACATAGATTCAATTTTAAACTTAAATAATTTGAGTTAGACTATTTTATATCACAAATGTTTTAAATTAAAATCAAACCTCTTTAATCAAAGGATACTTAAATTTAAAAAAAATCTACAAATATTTTTTCCAATTTTGTTGTCTATAAATTTCTTTCTATACTTTAAGTACATAGTCTAACAACATTAGTTTGTTGGAATGCAGCATTACTGAAACCTACTGGCTTTTTTACACAGTAAAAGTTATAATTCTAACCAAATTTTATCAATAATTATTCTATGAACATGCCATGAATTCATTTCATGATTGATCTTAATTTTGGTTAGTAATTTACTAACATTTGACTGGCTTGACTGCTCTTTTCTGCTTCCTTGATGGCCAAGCTTAATTACACAAAACTTATTGACATTTGACTGACTGCTCTTTTCAGCCTCCTTGATGGCCAAGCTTAATTACACAAAATTTATATACTTCATTTACCTTTAAAATGTGAGATGAGGTCATACTTTGAAACAGAGTTAGTAGTACTTGCCCCTTCATTTTTTGCAGCCAATACATTAATAGCCTATAATTAGTCACACATTATTTGCAAAGGTTAATTATCTTTATATTAAATCACTAACATACATTTTTACTTCTATTATAAAGTTTAATTATAATAATTTGAAATACATAACAAAATTTCAGTAACAATAAAACAAAACACTGTTAAAATCATATTCACAAAATAAAATATACCTAATTTGATATCAAACTACCTTCAAATTCAATGTGTAGAAATCTGTAATATGTAAATTTAAGTATTAGAAATGAATATGTTCTAATGAAACAGTTTTGATCTTGAAATAACATAACAAAATGTACATGTGTTGGACAGGAATACAAAAATTAATTTGATATATTTAAAAAAATCATTTAAAAATTTATCTTCATAACAAGACATGATCTTCAGCTGTCATTAATACTTTCTGATGGTGTGGTTGTAAACTTAATTTAATAACTTTATAGAACTGAATCAGACAGCAATGTGCTGTACACATCAACATTCATATATTTATTAAACAATCAATTTGATGCTACATGTATAAGCAAACATTATATAGTAAGAAAAACTAAAACAAAACTTTAAAGGTTTTACAACTGAAATATTTATTATAGATTTATATTTTACTTAACTTCATTAATGTATATACACCACTATTATAATTTATTTTTTTCCTGCGAGCTCCCCAAATCTTTGACACACACTTTTTTTTTTATCCATGGCCACCATAATGAGGTCACAAAAGAACTTATGTCATTATCAGTTAATTCAAAACTTATCTTTCATAAATAAAACAGCCTACTGGTTGATATGGTTTTATACAGATGGTGATATGTACAAAGAATAATCCAAAATTATTAAATAATTGTAGTTTTGAAAATTTACCTCTATTTTAGTAGCAACAAATAAAGATGTTATTCCTAAAAGCTGAAGTTGTTGTTTTGGCAAATTTTGTTGAGTAGCGAGGTAGCGGTCAATAAAATCTTGGGCAAGATAAAACGATTCTCTATGGAGCCGGTATATTTCACAAACCTTAAAATACACACACGGCAATTCTTAATATAATAATCTGTTCTACAAAACTCATTACTTTTGTCTTGACGTAAACATATCTTTCTCAGTCTTCAATATACAAATCATTCATTTAAGTATTCATAGTTTCCAAAGATGACAAAAACATATGCATTGTAATATTTACATAAGCACAAATAAAAAAACAGCTACATTTAGTAATAGATATGAATTCTCTTTATTAATGTTTTCTTATAAAACCTAAAAACATATTTAACTTTTTTAGTTATATTGGTAAAAGCATTTTTCACCCCTCTTTACTTGTAATCACAAAACTAATTTTGTGATTAATGTTAATCACATTTGTATACTTCAACAAAAGAAAGGAATTGGTAATATTAATCAATTATTATTTTCCAAATTTAACATGATAGTATTTGTAGTTTTTAAACCTCAATTGGAAAAACCAGGGGCACTCAAACTGTTGTTTCTCTTCAGCTCCACATGCATTCTTAAGTTAGACCTCTCTTGGGGATTAGGAGAGTACCTTATTTCATGTCTGGGAAAATTGAGAAATCATTAAGGCTGTGGAGAAAAACAGCTAGGCAATTTCAATGTGGGTGAATTCAATCTTGAAATAGGGTCTTTAGATGAAGAAATTTATGGAGTAGCAGAGAGATTCAACTGGAGTGTGTCACATTTTATCAAAAGAATGTCATCATCACCTGGCATTCCCAGATGGTCACCTACTTCTTAACAAAAAAAAAATTAGAAAGCTTAAAAAGTAATACGTTCTTGAGTCAGAGAAAAGTTCCCCCAGGGTTTAGGAGGTTAAAGGTTGGATATGTGAGCCACTCACTAATATACATTTTTTTTTCCCAAGTCCTTGAACAGCAGGTAGGTTCCAGAGGATTTGAAGTTAGCTAACGTAACTCCTCTTTTCACGAAAGGTAATAAAATTGTCCTGCTAACTATAAGGCTGTTAGATTTGTATCAACTGTGGGAAATGTTTCAAAAAGTCTATTAAAAGATGCTTTGCAAAGTCATTTAACAAAGTTTAAGATTTTATTGGATCGTCAACATGGTTTCACTAAGTGAAAATCTTGTCTCACAAATCTTTGAAAAGGCTATTGCTTATATGAATGAAGATAAGAGTGTAGATTTGGTATATCTATATTTTCAGAAAACATTTGAAAAGATGCCACATAAAAATCTTATAAAAATTTATTGTACAAGCCTGGGAGATAAATTAGCAAATTAGATAGATGAGTGGCTGGATGGAAGAAAGCAGAGGGTTGTTACAAATGGAGTTTAGTCAAGCTGGATTAAAACACAAGTGAAGTACTTCAGGTCTCATTCTTAGGACCTGTGCTCTTTTTGATTTACATCAATGATAAAGATGCTGGAATGGTCAATATACTGCTTAAAGTTGTTGATGATGTTAAGGTCTTTGATGTCATTACCCGTGAAGAGGATGCTGCTGATTTACAAAAGGTGGTAAATGAACAGCAAATGGGTTTTAATGATAATAAATGTAAGACAATGCATGTGGATTATTATAATTTGAATGACAATAATCTTAACAATATTATGGTAGAAATGGATCTTTGTGTATGGGGTGATCAGTCTCTAAAACTGTACAAGAAATGTGTTGTAAATAGCAATAGGAAAAATCAAATCTTAGGTTGTATTTGAAGACATAACTTCATTTTACAGATCACTGGTTAAATCAATCTAGAGTATTGTGTTTAGTCTGTGGCACTTTATTTAGTAAGGATAATGAACTGTTGGAAATAGCCATTTGTTTTTTTAATTTTTCACAAAGCTACAGGAGGGCTATCTCCACTAGTCATCCCTAATTTAACAGTTCAAGACTAGAGGAAAGTCAGCTAGTCATTAACACATCCTGTCGATTCTTGGGCTCCTCTTTTATCAATGAATAGTGGGCTTAATTGTTACATTTTAACACTCTTACACGGCAAGCCTGTTTGGTATGATGGGGATTCAAACTCATAATCCTTACACTCTGAGTTGAATGCCTCAAACACCTGACCATGCCAGAACAGGAAATGGTTCAGAGGAAAGCTACAACAATGAAGAGGTTGTTGTAAAAGAAGAGATTATAAGCTCTGAAACTGTTTTATAAAGAAGAGTTGATTGAGGTGTTTAAAATTCTACAAGGAATTAACAATTTTGAGGTATATTTTTTTTCACATTTAACAGTAAGAAAAGTAAAACTATAGGATACAAGTAGAAATTCTGGAAGGGTAAAAGTTACCTTCAGCTAAAACAGTTTTGTTTTTCTAAGGCTTTTGAAATGAATTGCCAGTAGGTGTTGTAAAGGCAGTAAGTTTAAGGTAGTTTATGGGAAAGCTTGATCACCATATGAATGATAAGGACTAGCCAAGATTTTTTTTATTTTTTTTTTTATTTAATAGTTTTTAGTTCAGAAAATTTAACAACATTAGAAACCAGCAGGTCCTTTTGTTGTCCCTAAACATAACATTATGTTAATTTTAATCTCATTATCAAGCAGACAGTAGCAGTGATTTTGTAAGGATGACCCAGATTGGTCATCAAAATGGTACTTTAAACATCTTCTTTATAGATCGTCAGAACTTTACAGTATTTCCTTTTATAACAACATCCATGTAATGACTGAATCACAAGTTTTGAGTATGTCTGAACTCAAGACCAGATTAAGAGTCTTTTATTGACCATAGGCTTTTCAACTTATAGAAGTCCCCTCAAAACAGCCTCTGCATGCACTACATTTAGTCATAGCTTGAGGTCCAATAATCAGTGTCAATGCCGAGGCGTTAGCCTGGTAAGCCCAAACCTAAATTCAGGGTTTTCTGAATTTCTTATTCTGCTACTTGTTTTTTATATGATAACCTTAAAAACTAAAATAATGGCATTAACTATTTCAACTGGAGTATTTTCTTTTATACGCATTATTGATAAGTTGTAGTAATTAAAAAAACAAAATAAATGTAGTGTGAATGATGTTATCATTACCCCTTGAAGTTAGCTTTCTTACACAAACATAAGGGTCCTTTAAAAAGCTTAAGTACAAGACGAAGCAGGAATTATCCATCAATAATAAACAGACAAGAAATGTTACTGTTAGAATCTCATTCTATTTTGAACTTGATTATAAATGGGAACCTTTTTATATCTATTGATATCATGTATTTAAACAAGTAAATAGACTAAGAACCTTTGAAAAAAGGAACTAACTGTAAGGATGGCTGATATCAATTTTTCAAAAACAACGAAAACCAATATAGTAAGGATAGCATCCCATCCATATTCTCTTGTTTGCATTTATTTTGAAAGGCTAATATATTGACCATCCCTACATTTACATTATACTTTGAAAAGTATTTTCTCTGCTTGTTTGTTCAATGTCGTGTTTCAATAGACATAGGAAAATTGTATTTATAGCCAAGTTCTAAATACAATGAAGTTCCAACTGTAATGCTTATTTTTTATGTATTCTTAGCTGATAATTACTGTTTTATGTCATACTGATTAAAAGTAAAACCAATTATATATGAAACCATAGGATTACGGCAGCAAATCTTTATAAAAAAAATTGTTTTTATGATACTTTATAATATATCAGACTCAGTTATAAGTATCAAAACGTACTTCTATTAACCAATCTAATAAAATTGCTCTCATCCGAGCTTGTAGACCAGGATGTCGAGATAACAGTTGGGAATCTCGAAGGTAAATAGCATCTTTCTGAACCATATTCTCCCACACTTCTCGAGGATCTGCCCAGGATAAATGAGGTAGGGGTGAATTTTGTTCTTCTGGAGTAGACATATATGCAAGTCCACGAAACTGACTAAGAGTTAGGGAAGCTAGCATATCAGATGGAGTTCGCTGACATGCATCTAGTACTTCTGAACTGTTGTTTATGCTTGTAGTTTTCATTGTAGAGGCAATAGAAAAGCAGATCTCTTCTTTGCTGTTATTATCTTGGATACCTGGATCAAAGCTTGTCTAAAAAAACACCAAAAAACACTGTGTTAATTCATTTTTTTTTTACTCTTTTTCATGTTACATTTTCTACTTTTAATCATATTTTTTTCACTATAAACAGAATTAGTATTTATAACCTATGTATAAAACTTTAAATGTATGAGTATTTATAAATCACCAAGTTAATTTAGCCACATTATACATTTTTAATAGATTGTACGACACAATTCACACATAAAGTAGATATGCCAAACTTTCTGATATTTCTTTATTTATTATGAATCTTCAGCTACATTAAAGATAATATTTTTCAAATGTTTAGCCTAATAATATTTTATTCCAAGACTGAAATGTGTTTCATAAATTGACAATTAACATTAAACTATCCTAATTTGGTAATGACAAAAACATATTTAGCAACTTTAAATACTTCACTGAAACAAAATGAAAATAGTAGAGCATTCTCCTTCCTATGGATTAAGGGATTACAAAATCTTAGTTTCATTTAAAAAGGATTTTATCTCTTGGAAACAATTTTGCACATGCAAACAAACTGACAATCAATAAATATAATAAACACAAAAGTTTCATTACTCTACACATTGCCAATCTTGTCAATTGACCAGTACAACCTTACACGAGCTAAAATTTCACTGATGAAAACCACTGACTGGAAACAAAAGGAAAATAAACACTGCTTATTACACTCTTCCACACTTATAATTTCAGTGGCTATAAAGAATATCACTTCAATAATTAATCAATTAAGATTTTCTGTTTACACCACGTGACACTAAGTTCTACAACTTTTAATTTTTTCTTACATAATGGGAATTCGGCTTAACAGTTAACATGTATACAAACTAGAAACCCCATTAACTCAACCAACAAGAGTAATCACATAAAAATCAAGAAATATTACAATCCCTTTCTTCATTTTGTATTTTCTCTAATGAGATAACTACTAATTTGAAAGTCCTCAATTCTTAGAGGTACTTCTATTCCTCCCTTAGTTATTTCATTACTGCAGTGTTTAATCACAAATTATGAATCAAAGTAAACAAAAGAAAGAGAGGTGAAAAGTTTCAGGATTTTGGTGTTTCATTTCACAGACTGAAAATTGAAGAACACGAGTCCTATAAGAACTGAACTAAAAACCATTTATGTTCTGAGGAAGTGTATATAGTGATTCTATCTCATAAATTACCTTTCATTCTAAAATCACCTACAAATATATCTTTGCATAATGACACACTACCATCTTCATATTATTCAACACAACAATAAGTTGTGAGGACAAAAAACAAAATAAGTATCCCGTTTCTTTCAAACAGATATAAAAGTAAAACAATGTTTAAGTCTTCTTGAAGCTGTCCTGAGTAAAATTTGTACACATGTAGCTATTGTATACAGAATATTTGTTGTACATATGATGATTGCATTTAGAAAAGAAAATGAAGCAAATCTTAACAAACAAAAGTTTTTACATTAACATTACAACATTAAGTTTTTACATTAATATTACAACCTAAAAGAAATAAAAACATCATACAAGTGCCTTCCAACTGAATGCTTGTCTAAAATAAATTTTTGTGCAATAGCTTATTAAAAAACACAAGCGTAATTTAAAAATAAAGCTCTAATATTCTTATAACACTTATAAAAAGAATAGTGACAAAACACTTGTAGAAACAAACAAAACATTAAAATCAAACTGTTGGGTTTCATCATGTAACTGTTTGATTATAATAACAAACACATGCATGATTTAGCAAATCAACCTACAACTTCAAGAAACATCTTTGAGCTTCTAAAGCTTAAAACTTATTTGCATTTAATTAAATCAGCATTCTTAACCATCATACATCACAACTAAAACATATCAAATGTCCAAACTGTTTAAGTCCTTAGAACTATAAGCACAACCAATTAAATAATACACCTCTAGTGTTCCGTACTTCAGAAAAAACAAGTTAAAATCACTAACTATCTTTTTTAAATATGTACATTTCTCACATGTAAGAATCTGTTCTGTATTTTGTTATAATGAGGAAGATATCAACCTTAATCAAGTTTGTAATAACTTTTACTTTTTAATTTTTAAACTTGCATTTTATCAGCTTGTTCCATCAAAGCCAAACAGTCACCAGAAGAATCAAGTTCTTCAATAATTTTGTTTCTTCTTTAACAATTACACAATCATTCTTTTATTTAACATGCTTACAACTTTTCAAACCTCAAGTATAATATTTTATACTTCTCAACAGTGATATTTATTTCCACATTCTACACAATTATTAATGTTAATTTTCTTCTAAATACAAAGAACGTCCAAAACCATTAACCCTTTCCAAGTCTTGACATAGTCAACTAATTTAAGATTATTACAGCCAGAGAATACCAAAAGTACTGAAATGCACAACAAAGGTTTTAGAACTGACCTATTAGAGCTCCAACTTTACCTCTTCAAATTAGAAAAAGAACCTTTTCTTCCCCACTTACTAAGCTCATTTTTCTAACTGTAATTTAAGTTTTTCATCATTCCATAAAATCTCTTATTTAACTACTTGTTAAATACTGAAAGTTAAAATTATCCAAAAATTTCAACAACCATGTTAAATATTGTGTTTTAAATTACAAATTATTTCTTACACCAGATTTAAACATCTAAGTACCTACACAAGTGAAACTAAAGCTAATGAGCCTTCCTTGGCCTCTTCAAAATAGGGTTTACATTTTCAATTTTCCAACCATTCAGAATTACTTGAAGCAAGTAACTTAAAAAAAAAGAAGATAAAATGCAAACCACATAAGCTACTTAAAGGTCTCCATCTTGTCAGGGTAATAATTAAAAAACCAAAGCTTAATCACCAATTTCCTGTAAATGAAATACTCCCAGGAAAAATGAAAATGATTGTTGCTCACCTTCCTTGTTAAGTATCAGAAAAAACAAAATGAAAAATACGATAGTAAGTTATTATTGTGATATTACGTATTAAAAAAATATAAAAAGCTAAGGCAGTAAGCAGTTTGAACCATTACAATAAAAAATATTCATTACATGGAACCTCAAACTACCTCACATAACAAATGATTTCAAGACAAAATTAATACAATTGACTACTAAACTAGCAAATGCAGGAAGTCTTGGATAATAAAATACTACTAATATCACCAATGATAATGTGGCATATTTGTACTGTCATATCTCAAAGGGCAATCACTCAACACTGATAAAATACTAATTTATGTTCCACAATGTTAACTTCATAAACTTGTCTTAAAGAAAACAGTTGAATAATAATGCACTAGTAATTACAGAAAAATAAACTTTGAACATCTTTACAACAGTCAACTTAGGAGATTTAATGATGTCTTTAATCACACTATTATAATACTTCACACAAAGTATAGATACACGATAGTCACTAAAAAATAAAAAACTTCAAGTTACAGCAGCTTTACTACTCTGTGAATGATAGCTCTCTTGAGATAAAAACATGTCTTTAAATCTAAAGCACAGTGATTAGAAAATTATCTTTGTATTTCATCACTGCCAAACTTTATTGTGCTGACATAAACTCTATTGTTACAAATGACAAACAACAACAGATGTCACATCTTAAAAATACAAAACAGTTAAAATCATTGTAAATAAAAAGAAAAAAGTTAAAAATATTTCTTTTCATACAAAGTGGAACACTAACATATTTTGTAAATATAAAATTTAGAGCATATATTAAAAATACAACCAACCACTTCAATGTTATTTGTAATTGAAATATATAAACAAATTAGTTCCTAATATTCATTATCCATTTCATCTTTACTAACTATACAATGTATTTACACTTTATCTTGTGTACTTCCACACTTTTTAATTATGTTTAAATATTTTAACATTTTTTATCTTTCCAAACTATTTTCTTCTAAACCCAATTTCTCTCTAATGCTAAAAATAACTTAAAAAGCAGTATTTCTGCAAGTCAGAAAAGTAATTAGATACGTCTGTAAGAACTTTCACTTTGTGACTCAAACTCGATTTCTTCACAAAGGAGGAAAAAAAATCTATTCCTGAAAGCTTCTTTGTAACGTACCTACTACAAGCCTTCATTCTGAAAGTTAAGATATTAAAATTTTATACCACACACTTTCTACTGAATTTTAATTTTTTTATTCAATTATTGATGTAATTGCTATATCTTACAGATAACTAATGTCAGACTAATTAGTCTTGTTACTTACAAATTTTTCCTGATGTCTATTTGTCTCAACTAATCTATAACTTAGATCGCGTTGTCAACATGCTTTTCAAGGAACAGGGAACTACCATGAAGGTAAAGTTTTGTGTTTCATGAGTTTTTTTTTTAAATGTTAATTCATTAATAATATAATTTAAAATGTTTAATAGTTTACTTTTATTGTGCCGACTACCTTGCATTGTAAGCAGCTTAATAAATGGGCGTACAACAAACAATTTTGCATAATGGCTGAAATACTGTTAAGAGTGAAGGAACAAAAACAAAAAGTCAATGAATTCTAACCATTATAAGTATTACATGAATATTAAATTAGCAATGCTAGTGCAGAATTAACTTTAGCTTTGATCTATAAAGATAGTTTCCTTTGCTTTAAAACTTACAACAATAAGTAGGTAAAATGAGTTAGTACTGTTGCACTGAGTTTGATAGAAACTTAATATTTGGGATGTAGAACAGTTTTTTAATCAAAACATGAAAATCACTTTGCACTCAGACTAGTAATGAAACAGACATGATATTTTCACACACCAATCTTTACTAAAATTGTACCAGGTCCTGTGAAGATACACATAGTACCATAAGTTACAGTATATAACTTATATTACTTTAGTAAAAAATACTTCAGTATAAAATCTAACTATCTGTGTACAATCTTTACTAAAATTGTACCAGGTCCTGCGAAGATACACATAGTACCATAAGTTACAGTATATACACTTAACTTGTGCAACTATGTATACAAACATGTGAATGTTACACTGAGCCAGTTGTGAAAGGGTTAAGTTCTGAAACTGTAAAACAAAAGTCAAGAAATCTAAAAATTAATAAATTCCCTGGACCACATAACCTTTATAACAAAGTTTTAAAGGAACTTAAATACTTTATTTGTGAGCTGCTATCAAACATATTTTTATCATTAAGCAGTGGAAGAGTGTTAGTAGCTGGCTAATGTCAGTCCAATCTGCTAACAAACGTTCTTCAGACAATCATAGGCCAGTCAGTCTTACATCTGTAACTGGAAAGGTTTTCGAAAGTGTGATTAAAGATGCACTGGAGTCACTTAAAACATTCTGGTATAGCATAGTCTCACTTAACAAATCTTCTGACATTACAAGAGAATGTTACTGAGAGTCAATGGAGGAAATACAGTGGATTTGGTTTTCAAAAAACATCTGACAAGGTGCTTCACAAAAATATGTTAAAAAAATTGAATGTGGATGTGTAGAAAATTTTATTACATTGTATAAAAAACTGGTTGGGCAGTAGAAAGCAGACAGTAGTAATAAATGAACTTGGACCTGACTGGATCAACATTACAAGTAGTATGTCTCAGGACTCTGTGTTGTGTGCATTACAAGTGGTATGTCTCAGAACTCTTGTGTTGTGTGCATTACAAGTGGTATGTCTCAGGACTCTGTGTTGTGTGCATTACAAGTGGTATGTCTCAGGACTCTGTGTTGTGTGCATTACAAGTGGTATGTCTCAGGACTCTGTGTTGTGTGCATTACAAGTGGTATGTCTCAGGACTCTGTGTTATGTGCATTACAAGTGGTATGTCTCAGGACTGTGTTGTGTGCTTGGTGCTTGTTATTTATATTAATCCTTTAATGATATCCATGCTGGACTTAATAACACAAAATTGAAGTTTGAACACAACATACAAATTTTTGTAGTGGCTAACTGTATCGATGCTGCAGACACGAAGGGAGATTTACATCATTAAACGTCAATATGTGGCAGATGACATTTAACTGTCAAAATGCAAGGCAATGCATGTAAGTTTTTAAATTTGAAATTACTGTTGAAATTAAATGGTAATCTACTAAATGTGGTTGATGTTAAACAGTGTATCATAGCTAGCAATAGGGCTAATAGGATTTCAGACAGAAATATGAATACAAGACAAAGGATATTTCACTGTATAGATCACCTGTAAGGATTCATTCAGAACAGGTTTGGGATCCCTTTCTCAGGACATTGAATTGTTGGAGAAAGTTCAGAGAAAAGCCACTAGGATGGTGGGACTGTCCTATGAGGAGAGACTAACATCTCTAAACTTGTTCTTTCTGGAGAGGAGAATGGTGATAGGAGATTTGATTGAAATGTTTAAAATTACTAAAGATATTGATCATATAGATTCGTTAAACTTTGTGTTTAGCAATGAAAACAATGAGTTATAAATTAAAATAAGAGTTATCTGTAGTAAAGACAGTATTACTTTTCAAACAGTGTTTGGTTTATGTAAAGAGATATCTTCAAAGGTGGCAAAAGCAGAAAATTTAACCGAGTCCAAAAAAAGGTTGAATGAATATACAAGTTGTAATGGGTGGTTGTAGTTAGGAGCTGGAAAGGACATCCTTAATGGACTATCAAGCTCCTTTTTGTCCCTTTAAAATTTTATGAAACGAGGATTAGACAGTCATGAAGGACAGAATAAATTAGATGCAATTACAAAAGTAAACATATGAAATGAGTATAAAGTAGCTATAAATGTAGGTTTAATTGTTATTATAATAATGCTGGAATTACAAAAAATAAATGTATTTAGGGCACTGGTAACAATGGAGGATTTTAATAAAGATAAACAAGATTAAATGTACATGATTTTGATGACACTTTTTTCAGTACAGGTTTACAGACTTTAATATGGATAGAGTACTAAAGAGAAGGAAGGAGTTCCTTTATATGTAAGGTGTGAGTTGCATCCTGTTGAAGCTGGGAATTTCAGATAACAACGAGGAAATTGAATATATTTACATTTCTATTAGTGTATATAAATGGAAAAGGCTTTCCATGAGAATCTGTTACAGACCACCACTGATGAACTTAGTAACAAACTTTACCATGAGATAAAGATTTCAGCTGTTAATAAGGTCATAATTATGGGTGATTTTAATTTAAGGCATACAGACTGGGAAATAATATTGTCAAACAATAAGAGAGAAAGGTTTTTGGAAATGTTTGAGATGGCTTCCTTTAATAACTGGCCAAGGAACCTAATAAACACAATACTATTTTTGATTTATTCCTAACTTCTGATATAGAACTTACTAAGAAGGTAAAAAACTGGGGAACAACCAGGTACAAGTGATCATTGTTCTATTAGGTTTGATGTTTTGCTGCATAAGAAAATCAGGAATAAAGATATTTTGATTCCACATTTAAAAGAAAATAAATTTTGAAGTGATGCTTGTTTGTTTTTCAAATTTGCACAAAGCTATTTGAGGGCTATCTGTGCTAGCCATCCGTAATTTAGCAGTGTAAGACTAGAGGGAAGGCAGCTATTCATCACCACCCACTGCCAACTCTTGGGCTACTCTTTTACCAACAAATACTGAGATTGACAGTCACATTATAATAACTTCACAGCTGAAAGAGCAATCATGTTTTGTGTTATGGGGATTTGAGACCCCAACCCTCAGATTATGAGCTGCATGCCTTAACACACTTGATCATGCCAGGCCTTGAAGGAATGCAACAAGAATCCGCTGTTGTCAATTGAGCAGCTGAGTTATTTGGGGACACTAATCAGATGTAAAGATTATTTTAAAAATAAAATTTAAATATTCAAGGTAAACATAACCCTTATAGAAAGAAAAGGGTAACTACAACTAAAAACCAGGTTGACTTGTGTGTAATTTAAGAGAGAAAATTAAAGAAAGAATCATAAATTTAAATTGATAGTATGACAGATGTTGAAGATTATAGAATATCAAGAAAGCTGATCAAACAGAAAATTAGAACAAGGAGGATGTATGAGAAAAAATATAAAAAATTAATAGTAAGTATTTTGTTAAACACATTAAGAGTAAACAAAAACAAAATGTTTGAATTGAGGTAGTGCTTTTGAAGAATGATTAAAAAAAAGGTTTTATCTGATAGTTTGGAGATGGCTGGGTTATTAAGTATTGTTTGTTTCTTCAGGTTTTTTTAATTGAATATACAAGTAGTATTTTACATTTTGAACAGCTGATACATGGAAACAAGATCAAACAAGATGTCTGCATTAATTCTGAGCATGTTAAGAAAAACTGGGAAGTTTAAACAAACCATAAGATTATTGGTCCAAATAACATTTCCTAAACATATCTGAAGCAGGTTATGAACTGGATCTGTGAGCCACTTGGTATTTTATGTCAGTCTCTAAACAGTGGGAATGAACCAAATGATTGGATTCTAGTTGATAAAAATTGTCCCAATAATTATAGACTCGTTAGTCTGATGCCAGTTGTGGGAAATGTTGTCTAAAGTACATTAAAATATGTTTTACAAAGTATAGAATTTTATTTGATAGTCAACCTGGTTTCACTGAATGAAAGTCTTGCCTTACAAATCTCTTGACATGTTTTGAAAGGTAACTGTTTATGTAGATGAGGGTAAAAGTAGATTTGGTGTATCTGGATCTTCAGAGAGCATATGACCTTGTTCCACAAAAAAAACTTGCAAAATTGACAAGTGTGGGATGGGGGATACATTAGCAAATTTGAATAGAAGAGTAGTTGGATGGTAGAAAACAAAGGGTGTTTAAACTGGATTAATGTCCTAGTGGGGTACCTGAGGGCTGTCTTGGGAGCCTGTCTATTTTTGATTTACATTACTGACACAGATGAAGGAATGATCAATAAATTAGTCAAATTTACCAATGAAATTATCAAGGTTTTGGATATTGCTGGTTGTGAAAAAGATACTGCTGATTTACAAAAAGAATATGTATCATTAAGTGAGTTGAGCAAATAAATGACAGATGTGTTTTAATTATAATAACTTGCATGCATTATCTTGTATTTATCATAATTTAAATAATAATTTGGATGAGAATAACCGTAAGAGTGTTATCAATGAAAAGGATATTGGTGTTGTTATTTCCAGTCTCTGAAGCCATCCAAGCAGTCTGCTGTTCATGATATGATAAGATTTTAGGTTGTAGCTACAGAAACACTGAATACAAGTTTAAAGAGGTTATAACTTTATTGTAGCAGTCTCTGGTTAAGCCACATGTTGAGTACTGTGTTCAGTCTTGGTCTCCTTACATTAGGAAAGATACTTAATTCTTGGAAGTTGTTCAGAGGAGAGTTATATGAAGAGTCGTTAAGATATCTGAAACTGTTTTCTCTTGAAATAAGAAGAGTTAGAGGTGATCTGATGGAGGTGTTTAGGACTGTGAAACAAGAGTGTTGATAAATATCATACTGAATGGCAAAGTTATTTCTGCTATGAGTTGTTTTTGTTTTTTAACAGCATGGCTGGTCTTTGGAATGGGTTTCATTCAGATGTTATGGAGGCAGTAAATATAGGCTAGCTTGTTAAATATATGAATGATAAGGACTGGCTTTAAGATTTTCATATTATTATATTTTCTACACATTACTTCACACCAAAGAAATCTTTCATTTTGTAACTAATATATGTATTTACACAATCTTCCATCTAATTATTTTATACTTTGATTAGTTTACATTTGTCAAATAATATAAAATGCAGTTCAACTTATTGTGTAGAAAATATTCTTACTGCATATAGTTTAAAACTGATGGATACAAGAGGTAAAAAATCAGGCCACAATAAGATATTACATTGGAAACCATCACCCTCTAATCCACATGCATACAGATAAATACAAACTCATCTAGACAAACAGGAGCACTAAAAACACTTTACGAAAATGCTTTACTTGGCCACAAAACACTAATAGTAAAAATATATCTAATATAGGTGTATATACAATACAGTCAGAACGCTTACAAATTTTAATTCAAATATACAATATATCATTATTTATGTACCCACTTTCAATAGTTTGAAAACATTAAAAACTAATTAAGTACTTAATTTAAAAATATTCCTCAAATTTAATTTTACTTATTTCAGTAAGGAAACATACGCACAAACACTGGCGCTTTCTTATCCATAATTGGCGGGAACTACTAGCAACCTAACCCAGCCAAAAATGCTCTCGCCCATGGTCCACGTCGACGCCTTACCTGATTTTGGAATTCCTGATGTCTTTTATTAGCACGATTATCATCAATATTAATGTTCTGCAAGAAATGGAAAAACAAAAAGTGAAACACATTAATCTCATAAACCATTAAATACTGCCCCACAAACTTAAAGTCAAATAAACTTCTCATGTTGTTTAAATTAAATAGTATTTCCAAAGCTCAGTCTCACCTCTGAATCGGTCGTTGTCTTTCTTTTACGGCGTAAAATAGCTGGCTGTAAACGTGACTCTTTTTTCCATCTAAAATTCTTTACACTGCAGAAATATAAAATTTCAGCTTCGGTTTGATTTTGAAATGAGTTTAAATTTAATTAACGCTATGTTAAAGCTTATCCTTCAGCTAAATTATTAAAGAAAAAACATTCGTGAACAGTTATACAACTACTGTAAAACAAAAAATAAAGCGAATTTTATATGCAAAAACGGCTCGTTTGGGTTGAGAACCCAAACGAGCCGTTTTTGCATACAAAATTCTTAACAAATGGGTTTCTCGATATCACTGAAAAAATAAATCGCATTTAGTTACGAGTAATATAATCACGGCTTACCTTCGTTCTGACATCCTACACTGGAACGAGTTATATTACGTTGTTTTTCAACCTTCAGGATATAAAATAATTATATCAAATGTCATAGTGCAGAAACGAGTAACAACTTACATGTATAACAAAATTATAAAGTTTTTATGCATGAGATTTAGCAGAAGATAAACTTTTGGGAAATGTACTTACTCATGCTGTTTACTTAAAATTATATCCATTAAAAAACACAATGCATCTCGTAAAAAAATATTAACCTGATAACGCATTAACCTTTACTGTTAAATATTAGACAAAGATGCTAAAATCCGCTTATAAACATTAAACTGAGTGTTCAAAGCGTAAAAGTTACACTTTTAGTTTTCCGTCTCAGCCTATAGGTCAAGCTAGCTCAAGTCGTGTCATACTTCAAGATTTAGATTGGACAAAGATTGACAAAAATCTTACAAAAATGAAGTTCACAAAATACCAATAAAAGCTGGCTAATCTCACATATTGTAAATCATCTGATTACTACTTAGAAAACCAAAGAGTATTCGTTCTTAAACTGTAAAAAGACTTCAATAAAACTCAAAACAACAAAGCACCGAAGAACACCCACTTCTTCCACCGTTCCCAGCTGAGTAACTAACGTCGCGCCAAAACACGCAGCGACACCAAGCAGTAATTTACGTGTGCATGATGGGTAAAGCTTAGTTTTTCCCGTGAACTTAAGTACCCTTCGACAGAATTAAAATTGTTCGAAATATATATATTATTCCTTTGAAGATAGTACTCTTTCTTCTGTCTAACTTGTACAGGCAGAAGTAACTGTGTAAAATAATGAGTACTTGGATTCCACTTTATATTATCTATTCAATGTGTAAACAAACAGAATCATACGATATCAGTACATAAATGCAACTCGAAGGATATAAGTTCTAAATCTTATTTTCGAAGTATGTTAATCTTATTATGTGTTATTATCTTGGTTATCTAAGATACACAATGGGCTATCTTCATTTTGTTCATCTTGGAATCGAACCTCAGACATCAGCATCATAAATTCGTAAACTTATCATTTACTCACCAGGGTACATTTACTAACTGAAACAGGGGGAAAAAAAGGCATTCGTGTACCATATAAATTGTGAAACTGGATATGATACATATACATAAATGTTTTAAAACTTTTGTTTATTTATACATTACGGATACTGACAAACAAATTCTTAACTCGTATATTCTTTTGCATTTGTATTCCAAGTTACAGGCCAGTTGAAGATGATACGCTCCCAGCATTATTGTTTCTTTGAAATTTATATCAAGTAGATACTGAGATACAAGTTTTATTACGTGAAAAATATTATTCGTGTTTATTTTTATTTTATTTTTGTGCTTTCTATTGTAATACAAAAATAGAATGAGATTCACACACACTTCATCGCTATACGTCAACAGCTGACAAACGTTATTGATTATATTTTGCGCATGCGTATTTAAGATTTATTTCGTGACGTAAGGACGTGCGCGAACTGTGGAGACGTTTTATTGGTGCATATTTTTGCGGGTAAAAGGACACTGGTTGACGATGTAAACACAACCACGTGCTTTTATTGACGTAAAGTAGCTTGGCAAATCCAATTATTGATAAGTATATATGTTAAGACGTATTCTAATCTTTTAAACTCGAAACTCTGAAGGATATATTAACTAAAATTATTTCTGAAGAAAGCTTTTGTTTCCTGTATCATGTTTCCAAAAATTTTGTTTCTTTAAGAGAAAAATAAACAAACTGAATTACCATTACTGACATATAAATTATTTTTTTGTTGAAATTCATCATCTACATAAGTATTTCTTGTGAACTTTCGACACTACTCTCGATAAACAATTTCTCCGTCACACCAAACATGGTTACCCTTTCAGCTACGGAGACGTTATAAGTTCGGTCAATCCTACTATTCATCAGAAAAAAGTTGGCTGTGAGTGATGAAAACAAGCTGCCTTCCTTCTACTCTTACTCTACTAAGTTAGGGACGGCTGGTGCAGATAATTCTCATGTATCTTTGCGCGAAATTAAAGAAACCAAACAAAAATCAATTCATTAAATACTGTTAAATGAAAGATCTTTCCAATTGATTACAACTGCGCCCCTTAGTGGCTTAGCGGTATGTCTGCGGACTTACAACGCTAAAAACCGGGTTTCTATACTCGTGGTGGGCAAAGCACAGATAGCCCATTGTGTAGCTTTGTGCTTAATTCAAAACAACGACTACAACTGGGGTCAAGTTAATAGTTATTACAACAAATTACAAATACAATTATGTTTTCTCTCAAAATTTATGTTCATTGTTAAAATACTGCTGAATTTTTTTCATTATTATGGTTTATATATATGTTGTTTTATTCATTAATTTGCTTTTTTAAAATTATATTTTATAAGTGTATCTACGTAACTGCTAGTTAGGGTAAAATATTTTTAAAATACCTCAATAATTATAACATAAAAGCTGTATTTTTATTAAAACATGAATTAGTCAAGACTGAGAGAACTTAATAATGAAAATTATTAGATTTAAAAATTTAATTACGAGATTGTACACTAAGATTAAAATTATTTAATGTACAGATTTAATGTATGACTCGTATATACAGTCATGTGAAAAAGTTAGGACACCCTATGCAACCTGTGTATTTTTGTAATATGTTTGGATATATAGATTTTTAATCTCAATTTCAACAATTCTGAGAAATTATAGGAATATAACTAAACAAATAAAACTGAAGAAAAGACTTTTCAAAATCTTCTGTGAATGTAATTCTACAAAAATGCATATTCTAACTGAGAAAAAGTTAGGACACCCTACCCCCTAATAGCTAGTGTTACACTCTTTGGCTGAAATAACTGCAGTGAGACGATTCTTGTAGCCATCTACCAGTCTCTGACATCGTCTGAAGAAAGTTTGCCTCACTCCTCAATGCAGAATTCTGTAAGCTGTGAGATGTTTGAGGGGTTTCTTGCATGTACATCCCGTTTTGAGTCACCCCACAGCATCTAAATGAAATTAAGATCTGGGCTCTGATTCAGCTTTTTCAGGACTCTCCATTTCTTAGTTTTCAGCCAGTCCTTGGTGGATTTACTGATATGTTTTGTGTCATTATCCTGTTGCAGGGTCTAGTTCCGCTTCAGCTTTAATTTTCTTACAGATGGTCTCACATGATCCTCAAGCACCCTTTGACACATAGTAGAATTCATGGTGGATTCTATGATTGTGAGATGTCCAGGTCCTGCTGCAGCAAAGTAACCCCAAACCATCACACTTCCACCTCCATGCTTCACAGTTTATGCTAAACATGTCCTCTGTTCTGGTGTCTAAATAATTCAATTTTGAACTCAACTGTCCAAAGAACATTATTCCATAAGTCCTGGTCTTTGTCTAAATTCTCTCTGGCAAACTTCAGTCTGGCCTTTATGTTTCTCTTCGAGAGCAAAGGTTTCCTCCTTGCACACCTCCCATGCAAGTTAAACTTATGCAGTCTCTTTCTGATTGTAGAGACATTCACTTTCACATAAATAGTAGCCAGAGCCTGCTATAGGTTCTGTGATAACATGCTAGAGTGTTTGGAGACATCTTTCAGCATCTTGCGGTCTGCTCTCGGGGTGAACTTGCTTGGATGACCAGACCTGGGCATGTTGGCAGTTGTTTTGAAAGCCCTCCACTTGTTGACTATTTTCCGGACAGTGGAATGGCTGATTTCAAAATCGTTTTGGATCTTTTCAAATCCCTTACCAGACTCATAAGCTGCTACAATTTTCTTTCTGAAGGCCTCAGACAACTCTTTTGCTCTCACCATGGTGCTCACTCTCACTTCAACAATCAGGAGCACACCAAATTAATGTCTGAGGTTTAAATAGGGCAAGTCTCATTCACAATGCCGAGTAACGATCTTCTAATCATGTGCACCTGGTGTGATACACCTGTGTGTGAGTTGAGCCATTTTAAGTGGGAATAAATGTGGAGGCGTCCTAACTTTTTCCTCATTTAGAATATGCATTTTTGTAGAATTACATTTACAGAATATCTTGAAAAGTCTTTTCTTCAATTTTAATTGTTTAGTTATATTCCAAAAATCTCTCAGTATTGTTGAAATTGAGATTAAATATATATATATCCAAAAATGTTACAAAAATACACAGGCTTTTATAGGGTGTCCTAATTTTTTTCACAAGACTGTATGTAATATGAATTTGGTTTTATTTGACGCACAAATCGAAAAAATAACAATAAAAATGAAACAGTTACTGGTCTTTGATAATTATAATTTAAATTTAATGAATATTATTACACTTCTAAAATTATCCTAATAATTTATATTTGTTTCTGTAAATATTTTGTGTTATTTAATAGTAAATGTAAAATATCTTAATGTATGCCCCCTAGTGATAAGCGGTGATTCTGAAGATTTATAACGCCAAAAACCAGGTTTCAATAATAACGAAAGGCATAGCACTGGTTACTCATTGGTATATTTGCGCTTGATTACTAACAAACAAAGTTTATGTATATGTGTTTGTTTTGGAAATTTGAGCAAAGGTACACAAAGACTATCTGCGCTAGCCGTCCATAATTTAGCATTGTAAGACTAGAGGGAAAAAAGCTTGTCATCACCACCAACCATCAACTCTTGGGATACTCTTTCTGCAATGAGTAGTGAGATTGACCGTCACATTATATCGCCCCTACGACTAAAAGGGCGACCATCTGACTACCTGGTGGAATATGCAACATACTTTGAAAAACACTGGTCTAGCTGGTGTGAAGGATAGAGAACTTGTTTGTAAAATTACTTAATGTGATATAACTCATTAACACAAAACCATTTTGCACGTATAATTACACCCAACATAATTATTCGACTTTAACTCTAACAGTGAATGTCTATTTGTTTAAAAATGAAAAGCAAATAATATATAACAGTTTTATATAGCTATACATACATCTGTACTGAACTAAAATAATGTTTGTTTTGAATTTTGCGCGAAGCTACTCGAGGGCTATCTGCACTAGTCGTCCCTAATTTAGCAGTGTAAGACTTGAGAGAAGGCAACTAGTCATTACCACCCACTGCCAACTCTTGGGCTACTCTTTTACCAACGAATAGAGGGATTGATCGTCACATTATAACTCCCCCAAGGCTGAAAGAGCGAGCATGCTCTCTAACCACCTAGCCATGTTGGACCCCAGCTCAAAGTGAGAAATTTAACAAGAAAGGGTGAAGTCCTCATGTGAAGCGTGGACTTGCTAACCAGTCGTTCTGTGTTTTACATGACAGATCAAATATATAAGTTGCTAAACAACGAACTGAGTGGCATTACATTTATTCTTTGCCTTATAATACATATAATTTTGCAAACTTCAGTTATCGTTTAATATTTTTGTGGTCGGTATGACCAAGAGTGTTAAGGCGTTCGACTCGTAATCCGAGGGTCGCGGGTTAGATTTCCCGTCACATCAAACACGCTTGATTTTTCAACTTTATAATTTGAAAATCAATCCCACTATTCATTTGTAAAACAGTAGCCCAATAGTTGACGGTGGGTGGTGATGACTAGCTGCCTTCCATCTAGTCTTACACTTCTAAATTAAGGATGGCTGGTGCAGATAGCTCTTGTGTAGCTTTGGGTGAAATTCTAAACAAACACAAACACTTTGACTCACAGAGCTGACATTGTACCAAAATGCTCACTGGCACGAATATATCTCAACTTCGACTATTAGATGCTTCATTCACATAAAGATACATTGCATAAATGGAAGCTGGCCTGACACACCCGTTTGCTGTGAAAGTATTTTCAGCAGAATGTGCAGTGCCTTCCAAACCAATATGATAAAATTTCTGGGATATATAAACAAGAAAACCTGTCGCTCACATCATCAACACATAAATATTTTCTGTTGATTGGAGCTCACAACAATTTAAGAATGTTTGCTCTAGAACGAAATTAAATATTTATAATATATCTGAACGTAATGTAATGTACAGATGTCAGATGCCCAATAAGCTGTAGTCATTAAATCAACAAAACGTGAAGCGATATTATTTCATAGATAAATTGGACTTTTACTTGCAGTCACACATAAAAGACATACTACTTTGGAGAGAGTTTGAAGTACTTTTTACGCCCAGCCGTAATTTAATACAAGAATGTGATGTATATGGTAGTGGGCTCGATCTGAGTGTTAAATTTACTTATTTTTAGACGTGGTAGTTTACCGCAAGTTTTATTACGTAGCTGTTTACGTATCACACGTTGTTAATTTCATTTGTTGTAAAATAGTGCTGGTTGTATTATTGCGTCATGCTGTTAGAACCTTCAACGGTTTTCAAGTTGTTTTGTTTGAGTATTATTATATTATAACATTTCGTAGTGTACTGAACATTCTATGCTCCTGTTAGTCTAAAATTACGCATACAGGATGTAATTCAGATCAGTGAGACAAAGCTAGTTAGATATATTATTAAATCTAGATTGTGTGCTTATTAATTTAGCATAAACAGCTTATAGTGGCGTTTTGTTAAATGATGTTATCACATATTGTATTGTAATAACAGAACAGAGAATAATAATTCGTCTTATCAGTTGTGTTTTAAAGTAACTTAACTAACCTGTGTGATTGTTAACGGAAGTGAGCGATTATTTTAAGCTCTGTTTTAACCAACAGCGTAAATATATATATATACGTTTTAGTTGTTTTAATAAACCAAGTGGATTGTGTGCTGTTTGATTATTATTCAGATTTATTGCCAACCAGGTACGAACAAATTTTGCAAAGAATCCTGCTTGTAGGTAAGAACTTTACATTGGCGATCCAGCCAGGGTAGAGAGTAATAAGCAGTTATAGAAAGAGACATGATGGACAGCGGAAATAGGCGTTATAATAACAGCTGTAGTTGTGGCTTAAACATCGTAAGAGTCACAACCATGCTACACAGACAGATAAAGTGGGCCAGGACGCTTTGGACTCAAAGATGGTGATTTACAAATGCTTGTTAAACAATAATAAAACAGAAAGAATAATTAATTTTGTTAAATTACATTATAATGTAACTCAAAAAGTCTGTGTGGAATTTGAGGGAAAAAAAAAGACAATTATCTAAGCTCTGGATATGATTGTGGTAACCAACAGTCTAACATACATTTGTATATATATTTTACTTGTTTTAATATGTTATTTTAAAACAAGTGGCCTTAGTACTGTTTGTTTATCATTGACATTTATCATCAACAAGTCACAGACAATTACCCTACAGAATTTGGCCCCCAAATGCCTAAAACCTGGCAGTATTGGTGGAAGAAACAGCCTTGCTATCCTTTGAAATGGTCACATTACTGTCACACATTTTAAGGATCACATTCTAATAACATAATAATGTTGGTGCAGCTGGTCCTTAATTCAGTCTGATGAGTAGTGCCCGCTCTCAGCATGATAAACAAGATGATTATTTTAAGAAGACAGATCGATTGAAAATGCACAATCACTGGAATCGACTGTTTCAGAGGAGTGGTCGAAGGTTAATTCAGGGGCTTGTCAACAATAATTTTACGTACGCCAATATTGGTCGTTTTCATAATGATATGAAATTTGCATTTTACATTACAAGATGGATAGTAAGGTGCCTGATTTGTAAATGAAGTGAAAGAGTAATTGTATTATTTTGTAATAGTAATATAAACTTTCATTATCTTTTAATTGTTTGATGTACTATAAAATATACAGACATCAATTTAAAGTTCAAATGTAACTGCATTTTTAGTGACAGTGACTAAATTGATCATGCACATAGATAAATATACCCAAACAAAAATCACCTATCCTCTTGAATTAACTTATTCTTATTTACACTTGTATTTCTTGTACTGTTTTCTGGATTATTACGATCTTGAAGTGAATTTATTAGGGACTTTTGGAATATTTAACCTGAAGCTACATAACCCAGCTAATATAAAAAATGAAAAGCGAGAGAATTTTTTTGGTTACTGAGATAATCTTGAAGTAACTTTCCCACACTTCCCAGATGTAATAAATGATCTGCTTCGTTACTGTTTTAGTTATGCTTAAAGTTTGTTAAGCTCCATGTTTCTTGGACTTTCAAAATGGTATGCACAAGTACAAGATTCTCTGTTTCTTTGATGGGTGGTTTCTGCTCTTACAAAGGTAACAAGTGAACTTCTCAGTCAATGGGTCATTTGGAACTTTGCGGAATTGGTGGTAATGTAGTAACTCTTAATAATTCTGGATCTTGGGCTAAGTGACCCAACACTAGATGCTTGATATATGTAATCATATCATATGCTATTCAATTCATCTTTTAAGCTATTCCTCCCATGTCAACTTGTTTTAGCTTGTCAACATTTAACATCAGTGTTTCTGAGCTAAACGTTCTTAAATTATAAGCTTGTTTTCTATGGTCTTGACTTCACTGTCTTTGAGTTATTCATTAGTCATTTGAATTTGTACCTTCTATGAGCCAAACTATAACTTATTGGTCAAAAGCAGAAAGAAGGAATTCTTTGAAGATCTTTCGAGCTTCTATGAAGTATTGTTTGTATTAAGAAATAAAGTGTCGTGGAAGACGTTTCTGTTTTTGGTAAGAAAAATAAAGTACTGTTCATAACAGAAACTAAATTCTCTGTTAGTACTGTTTGTTTGTTTTGAATTTCGCGCAAAGCTACTCGAGGGCTATCCGTCCCTAATTTAGTAGTGTAAGACTAGAGGGAGGGCAAATAGTCATCACCACCCACTGCCAACTCTTTTATAAATGAATCGTGGAGTTGACCGTTATGACGCTCCCACGTCTGAAAGGACGAGCATGTTTGGTATGACGGGGATTCGAATCCGCGACCCTCAGATTGCGAGTCGAGTGCCTTAACTACCTGGCCATGTTGGACCGCTATTCCTTTCGTTGTGCAGTCGTTGTAGGTAGATGTTGCTATTAGCTCCAGTGTACATACTTTATTTTTATCATTGTGTATAATGTTTACCTGCTGACCGCTGGTAAAGGCTCATCTCAGACCCCCCAGATCGTGAATCTACTGTATTCTTGTTCTTACCATTTTAAACACGTGCCCTTTGAAACTTCCACATTGACCTATGTATATCTTTAATGAAAGTTTCCCAAGTTTAGCTAAATATATCCGTAGTACCATAATTTGAATGTGTGGGAAAATTGTATATTATACATAGGTCGTTCTCTTATTAAAGTAATGCCTCATTATTCAAGATCATTAATGCTTGGGTTTCACAATTTAGCTTCATTTTGATAAATACCACGTATTTTTGCTGTAGGTTTTTCAACTAACTATAACATTATAAATTCTGTTCTTTCCAAAATTATTTTCAACAATAGTAATGCACAGTATGATAACACGTGACAAACCAGTATGGCTACAGTTTCTACATCCACAAGACGTTAGGTGCTCCACGTGACTGTAATTTTAGGTAATTACTCTACCCAGTTCGTTGTGTTGGTCCATCACCCTTGTTATCATCACTTTTCTGTTGGGATTAAGACGATCTTTGGTAGCAGCATGTGACTGAGTTCAAACACTAGGCTGGGTTGAAGACGGGTATATCCCTAATATTTCGTGTAATAGGTATTCAGAGAGATCTTTTATTTATAATCAGGTTTTCGATTTCCTCATATCACTGCAGTCGTTGCTTCTGTTTTCTTTTCTTTTGTTATAATTTTTATCCTATTCTTAGATCACACTGAATGGTGAAAGAGATTGCTTCATAGTGTGTACAAGGTCTGGTAATTCTAAGGATAAGCCCTTTGTAAACTTGTCTACCAGGAAGTCCTATCCCTAGTGGCACAGCGGGATGCCTGCAAACTTATAACGCTAGAAACTGGGTTTCGATACTCGTGATGGGGAGAGCACAGATAGCCCATTGTGTAACTTTGTGCTTTACTCCAAACAACCAGGAAATATTTTCGGTGATTAACCTTCATATGTGTTTGTTTGCTTTATTTTTAACTTCGCGCAAAGCTAGAGGGCTATCTGGGCTAGACGTATCTACTATAGCAGTGTAAGATTAGAGGGAAGACAGCTAGCCCTTACCACCCACTGCTAACTCTTTTATCAACGAATAGTGGAAGTGATCGTCACGTCATAACACCCCCACGGCTAAAAGGACGAGCATATGTGGTGCGACCGGGACATGCAAGGAAGTTAAGAACTCGATTAAGACTAAGCAGTTCTTAAACACAGAATTTGAAGATCTTCGTGATACTTATGTAAAGTTTACTTTTGATTTAGGTGAACTAGGAACTCGTTCATCTGTTTTGTGCGAGAACAGGTAAAATATTAACATTCCTGGCGTCTTTATAAAGGATTTTACCATACAAAAAGTGTAGGTTTAGATAGCAACGTGTTATTTAATTTGTTTTAATAACTTTACTTATAATTAAAAAAATCATTTTCCTGTTTCCTGCTGATACAGCGATAACGGATTTACAACGCTAAAATCAGGGATTTGATTTTCCTTGGTGGACTCGGCAGATAGCCCGATGTGGCTTTGCTATAAGAAAACCTACGACCATTTTTCCTTTACAAAGTCTTAAGAAGATTCGACAATGTTCTAAAACAACACAGGATTTATTGGTTCATCTTGGCTATGTCAAACTCTAAACTAAATTAACTTAAAAATAAGGAAGCTAGCCTTCATCGTTCATATACTTATCAAGCTTTCTCACAAATTCATTTAAACTGACTATCTCTAAAACATCTAAAGGAAACCTATCACAAAGGTCAACCACCCTGTAAGCTAAAGATGACTTGTACTCTACCAAATTTTATGTCCTCTAGTTCTACTCTTCTCACTGTGAAATATAAAAAGAGGGAACGAATGTGTCAATTCTATAAATTCCTTGTAAAATTTTACGCACCTTAATTAGATTCTCCTAAGCTTTTTTTTTTTTAAACAGAATACAATTGTAAGATATTTCAGCCTCTCCTCAAATCACAACTTACCATCCCAGGCTTTGTTCTAGTAACCATTCTCTGAACAATTTGATGTCTTTTCTAAGGTAAGATGCCCCAGACTGAACACAATATTCCAAATGTGATCTCACCAGTGACATGTAAAATGAATTTTTACCTCTTTAGACTTGTTTTCAATATTTCTGTAGATACAATATAAAATACTTCCATTAGCAACAGCACACTGTTTGGATGGCTTTAGAAACTGAACAAGTATTACATTAAGACCCTTTCTTTTATAACACTGTAAAGACTATTCCCATACAAATTATACTTACAAATCAAATTACACAATGCGACAAAAATTTAACTTTTTCTAGTTCCTGGGCAAAAAGTGCTATTTAAATTGCTTATGCCTGACGTAAACGAAAAAAACAACAACTATTTTTTCTTTTCAAACTTTGCTTTTGTGACCTGGATAATGAAATTTTCAAATTTAACCATTTTCCAGAATATTCCAGGTAGATTCAGTGCTGAGTAGCTGATAGAGAATTTTCTCGAACTTACAAGAATGTTGTAGAACTTACGAGAATCTTCTACAACTTTCCATAGTAATTATATATATATATTATATATAGGGGCTCACCACTTCGGTTTAGTTCTAGCTGCCAAGTGAACACATAGACCTATCTGATTTCATCAGAGATGGCATCAAGAAGCTGCAAGCATTCTCCAGACACATTCTGCTATGTATGTAGCCAATTTATCAAGACAAGAGCGAAAAAGTACTCTATGACAGCATCTGTTAAAATGTGCGAAGCTTACAAGTCACATTTCGGCATGCCTGTCGGGGATCAAGACAAATCCTGGGCACTTCATTTTACCTGCGAGCACTGCAAAAAACTCTAGAAGGTAAGACGGTCAGTTTTTGCTTGCTTGAATAGTAAGATTTTATATTGTACAAATTTTAGGCCGTTAAAATTTAAATATATTTTAATCAATTTATTTTTTTAAATTCCCAATAATATAAAAATATCACAAAATAGTTTACACGAATCTCTTACACATTAGTTGTGGATGAAATAAAATTATTCTTCATAATAATAATTTTATTTTGTTCTGTTGCAGGATGGTACAGAGGAGAAAAGAGAGCCGTGAAGTTCACTGTTTCAAGGAATTGGCGTGAACACACTAACTACTCAAGCGATCGCTACTTCTGGATGATGGATCCTTCCAAATCCTGGGCTGGCAAGAATGAGTCTGCTATCATGCATCCGGACCTTCAACCATCCAACGCTCCACTTCCCCTATCTCCCTGTACCCACTCCACCAGAAAGAAAGCAGCAAATCAGATTACAATTTCAGAGGTGCAGCTGGTGAGAGAAACCCAGACTTCCCCAATCAGAGTGACCTCATGACTTGATCAGAGATCTTGGCCTAAGTCGAATGCCAAACTTTTGATATCTGAGCTCAAGGAGTAGGATTTGTTAGATGAAAGTTGCAAGTCAGAGAAGCTTCACAAACACTTTTCAAGCTTCTTCACTCGTCAAGATGGGCTCTGCTACTGCCACGCTGTATTCAGTCTGTGCGAGGCAATTAGAATTGCCTGTAACTCGAAAAATTGGCGCCTCTTCATTGATAGCTCACTCAGAAGCCTCAAAACTCTGCTGCTTTATAACGGGAATAAGCATGCCTCTTCCCCTGGATCATTCAGTGCATCTTAAAGAGGAATACAACAATGTCAAGACCTTGCTAGAAGCCTGGAAGTACATTGAGTATGGCTAGGAGGTTATTGGAGACTTCAAAATGATTGCATTCCTGATGGGTCTCCAAGGAGGCTTTACCAAGTTTCCCTGTTATCTTTGCCTTTGGAACAGCAGGGACACTGCAGTGCACTACAACAGGCCACAACGTACCGAGTTTTCTGTGAAGAGGCACAATGTCAAGTACGAGTCACTAGTAGACCTCCAGAAGGTGCTGTTCCCACCATTGCCCATAAAACTGGGTCTTATGAAACACTTTGTCACAGCTTTTGATAAGGAGTCTACAGCCTTTAAGCACCTTTGAGACTTCTTCCCTAAGCTGTTTGAGGCAAAGAACAAGGGTGGTGTTTGTTGGAGCACAAATAAAGAAGATTTTGGAGGGCACATAATTACCTAACAAGCTCAGTAGAAAAGGGGAAAAAAGCTTGTGGCAACTCTGTCACAGTGGTTCGGGGCTTCTTGGACAATCGCAAGGCTGAAAATTATGTGGAATTGGTGTAGGGTCTGGTAAAAAATTACGGCAAAATGGGCTGCAGGATGTCCCTGAAAGTCCATATTCTTGACGATCATCCTGATAAATTTAAAGAGAACATGGGACTAAGGCGAGCGCTTCCACCAAGATATACTGGACTTTGAACGCCGCTACCAAGGAGAGTATAACGAAAACATGATGTGTAACTATATTTGGGGGTTGATACGTGAAAGTGGTTTACGTTACAGTCGGAAATATCGAAAAACTACTCATTTCTAAATATTTTTGTGTAACTTTAAATATAAAGACATGTAAATCTTGATTCATATGTTGTTTTAATCAGACCTTACATAGATGAAAATGTGCAAATTTGCTCGTTTTTACATATAAAATATGTTAATTTCTAAATTTCGTTATCCAGGTCACAAAAGCAAAGTTTGAAGAGAATAATTGCCATTTTCTGTACTTTTACAACATAAGCAATTAAGAAATAATACATACTATCCATGAACAAAATGTGTTACATAGCGTTATAATAACCCACCAGCTATTTACTTTAAATCAAACTCAATAAATTATCTTAAGTAGCAGAAAAATTAAATGATTTATTGAACATTCCTCTATCTATGTCATAGATCTAAAGATCCCAAGACTGAGGCACTCCATTTGTAACATTAATCAGTTTGACTGAATTCTATTTGTAACAACCCTCTGCTTTCTGCCATCCAGACACTCTAATATTAAATTTATCTCCCACACCTTGACATTTTTACAAGATTTATGTGGCACCTTGTTAAGTGTTTTCTAAAAATCCAAATATCTCAAATCTTTTAAAATGATTTTGTAGAGCATCTTTTAATAGACTTTTCTCACAAGTAATAGGTCTCTAATTACCAGGACAGCTTTTATTACCTTCCTTTAAATGAAAAGTTACATCAGCTAACTTCCAGCCCTCATGCATCTACCTGCTGTTTGAGGACTGACAAAAGATAGTTAAAAGTGGCTCACATATCCAATTTTTATTCTCCTTCGAAACCCTCGGGAAATTATTACCCAGCTCAAAAGTTTTATTATTTAAAACACCCCACATTTTTCTTTACCAGTTATGGATTAATTCACTCATCTTGTTTCCATTCATCAACTGTTCCAGATGTGGAATGTTGCTTAAATCTTCAACAGGAAAAACTGAATACGTTCAGCAATCTCATTCGCAGCTACTACCTTTATCATTTCTTCAAAAGCCCTACCTCAATTCTAACGTTATTTACCTTTACTGAATTTGAAGAAATCATCACTGTAAATACATTTTCAACCACCTCTCTGATGTTCTAATTTCCTCTTTTACAAACTTCCTCTATATTAATTTTTTAAGTTTCCTCTCATGTCAGTTATTTTAAATTTTTGTTTTCTTAAATTCTCTCTCAAAATCTCTGCAAGCCAATCTAGTTTTTACAATTACTACTTCCCGATTTATTTTGTTTTTAAATAACAAAGTTCACCTTGACTATTGAAAAATTTCCTTCAAAAATTTTCACATCTGATCAGTCTTTACAAATATCTCAGCTGGTCAATTCATAACAGATAATTCTTGTCATGTCCCTTCAGAATCTGCTTTTTTGTAACCAAAATGTCACTATATGTTATTTCCATAAACAAAATGTGAATCCTAATAGAGGAATATCTGCCAGTTTCTACTCTCTCTTACTTTTATATTTAAAGTTAACAATAAATTATACAAAATGTGAAAATATTTAAGTTACAGATTACGAATGCAGAAATGTATCAATAAACTATGTTAAATATTTTCACTAGGGCATCAAAATAGTGTTATGTGAACCAAGAGTTAATCATATTAGAAATTAGGCCTGTGTAATTGGTTTACACAAGTTACTAACAATGTCAAAAAGCAGCAAAAACTGAAAACAAAAATTTGACATTTTTCTCAGCATAGCAGCATGATGTAATTACTGAATTGTTTTTAATGAGATGAATCACAGCTGTAAATATCAGACCATTACTGTCAGTTTTAAACATACGAGATAATCGTGGTCAGCACATTAAAATTTCCTTTTAATTTTAATGTCAATTCTAATTTTACAATATGTCCACATCTTTCAGTTTCATGTTAAACATTTGTAGAGCCTGCATTCATATCTTCAGGATTGATGTATTAGACAAAAAATCACATGTTCCTAAACAATGCTGCTGTTAACTGCATAAAGTATTGAGGACAGTTTCTGTTCAGCAGACATCCAGTTCTCTAGTTATTTGTTATCACAGCAACAGGAGCCAGACTTATGAAGACGGTAACTACAATGCACTTTTTGGCACAGCAGTGGTTGGTTTTTAGAGGCAATTATGAAAATGAGAAAAATCTAAGGTAGCTTAGATTGAGGTTGGAAGATGATCCCAAACTCTGTATGTGGTCCACACGGTTATATCTGTTCAAAACTTAAAACGAGATTCTTGGTTTAATAAAAAAACTTTATAGTAAAAAACATTGCTAAACAATTACCGTAATCACCCAAGTATAATGCTCCCCCCACTTTTGAATTGGAAAACTGGTTTTTTTCGACATACCTAAGTATAACGCTCCCCCTAAGTTTTCAGATTTTTCATGAAAAAAAATTTATTTCTCACAAAAAATTACATTTTCTGCATTTCAATCAGAATTCAAAGTCATCATCATCATTGTCACCAAAAAATTCATGAAATTCTTCTGGAGTCAGTCTTTCATCTGTATCCCAGTTGGGGTCAGCATTGGCTTCATTTTCTTCTGTCTCAGGCTTAAGCCATTTCTCTTCATGAATCTGTGGACCTGGAAACCTGGATCTTTCTTCCTTCTGAAAGCCTCTAGCTGGATGTGAAGCATCATGACAATGTAGCCACTACATCTCTGGTCAGTCACCCACTCCACAAACTCCTTTTCCAAGTCCGGGTACTTGGCTGGAAGGCCCCTGCATGCTCTTTTAGTTTTTGGCAGCTCAACCAGAAGTTCTTTCTGCTTTCTCCACAGCCTGACATTTGCCTGCAGAATTGTGAATTCTCTAGAAGCAGCCCAGTTGCCATGTGCTTCTGCAAAGTTGATGACTTTCAGCTTGAAGGAAGCCTCATAAGACCTCTTTCTTTTCAATCCTGAAGTGTCAGTCATGCCTGTTTGGGGGATACAGAATGATTGTCGTTCAAAAAATTGTTGAAAGGTATATTAACAACCTTCGATGCACAGAAGTTCATGCGTTCATTCTCACTGTAACTTCTTTACCTGCACAGGCCAATCAGTGCATGACCTTCGTATCCAGTTTGGAGGTCGACTCTATCGTTTGAAAAGCGTAAACGATTGTCTCACCGAGGCAATCCTTGATTATGATTGGTTGTCACCCAAAGACTCAATTTTATCCGTGGGTGTCGACTGTCTGGTGCCTCTATTGTCCATTAAGAATGAAATGAATGATGCCTACACAAGTTGTTCATTGTGAACTTTTACTCGATAAGACGAAGCATTATTCGGTAGCTGAGAAAAACCAAGCGATAGGGGTGTTCCGACTTGGATGCTCAATTAAGCGGATTTTTCGAGTCCTGCAACTTCCCTCCTTGTATTATACTGATTGATAAAATACCACAAACGTACAAATTATTACATAATTTGATCTCCTCTTACACAGAATTTGACTTTGCAAACTGGGATTTCGCACATACTCAAGTATAATGCTCCTCCCAACTTTTGATGTTGAAATTTGGGACGAAAATGGGATCATTATACTTGGGTGATTACAGTAAGTTCTTTGCCACTGCTTCAATATTCAGAGATCACTGATGGAACACGATATGGCAGCAGAAAAAAATATCCCATCACTAATTTGTGCTTTTCTTGTAATTTTTCTTTACAACATTATGCTCCATGTCAGAATTATCATGGACATTGTATTGTAAGCTGACTCATATTTTAGTCATCCAAACAAACGTATCTCAATAAAAAAACTAACCAAAAGAAAAGTTTTACAGCAGATGAGCTACAAATAAAAATCTGTTCTGCTAGTTAAACAAATGGATTTAAATACTTTGTTAATAATGCAACTGATTAGAAGATGAGTTTGTGTCTTGTTTCAATGTAGAGCAAGCTTTAATTAGAACACAAGGTCTCCAGTGGTTGTTTCAAGTATTTTTAGGATGTTGTGGCCATTTGTCATAACTCCTTTTATAGCTTTGCTTCATCTCACCTACCTTTCATGACTCAGTTTCTTTGTAATTAAAGAGAGATTAATTAAAGTAATATTTAATGAAATGACTGATTGCTACCAAATTGGATGATGTATTTTAATAAGTCACAGTTTTCCCCAAATATTTTTTTCCCTATCTTCCAAGATGGTAAAAACCCTAAACAAACAAACTATATTTAACAATGCTAGTAATAACTTTGAAATATTTGCTCACGTACTACACACACACACACACACACATACACACACATTTTTAAAATTACTATATCACTGTTCTCACCAGTTATTAGAAACCCACTACTGAAAAACGTAAAGCTTGCTTTATTGTGTTTGAAACATTTACGATACATCACCATACAAACAAAACAGTTGTTATTTACACACTTTAAGTGATATTACTCTAAAAGTAAATCACTTAATGACATGTAAATAAATGAAACATGAAACACACATCCTTATTGGCTAGGTCTTGGTGGTGGTCTCATTCCTGGAGGAGGACCTGAGAAAAAATAAAATATTGAAGTAGTTTAAATAATATTTTTTTCTATATTAAATAGTTAGACCCACAAAAATTTACCTAAAGAAACTGGCACTCTACAATGATAATATATATTCGTCTAAACACAAAAATTTATCTTGTACCAGGGAAAGTTTCTATGATTCCTTTTGGCTTTGTTATTTTAACTGTTGTACACATAAATTATTTCAACTGGGACACAAAAAATGTTCATGGTAAATGTGTGCAAGTTATTGCATTCTGATCACAGTTTTCACATTGTATTTTATAAATAATGTTGGTGTGGTGTTTGTCAGTGTAGTTCTTACATAGTATAGACCTTAGTTTTGTGCCTGGTTTTTGAATAAATTTAGTGTTAACTGTAATGTTATATTTTGTTACTAGTTTTTGCCAAATGTTGGTTATTTGTTTGCTGATGTCAGGAATATATGGTATACAGCAGTATATGGTTTCGTGATTTTTTGATTCGTGAGATATATTTACTTTTGTTGGTTGATTTTTCTTTCTGTCTAGGTGTGTGCGTATAATGTTTTCTACGGTTTGTGGAGGAAACTTATTAATGTTGATGAAGTATTGTTTTATTTTGTCTAATTCATCGTTAATTTTATCTGGTGAGCATAGTTTTATGGCTGTGTTTATCTGGTTCCTTAGTATGTTGAGTTTTTGTTTTGTTTCATGTGCTGAGTTCCAAGGAATGTATAGTCCAGTATGGGTGATTTTTCGGTGGATTTCTGTTTTCAATTGTGTGTCGGTTCTTATAATTTTGAGGTTAAGAAATGATATTTGATTGTTTTCTTCCTGTTCACATGTGAAGTTAATGTTGGGATGTATAGAGTTAATGTGAGTGAAAAAATTAAGTGTGTTCTGTAGATTTGAATCCCGCAACCGTGTCATCTACATATCTGTACCAGTATAGTGGTGGATGTAATGCTGTATTAATTGCTTGTGTTTCAATTTGTGTCATAAAAATATTGGCTAGAACTGGTGATACTGGGTTGCCCATGCTTAGGCCATTTGTTTGTATATAGTTTTGGTTGTTGAACACGAAGTTTGTCTTTATTGTGGTGAATTCTATGAGGGTTGCTAACTGGTTACTGGGAATGTCTATAATTGGGTTAGGGTCTCGAATATAGAGTTCTAAGGCTATCTTGCAGGCTTCTGTTGTTGGAACTTCTGTGAAGAGGGATATAACATCGAAACTGGCCATTAAGGCTTTATGATTAAGTTGATTTAGATTAGACTTGAAATTAAAAGAGTCTTTGATGAATGAGCTGGCTGATGTTGCATATTTGGAGAATGCCCATGCTATGTATTTACCAAGATTGTAGTTAAACGATTCATATGTTGACATTATTGGTCGTAATGGACAATCTGGTTTATGAGGTTTGGGGATGCCGTATATTTGCGGTGTGCGTGAGTCGGTTTTACGTAGGTAGGAATAAAGTGTTTGTGAAATTGTGTTGGCTTTTTTCATTTGTAGTAGTAATTTGTTTAGTTGCGTCTCATGTGTCTTTGTTGGATTTGTGTGTATTGGTTTAAATTTGTTCGTGTCTGATAGAATGTTATTCATTTTTTGTATGTATTCATTCGTGTTCATTATTACTATAGTGTTACCTTTATCTGCTTTTAGAATTTTTACGTTTCTGTCTTGTTTTAGGTTTTTAATGGAATTAATGTCTCTTTTTGTAAGGTTGTTTTTTAGTTTTCTGTTTTGTGAAATTATGTTGATAGTTTTGTAAGAAAATTCTTTGAAAAAATCGTTTAAGATGTTTTTAGGTGTTTCTGGAAAATATATTTTTATTACACAAATTGAAACACAAGCAATTAATACAGCATTACATCCACCACTATACTGGTACAGATATGTAGATGACACGGTTGCGGGATTCGAATCTACAGAACACATACTTAACTTTTTCACTCACATTAACTCTATACATCCCAACATTAACTTCACATGCGAACAGGAAGAAAGCAATCAAATATCATTTCTTAACCTCAAAATTATAAGAACCAACACACAATTCAAAACAGAAATCCACCGAAAAATCACCCATACTGGACTATACATTCCTTGGGACTCAGCACATGAAACAAAACAAAAACTCAACATACTAAGAAACCAGATAAACGCAGCCATAAAACTATGCTCACCAGATAAAATTAACGATGAATTAGACAAAATAAAACAATACTTCATCAACATTAATAAGTTTCCTCCACAAACCGTAGAAAACATTATACGCACACACCTAGACAGAAAGAAAAATCAACCAACAAAAGTAAATATATCTCACGAATCAAAAAATCACGAAACCATATACTGCTGTATACCATATATTCCTGACATCAGCAAACAAATAACCAACATTTGGCAAAAACTAGTAACAAAATATAACATTCCAGTTAACACTAAATTTATTCAAAAACCAGGCACAAAACTGAGGTCTATACTATGTAAGAACTACACTGACAAACACCACACCAACATTATTTATAAAATACAATGTGACAACTGCCACGACTTCTATATAGGAGAAACAAGTAGAAAAATGGAAACCAGATTCAAAGAACATAAAAAGTCACCTTCACACGTTTTCGAACACTGCAAGTCAAATGGACACAACATAACCATAGAAAACACTAAAATACTAAATAAAGAAACAAACATAAACAAACGAAAAATTAAAGAAGCCTTACTTATACAACAACTTAAACCCAAAATAAACCAATATAAAGGAACGCCATTATACCTATATTAATATTATAGATAAAATTATATATTCAAACATCAAACCATGCCCTCTACATTGCGACACTCAGTTATACAACCCCTTCCAAACATGTGGTCAGCTTCCGGCCAGTAACCTCTTTCTTTGTGAACCTGACGATGACCGAAGAAGGTCGAAACGTTGTTCGCTCTTCTATTTAAAATATTTTCTGAACCCTAAAGAGCCGTTTTTGCATATAAAAAACATATTATCATTCCATGCACTAATTCAAACTAAAACTGAGTGAATCATTAAATAAAATTTTGAATATCCTCTTTGTTCAGGCTAAGAGTGTAGAAATGTTTGGTTTTCTGTTATCAAAAGAAAGTTTTTGCATTTACTGCATAACGGCAACACTAGCAGCTGAAAACTCTACATTTCTGTATGACATACATTGTGTTGGGTTGTAACACACACAAGATTGGATATGGTTATTTACATCTTCCACTTGTGACAATTCATCTGGGAGCAAGACATTTTACCTGCGTGTAAAATGGTACGTTTAATAGCAGTGAGACAAACACCACGTTTGTCTGGCTTTATGCCAATCTTAACAAAATATATTTATAATTCTTTTCTTGTTAAGTTATTGTAGTTACAATTGTTGAGAATACTTACTTCTGTTTCAAGGTTTTACTAAATTTTAAGATGTGGTAAACATATTTCCTCATTTACTGGAAATATTTTGTTCAAGAATAGAATTTACCAAACATACTTTGGAAAAAAATATTTTTTATGAGTTGAGGCAATATGATTATTAGTCTATAACTAATCATACAATTATACTAAACTACCTCCTCTCATCATTCCTGGCGGTAATCCACGCATTCCTGGGGGTGGACCACCCATTGGCATTTGTCCTGGAGGCATTCCCCGTCCCATCATTCCAGGTGGTGGAGCCATCATCCCTCGGCCAGGCATGGGTCCACCCATTCGTGGAGGTCCTCCTACATTAGGGGGACCCATTGCTGGCCGTATCTGTGGTGGAGCAGAGAGGGAAGCTCCTCGTCCTTGTGGAGTCATAACATCTTGTGAAGGACCTCCTACTCCTCTAACTGGACCTTGCAAACCTTAATGATCAAATATAATAAAAAAAATATAGTACATGAAAGTCTTAAAAACTCAATACCTAAAAAATAATTTTCTCACCTACTTTTAACCTCAAAACAAACTTATCCAGCCAAAATATTTTTAAGTGAACACTTGCTTAAATATGCTATAACACCCTTATAGAATTTTGATGCATATTTCCCAGTGTTAGTGATGTAGGTGGCACACTTCGTTCACATCAGCAAATGCTTCTGTTACGATCATCATACGATGATGCAGTTATTCTTTGCAAAGAAATTACCCTGGCCGCAAAACCTGATGTTTTGAGAAAGTTTGATGTTTAAGAGAAACTCCGTTCTTTTACTACAGCTTTAGGGTTTGTTTCTTCAACGGTGGGAACAATACGTGATAATTAACAAATAATCAAGGTAAGTGCAGAAGTGGCTACACTTCTAAGTGCTCATACATTGTATATTCATAGAAGTGAAATGAGGAACAGATGCAATATAATGTGCCATGGTCACATAAGTTGACAGGAAGCACATGTTATGATTTGATGACTGAACTATGTGGTAGTGTGAAGAAAAACATTCCTGGAAATGCACCATGGTGCAACGGGTTCAAGAAGTGCTTAAACCTGCACATCATAAACTTAAGTTGTGAGGCTACTGGTGCTGATATAGAAGGTGTCAAAAGACATCCAAGTAAGGTGAAAACATTACTGATGAAAGAGGTTGCAGTACAGAACAGATCTTCTGTGTGAATGAAACAGGGCTGTTCTGGAAACATGTCATGTAGAACATTTATTTCTGGGGAACAGAAGTGTGTTTTGAAAGATTTTCTTGCAGGAGTCAATGCCACTGGTGATTTCAAACAACAAAAATCTTGACACTTTCTTTGTAAAAAGAGCCAAGCCTATACGGTGTCCAATTATGATCATAGCCTACAGTCACCTTCCCTGTGCAAAATTTAATTATTTTTGTGTACATACTGTTATTTTAAATGATTAAAGTTATATTTATTAAGTGTTCAAACATATTTCTTGCATTCATATGCATGTTTTTTTTCTTTATTATTACTTTTGAGGGTCAAAAAGTTTCCAAAGAATGCATTTACGCCTCATATGGAAGTCAATGGAAAAATAAGGTTATGAAAGTTTTTCAGGAACACACCCCTTTTGTAACACAGAGATCAAGTGCACTAAGCAATCAATGGTTCCTAAAGTTCAACTATTACTCTTAAAAAAATTTTTCAAAGTATTTCCGCTGCATGATAAACTTTCTATTTTATCTCAATGATGTAACTATTCCACTCAAAACAAAACGTACTGAAATCTGTACACAAGTTTATGAAAAATCATGTTTGTTTATTACTACCTACAACATTAAAACCAAGATATCACAAAATCAAACTGAGAATGCAATATCATGCTTCATTTGTAAGCTGTTTTTGTCAGTTAATGACTTATCTACAGCATCCATAATAAATGAACCATCCAAAACACACACATAAACAACTAATCCTACTAACCATTACTTTCGTCCAACATATATGTAATAAACTAAACTATTTTTAAGTTTTCTTTGGTCATTTCTTTATACCGAATGTGGAATCTAGTAATAAATAAAGTTAATTAATATGTGAACTGCATTAGTATTTAATAATATAAAAAGTGGTAATTTGAAGATTAGGATGTATGCATACAGAATAAAACTCTGAGAAAGTGCCCAAGAAAATGAAAAATTCACCAGAATGATGACAGAAAAAATAATGTATAATATCACAAAGGAGAAAAATTTTATAATTTGGAAATAATTTACTTTACTGTAAAAAAAACCCTCATGTTCTTGTAGATTTATATGAACAAGAGCTGTAAAACTTTATAAAAACCATCACCTCAAGCAATTTGGAATGATAAGTTACAATTTGGACAGCAGCAGCAGGAGTGAAATGGTGTTTGTATCTTTCTATTTATTATTTTAGACTGCTAAATTTGTATGGATGGTTGTGCAAGATATTTGGAGCTAGTACAAACACAAGAGCTTATTAGTGTATAATAAAAGAAATACCAATTTATGCACATTTCTTATGATACTCCACATTTAATCTACCATTTCTTATTCAATAATCTCTGAAAACATTTTGAAGCGCTCTGTACCATCTTTCAAATTATCACTTGCAGAGCAATAAATTTCTCATTTTTGCAGGTACTTAAATAAAACATCTAGTTTATCAGACTGTTAGAGTAAAACTGAAATGTTAATATGCCTTGCTGAAGATACATTTACTATTTTATAAATGCACTATTTTGAATAACCAATTTTTTTTTTCTATATGAAAACAACAAAATGCTTCTTAGAAATGTAACTCCAATCATAATAAATTAGTGACTTTTTAAAATGTTGGACTTTTCCACCTGATGAGTTGGTATGATGACAAAAGAGAAACTGTATCTTTTAGTGTGGTTAGTCCATGCCAAAAAACAGGACTTCACCAGTCACCCTTGACCTTGTGATGGTCATAACTGGGTGAAATGATACAGAGGACATCTTTGTTAGTTTACTTTAGCTTAAGCACCACCAGTAACAAAAAAATCTGGAAAGTAAAGAAGTGGTACCAACCAAAAATAACCAGAAGGAACAATAATGGGCATTTAAGTAAAAAGTAATCGTGGTAAGTTAACATGTAACCCAGGTTAGATACAACCGTTATGATGCAAAAGTTGTTTTGCAGGATAAACCAGAAGGAATTTAAATAACAGCAGAATGTGGATGTATTCCACCACATCTTTAATATTTTAAAGATGGACATCACAAACAAGACAAAAATATACAAGGTTCTTATTTTATATTCTAGCTTGTCTGTATTACTAACTTCAGTTCCTAATTTGTAGAAAATTATAGACTATATTTTGACAAAAATCTAATTTTAAACAATGCTGCATTCAACATGCCATGTCACTCACTAAAGTCTATATTTCAATGTGTTCTTTTAATATTTACTTTTAAATTAAGAAACTAACTCGTATGTATTAACTTTTGAATTATATTCTGTAATTTTATTCTAAACAGACAAATTCATAAAATGGTAGTTTAATAAAACTTTGAATGTGAGTCAACATGTGAAATGACATGGCCTTTGAACCTGTTGAGAAAGGGTTACCTTTATAAGCACAGGCTTGGTTCCTTGGACTGATCTTGTAATCATTTTGTGCTTGTATAATTACATGTTATAGATGAATTAGTAAGCAGATGTTCACAAAATTTGGCAAATTAGCAGTAAAGACCACAAGGTTTTCATACACAAAATATTGGACTTTTGTTAAAGTTTTAAGGTTCTTAACCAATGTTTTCCTCATGCCCGTTTTCCTTTGTGGATGTTGGATAAACATGAAAGATAATATTCATTTTAAGATTAAAAAAAAAAAAAGTGCAATCTGGAAGTTTTCAAATTTCACATAAATCCTTGTAAAGTCCAGATAGTTATCAAACACTTGATTCAAAAACATTGTTATTTCGAATAACAAATCTCTCCATTGGTTCTGTTAATTTATCTAATTTTGAAACATAAAAAAAAGATTAGAAAATGAATATTATCAGCTTCATTCTATAATAACTACAAATTATATCATGAAACCATAAAGGTTTAGACTAAGCATCTTAAATGTCATAAGATTACACACTTATAAACATTTATTATGTTTATCTTTCAATCATGCCTGCCTGACTAACAATACAGAAGTTAAAATAAAATGACACACGAACACTTAATTTTACTGCATCCAATAATATATATAAAATTTTGAATGACTCAAAATAAGGGCTTGTCCTTTGACATTTGACCCAGAGTACATCTGTTTATTCTTGTAGTTTCATTGCTTGTCTAATAACTTCACCACTAAAGTTGGTAAATTACTTGGTGAATGCATGACTCACATTACCATGGCAAATAACGAAACTCAAAATACTCACCAGCATACTTCACGAGAAATTCTTTTAGATTATCTAATTTAACCTAATAAATTTCTAAATTTTAGAATTTACTTTTGTATCCATAAAGAATATATATGAAAACCAAGAAACAACACTTTCAAACACAAGTGTATTTTTCATTATTATTGTAATGATGGTAAATAGTGTGATAATTTTAAGCAATACATTTAAAAACACAAACTAATAACTTCCAAATACCTTTCTCCCCCTAATATGGCCAGGTAGTTAAGGCCCTCTACTCATAATCCGATGGTAGCGTGTTCGAATCCCTGTAACACCAAACATGCTTGCCCTTTCATCCATGGAGGCATTATAAAGTGATGGTCAATTGCACTATTTGTTGTTAAATGAGTAACCCAAGAGTTGGCAGTGGGTGGTGATGTCTAGCTGCCTACCCTCTTATATTACTATGATAAATTAGGTATAACTAACATCGATAATACCTGTGTGGCTTTGCGTGAGATTCAAAAACAAACAAACCCTCTAATATTTCTCAATATATTAAAATTATCCATAATTTAAATATCATTAGCAGTTGAAATTTTAAATGTTAATCCAATTTTTAGGAAGTGTTTTACTTTCTTCAGAGTCTCCAGTTGTAAAGTGCACGATTCTCTCAAGATGAAACCACACAGTTTTTTTTAATGTAATCCTTTCAAAGTGGGTCATCCACTACACTTGCAAATTAACACATTTCAACTGAACTTCTAAAAGGTCAGGTGTCAAATGTTATGTACTATGCAAGTTATTAGCCTAAATTTTGAAGAACTCTTTGTACTTCAACATGAAACTGTACAGCCTTACAAACTATATGACTTTAGGATTGAACTAACCAGCAGGAGCTGACCCTACAGGTGCAGCTGGCACTCCTCGACCAGCAGCTCGACCTATTCCAGGACCAGGGGCAGCACCAGGAATTGGAACTCTCGGTAACCCTTCCTGTAAAATACATCATTAAACACAAACATCAGAAAACTGAAAAACCAAGGTATTCGTGTCCACTAAAAACAAACCAAAAAAAGAAAGTTTCAATGATCATGTTTTCACTATAACATTCTAACAACTGACTGCACACTTTAGAAGGCAATGAAAACGTATCACAGAAAGGTTTGTTTCGGTATTAATACCTTTACTGATAAGCAGAGAACGTTTTGACCTTCCTAGGTCATCTTCAGGTTAACAAAAAAGAATGTAACGAATTTTTAAGTAATAAAGGAAGTAATGACTTTTTTGTAAGTTTTTGATACTAAAACTATACAAGTCATACTCTTACAATGTTTTCCATTAATTGTTTTCTTTACAACTACTTGTTAAACTACAAATACATATCAAATAGGGTACTCCTTATTAAAGGTAAAACTATAAAGCTCTCATCCTCAAATTTGTTTCACATGTACAAAAAAACAAAACAAAAACTCAACTGCAAAGTAAGCAAAATCATCACTAGACAATTTGTATGTTAAAAAGATAGATGGACTAATAAATACTGCACCCTATTACCATTCCTATAAGTTGAATTTACATCGCACTGCATGATACAACTAATTAAAAAACTGTAATTCAGCCAGTGAAATTTCCTGTATTTTCCTTGCAAGGAAAATATTTTTGCATTTCTCCCTGTGGCTGGTCAACTTGTCTGTGACAAATTCTTCAAACTTCTGATATTCAGCTGAACGTTTGGTTGAGGTTCATCCACATTTTTCTTTTTATTCAGTATTTTTACCATTTCTTATTTTGGGCTCTATGGATCTAAGCCAAAAGTGGCCAAACTGCAGCTCACAAGCCATGTCTGGCTCTTTGACATACAGGGTGTTCGGAAAGTCACTGTGCAATTTTGTAATCATATTTTATTCAGTCTATTTCAAGCCAGCAACTGATAGCAGTGTTTAGAAACAAAATAAGAAGGATCCAGAACTGTATTGATGTCAACGGGGGTAGCTTTCAACACTGTTTATAATTGTCATTCATATTTACCTCATGTATTCTATGTTGAAACATGTCTGTTAATAAATATATATAACACTCTGTATAACGTAAAGCTTGTGGAAATATTTTGGCCAAGCTACTTTTTGCATCACAATTAATATAAATAAAAAACATTAAATATGCTTTATAATTATTTACCGGGTGTAAACCAAGAGCCCACTGGATTAATAAAACAGTTTAATGTTTACAGTGAATAATTTTATTGAATTTAAATCCTAATTTTAAATGTCAGATTTAAGTCAGAGATTAAAGAAATTCCAGATCAGTAACGATTACAGAGGAATTGTGCCGGAGAATCAGCAATCATACAAGCCCAGTGTTGACAATGTTAGTTTTAATGGGCGTGGCCTCCGATAGTGTGAATATGGCATGTGTGGTTGTGTTGCAGGCAGTGAATTTAGTGGAATGTCAGTGCGGCACTGTTGCTCGTGTTTGAGCTCAGCGTTTCTTTTCACTTTAAATATTTAGCACTGTCTGTGAAAATTTTGTGAAGGAAGTTGACATCAAATTATAAGCAAAGGTATGAAGATGAAAACAAATTTTAAATTCACTGTTAAAGTAAATCTTTATATATTACTTGCAACATGTTACTCAGTCATTACAAAGCCAGTAACATGAAACACCACAATAAAACAAATCACAAAAACGTATCGTCTGATTATCCACCAAAGTCAAAATTACAGGAAAAAGAAGTTAACTGTGTTAAAATTATCATGTAATAGCCAGCACTCACTATTTACAATGTTCAGTAAGAAAGTGGATACAACAACTGAAACTAATTTTGTTATATCATGGAATATTGCTCATGCTAAATGCCAATATTCTGATAGTGAATTTGCTAAGACTATAGCTGAACTTGTTGCAGTGTTAAATCCAAATAACAAAACTTCAGCAAATAACAGCACAAAACACCAGCTTCACGCCACGCTACAGAGACATATCTCCCAGATCAGTGTTGATGTTGCAGGCAAAATGCAAAATGACTTAAAGAATTTCCTTGTATTCAGCTTAGTCCTTGATGAATCTACAGATATAAGACGACCCAAAACTGGTAGTATTTGTTTGTTATGTTTCCTCTGATGTAACTGTGAAAGAAGAAATGTTGAACTTATTGGCACTAAAACAAACAACTGTGGTGTTGACATTAAACATGCACTTCACAGAACCTTAACACATGCTGATATTCTACTGGATAAACTGGTCAGTGTTGTAACAGGTGAAGAACCTGCAATGGTGGGGAAAAATGCAGGATTAACTGCACTTATGAAATTATCCCAGCTTTACAGAGTTTCTTCCTGTTCATTGCATTATTCACCATGAACACCAGGAAGCCAGATACTTCAAGTAAGAAGATACTATGAAATTTGTTCTTGAAACTGTCAATTTCATACATTTAAATGGGAAGATCCCACCGAGAGTTCAAAAATTTTATTAAAGAACTGGAGCTTGAAGATAAACCCAGTGATGTCTCTTGCACTGTAAGATGGTTGTCAACCAGCAATGTCTTAAATTGGTTTGTGGATCTACTGGAGCCTATTATCTACTTTTCTTCAAGAAAAAAAAATATTATGAATGGATGCAAGATCTAATGTTCCTTACCGATATAATGAATCATACACTTTATATGCAAAAACGGCTCGTTTGGGTTGAGAAAATATTTTACATAGAAGAGTGAACACTAGAGAGTCATACACTAACTCTCAACTTAATACTTCAGTGGAAGGAAATGATTGTTTCTGATCTTAGTCAGACAATTTTCAGCTTTCAAAATAAAATAAGACATTTTTAAAGAAACATACTGTCAAGAAACTGAAGTTACTTTCCCAAGGAAAGTAAAAATATTTTCCAAGATTCTCAAAAGGAGAGTAAATACATTCCTTTACATTGAAATAAAGGAGCCACAAATTGGAAGAATACAAAGATAAATTACAAGGACTCCTTGATAATTTTCAAGACAGGTTTGTGGACTTGCAGAAAATGAAGCCTTGCTTCACCTTTCTTGTAAAAACATTCAGGGTTGATGTGATCAATGATGGTTGTCCAATTCTTGAACCTCTGGTTACGAATCATCTGTTGTGGAAATGGAACTAATAGAACTGCGGGAGGACCTGGGTTAAAAGATGATACACAAATTCCATTCTACAATTGAGCTCTGGAAGAAAGTTCCACAAATAAAATATCGTGAAGTGAAGAAAATCAGTGCGACTCATCCCAGTTTTCAGCACAACATACTACTGTGAATCACTGTACTCTATAATGAAGCTTGTGAAGTCAAACATCATGCAATCCTTACAAATCAACACACGGTGGAGCTAATCTGTACAGCCCTGACAGACTCGCAAGACCTCTACTAGCAGTAAATTGCCTGATAACTGTATCAATATCAGTTTGTGTCAGAAAAATATCGTGATAAAAAGTTAGCGGTTCACAGAATCACTCTGAAATCAAGTGCAAATTTGTAACTATCACATCTTGACTGATTCAAGATCTAATTACAGTTTAGAATTTAGAAGGTCAAAATCTTTTGAATAATGTAATTAGCCACACCCACAGTTTCATAAATTAATTTCTTTCAATTCTGCTTAAAAAATTAACAATATGAGGGTAGGCTGGTAGAGATTTAATGAGTGATAAAATTAAATTAAACTGGATGTATGTGGACTCCACACTTGGTATTGCTAGTATAAAAAATACATTGTGGACAAGATTATTTTGTTTTTCATTTTAAAAATAACCTGATCCTCTTTTAACTTAGTTTCTAAACTTCCATTTTGACTGTAAGAAAAAAAAATTAATTGTGAAATGTTCAAACATAACAGCAGTATGTATACATACTTTAAGAAATGTGCATTTGTGTGTGAGAGAAAAGAAAAAAAAGCACCCCCCCAATCTTGGGCTACTTTATTTTTACAATAAACAATTATGGTATTTTTCACTGTGCAGAGAGAACAAAACAGTAGCACTTCTTGCGAGTAGCTACAACATGCCTGTGTGGATTGTGGTATTTTTAAAAATATATTTAGAGGCATTCAATAGTTTGGATGAAACTTTTGATGACTTATTGACTGAACACAATGAAAACAAAAATAGCAAGGTCAGAGGGCTTCAGGGAATTACAAGTAACAAGTTTGTACAGTGCAATGTGTAACTTACAGGCTGTAACCAAATGCCATACCTGTAATGTAGATCTAGTTTACTTATTAGATATTACGCAAAAAAAAATATTAGTGGCATATTGTTTAGAAATACGTTTACCTGATATCATGAACGCGTGTCTTTCTAACTATCTCTCTGCCCATGAAGCTTTTCAAAGGGCTGCTGTTCAGAGACTGTAACTGATTTCTAACGGTCATTCAATTAGTCATATATTGGGGTTGAATTTGTTCATAGGAATTAGACCTTTAAACTCCTCAGAATTCTGTCCAGTCATTATCAAAGTAATAAATAAATAGAGATGAATAAAGGCTATATACATTTATTAGGTCAGAGGTAATTTGGAATCAGAAAGGTTTATAACTTAACCTTTTAAAGCACTTGTTCTCTTGATGTGAAAGGTGGGTTTTATTGTCAAAATTTCATTAATTTAGTCAGTCAATTAAACTAAAACAATTTGCATCACTGGACTAGCTATTAGACAACCAACTGTTTGTGAACAACCAACTTGCAACAAATTTAAGATTACCTCTAAACTTAAAACTAAATACACAAGAAATACAAGTACACAAATTCACCTCAGGAGGTGGTGGTCCTTCCACAGTCAGGGACACAACATTTTCTCCCCTCAACAATATCAATCCCAATACTCGTTTCTCTTCTCTTTCTGGCTGTTTGCTGCTCTTGGCTTTAACCTTTCTGAACTCTTCACAGTCTCCAAGAATTAAGTTCATATGTTTGTCAAAAGCCTTGAATGTTCCTATAAAAGCTCGACCATCTTGCAGGATGACTCTTATCCTGTAATTTATATGTTGAAGCATCTTGTTGTTCTTTCCAACAGTCTGAAATAAAAGTAGAGTAAAAAGAAACTCATACACAAAAACTAAATGTACACACAAAAGTGAATTTATAAATAAAGCTCAATCAGTGTACATCATAATCAACAACTCTTGGGTTTCACAAATAAATACACTATTTTACACAATGATTAAGAAATGTTAAAGAAATATGTCAACAATGAAGGAAAGACAAAGTTGTTATGGCTATATTATTATTCATTTGTTATCACACTACGTACATGGTATGTTTCACAGCAAACTGTCCAACTTACTGCATTTACCATAACTGGACTTCTCAGGATGGTTCTATGATAACAGCTTTAGAGCACCTTAGCTAAAAAGTATACTTCAAAACTACATGTAACTTTCAATCACTGAAAAACAAAACAGGCTGGAGGAGTTGCAAGGATGGACACATAGATGGTAGTTGTAACAAAAGATTGTGTTGTTTTGAATACCGAAAGCAGAACAACAAGATATCATAAAGTTAACATTTGGAAATGGATTTAAACAAAATGTAAAAAGGCTACAATGTTAAAATACAAATGCAAACAACAGAACAATGATAGATTTCTTTCCTGTATGGATTTTGGAGTAATTAGCACGAAATTCACAATCAGTTTATTACTGAATTTATTAATCCTGTGCTTTCACATGAAATTTCAATAACTGAAGACAATATTAACCAAATTAATTTTAGTTAATAAAAAAATAACAAGGAAAAATAATGGTCAAATTTGGATTACTTGGGTATTTAAAATATCCAGAAACAATTACAACTGGTTGGTTGGTTAGTTGATGTGGCATTTTATGGCACAAAACAGAAACTAAGTTTCTTGCAGACATCTGGTAAAAAGTTTAATTTTTGAATAAAAACTGATATAACATCAAATACAATTTTTTCATGACTAGTTTACAGCAGTGAGAGAGAAAGCACAGTATTACAAGTTTTAGAGGACCTTCTGTGGCATAATTTTAATTACTATAATTCTCCAGGATAAGTTCAAATATCAACATTAGGTCACCTGAAGTTGACCTTTCCAGTCCTGATTGAGTTGTTACATTACGGCCACTTTTAAATTTCATATTGAACTAGTTATACTTAAATTTGTAAAAATTAATCATATTATGAAAAAGTATGATTTATTAATTTAAAACTAAAAAGTTAAAAAATCAACAGCCTTTAAAAGAACGAAAAACATTTGAAAGGTGGACAGCGTCACCATAACCAACCATGCCATTCAACATTATAGATAACACCTGGGACAAAATATATCTAAAATGGTGCTGTTTTTGAGGGTCGTAAAGACATCAAGACAGTAAAATTTGACTTGTTACGACCAGAGTGTCACACAGTTACACATTTGTGCTTCAGTCCCCAATAAAAGAAAGCTATGAGTTAAAAATTGTGACCAATGCCCCGTCTAGTTAGGATAACTTCCTCTTTCCGATCTTCACAAAAGCAAGGTGGCCAAAGTCCAATGGTTCGTGTTATCTGAAAAAGCTTGTTTTCGTGTTGCTCACTTCCAGTGGACTGCCAACTGGCACAGAGCTGAGCCTTGAATACAGAACCATAGTCCATGTATAGAACAGGCACACTAGTGACAATGCTAAAGCAGACAGACTTAGCTAGGGGTGTCAAGGAGCTTGATCCCATTAATATCAATGTGGCCTGGCATCCAGAAGAACTGGATAGATGTTACAGAGAAATGGGCCAGTTGGTTTTGAATACTGGTAAAAACTAACGTGAAGCTTCTACAGGGACAGTAGACATCCAAGTCAGTATAAATAGTGCAACTCCAGTACCACTTAGCTTCTATGTGATCCATGGCAAGAGAAATAGCATATAGTTCAGCAATGAACACAGAAACCATAGAAGGGATTCTGTACACAACCACTAAACCACAACAAAGCACAGCAGAGTCACCTGATTTTGAACCGTCCATATAAATGGGAATGGAAGGATAGTTCAAAAGATGTTCATTGGCAGCAAATGGTTTCAGAGAGAGACAGAGAGAAGTTATTGATTGATTGATTTAGTGTTTTATGGCACAAAGCAACGAGGCTATCTGCGCCAAACAACCGGTAAAAATGTAGTAAAAGACATAAATGGAAATGAAGGTAAAACAAACAAAAAAGTATAAAACCAATGTAGACACCTAGTCTACAAGGTTAAGATAGAAGGCAAAGTGTAAAAAGTTTTAAGGTAGGTATTCTATCAAAAAGGTATAATCATAACCCGCCAGGAAGACTAACAGGCAGGTACAAGACCCACCGTCAGTCACCTGAAGTTGGTCTTTCCAGTCCTGGTTCTGGGTTATGTGTCATAGCAACTAGTATCAAAATGTAAAAGAATAGAAGTATTAAAAAACACACAGCAAAAGCGCAACAATGAGTAACCAAATGTTCAGTAAAAAAAAGTCACGTAAATGGAGTAAAATTTGTAAAGGAAAATGAAGGTAAACACAAAACAGCAATTAAAACAGAAAATGGTGTAAAAACCAACGGTGACACCCAGTCTTCAAAGTTATAAACTATTAACTCTAGCATAATAATAATGATCTGGGTTATGTGTCATAGTAGCTATTATCAAAATGTAATGGAATAAATGTTTTAAAAGACACTCAGCAAAATCATAATAAAGAGTAGCCAAATGTCCAGTAAAAAGATAAAAGTCAAGTAAATGGAGTAAAATGTGTAAAGGTAATTGAAGATAAAAACAAAATGGCAATTAAAACAGGAAATGGTGCAAAAACCAATGACGACATCTGGTCAACAAAGTTGTAAAGGACAACCTGTAGCAGAATGGGAATGATCATAACCCGCCAGGAAGACTATCAGGTAGTATATAAACCACCGTAAGCCACCTGAAGTTGGTCTTTCCGTCCTGGTTCCGGGTTATGAGTCAATATGGCCAGTACAAAAAGGTTGTAAAAGTACGAAATGATAAGCAGCGAAAGTATAACAGTAACTCGCCAGGAAGACTAACGAGTAGTTCAAACAGAAGCGTTAGTCACCTGAAGTTGGCCTTTCCAGTCCTGGTGTCGAGTTATTTAATGTTCTGGCCATTGTTTAATGTCGCATTGAATGAGAGAGAATAAAACTTTAAAAAGGAGCCACACTTAAAAAGGTGTAATAAATAAATATACCACACTTAAATAAGATTAAAAAGATTAATGGCCATTAAAAAATTAAAAATGTTATTAAGGTGGACAGAGTCACCATCACAAATAACTCTGTCCAATGTTACAGACTGACGCTGGGAAAAAATATGTTTAAAGTATTCCCGTCGTGGAGGATTGTAACGATGGCAAGAAAGTAAAACATGGCTGATAGTGATTTGAGTGTTACACAAACTACACATTGGTTCATCAGTTCCAGATAAAAGAAAATGATGAGTTAAAAAACTGTGACCAATGTGTAGCCTAGTGAGAACAACTTCTTCCCTCCGAACTTTACGGAAGCTAGATGGCCAAACTCCAATTTTGGGTTTAATTTGAAAAAGTTTATTGTCGCGTTGTTCACTCCAAGTGGACTGCCAACTGGCACGGAGCCGAGCTTTGAAGACAACACCATAGTCCATGTACGGAATAGGCATAGGGGTGATGGAGCCGAGGCATACATATTTAGCTGCCATGTCTACAAGCTCGTTCCCATAAATACCAACATGGCCTGGTATCCAGAAAAACTGAATTGAAGTAGCTGCTAATGAGAAATGGGCCAGTCGGTTTCGAATATCTGCTAGAATAGGATGTGAGCTAATGTGAAGTGATTCCAAGGCAAGAATAGAACTAAGCGAGTCAGTATAAATAGCGCAGTTGGAGTACTGCTCAGCTGCAATATGATCAAGGGCAAGAGATATTGCATACAGTTCAGCAGTGAACACAGAAGCTGTAGAGGGGAATCTGTGTGCAACTACTGACCCACAGCAAACCATAGCAGAGCCCACTGAATTTCCTGATTTGGAACCATCTGTATAAATAGGAACTGAATGATTGTTTGAAAGATATTCATTGAATAAAAGACGGTACTTCCAGTCTGGAGTATCCGCCTTTTTTAGGTGATTGAAAGAAAGGTCACACTTGGGGGCTGTAATAAGCCATGGTGGGATGCATCGACATGTGGAATCTGCAATATTATCCAAGGACAGACCCAATTCATCCAATTGCGCCCGGATGCGAAGGCCAAACGAAGCAATGACAGATCGTCTGTTCTGAAAAAGTACTGCCCACCGAGGAAGGAAAACACATTCCCAGGTGGGATGCTTTGGTAAGGAACGAAGGTGTAGAGGAGGTTCATGAGATTCAATGTATATGCTTTGAACTGGAGAGGTACGAAAAGCTCCGGAGCAGAGTCGAAGACCTTGGTGATGAATGGGGTCTAGTATCTTTAAGGCCGAGGGTCTGGAAGAGCCATACACCATTGATCCATAGTCAAGTTTCAATCTAATAAGAGCACGATATATCTTTAACATTGAACAGCGATCTGCCCCCCAACTGGTAGAAGAGAGGACACGAAGGATGTTCAGTGTTCTTGTGCATTTGACCCGAAGCTGCTTTAAGTGTGGTATAAAGGTCAATTTACGATCAAAGATAAGCCCCAAGAACTTTGTCTCTGGGACCACTGGCAGCAAAACTTCACCGATATGAAGTTCAGGATCAGGGTGAATACCTCGTCGGCGGCAAAAGTGCTTGCATACAGTTTTGGAAAGAGAGAAATTAAAGCCATTCACAAGAGTCCACTTCTGTACACGATTGAGGGCAGTTTGTAGTTGCCGCTCAATATATCTCATGTTTGATGACTGACATGAGATGTGAAAGTCGTCAACATATAGCCCATTCATAACGGTGAGAGGGAGTTGTTCAGTGATGGCATTTATCTTTATACTGAAAAGTGTGACACTCAATATACAGCCTTGAGGGACTCCAAGTTCCTGTACAAAAGAACGTGAAAGTGCCGAACCTACACGAACTTGGAATCTCCTGTCCATTAAAAATTTTTTAATAAACATGGGTAGATGGCCACGTAACCCATATGTATGGAGGTCTCGCAAAACGCCATACCTCCATGTTGTGTCGTAAGCCTTCTCTATGTCAAAGAATATCGATACAAGGTGTTGGCGGTTGAGAAAGGCCTCTCTGATAGATGTTTCAAGACGAATTAGGTGGTCTATGGTGGAGTGCTGTCGACGGAACCCACACTGGGTGGGTGAGAGGAGGTTGTTTGATTCAAGGAACCAAACAAGATGAGCATTAACCATCCTTTCTAAGGTCTTACAGAGACAGCTTGTCAGAGCAATTGGACGATAGTTTGAAGGAATCTTCGGATCTTTCCCTGGCTTAGAGAAAGGTAAAATAATAGCCTGGTGCCAGGCATCAGGAAAAACATTCTCCTGCCAAATCCGGTTGAAGATAGCCAGAAGGACATCAAGAGAATCAGGAGAGAGATGGTGTAGCATGTCATAATAAATATCATCAGGTCCAACAGATGTACTGGCAGACCGATGAAGGGACATTTTTAGTTCCACCAGGGTAAAGGGACTATTATAGTCAAAGAAACAGTCAGTTTGAAAGGAAAGAGGTGATCGCTCTGCCCGAGTCTTGATGGCCAGGAAGGTGGAGGAACAAGCAGAAGTGCTAGATACCCGGCAAAAGCTTTCACCTAAAGTGTTAGCGATGTTTCGGACATCAGTCACCTCCTGACCATCAGAGAGTAAGATCGAGAGAAGAACAGAAGTGTAGTGCCCATTAACCTTTCGAATCTTGTCCCATACGATCTTGGAACTGGTGGTAGAAGATATGCTGGTTGTGAACTTAATCCAAGATTCCTTCTGGCTTTGACGTCTTACCCACCGAGCATGTGCTCGGGCCCACTGGAAAGCAACCAGATTTGAAAGTGTGGGATATCTGCGAAAAGTGTCCCAGGCCCGTTTTTGAGCCTTCCGTGCTAAGTTGCAAGCAGAATTCCACTATGGACGAGGATATCGTGGGAAACTTGTCGAGGTTTTAGGAATACACTGAGCAGCTGCATGTATAATACAATCAGTTACCGCTGTAACACAGTTGTCTACTGATGGCTGATTTACGATGACAGGATCAAGTTCTGCGAGAGCAGTGAAAGTGGACCAGTCTGCGTGATCCAGCTTCCACCGGGCACGCGGGTAGGGTGGCGTCGACCACGGCCAGTCTCTCTCAAAAAGAAAGGAAAATGATCACTGCCTAGTGGATTATTGTCAAACCTCCATGAAAACTGGGAAAATAATGAAGGGGAGCAAACCAAGAGATTAATAGTGGTGAAGGACTGACTAGGTGCATGTAAATAAGTGGAAGAACCAGTATTGAAAAGAGAAAGATCGTGATCAGAGAGCATCTGCTCTACAGATTGACCCCTCCCATCAATAACAGCACTTCCCCAGAGGGGATGGTGTCTATTAAAATCCCCCAGGATTAGAAATGGAGATGGTAACTGTTCAACAAGAGCATCCAGGTCTGATTGATCATATGTCTCTCCAGGGGACAGGTACAGAGAACAAACAGTGATGGTACGACCCAAGGAAATACGGATGGCTACGGCCTCCAAGGGTGTATTGAGTGACAAAGACAGGGTGGGTACATGTTGATCAACCAAAAGTGCCACCCCTCCATGTACTCGACCATCACACAACTCGTCATTTCTGTACAGAGGAAACTGCCGAATGGAGACTGTATCAGCAGATTTGAGAAATGTTTCTTGTAGAGAAAGACAAACAGGATGGTAGGAAGCAATCAGCGTTTTGAAATCATCCAGATTAGAACGTAAACTTCGACAGTTCCATTGTATCAAGGTGGCCATTTTTAAGGACGAGCAGGTGAAGTGGTTGGAGAACCCTTCGGTTTACGACCTCGTCTTTTGTCTTTACTGTCTTTCTTCGGAGGAGGTCTATCAACCTCCATGGATCCTGCTCTGGGTCGAGTGGGCAGGTTTTTGTTATTGGAAGAGGAATCAAGTGACTGAGGACGCAGATGAATAATTGTTTTGTTTATTGTGGTGGGAGAAAATGATGTATCAGAAGAAATGCCTGTATTTGAAACTGAAGGACATGGATCTTGAGGTTTGTTGGAAGTTGTGGGAGGAACAGAGATGGGTGTGGAAGTCGATTCATCTACTGTTTTAACCACGGAGGTCAAAAGGCTTTTCATTTGTTTTGAAAACGATTCTTTTGGAGGCACAGAGAGATCTGTCTGCACTTCCACTGTAGTTGTGGAATGGAGTGCAGCAGCATATGTCCGAGATGGGATTGTGGACATCAATTTCCGAGCCTCAGGATAACTAATGTTATGTGTCGTTTTCAAACGCTGCACCTCTTTTTCCTCCAACCATTTTGGACAAGAATGAAAGTAAGAGGGGTGAGAACCATTGCAGTTGATGCAATGTGGGTTTATGTCACAATCATAGGCATCGTGGTCCTTGCCTCCACAACGAGCACATGTCAGGGAACCACGACAAGATGTCTTTGAGTGGCCGAATCTCTGACATTGAAAACATCGAAGAGGGTTTGGAATGTATGGCCGAACCCTGCAAATGAGATAACCTGCTTTGATGGTGGCGGGTGCTCGTGGTGAAGTGAACGTTAAAACAAGAGTATTTGTTGGCAGTGTAACTCCATCTTTGCGAGTGGAGATGCGCCTCAATGCAGAAACTCCTTGAGTGGAAAGACCGGCGAGAATCTCCGATTCAGGAACATTCTTCAAATCCCTTTCAACAATAACTCCTCGTGAAGTATTCAAAGTAGCATGGGGTGTAACCTCAATAGGTATATCCCCAATTACCTTTGATTTCAAGAGGAGTTCACTGTGTTGGGATGTGGATGTTTCAACCAGTATGTCACCAGATCGAAGCTTCTTTACTGACTTTGAAGAGCCAGCAAGTCCCTCTAGCCCCTTTTGAATAAAAAAAGGGGACATTTGCCCTAAAGGTTTTTCTGAAAGAGAATGCAATATCAGAAAATGAGGTACGTGTGTTACTGATGTTGGAGATTGCTGTTCTGTGTATTCAAGACGTGGTCGCTTACCCATTGACTGTTTTTTTACAATTTTACTTAAATTTTTTGAAGGATCCATAGGAAAGAGAAAAGTTTCGGTACTTACTGACCCCACTCACCATGGAGCCCTACAAGGGGACGCACTACAAAGTCATGCAAGGACAATGCAGCAACGCCAGGGTTTTAGTGAGCACTATACCCAAACACCAGCATCAGGCACAATGTCCACAACACCCATTGAGAACTTCCAACACTGGTACTTCGTTGGCTCTAGCCAAGGTGGACCAGCCGATTGACCCAAGGGGGGCCACCCAAGGGCCGCCCGTCTACAGGAATTCGAGGGCAAAGTGGTGTGTTAGGGTTGGACCCCTCAACCACCAGGATCCTCTCCTCCCCTTCACAGGTCGCCACGCACGGCAAACACGTGGGTGGATGTTTAGATCCCAGAGAAGGTAACCAGACAGAACAGAACCTTCCCTGGGAGGTCACCTCACCACGTACAGGAATCCACTCCGAGGGGCAGAGAGAAGTTAAAACCATTTGTTGTGATCCACTTCAGTAAACAATTGAGGGCAGTCTGACATAAGATGAAATCTTTGTCAATGATTTTCACATTTTCAATAGCAAGTTCAGTGATGGCATTAATCTTTAACATGAAAAGTGTGACACTAAAAACAGCCGTGAGCGATTCCAAGTTCCCGTAGAAAAGAATAGAAAAGTGTTGAACCTACACAAACTTGTAATTCCCTGTCCATTAAAAATTAATAGAATGAGCATTGATTGATTGATTTAGTGTTTTATGGCACAAAGCAACGAGGCTATCTGTGCCAGACATCCGGTAAAAAAGTAAAAAAAAATGTAGTAAAAGACATAAATGGAAATGAAGGTAAAACAAAAAGGTATAAAACCAATGTTGACACCTAGTCTACAACATTAAGATAGGAGGCAGAGTATAAGAAATTGTAAGGTATTTACTCTAGCAAAAAGGTAATGATCATAACCTGCAAGGAAGACTAACAGGCAAGTTCAAGAACCTCTGTCAATCACCTGAAGTTGGCTTTTCCAGTCCTGGTTATGTGTCATAGCAGCTATTATCAAAATGTAAAAGAATAAAAGTTTTAAAAGACAATTGGCAAAATCGTAATAATGAGTAGCCAAATGTTCAGTAAAAAGATAAAAGTCAAGTAAATGGAGTAAAATTTGTGAAAGTAAATGAAGATAAAAGCAAAACGGCAATTAAAACAGAAAATGGTGCAAAAATCAATGTTGACATCCAGTCAACAAAGATGTAAAAAACTACCTGCAGCAGAATGGTAATGATCATAACCCACCAGGAAGACTAACAGGAAAGAATAAAAACCACCGTCAGTCACCTGAAGTTGGTCTTTCCAGTCCTGGTTCTGGGTTATGAGTCAATATGGCCAGTACTGAAAAGTAAAGTAGTAAGAGTGTGAAACGATATGCAGTGAAAGTATAATAACAACTCGCCAGGACAACTAATGAGTAGTTCAAACAGTAGCGTTAGTCACCTGAAGTTGGCCTTTCCAGTCTTTGTGTCGAGTTATTTATTGTTCTGGCCATTGTCCAATGTCAAATTGAATGAGAGATTTTAAAACTGTGAAAAAGAAGCCACAATTAAAAAGGTGTAATGAATAAATATGCAACCCTTAAATGAGATTAAAAAGATTAATGGCCATTAAAAAATTAAAAATGTTATCAAGGTGGACAGAGTAAGCTTCACCAATAACTCTGTCCAATGTTACAGACTGACCCTTGGAAAAAATATGTTTAAAATATTGCCGTCGTTGAGAGTTGTAACAATGGCAAGAAAGTAAAACGTGGCTGAGAGTGATTTGAGTGTTACACAAACTACACATTGGTGCATCAGTTCCAGATAAAAGAAAATGATGAGTTAAAAAACTGTGACTAATGCGTAGCCTAGTGAGAACAACTTCCCCCTTCCAAACTTTATGGAAGCTAGATGGCCAAACTCCAATTTTGGGTTTGATTTGAAAAAGTTTGTTGTTGCATTGCTCACTCCAAGTGGACTGCCAGCTGGCACGGAGCCGAGCCTTGAAGATAACACCATAGTCCATGTACGGAATAAGCATAGGGGTGACAGTGCTGAAAGACATATTTAGCTGCCATGTCTGCAAGCTTGTTCCCACGAATACCAACATGGCCTGGTATCCAGAAAAACTGGATTGAAGTAGCTGGTAATGAGAAATGGGCCAGTCGGTTTGGAATATCTGCAAGAATAGGATGTGAGCTAATGCGAAGCGATTCCAAGGCAAGTATAGAACTAAGCGAGTCAGTATAAATAGTGCAGTTGGAGTACTGCTCAGCTGCAATATGATCCAGGGCAAGAGATATGGCATACAGTTCAGCAGTGAACACAGAAGCTGTAGAGGGGATTCTGCGCACAACTACTGACCCATAGCAGAGCCCACTGAATCACCTGATTTGGAACCATCTGTATAAATGGGAACAAAATGATTGTTTGAAAGATATTCATTGAATAAAAGACGGTACTTCCAATCTGGAGTATGCCTTTTTCAGGTGATTGAAAGAAAGGTCACATTTGAGGGCTGTAATTAGCCATTGTGGGATGGGCCGACCTGTGGAATCTGCAATGTTATCCAAGGACAGACCCAATTCATCCAATTGCAGCCGGATGCAAAGGCCAAATGGAGCAATGACAGATCGTCTGTTCTGAAAAAGTACTGCCCACCGAGGAAGGAAAACACATTCCCAGGTGGGATGCTTTGGTAAGGAACGAAGTTTCGAAGTATATTGTAAAGATAGTTGCAAACGGCAAAGGTGTAAAGAAGGTTCATGAGATTCAATGTATATGCTTTGAACTGGAGAGGTACGGAAAGCCCCAGTGCAGTGTCGAAGTCCTTGGTGATGAATGGGATCCAGCATCTTTAAGGCCGAGGGTCTGATCAACCAACAGTGCCACCCCTCCATGTACTCGACCATTACACAACCTGTCATTTCTGTACAGAGAAAACTGCCAAATGGAGACTATATCAGCAGATTTGAAAAATGTTTCTTGTAAAGAAAGACAAACAGGATGGTAGGAAGCAATCAGTGTTTTGATATCATTCAGATTAGAACGTAAACCTTGACAGTTCCATTGTATCAAGGTGGCCATTTTTAAGAACGGGAAGGCGAAGTGGCTGGAGAACCCTTCGGTTTAAGACCGCGTCTTTTTTCTTTACTGTCTTTAATCAGAGGAGGTCTATCAACCTCCATGGTTCCTGCTCTGGGTCTAGCGGGCAGGTTTTAGTTATTGGAAGAGGAATCCAGTGACTGAGGATGCGAACGAATAATTGTTTTGTCTCTTGTGGTTGGAGAAAACGATGTATCAGAAAAAATGCCTGTATTTAAAACTGAAGGACGTGGATCTTGAGGTTTATTGGAAGGTATGGAAGGAACAGAGATGGGAGTGGAAGTCGATTCATCAACTTTTTTAACCACGGAGGTCAAAAGAATTTTCATTTGTTTTGAAAACGATTCTCTTGGAGGCACAGAGAGATCTGTCTGCACTACCACTGTAGTTGTGGAATGAAGTGCAGCAGCATTTGTCCGAGATGAAGTTGTGGACAGCAATTTCCGAGCCTCAGGATAACTAATTTTGTGTCTCGTTTTCAAACGCTGCACCTCTTTTTCCTCCAACTATTTTGGGCAAGAATGAAGGTAAGAGGGGTGAGAACTATTGCAGTTTACACAATGCGGGTTCATGTCACAGTCATAGGCATCGTGGTCCTTGCCTCCACAACGAGCACATGTCAGGGAACCATGACAAGAAGTCTTTGAGTGGCCGAATCTCTGACATTGGAAACATTGGAGAGGGTTTGGAATGTATAGCTGTACCCTGTAAATTATATAGCCTGCCTTGATGGTGGCAGGTGCACGTGGTGAAGTAAATGTTAAAATGAGGGTATTTGTTGGCAGTGTAACTCCATTTTTGCGAGTGGAGATGCGCCTCACTGCAGAAACTCCTTGAGTGGAGAGACCAGCAAGAATCTCTGACTCGGGAACGTTCTTCAAATCCCTTTCAACAATAACTCCTCGTGAAGAATTCAAAGTAGCATGGGGTGTAACCTCAATAGGTATATCCCCAATTACCTTTGAATTCAAGAGGAGTTCACTGTGTTGGGATGTGGATGCTTCAACCAATATGTCACCAGATCGAAGCTTCTTTACTGACTTTGGAGAGCCAGCAAGTCTCTCTAGTCCCTTTTTAATAAAAAAAAGGGGACATTTGCCCAAAAAGTTTTTCTGAAAGAGAATGCAATATAAGAAAATGAGGTACATGTGTTACCATTGTTAAAGATTGCTGTTCTGAGTATTCAAGACGTGGTCACTTACCCATTGACTGTTTTTTTACAATTTTATTTAAATTTTTTTGAGGATCCATAGGAAAGAGGAAAACTTTTGGTACCCACTGACCCCACCCACCATGGAACCCAACAAGGGGATGCACTACAAAGTCATGCAAGGACAATGCAGCAACACCAGGGTTTTGTGAGCACTATACCCAAACACCAGCTTCAGGCACAATGTCCACAACACCCGTTGAGAACTTCCAACACTGGTACTTGGTTGGCTCTAGCCCAAGTGGACCAGCCGATTGACCCAAGGGCTGCCCGTCTACAGGAATTCAAGGCCAAAGTGGTGTGTTAGGGTTGGACCCCTCAACCACCAGGATCCTCTCCTCCCCTTTACTGGTCGCCACGCACGGCAAACACGTGGGTGGATGTTTAGATCCCAGAGAAGGTAACCAGACAGAACAGAACCTTCCCTGGGAGGTCCCCTCACCACGTACAGGAATCCAGACCAAGGGGGAGAATGAGCAAATGATACATAACACATAAGTGGAGGTTTTGCAAAATGCCATACCTTCATATAGTATCATAAACTTTCTCTGATTGATGTTTGAAGCTAAATCAGGTGATTCATGGTGGAGCACTGTTATTGAAACACAATCTAGGTGGGTGAGAGGTTGTTTGATTTGAAGAAGAGTATTAACTATCCTCTCTAAGGTCTTACAGCAACAGCTTGTCCAAGCAATTGGACAGTAGTTCGAAGGAATCTTGGGATCCTACCCAGGCTTAAGAGAAAGGTACGACAACAGCCTGGTGCCAAGCATCAGTAAAAACATTCTTCTGCCAGATCTGGTTTAAAACAGTCAGAAGAATGTCAAGAGGTAGATTGCACATCATCTTGTAGTGCACGTCACCAGGTCCAAATGATGTACTGCCATTACGAGTTCCACCAGTGTAAAGGAAAGAGGTGATCACTCTGCCCGTATCTCAATGGATAAGAAGGTGGAGGACGAAGCAGAAGTGCCAGATAATCAGCAAAACCTTTCACCAAGAGAATATGTGATGCTCTAGGTATCAGCTACTTCCTAGCCATTAGAGAGCAAGATCGAAAGGTGGAAAGAATCATACTGCCCACTGACTTCCCAATCTTATCCCATATGACTTTGGAAATGGTGGTAGAAGAATTGATTGATTGATTGATTTAGTGTTTTATGGCACAAAGCAACTAGGCTATCTGCGCCAAACAACCGGTAAAAATGTAGTAAAAGACATAAATGGAAATGAAGGTAAAACAAAAAAAGGTATAAAACCAGTGTTGACACCTAGTCTACAACATTAAGATAGAAGGCAAAGTGTAAAAAGTTGTAAGGTAGGTATTCTATCAAAAAGGTATAATCATAACCCACCAGGAAGACTAACAGGCAGGTACAAGACCCACCGTCAGTCACCTGAAGTTGGTCTTTCCAGTCCTGGTTCTGGGTTATGCGTCACAGCAACCAGTATCAAAATGTAAAAGAATAGAAGTATTATAAAACACACAGTAAAATCACAACAATGAGTAGCCAAATGTTCTGTAAAAAGAGAAAAGTCATGTAAATGGAGTAAAATTTGTAAAAGAAAATGAAGGTAATAACAAAACAGCAATTAAAACAGAAAATGGTGTAAAAACCAATGGTGACATTCAGTCTTCAAAGTTATAAACTATTTACTCATAGCATAATAATAATGATCATAACCTGCCAGGAAGACTAACGAACAAGTGCAAGAACCACCGTCAGTCACCTGAAGTTGGCCTTTCCAGTCCTGGTTCTAGGTTATGTGTCATAGTAGCTATTATCAAAATGTAATGGAATAAAAGTTTTAAAAGACACTCAGCAAAATCATAATAATGAGTAGCCAAATGTCCAGTAAAAAGATAAAAGTAAATGGAGTAAAATGTGTAAAGGTAATTGAAGATAAAAGCAAAATGGCAATTAAAACAGGAAATGGTGCAAAAACCAATGACGACATCCAGTCAACAAAGTTGTAAAGGACAACCTGTAGCAGAATGGGAATGATCATAACCCGCCAGGAAGACTAACAGGTAGTATATAAACCACCGTCAGCCACCTGAAGTTGGTCTTTCCGTCCTGGTTCCGGGTTATGAGTCAATATGGCCAGTACAAAAAGGTTGTAAAAGTACGAAATGATACGCAGCGAAAGTATAACAGTAACTCGCCAGGAAGACTAACGAGTAGTTTAAACGGACAGTTCAAACAGAAGCGTTAGTCACCTGAAGTTGGCCTTTCCAGTCCTGGTGTCGAGTGGTGGTAGAAGAAATGCTGGTTGTGAACTTAATCCAAGATCTCTTCTATCTTTGCCAAGAATGTGCACTCGAGTCTGCTGGAAAATGATGCAGTTTGAGAGTGTGGGATACCTATGAAAATTATTCAATGCCCATTTATGAGCCTTTAATGCCATGTGACAGGCAGGATTCCACCACGAATAAGGATACTGTAGAAAATGTGTCGACTTTTTAGGAATACACTGAGCAGCTGCATACATAATAGTCAGCTAGTCATTTATTGATGGCAAAATCAAATTCTGTGAGAGCAGTGAAAACAAACCAGTAGAGTTGATCCAGCTTCCACCAGGGTATGCAGGTTGGGTGTCACTGACCACAGCCAGTTTCTCTCAAAATTATAGGAAAATGATCACTCCCTTGAAAATTACTGTCAACCCTCCATGAAAAGTGAAGGAAAGCAAAATAAGAGATCAATAGTAGTAAAGGACTGACTAGGTGCATGAAAATAAGAAGGAAAACCAGTATTGAAAAGAGAAAGATTGTGATCAGAACACATACATTCTACACAGTAACCCCTCCCATCAATAACAGCACTTCCCCAGAGGGTATGATGTCCATTAAAATCCCCCAGGATAAGAAATGGCAATGGCAACTGTGAAACAAGAGTATCCAGGTCTGATTGATCATATGTCTCTTCAGGGGACAGGTACAGAGAACAAACAGTGATGGTATGACCCAAGGAAACACGGATGGCTATGGCCTCCAAGGGTGTGTTGAGTGACAAAGACAGGGTGGGCACATGCTGATCAACCAATAGTGCCACCCCTCCATGTACTTATCCATCACACAGCCTGTCATTTTTATACAGAGAAAACTGCCAAATGGAGACTATATCAGCAGGTTTGAGAAATGTTTCTTGTAAGGAAAAACAAACAGGATGGTAGGAAGCAATCAGTGTTTTGATATCATTCAGATTAGAACGTAAACCTTGACAGTTCCATTGTATCAAGACGGTCACATTTAAGAACCCTTATGTTTATGACCATGTCTTTCTTCCTTGCTGTCCTTAGTCAGAGAAGGTCTATCAACCTCCATGGATCCTGCTCAGGGTCGAGTGGGCAGTTCTTTGTTATTGGAAGGGGATTCCAGTGACTGAGGACGCGAACAAATGAATGTTTTACCTCTTGGGGTGGGAGAAAAAGATGTATCAGAAGAAATGCCTGTATTTGAAACTGAAGGATGTGGATCTCGAGATTTGTTGGAACGTATGGGAAAAACAGAAATGGGTGCGAAAGTTGATTAATCAACTTTTTAACCATGGAGGTCAAAAGGCTTTTCATTTGTTTTTAAAACGATTCTCTTAGAGGCACAGAGAGATCTGTCTGCACTCCTACTCTAGTTGTGGAATGAAGTACGGCAGCATATGTCCGAGATGGAGTGGTGGTCAGCAATTTCTAAGCCTTAAGATAACTAATGTTATGTATCGGTTGCAAACGCTGCACCTCTTTTTCCTCCAACTATTTTGGGCAAGAATGATAGTAAGATCGGTGATAACCATTGCAATTGATGCAATGTGGGTCCATGTCACATTCATAGGCATTGTGGTCCTTGCCCCCACAACGAGCACGTCAAGGAACCACATTATGTCTTTGAGTGGCCAAATCTCTGACACTGGAAACATTGGAGAGGGTTTGGAATGTACGGCCGAACCCTGCAAATGAGATAACCTGCCATAATGGTGGCAAGTGCAGGAGATGAAGTAAATGTCAAAACGAGGGTATTTGTTGGCAATGGAACTCCATCTCTGCAAGTGGAGATGTGCCTCACTGCAGAAACTCCTTGAGCAGAGAGACCAGTGAGAATCTCTGACTTGGGGACAGTCTTCAAATCCCTCTCAACAATAACTCCTTGTGATGAATTCAAAGTAGCATGAGGTGTAACCTGAATAGGTATATCCCCAATTGCCATTGAATTCAAGAGGAGTTCACTGTGTTGGGATGTGGATGTTTCAACCAATATGTCTCCAAATCGAAGCTTCTTTACTGACTTTGGAGAGCCAGCAAGTCCCTCTAGACCCTTCTGAATAAAAAAGGCTTTTCCGAAAGAGAATGTAATATAAGAAACTGAGGTACGTGTGTTGCAGGTTGCTGTTTAGAGTCTTCAAGACTTGGTTGCATTCCCATTGACTGTTTTTTCACAACTTTATTTAATATTTTTGAAGGAGGATCCATAGGAAAAAGGAAAAATTTTGGTACCCACTGACCCCACCCACCACAGAGCCCTACAAGGGGATGCACTACAAAGTCATGCAAGGACAATGCAGCAACACCATGGTGTTATGAGCACTATACCCAAACACCAGAATCAGACACAATGTCCACAACACCCATTGAGAACTACCAACACTGGTACTTGATTGACTCTAGTCCAAGCAAACCAGCCAACTGACACAAGGGGGGCCACCCATCTACAGGAATTCAAAACCAAAGTGGTGTGTTAGGATTGGACCTCTCAACCACCAGGATCCACTCCTCCCCTTCACGCGTAGCCACGCACGGCAAACACGTGGATGGATGTTCAGATCCTAGAGAAGGTAACCAGACAGAACAAAACCTTCCCTGGGAGGTTTCCCCACACCACGTACAGGAATCCACACCGAGGGGCAGAATACGTGGATCTCCAATTTCTAATGTACTATTACTACCATTTTCCATAAAAATGGACATGTCATGCTGTGAGAGTTCCTTTAATTAAATCCAGTTAAAACTTACAATTCCAACAAGAATAAAATGTAAAAACAATTAAAAAAATGTATGCAATGCATTAAAACCAACTGATATAGCAAATGACATCGGCCATATTCTGTATTTCATAGCATACACTAACTAATAAACTATATCAAAATGTTGATAGTTAAGTAACTAAATTACACCTGATGTGTGTTAAAATCGCATCTAATTAGTTTTTGCTGATTTGTGAAGATTTTCCTGTGTTTATTCTGAAAAGCAAAACTGAAAACAGCTAAATCAAGAAAAATAAAATTTTATGTACAAGTGGAACGAAACATGGAAACTTACTCCCTTTCTTTGTTATATATTGCTTTCTCAAAACATTATCTATACTGTAGCATATGGAAGAGGGAGACAATTTTGATAATTAAATGTACAACTTATGTCTAAATGAGTTTTGTAACGTATACGATAATGAATGGCACGGTTAGGTTTTTACTCAAAAGTTAAAAGGTATCTGCTTTGGTCTGTGAAACTAAAGATGTTGAGAACCGTATTGTGAAATTCAAATATTTAATGATTAAAAAACGATGTCTGTTTTTATTGTTTCACGGTTAGTAATTAAATATTAACTGATACAGTTATGCTTAACTTCATTTCTAACAAAATACTACTAGAACTCGGTATAAACAACATGGCAGCATTCATTACTCGAGAGTTGGTAACACTAACGTTAACATGACGAGTGATTCACAAAGACAAAAACGTTGTATCCACGGAACAACTTAAAATAAAGTTTAAGGAAGGTTAAATATTATTTTATAAGAAACAATTACCTACCATGTTGATCGTTTATGGTTCTTGTATTTTACAACTTCCACCTTTCAGGTTAAACTTTTAATTATAAAATTTCAATAACCCAGAGCCGCCAATTTCTCCTTTATATTTCCTATACCTACGTTGTTTGCAGCTTCTTCACGTAGCTCCCTCTGCAGTCGTATACTAAACCAACAGTCACGTGATCAAACTAAGCAATTATTGGTTTCGTACTAAACAACGTCAGCACAATGGTCACTTCCCTTTTCGCTGCTCGAAATTCAAATTTGTTGATGCAGGACTAGTTAAAATCAGAAGTAGAGATATTAACGTTCAGGGTGATTGCATTATAGTTACAAATCAAATAAGATTGTTATTGACTTTGAAGCAGCAGTAACCTAATTGAATTTATTTACTTTGAGGTAAGTGGTTTTGATCTTAAGTCGTCATTAAATGAACTGGAACATAAATAGGTTTTGTCTGTTTGCAATGAAATGGAAGTTGACAATCAGTCTTCCATTCCAAAAATCACTGATGTCAAAATGAAAGGAAGCATTTGTTTACTACTTTTAAGGAAGTGCTGACATTCTTTGAGGATGTTACTCTGGGTTGTCAAAACTATGACAATGGCCTATTTTTTATGACTATATGAGCTATCACACAGGTAAAAATGGTAAAATTTTAATCTGTAACATTATCTTTTGATTCAAAAGGCTATACCTTCATATTTACTTCTGTATTTTAACAATTTCATCTTTCGTTATATTGTAAATAAATTATTTTGTTACCATATCTTGTGAATTTGTTATTACTGTACTTGTACTATAGGTGGGTAAACAATTTTGTGATAAATATCTATGCAAAAATGGCTTGTTTGGGTTGAGAAAATATTTCACATGGAAGAGCGAACAACTTTTCGTGAGATATATTGACTTTAGTTGGTTGATATTGCTTTATGTCTAGGTGTGCCTGGTTTTTGAATAAATTTAGTATTAACTGGAATGTTATATTTTGTTACTAGTTTTTGCCAAATGTTGGTTATTTGTTTGCTGATGTCAGGAATATAAGGTATACAGCAGTATATAGTTTTGTGATTTTTTGATTCGTGAGATATATTTACTTTTGTTGGTTGATTTTGCTTTTTGTCTAGGTGTGTGCGTATAATATTTTCTACGGTTTGTGGAGGAAACTTATTGATGTTGATGAAGTGTTGTTTTATTTTGTCTCATTTATCGTTAATTTTATCTGTTGAGCATAGTTTTATGGCTGTATTTATCTGGTTTCTTAGTATGTTGAGTTTTTGTTTTGTTTCATGTGTTGAGTCCCAAGGAATGTATAGTCTAGTATGGGTGATTTTTCGGTGGATTTCTGTTTTCAATTGTGTATCGGTTCTTATAATTTTGAGGTTAAGAAATGATATTTGATTGCTTTCTTCCTGTTCACATGTGAAGTTAATGTTGGGATGTATAGAGTTAATGTGATTGAAAAAATTAAGAATGTGTTCTGTAGATCTGAATCCTGCAACCGTGTCATCTACATATCTGTACCAGTATAGTGGTGGATGTAATGCTGGGTTAATTGCTTGTGTTTCAATTTGTGTCATAAAAGTATTGGCTAGAACTGGTGATACTGGGTTGCCCATCCTTAGGCCATTTGTTTGTATTTAGTTGTGGTTGTTGAACATGAAGTTTGTCTTTATCATGGTTAATTTTATGAGGGTTGCTATTAGGTTACTGGGAATGTTTATGGTTGAGTTAGGGTCTCGGGTATAGACTTCTAAGGCTATCATGCAGGCTTCAGTTGTTGGAACTTCTGTAAAGAGGGATATAACATCAAAACTGGCCATTAAGGCTTTGTGATTAAGTTGATTTAGATTAGTCTTGAAATTAAAAGAGTCTTTGATGAATGAGCTGGCTGATGTTACATGTTTGGAGAATGCCCATGCTATGTATTTACCAAGATTGTAATTAAACGATTCATGCGTGGACATTATTGGTCGTAATGGACAATCTGGTTTATGAGGTTTGGGGATGCTGTATATTTGTTGTGTGCGTGAGTCGGTTTTACGTAGGTAGAAATCAAGTGTTTGTGAAATTGTGTTGGCTTTTTTCTTTTGTAGTAGTAATTTGTTCATTTGAATCTTGTGTGTCTTTGTTGGATTTGTGTTTATTGGTTTAAATTTTTTCGTGTCTGATAGGATGTTATTCATTTTTGTTCATTATGACTATAGCGTTACCTTTATCTGCTTTTAGAATTTTTATGTTTTAGTCTTGTTTTAGGTTTCTAATGGAATTAATGTCTCTTTTAGTAAGGTTGTTTTTTAGTTTTCTGTTTTGTGAAATTATGTTGATGGTTTTGTGAGAAAATTCTTTAAAAAATCTTTTAAGATGTTGTTTTTAGGTGTTTCTGGAAAATATAAATTTGTAATTCTACCTGGGAAGTTTGGCTATTGGATGTCAATAAAATTATTTAAGTTGTCTTCTTTGTGTTGGTTTTTTTTTGTTCTCTGTAGAAAGTGTTACAAGTATGCATATATATTTCTCTACAAGTGGGTTTCCCAAGATCACTGAATTTTGTGATAAACATAGAATGATCACAATTTATAAGAAATATGAAGTTAGTTTATAATCATTTGTTTCTTTCATGGTTTTTGGAAAACATGACAGGATTGGAAAAAGCTTCGTATGGAGGGAAAGGAAAACTATTCAAATGAAAAGGTAAAATGTTAGGAATTACATATTTAGTTTCTAATTATAATATTTGTTTTACTGAAATCTTCTGTAATATACATAGTTTTATTCTATTTAACAACAAAAAAAGGAACTGGTGAAGCAGAACATGGTACTTAAAAATAAAAATTTTAATTTATAAGAGGCATAGATAACATATATTTGGAAAGTTATGATGAACAGAAGTGAAAAACCTTTTGTTAATTACATCAGCATATACTGACAGTATTTTACTTTGCAACCAGTTTTTATTCCATGCTTTGTGAAAAGGGTGCTGTGGATATCTTAGTTTACCTCCTTATTCATAAATACGAAAACCTTTTGTGAATATTTCAAACATTCATTGTATATTAAAATGACATTTTGTAAGTGTATAATACATCTGTATTTGTATGAAATGTATTTTACCTGCTTTTTAATATATAATGAAGTATACATGGTGACTACACAAACTCCTTAAGTAATTATGTCACAAAAGTTACTTGATTAAATACAAGAACATTTCACTGGAACTAGAGACACATTGAGAGTTTGTTGTAGGTTGGCAAGAAAACATGACAAATAGGCTGTTTCAAGTGGATTTTCTTTTCCTTGTGAATCTAACATGCATGCTTTTATTTTGCATTTCTTTATGTGTAAAACCTTAGCATTCAATAATAAAGGTTTTAAAATATTTGTACTTAATTTTTGCTTTTGAAGGTGCATTTTGCCCAAATGATCTAGGTTTTGTGCAGTTCCTTGGATTTCCAATTGTGAACCAGATTCATGATATTAAACCCCTCTTGTCAGTTTCAGGCTCTTTCTGTCAATCTGGTTTTAGCACCTCTGTTTCTGTTGGAGTCTATTTTTGCCATAAAATAGACGGTTTCCACTTCTTTCTTAGACATTTGGATAATACTTTCACCATCTTCTGTCAAGTTCAAAATATCACATTCTGTACCTCATCATAGATTGAGATTTGTTTATTAAAGAGTGAATCTCTTTTTCATGTATCTTTGATTTTGATTTTTTAGTTCTTATTGATTCACATCTAATTTGATTACAGTTATAATTGGCATGATTAGTGATTTAGGAATGCCACAAAAAAGTACTGAAGTGTGATAATTGTTCAATAGATACCTTAATAGTGGCTTTAATACCCCTGGATATGGAATTCATTTTCAATAGATTTTCAGAAATTCACTGGAAAATATTCTGGAACAAACAGTGATCTAATGCTTCTTTTAACAAATAATCTGGATGAATTGGCACAACATTTTTCCAAATTATCCCTATGGAACTTGCAATCCCAGATGTTTATTGTGATTCCAGTGTATTGAGACATGCAAATGCTGGAAACCTGATCAGTGACCTATTTATCATTTTATAAGCTTGTCTTTATCCAGGTATAATTTATCTAATTTCACCCAAGTTTCTGGTCTGTTATAGCTAGCCAGTAAACCTGCATATGTAATTATTTATGACCATTAATTAGTGTCATGTACGGTAACCATCTTATAAAAATTAGGGTGCTCATTACATGGACCTGCAAATTTAATCTTCATAAAAGAATATGTAAACACATTAAGACAAAACATAGAAGACTTGTATTATTACTGTTTTTCATAATTCCAGTGACAGGAATTAGTGTTGACATCATAATATTTTGTCATTTTTGTCTAATCCTTTCATGACAGGTCAGGCCACGTTATTGTGGTTGTTAACCTGCATTCAAAATTTTATTTAAACTATTATTTTATTAATTTATGTCAATGAGTTTGGAAACAAATTGTAGATTATGATTCAAACTTTAATATTATATATGAGTGAATTTCTTAATTGTTATGTAAATGTCATGTAAATGTTTTGTAAGTGACAACATGTCGTGTTGTGTTTAAATTTTCATTTTATTATTTATATTTCCATATTTATATTATTGTTTCAAAGTTTAAACAATAAAATACATTGGTATTCATTTAAAATAACATTTAGAATTTTCTAGAATTAAGTAGACCAATCATATGTATGTAAATGAAATGTTGGCGGCCTTGTGTCTAGACGTTGAGTCTCATGCAAGAACGGACATGCGTGGATTGCTCTGGAGTTCTATGGAAGTTACGTGATTGTTCGATAGGAAGGAGGCCTACTGGTATAAAAAGATGGTGATGTGAGAAGATGGATAGTCTGACATTAGTTTTATTCAAAAGAGAAGAGTCATTAGTTTTAATCGAAAAAGCTCTGGTCACAAATCCAAGTTGAGTAAACTCACAGCAAACACTTAAACTTTCTCAAACGAATGACTGACTCTCTTCTTTTGAATAAAACTAATGTCTGACTCTCTTTCTTCTCGCGTCACAGTCTTTTTATACCAGTAGGCCTACTTCTCGAACAGTCGTGAAACTTCCATAGAACTCCAGAGCAATCCACGCATGTCCGTTCTAGCATGAGACTCAACGTCTAGACACAAGGCCGCCAACATTTCATTTACATACATATGATTGGTCTACTTAATTCTAGAAAATTCTAAATGTTATTTTAAATGAATACCAATGTATTTTATTGTTTAAACTTTGAAACAATAATATAAATATGGAAATATAAATAATAAAATGAAAATTTAAACACAACACGACATGTTGTCGCTTACAAAACATTTACATGACATTTACATAACATAATTTAAAAGTAAATATTAAAAGAACACATTTAAATGTAGATTTTAATGAGTCACATGGTATGTGTAATACAGCACTGTTTAAAATTAGATGTTTGTGATGTCAAAATACATTGTCTATAATTTCATACAAATTATGAACTCAAATTACTAACAGACTAAAATAAGAAACTTGTAATTTTATTTTGTTGATATATGGCTTGTGTACTGAGTCGAACACAATGGATCTTTCCAACTCTTCATATTTTGAAATCTCTTATATATGACATGAATAACCAATCAACATCTTAGAATGTTCCCATAGGGGTTTTATCAGCCATTTTAATTTGTGAAAATGCTCCTTTGATCCAAGTTTTCAAGGAGTTAGGATGTGTCTCAAGTCTGCTTGTAGTTTCATATTTTGTAAAATTTAAAAAACCTTTAATTACAGACAGTAAAACATTCTATGAATTCTATGGTACCAATGTAGTTATTTGTGATTTTTTTAAATTATTCAACCCAATATTAAAAACCTAAAAAAAATTTGATATCCTCCATATACACAATTTTAAAAGGATTAGCAACCTATGTCCAGTAACAACTGAGTACAAAGGTCATACCAATAAGAGATAACTGTTTGATTTACTTCTTGACTTATTGTTCTATATTTTAAGGGAAATAAGTTTAATTTATTTGAAATTATAATAATCTATATACATATATTGTATAATGATTGAAATGTGACTGTATATTACAAATTAATAATCTACTAACACACAGCTAAGATGGAAAACTAAAGGTCAGTTTTATAGTATTGGATACATGACCTGAGTGCATGTGCACTGTGTAAATGTAAGTTATGTAATGTAAAGTAGATGTGACCAGAAGGTTAATATAATAAATGTGTCTTCATATATAGTTTTTGAGGCTTAAGCTACTTAGACTAAATATTTTGTTGTAATATGTAGTCATTACAACATGAAAAAAGAATAACTTATATTTATTTCCGAATTTTTTTTATGATGGACGATTTTGCTTTTGTGATACTTAAAGTATAAAAACATTTGACCAAAAACAAAAATGTGTTTAGGTGGTTTCAGAGATTATGTAACATATGAAAGTTTTGGGGTAAAGGTTTTTTTAAACATAACATACAATCACTTTGCACTCAGACTAGCAGCAAAAAAGACTATTTTCATAAAGAAATCTTCAGTTAGAATGTTTCATTAAGAATCTGATGTTTTGTATACAAACTACTTGTAATCTTTGCTGAAAGTCCAAATTTTTTGAAGGTTCACTTGCTGTATCTAAAGTTACAGTGCAAATTCTTTAACTGTGCAAATGTGTAGATGAACTTGTGTATGCCATACTGAGCTTGTTGTGAAAGGGTTAATACTAATCCAGTAATGACCATTTTTCAAAGTTTAGGGGACATTTAAATTATGTTAAAATTTTACAAGTGAATTGTTTCAGATTATCCAGTCATTCCATTGTTTTACATGGACATGCCAATAAATTGAGATTTATAATTTTATAATCCACTGCACATTTCTATTTTAATATTTTCATAACTGACTTGATGTCACTGTTTTGTGTTCAGTTGTTGCCTCAGAGGATTGCTACATTTTTTTTATCAGATAGTGTTTTCATATTTATGTGACATAACTAAAGGTAATGAGAAGATTTTTTTAATTTACAAAGAAAACAGTTCTGGTTCTTAAAAAGTTGGAGCCAAAAAAGTTGCTAACCTCAGGATATGTAATGAATTTTCAAAACTGAGAGCCTTCCAAAAGCCAGTTTTTGAATAATGAATATACCGTGTATATACCAAACAAGACTGGGAAATTTATGAACCGTGTAAAACAAAAAGTAATAAGTGTTATATATTTCAATATTTTACAAACAATCTGATGTATAATCATTATGTAAATTTTATTGGCATCCAATATGAATCAAAAACTCAACACCATATTTTTCATCCAATAAGACTAAGTAATTGTAAACTACAATTTTGGCAAAGCTCAGAATAATCTTTTTAATTATTTGGTATCAAGGTGGAGAAAAATAATTGAAGACTTGAAATTGGATTTTAAATTTTGATTATTCTAACTATCCAAGTAATTGTAATATTAATGTTTGTAGTTAAACACAGTTACACAATGAGTTAATGTGATCTTCTCACCATGAGTATTGAAATCTAACTTGTAGCATTATAAGTTTTATTTATGGTCATCTCATGAGAATAATTGCATTTTCCTTCTGCAATCTCATGAGAGTGCTGTATTTATTTTCAATAAAACTCATAACAAAATTGAATCTATTTGTATTGAGTTTTTTTAGAGGTATTTGGAGGAAAGGTGTGCATTGTATTCAGGCAAATGTGGGAGTTGATTAGTTGTACGTTTTTGTTGATCAGCATATTCCATTAATAACCCAGTTCTGGATTCATCAGTGCTGAATGTCTTGATAGACGATTCACCAAAATATTTTTATATGCTTTTTTTTACTGTAGTTAAAAGCATTGATGTTTTGAAAGTTTTTACCAAACACGTTAAGAGGTACCTTTTTTTTGGGCTGGTGTGTCCTCAGCTTATTCTTCTATAAAATATAGATTTGGAACTCCTGATTTCCCAAGTCTTGGAAAAAAATATGACACCAGTAACAGTATAACATCTGTAAGAAGAAATGGCACTGTGTGAACATCATTCTTTTGTGTTATAACAATGGTTTCCATTTTACATTATTACCAATACAGCTTTCACCAGACATACTTTTTCCAGTTCTGCTCAGGACACTTTTCCTGTGTTGAACTAGAAGTCCAGTTTTTCTCACACTTTCTATTAAATCCTCATGGTTGATGTTTGATCAGTCTGCCGATCAGATGGATTAGCTGTCGAGAAAGATGAGCAAAATCAGGAATATAATTAATGTAATCGGTGATAAATAAAGAAGTTTAGATAACAGTATCTGTAATATAATATTGTTTTAATTTTCTGTATTAGGTCATTAGAACTTTTGATGATACAGAAAACAGAAAAGCTCTCCAAGAAATGAACCAAAGCATTAATATTGGTGGAAGTGAAAGCCGTCCTACCAAGAAAATGTACAAGTAAGTATTCATGTTTTACTGAGAATTGATATTTTGTAAAGTTGGTTTTGGTGTTAGTAACTATTTTGGTGGGACAGTGGTAACTCTGTAGACTTACAATGATGAAATTTATAGTTTCATTTGCCACTCTTGTCATAACACATAGCCCAGTGTTTCTTTGTTCTGAAACAAACAATGTGTTACGAGATGTTTGGTGATAATGTGAGGATCGAACGCACGTGGTGCATGGATTTTTAAGTTTCTTGCAAAATATATTTCCAACCTACATGTCATTATCTTAGTTGTTATTAAATAATTTGAAATTTGACCTGCTTTAATCTCCTTTACAACTTTGTTGACTGGATGTCGTCATTGGTTTTTGCACCATTTCCTGTTTTAATTGCCATTTTGCTTTTATCTTCAATTACCTTTACACATTTACTCCATTTACTTGACTTTTATCTTTTTACTGGACATTTGGCTACTCTTTATTACGATTCTGCTGAGTGTCTTTTAAAACTTTTATTTCATTACATTTTGATAATAGTTACTATGACACATAACCCGGAACCAGGACTGGAAAGGCCAACTTCAGGTGACTGACGGTGGTTCTTGAACTTGTTCGTTAGTCTTCCTGGCGGGTTATGATCATTATTATTATGCTATGAGTAAATAGTTTATAACTTTGAAGACTGAATGTCACCATTGGTTTTTACACCATTTTCTGTTTTAATTGCTGTTTTGTTATTACCTTCATTTACTTTTACAAATTTTACTCCATTTACATGACTTTTCTCTTTTTACTGAACATTTGGCTACTCATTGTTGTGATTTTACTGTGTGTCTTATAATACTTCTATTATTTTACATTTTGATACTGGTTGCTATGACACAACCCAGAACCAGGACTGGAAAGACCAACTTCAGGTGACTGATGGTGGGTCTTGAACCTGCCTGTTAGTCTTCCTGGCGGGTTATGATTATACCTTTTTGATAGAGTAAATACCTTACAACTTTTTACACTCTGCCTTCTATCTTAACCTTGTAGACTAGGTGTCAACATTGGTTTTATACTTTTTTGTTTTACCTTCATTTCCATTTATGTCTTTTACTACATTTTTACCGGTTGTTTGGCGCAGATAGCCTCGTTGCTTTGTGACATAAAACACTAAATCAATCAATCAATCAAAACCTGCTTTAATTAATGCTAAGACAGTACAGCTAGTATAAGTGAAATTTCCAATGTATGTTACTGAATTACGATGTTTTTAAAGAAAAGGTACATGCTGTTATGTTTGATAGTCAGTTGAAAATAAGGTTATCATACAGGGTGTTTGGAAAGTCACTGTGTACTTATATATTTATTAACAGACACGTTTCAACATAATACAGGAGGTAAATATGAACGACAGTTATAAACAATGTTAAAAGTGACCCCCATCGGCATCAATACAAGTTTGGATCCTTCTTATTTTGTTTCTAAACACTGCTATCAGTTGCTGGCTTGAAATAGAGTGAATAAAATATGATCACAAAATTGCACAGTATCTTTCCAGACACCCTGTACATTTAGACTTAGTTATTGTTTTGTTCACAAAATTATTTCAGTATTAAGTGAGCCAAAATTTTTTTTTTTGAGTAAAAATAATTGCCTAAATTGTTTAACTATATAATATTAACACATCGAACTTAAAATTTAAATATCAAAGTTTCCATTGTATTAGGATATTTTCTCGTATAATATATATATATATATATATCAACCCTCACTGTGAGTGAATAAGTAGGTTTTGTATGACGTTCAGTAATTCCATGGATTTTACATTTGTTTAGCACTTTTAGCATTTCTTAAGGTCATTTATTTGTAACATTTTCAATAAATTAGGATCTTTATATAGTTTTGTTTTATTCTACCTTTACGCAAAGTTCACCATTACAAAAATTATTATAGGGGTCATGGTAATACACTGAAGGGTCTCGGAGTAACACGAAAAAAGTTTAGAAACACTTCATCTAGTGTATAGTATATTGTATTGAACTGTTCAAAATATGAAATGTAACTTTTTCCCATAAACCACTCTTTTAGTTTTAGTTACAAAATATTACAAAATTTTTATAAGTAGATTTCATTAAATATTCTGGTCTGGCATGGCCAAGTGTGTTTAGGCACTTGACTCGTAATCTGAGGGTCGCAGGTTTGAAACCTGGTCGCACCAAACGTGCTCGTCTTTTCAGTTGTGGGGGCATTATAATATAACGGTCAATCCCACTATTTGTTGGTAAAACATATAGCCCAAGAGTTGGCAGTGAATGGTGATGACTAGCTGCCTTCCCTCTAGTCTTACACTGATAAATTAGGGATGGCTAGTGCAGATAGCCCTCGAGTAGCTTTGCACGAAATTCACAAACAAACTAAACATTAAATATTCAGATATTTTTATATGGCTAGCTTTTGTTTAAAATCATTTAACTGAAAATGTTAAATTTAAGAAAAAACTGCAAATTTACATATAATTTTTAACTGACTGTAAAAGTGTGAACCAAACATTTAAAGTTGTTACTCAAATTTTTATAACCTAATCTGGTGTGATAGAAAATATTTTGACTGTGTACGTACTATGGGGTGTTTAACAGTCAGTAATGTATCTTCTGATTGTAAGTTAAGGTGAAGGGATGTGTTTGAAAAACATTACATCTCACAAATTATATAAGCTTTGATTGTGTTAAATAAAGGACAGGTTAAGTGTGCTAAGTTTTTATATTTTTTCTTAAACTTTAAACATGTGTAGAAGATGGTGTTTAGATAGCTTTGACATTGGGCGCCCCCTAGGAAGAGGCAAGTTTGGTAATGTTTATTTAGCACGAGAGAAGAAAACTAAGTTCATAGTTGCCTTAAAGGTAAGAGCTTTGATTTTTTACCATATTATTTGGCTCAGTAAAATATTTACAATGAAATTATATTTTTGGAATGTGTCTGCCAAGGTAAAGGTGTTGAAATATACTAATACCAAAGTAATGCTTGTAAATAACTGAGAAACTGTTTCTTTTGATTCTATAAAATATAATATTTGTTATTGGGTTTATTGTAATGATGATTTTTAATATTAATTTTATTAATATTAACATTTCTTACTTTTTTGTTTAAAAAGAATAATAACAAACTACCAGTTTTAACTTCAAAGTGCTAATAAATTTTGAAACAAGTTATTATAATATTAGTTGTTTTTAATCCAAGTTGGAATGTCTTTATTATGTGTGGCTGAAAATGAACTTGTGTTTGTGTGTCGAAAAATCTTTGTTGAGAATGAAATAGTCATTAGTGTTAATTTTCCATTGCTTTATAAACTGTTATTTGATATCTTTAGTTTTGTATTTCTAAGAAGGATTTTGTTAATAGGACACTACGAGTCTGTTATTTAAATGACTGGTTCCAGATGCATGTCTACATCTTGTGTTTTGAATGTCTTGTTTCATTCTTTTGATAAGCCTTTGTATAAAGTGCAAGTAATATCACAGGCAGAGTTTTTGTCCTCATACCAAATAGCTTTCCAGCATTTGAAAGTAGCTAAGAGTTACTTGAGGAAAGGCATTATTAGCACCACAAATAGCATACAAGTATATGGGAGACTAAATGACATCTCTTGGAAACAAAGTTGTCCAAGGATTTATTAATAGAATTAAGAAGTTCTTGTGTCTTAAAGGATAATTAAGGCAGGGAGAATATATCTACTGTGTAGCTTACAAACTTGGGAAAATATATTTATTGTGTAGCTTACAAACTTGGGAAAATATATTTATTGTGTAGCTTACAAACTTGGGAGAATATATTTATTGTGTAGCTAACAAACTAGGGAGAATATATCTATTGTGTAGCTAACAAACTTTGTCTAAACCTGGAGAGAGCAGCAGGGGTTAACCCTAAATATTTTTTCATAAGTGAAGAATGATGTTTGCCTGTGATGCAATGGAGGTAAAATTAAACTGAGTGTTACAAGTTTATAGTGTAGTCTAGTGTATGAAGAAATTTCAACTTTTTTTTTCTTGAATAACTTGGATATTAAAATTTCCTTTCCTTGGCTTAACATTAATTAGTGTGTTCACTAACCCTTTGTGTGCAAATTTAACAGTATTTATAACCAAAGAAAGTAAAGATAAATCTTATCGGCTTCAATAATGCTGCAGTTGGGTCTTTTAAAATGAAATTATTGAACTCAGTTTATAACATACTCTGTTATGTTGATGTTTTTGAATTCTTGTTTTACTCCTAGAGCCAAAGAGAATTTACTTTGAAATAAAAATATTTTTCATGATACTTGCAAGACCTAAACGTTTAGAAAAGAATTTAATTCAAAATATCATAAAGATTCATAATGTACTTTTAAAAGTTTTTTAGTAGTGTGAAGATATTGGAATTTGTTACAGATACTGTAAAATATTTTTTATCCTGTAGGTTTTGTTCAAGTCTCAGTTACAAAAGAATGGAGTGGAGCATCAGTTACGACGAGAAATAGAAATTCAGTCTCACTTAAAGTAACTCAGTTTTAAACATAAAAGTGTTACCTGTAGTTTTGACTCACTCTGAGATAAAAGCAATTCCAATAGGGTACTTTTCTTTTTTCACAAGATCAGCTGTTCTTGTTCATTGCTGCCCTCTATATGCAAAGTTTTTCACTGTAGGAAAATTATAATTTCCAATTGTATTTGCTCATCCATAGAGAGTTGAGAAAAAAGGCAGGAAAAAAATAGGAGCATATCCAAGTGGAAGAAAATTGAGAGAGGAAAAATGTTTGAATCTATGAATCAGTCCCATGAAGCAAAATAAATTGGGTAAAAAAGGATGAGACTCGTGGCTATAGTATGATGGATAGTATTTGATAAGATAAATACATCCAAAAACCATGATGCTGTAAATGAAGATTCACTCATGGGAAGAATGAGGATCATATGGTCTTCATCTCAAGCCCCAGAGACTGAAAGGAATCTAGAACCAATCTAAAATCAAGGTAGGACTCGTGTTATTTGGGGAATACTGTGATCCAGGAACTACTGTCTCTGGATGGGCAAATAGTGTTGATATATTTTCTTATATTTCTGTTTGGTACTTCCATCTTCTCACCGCTTGCTTCCCATACTTAGAGCTTTAGTCTTCCACCAGACTTTGATGTGATAGCTCAGTAGACACATGCATCACATGTATACTGTGCTCCTATTGGTGGAGAGATGATGCAATATGATTTACATGAGAAACATGTTGGAATCACTTTAGTCCAATAGGGGAAGCAAAAGACTTGTTTCATAAGCAATGAAAGTTTGCATATAGGGGCAGCAATGAATGAATATAGTTAATCTGATGAGTGGAGTACCTATTGGAAATAAATTTTCAGTGTAGGATATTATAATATTACTTGAATTATCATGTGTAAAAACATCCTATTCTGCATGTGGTTATGCTTTTATGATGTTTAACCTAAATCCAGGTTATTGTTTTTGCTAACATTGTTATTGGTGAAATTAAATTTGTATCTAATTAATGTAGTTTCATTTCAATAAATTAATTCTTTATGTGCATTGTTTAAATATGATAAGCTTAACAATAATATAATAATATTCTATAAATAAGTATTTTAGTCATTTGAATATTTTGCTGTCCATAACTGTATAATAATTCCCATATTTGTATTGTTTTATTTACTAAGTCTATCTTGTTCTTCCGATGTGGAAGCTCCATCTAACAACTTTCTCACTAAACCATAAATTTACTTCTTGTATCATTTTATTCATTTTATATTCAGATGAATAATTTATAATCTGTTTTGTCCAATAGTGTTTAAACTTTATCTGTAGCTGTTTAGATTACAAGTTGTGACATTTAGGGGATGAGGGACTGTAATATTAAAACCCAAACACAAAATCATAGAAGAGGCAATACTTAATTGTATTTTTAAGTGATAATACAGTATTAGCAAATAAAAAACTATTCTGTGGGTTGGACAATTAATGAATAAGGCTATTGTTTTTAGAATAAATTCGTTGGAGTTGTGCATAACTTTAAGTTGCAAACAATATTTCTTTTATGAATTACTCTAAATGAGTGTTTCAAAGTGTTAATTGTGGAATAGTTTTGAGCTGGACATAGTTAAAATTATTATTTTTACTAAACATATTTTGATATGCAAGTAAGCATTTTACGTGGAAAAAGTGTTTTATGATGTTGAAAGGTTAATATCCTCTTTAATACATTTGTTTTTATAACTGAATATAAGTGTAGTAATAGTTTTACGTCATTAAGAGTAATTTAATCGCTATTCAAATTTATGAGATAAAGTGTTTGAATAAGAAAAAAAAATTATTAGTGTACTTTTCTATAACAGTCTCTTTGGAAAGCTTTGAATATTTTTATGTGCCATCAAGGAATTAAACATAGAAATTATGTAACATCTAAAACAGAAACGTTTTATGAATGAAGTTTTAATGCACGTACATCAAGTAAATGGAGCAAAATTTAGTTGAGGCACTCAAATCCATAAATATTCATGTTTATATAATATTCTTACAACACAATTACACTTAAATATTTAAGATAGAAAGGTGTTAATATCTTGGTAGTGTCAAGACAGAAATGTGAATATATAAAAGAACAATTCAGTGCTTTTGGTTGTTCTTATTCTTGGTTGCATAGTCATAATGTTCTGCTGCTGAACATTTCTTTTAATCATTGTTATTACGTTTGAAAGCTTCATTTAGATAAATTACATCAGAAATGTTATAAAATCTGTTCAATAAAAGTATTGGCCTAAAATTATTCTTGTTACATTTAACAACTTGTATTTGTGTGGAAGACTCCTTTCAATGTGTTGATTAAATTTTCAATTCTAGAATTTAAGTTTGTGTAAGTAGAAGCCTTTTCATATTCTTGAAAACATAAATTTTGTTAAGGTGTACCTTCCCTCACACAGCATTTTGTTTTTTACAGAGGATAGAACTGAGTTATTAGCATAAGAAAACATTACATATCTTTACTTAAAGAGCTTAAATTCTATTATTTTATGAAACAGTGGATTTTTAATCCATCTTTATATTTAATAAGTCAAATATATTGATCTTAGATATTCAGTTGTTTTTATTGAAGTAGATGCAACGTACTTTTCTAACTATTTGACTATAGGCATCCCAACATTCTTCAACTGTACAATTACTTCTACGATGACACAAGAATTTTTCTAATTTTGGAGTTTGCTGCAAGAGGGGAGCTATTTAAAGAACTTCAGAAATGTGGAAAATTTGATGACAAGCGAGCTGCAACTGTAAGTAATAGTTTTGGATGTGTTTGGTGTACGACAAGCGAGCTGCTACTGTAAGTAATAGTTTGGGATGTGTTTGATGTTCGACAAGCGAGCTGCTACTGTAAGTAATAGTTTTGGTGTACGTGCAAATAAGCTGTATTTAAAAGATTAACCCTTTAACCACTGGTATACTTTTAAACATTTCTGCACAAATCACTATGTTACATTTGAAAATTATTTAAACAATGTTACTATCAATGAATGAAGTTAACATTATAATGTATTTTATAATTTAGAGTTTTCTGTTAACTAAGTGTTAATACCTTTATTTAATAAGTACCCGAACTTCAGTTTTGTACTGTCATGTGGCTCACAAGCTATGAAAAATTTCAACTTTTACACTTGTTATTTTGATCCAGGTGATACCTGTCTGGTATGTGTACATATAGTCAGTGAAGGCATTAAGGCATTTGCTTGTCCTACTGATATGTAACTTATGTATTCATAAACTTCAGATTTATAGCTTACAGGTAGTTGTTACATATACATGTTTATAGCTATTAGAAAGAGCTCTTTTACACTGTAATCAAACAATGATTATTTTGAAATTGGTACTCATTTGTTATCATTGGGTGGATGTAACTTTCTTCTAGGCTAAGTATGTTGGAGAGACAATTAAATTGTATTTAGGTCTTACTTTTATTTCTTTGTTTCTTTTCTACTATTTATGTTTTAAAATGCATAATTGAAAGGTTTAAACATAAAAATAAATCATACTTTGTATCAGTTCTCCAGCTTGAGATCACAATAGGACGATAATTTTCCTGAAGATGTTTACAGGCAATACCTTTTTTCAGGCTCTTTTACATAACTTAAAGGCAATATGAATATAGGTTCTAAGATATACTGTAAACAGAAGGTGTATTATTTGTAAGCAACCCAATACATTAAAAAAAAATATACAGAATATCTTATGATAGTTTACAAGTATTCAGAAACTGTGTGACAACTTCCATGTAAGAAGATGTAAGTTATCGTTTTTGTAAAATTACTCTAAACCTAAGGTGAATTTATCTTGTACATTTCAGAGGGTTTTAAACAACAGTTTGATACTTATTATATATTTTATTTTTCAAAGTTTATTTGAGTATCATAATTGTGGTTATATAAAGATGTATTTAAAAACGTGACCCATTTTTTGACATTCTAAAATGTGTGCAGTTTCATTGTTTTTCAAAGGTGTAGGTTTTATTATCTGAACTCTCTTTTGTTTATACAGCATGAATATACTTTGTTTTTTTATATGGTTATGTCTCAGTATATAGCACAGCTGAGTCATGCTCTCATTTACTGTCACGAGCAAAAAGTCATCCACAGGGATATCAAGCCTGAAAATTTGTTGCTAGGGCTGAATGGTGAACTGAAGATAGCTGATTTTGGATGGTCTGTTCATGCCCCTTCATCCAGGTGTGCACATCTTACTTTTACTACTACTTGGGTATTAAAAGCCAACACAAAGATGTGAAACCACATAACCCAGTTGCCTTCACCTTTAGGAGTATTCCCAATTTACTTCTGCAGAAGAAAAAGCTCAGTTTATAGGATTTTGTATCTTTGTGTCAAATCGAATTTTTCTTTTAAACCTGTGTTTTTTTAACATTAAGTGTATTAAAAGTAATATTATTCTTTGAATGGAGAGGTAGATTAATTATACATAATATTATATTGACTACCACCAGCTTACTTGTGAACATTTCACTTATTCGTATCATGACGGGCTATGGGTCCAAGGCTGTAGTCTTGTTTGTTGTCTGGGATTTAAAAGTTTTATTGAACTTCTATTTTATGAATTTGTCAAAAAGTTTGGAACCAAATTGTGATTGTAATTAAAATTTTAGTAATATATATATATATATATATTTGTTATTTTATTAATTTAACAGTAAATATTTAAAGAACACACCTAAATATTACCATTTCTCAAAATGATCCCTAATGTACATTTCTTCAAGGTACAACATGTAAATAACCAATCAACAGTCCAGAATATTCTCCAAGTGATTTGGTCAGCCACTTTAAAGTGCAAAGAAGTCATGTTGTTCTTTCAAACCAAGTAATGTTAAATGTGCATGTAATGCCTACAAAAATATTTTGTTTTGTATCCTCCATGTGTGAATTTGAAAAGGCTCAGCAACTTGCAGTAAGCAGCAAACAAGTACAAAGGTGGTTGTAACTAGAGGATACAATTGTTTGCTATATTTATTTATTTACAGTTTTATCTTTTAAGAAAAATAAGTTCATGAGCTTGTTCATAAATAGTTATCTGTGTAATGACTAAAATACTAGTTTACTGAAACACAATCGAGGCAGGTCATTGGAAGGTTGATATAATAAATATATAATGTTCTGAGATGAAAACTATTTAGACTTAACATTTGTAGTTTCATGTTATAATTTGTAGTTATTCTTATAACAAAAGGAAGCATAGTTTATATCTATATTCCTAATTTATTTTTATTGATTACAAGGTTGGTCAAATTTATGGACCCCATGTAGCAAGAGAAAATAACAGACGAAATATAAAGTTTTACTGAAAACATTTAAAATGTGTTTAAGAGGTTTCAGTGATTACACAACTAATAATTGAGTTATTTTTTCTTATGAATAATAGGTTTATAATCACAAAATGAAAATCACTTTCTATTTTGACTGGTAGCAAAACAGTTTTTTTCAAACAAATCATAAATAAAATACTTCATTAACAATCTGATTTTTCTTGTGTACAAAAACATTGCAATTTTTGCTACAATTTTACTAAATTTTGTGAAGCTACATGTACTCCACAGTAAAAGTTATAGTATAATTACTTGTGTGTCATATACTAAGACTGTTGGTTAGCAGTGTTCTTCAACTGATCAGATGAATGTACATGTACTCCACAGTAAAAGTTATAGTATAATTACTTGTGTGTGATATACTAAGACTGTTGGTTAGCAGTGTTCTTCAACTGATCAGATGAATGTACATGTACTCCACAGTAAAAGTTATAGTATAATTACTTGTGTGTGATATACTAAGACTGTTGGTTAGCAGTGTTCTTCAACTGACCAGATGAATGTACATGTGCTCCACAGTAAAAGTTATAGTATAATTACTTGTGTGTGATATACTAAGACTGTTGGTTAGCAGTGTTCTTCAACTGACCAGATGAATGTACATGTACTCCACAGTAAAAGTTATACTATAATTACTTGTGTGTGATATACTAAGACTGTTGGTTAGCAGTGTTCTTCAACTGATCAGATGAATGTACATGGTCCTTTCATTTAATGTTGTATTGAACCTGCTCAGTGGGCATTCCAATAAATTAGTTTATTTAAAGATTTGCACCAATTTTACATACAAGTGTGTGTATTTGATATTGTTTCATATAACTTAAACACAAATTGAAATGCTATTTTTATTATAGAGTAGCCCATGTGAGGAGACAAAATTAATTTATGAAAGGTGGCATTTTTAAATTAAAAAAAATCATTTTAACAAAAATATAAATTCAGGAACTTCTGTTAAGAGAACTTTATAATTAAGTTTGTGCTTTCTTATAGCAAAGCCATGTGGGGTTATCTGCTGAGCCCACAGAGGGGAATCGAACCTCTGATTTTAGCATTATAAATCTGAAGACATATTTCTCTACTTGTGGGGGGCTTGTAATTAAGATACCAAAAGACTGACAGAAGATTCTGTGGTCTTATGTTTGCTAGTCAAAGATTGCTGAAATAAAGCAAGTGGAGATAAAGGTACATTGCATTTAATCTGATTGAAGAAAAGCATGTTCTTTGAGACATTTTGACAAAAAAAAGAAAGACATTAAAACCTGTGAAATGTGTAAAAATATCCTTTACACAAATTGAGTAGTCTATTTAGTCATTTTGTTATGGCATTGTGCCATTAAAACTTGTGAATTTTGAAGCAATTTTTGAAACTGTATGGCTATACTCTGAAGTACATTTTGACCTAGAATATACCTTGTTTTTTAAATCTGATAGCATAAAATATTTTCCTATATGGAATTTTCCTTCTGTCATAAGATTAACTATTCTAATTAAGTGCTGCCATCTATATGTAAACGTTTTTCTTTATGCCACAACCCTTTTTCTACCCATATTGGAATTTTACTGATTCCAACTTGTCTCTCGTTATGCATAATTTCTTAACCAATAGCAGCACAACATGTTCACATGATACATTACTTTCTCTGTACACATTTTGTTTTACTGTGCTTGCACTGTGATGTATTCTTCTGTTTGCTCCCAGCTTCATGTTTGTCTTTAATATTCTCCAAAGTGGTTTTTATTTATATTACTTCCAAGTTCCTTTATTCTGTTTCTTCACTTTACTTTAAACCCAGTTTTCTCCTGTTGCATTATTATTTATACTTTTTATTTGTAGTTGACTCTTCCATGTGAATTCCAATATCATGTTACCATTTTGAGAGTCACACCTGTGAGTAGCACTATGTTTACAGATTCGGGTGAGGAATTTATGAGCATTTGTTTATTGGCAGTTTGAATGTTCCATGGGTCACCCTCTCTTTCTGACTTTACTCTGCCTCCTGCTGAACATTGAATCTCTTGAGGCAGACAAGAATTTGGATTGCCTATATTCACTTCCTAATTTTATCCTACCTTCCCAAACTCCATCTGAAGAGTCAGTTTAGCCTTGTATGGTCTTTTTGGATTCATGTCTCAGGTATATGATGTTATCTGTCTTCCCCTATTTTACATGAGCCACATCACTCCTTACTATGGGACCATTCTTTCCTCTCCTATTTAGCTTTTCTTCCTCCCAGATATTCAGGTACATGCTGCCAATTTTGATTCACAATTAAGAGATAGGTTTACCGTGTCTTGCTTTCCATTGGCTTTTGAACAGTTTGCTCTTTTGTATTGTCATGCAAACTGCCAATTTTTAGATCAACAGTTGTAAGGTTCTGTCCTGCTCAATACTTTATTCACTTGGGTGTTTTGTTTTTTGCTCATCTCAGTCAAGCCCACTCTTCTCCCCTTTGTTCCATGGAGTTTTTAATTTGCCACATATTTTCAGCTCTCTCATTCTGCTCATAAGGTTCTACCACATTTGGGGATGTGGTCTTAAATTGTGTCACTGACCTCCTTCAGTTGTATGTATGTGTGTGTGTGTGTGTGTGTGTGTGTCTATATATGTATATGAGATCTCTTCATATACTTTGATCACCAAGGGGACACCCAGTGCAGATCTCTGTTTTCAAACATTGAATTTTCTAATGTTGGGCATGTGCACACCACATTCATCTTTGTTTGTGTCATTTTTCAGGTGCTTTCAATCTCATAGTGGATTGTCTTTCCCATTCCAACAGTATTTCTCCAACGTGTTCTAATTGTTTTGCAGTGTGTGTGTCAGGTATATTCCATGTGGATATGCTTGCAACTGCTCTAATCAAACATCACTCCTCTTTTGTTCAAACAAGTTCCTGTACGTTTATCCTCCTATCTGATTACTTCATTGAATGGTCTCTCACATCCATACCATACCACTTTGTGTCGGATCCTTCTGATTGTTTCTTATTGGCCAACTTAACCATGGTTTTCACAATTACACCAACTGAAACTTTTCTCTTTTGTACTTCTTTGGCTTTCTACCTTTTTTGTCATCCTTGACCACCAGTTCTATATTCAACCATTCATTTCCTTTGTTTTTATACCTGGCTTTTATCTGTTTCTTGGCAAGGAGGCAGGTCTGTCATCAGGTAGCTTTTCTTTTGGCTTATTACATACTTCCTCTTTTAATAGAAGTGAACCTGTGTCATAGGAAGGTGTTCCACAGGATTTGCAATTCAAGAATTCCTCACAGACTGTCCTACTGTGAACTAAATTTTTCACATAGCTTTTGACCAGGGGATTTTTAATCTTTTCAGTCTTATACCTTTTGTTTTTCCAGATACATTTGAGTTCTTGGTTTTCACTTCCTCCGTTCTTACCATGTTGCTGTGTTAATCTTGGATTTATTGTTCCTTGAACAACCTAGTCTTCTGGACAAAGATATTAACGTCGTTCACTATTTCCTCATTTTACTTTCATTTGAACCTCTTTGTGTTTCATGTTTCACCTTTTTCTCAAAACATATTTCTTTCTTGCTTGGTCTTTAGATGTTGAATTTCTGATTTGTTTACTATTGATTTTCTTACACACACTTTACCACCCTTTTCCTTTATTTGGATTGTTCCTTTTCCCATAAAGCTTTGGAGACTAAGGAGAGTAATGCCTCCTTTTTGCCTGTTTTCTTCAGTTCTTTTTCATATCTCTACATTTTTTGTGTTTCAGTTGAACTGTTATGCTCAGTACATATCCTTTATTGCTATATTGTCAGCACAGTTTTATTTCATCGTACCTATTTCTGGCTCTTTGTCCCTTTGCAGTCTTACACTGCATTTTTCCACATCTGTCTTGACCAGTTGGGCTCAACTTTGGATTCAGTTGTTCAGAGTCTTCTCATCAGATTCAGCATCTCAACTTTTCCCCTGCATCTGTTATTCATTTGTCTTTGGGGGAAATCCTACATTCAGGCATGTGAACTACATTTGCCTTTGGGGAAATCCTACATTCAGGCACGTGTACAACATTTGCCTTTTGGGGAAATCCGTCATTTAGGCACGTGGACAACATTTGCCTTTGGGGGAAATCCTACATTTGATTGGCTCATCACCACCTATTTTCATTATATTGCAATTTATTTTTCATTGGGTTTTTGCATGCAACATGTGACTGTGCCTCAAACTTCAGTGTTTCTTTCAGTAAATTTATATATTCATGGTTTCTTTTCCTTTGAGGGACCATTGCTTTACTTATTCATTCTACGAATCTTGCTCTTTAATCTGCATTGTACAGCCATGTTGACTAGTATCTTACCTTTAATTTAAAATCTACACTGTACAGCCATGTTGACTAGTGTCTTATCTTTAATTTGAAATCTGCATTGAACAGCCATGTTGAGTAGTATCTTATATTTTATTTGAAATTTGCACTCTACAGCTATGTTCATTAGTATTTTATGTACCATGGCTTTGCAGTACTCTCTGTTTAGATGATGTTTTCCGCAAGGCCACTTGCAGAAGACCATTGGTGTGAATTCCTGTACGTGGTGAGGGGACCTCCCAGGGAAGGTTCTTTTCTGTCTCGTTACCTTCTCTGGGAACTAAACATCCACCCACGTGTTTGCCGTGTGTGGCGACCCATGAAGGGGAGGAAAGGATCCTGGTGGTTGAGGGGTCCAACCCAAACACACCATTTTGGCCTCGAATTTCTGTAGACAGGCGGCCTTTGAGTGGCCCCCTTGGGTCAATCGGCTGGTCCACTTAGACTACAGTCAACCAACAGTCTTAAACATGGCCACCTTGATACAGTGGAACTGTCAAGGTTAACGTTCTAATCTGAATGATATCAAAACATTGATTGCTTCCTACCATCCTGTTTGTCTTTCCTTACAAGAAATATTTCTCAAACCTGCTGATACAGTCTCCATTTGGCAGTTTTCTCTGTATAGAAATGACAGGCTGTGTGATGGATGAGTGCATGGAGGGGTGGCACTATTGGTTGATCAGCATGTGCCCATCCTGTCTTTGTCACTCAACACACCCTTGGAGGCCGTAGCCATCCGTGTTTCCTTGGGTCATACCATCACTGTTTGTTCTCTGTACCTGTTTCCTGGAGAGACATGATGAATCAGTCCTGAATGCTCTCATTTCACAGTTGCCATCTCCATTTCTAATCCTGGGGGATTTTAATGGACATCATCTCCTCTGGGGAAGTGCTGTTATTGATGGGAGGGGTCGCTCTGTAGAATGTATGTGTTCTGATCACAATCTTTCTCTTTTCAATACTGGTTCTTCCACTTATTTTCATGCATCTAGTCAGTCCTTTACCACTATTAATCTCTCGGTTTGCTCCCCTTCATTATTTTCCCAGTTTTCATGGAGGTTTGACAATAATCCACTAGGCAGTGATCATTTTCCTTTCTTTTTGAGAGAGACTGGCTGTGATCGATGCCATCCTACCTAGTGCCCCAGTGGAAACTGGATCAAACAGACTTGTTCATTTTCACTGCTCTCACAGAACTTGATCCTGTCATCGTAAATCAGCCATCAATAGATGACTGTGTGGCAGCGGTAGCTGGCTGTATTATACAAGCAGCTGCTCAGTGTATTCTTAAATCCTCGACACGTTTTCCATGAAATTCTCGTCCATGGTGGAATCCTTCTTGCCACTTAGCACAGAAGGCTTAAAAACAGGCCTGGGATACTTTTCATAGAGATCCCACACTTTCAAATCGCATTGTTTTCCAACGGGCCCGAGCACATGCTAGGTGGGTGAGACGTCAAAGCCAGAAGGAATCTTGGATTAAGTTCACAACTAGCATATCTTCTACCACCAGTTCCAAGATCATATGGGACAGGATTATAAAGGTCAATGGGTACTACAATTCTGTCCCCCTCTCGAACTTTCTGATGGTCAGGAGGTGGCTGATGAATGGAGGATGGCTGATACTCTAGGTGAAAGTTTTTGCCAGGTATCTAGCACTTCTACTTGTTCCTCCACCTTCTTGGCCATCAAGACTCGGGCAAAGCGTTCACTTCTATCCTTTCGATCTGACTATTTCTTTGACTATAAATGTCCCTGTACACTGGTGGGACTAAAAATGGCCCTTCATTGGTCTACCAGTTTATCTGTTGGACCTGATGATGTTCATTATGACATGCTGCACCATCTATCTCCTGCTTTTCTTGATGTCCTTCTGATTGTCTTTAACTGGATCTGGCAGGAGAATGTTTTTCCTGATGCCTGGCACCAGGCTATTATTTTACCTTTCTCTAAGCCAGGGAAAGATTCCAAGATTCCTTCAAACTACTGTCCAATTACTTTGATGAACTGTTTCTGTAAGACCATATAAAGGATGGTTAATGCTCATATTGTTTGGTTCCTTGAATCAAACAACCCTCTCTCGCCCACCCAGTGTGGGTTCCAACAACAGCACTCCACCATAAACCACCTAATTTAACTTGAAACATCAATCAGAGAAGCCTTTTTCAAATGCCAATATCTTGTATCAATATTCTTTGACATTGAGAAGACTTATGACACAACATGGAGGTATGGCATTTTGCGAGACCTCCATACATGCAGGTTACATGGCCATTTACCCATGTTTATTAAAAAATTTTTAATGGACAGGAGATTTCAAGTTTGTGTGGGTTCGACACTTTCCCGTTCTTTTGTACAGGAACTTGTAGTCCCTTAAGGCTGTGTATTGAGTGTCATACTTTTCAGTATAAAGATAAATGCCATCACTGAACAACTCCCTCTCACTGTTGCGAATGGGCTGAATGTTGACAACTTTCACATCTCATGTCAGTCGTCAAACATGAGATATATTGAGCAGCAACTACAAACTGCCCTCAGTTGTGTACTGAAGTGGACTATAGCGAACGGCTTTAATTTCTCTCTCTCTAAAACCGTTTGCATACACTTTTGCTGGCAACATGGTATTCACCCTGATCCTGAACTTCATATTGGTGAAGATTCACTGCCAGTGGTCCATGAAATCAAGTTCTTGGGGCTTATCTTTGACTGTAAGCTGACCTTTATACCACACTTAAAGCATCTTCGTTTGCAACTATATTTACAATATACTTCGAAACTTCGTTCCTTAACAAAGCATCCCACCTGGGAATGTGTTTTCCTTCCTCGGTGGGCAGTACTTTTTCAGAACAGACGATCTGCCATTGGTCCGTTTGGCCTTTGCATCCGGGCGCAATTGGATGAATTGAATCTGTTATTGGATAACATTGCAAGCCCCCAAATGTGACCTTTCTTTCAGTCATCTAAAAAAGGCAGATACTCGAGATTGGAAGTACCGTCTTTTATTCAATGAATATCTTTCAAACAATCATTCTGTTCCCATTTACACAGATGGTTCCAAATCAGGTGACTCTGTGGGCTTTGCTATGGTTTGCTGCAGTTCGGAAGTTGCATGCAGAATCCCTTCTACAGCTTCTGTGTTCAATGCTGAACTGTACCTCCTATCTCTTGCCCTGGATCATATTGCAGTACTTAAACTGCACTATTTATACTGACTCACTTAGTTCTATACTGGCCCTGGAATTGCTACGCATTGTCTCACACCCTGTTTTCGCTGATATTCAAATCCGACTGGCCCATTTCTCATTAACATCTTCTTCTATCCACTTTTTCTGGATACCAGGCCATGTTGGTATTCACGGGAATGAGCTTACAGACATGGCAGCTAAATCTATCTGCTCCGGCACTATTCCACTGTGCCTATTCCGTACGTGGACTATGGTCTTGTATTCAAGGCTTTGCTCCATGCCAGCTGGCAGTTTACTTGGAGTGAGCAATGTGACAACAAGCTTTTTCAAATAAAACCCTGTATTGGGCTCTGGCCGTCTAACTTCTGTAAGGTTTGGAAGGAGGAAGTTGTTCTAACTAGACTACTCATTGGTCACAGTTTTTTAACTCATCATTTTCTTTTATCTGGAACTGTTGCACCAGTGTGTAGTTTATGTAACAGTCAGGTCACTGTAAGCCATTTCTTTCCATTGTTATGACTCTCAACAATGGCACTATTTTAAACATGTTCTGTCCCAGTGTCTATCTGTATCATTGGGCAGTGTTATTGGTGATGGTGACACTGTCCACCTTGATACAGTTTTTAGTTTTTTAATGGCCATTAATCTTTTTAATCTTATTTAAGTGTTGCATATTTATTTATTACACCTTTTTCATCGTGGTTCCATTTTTTTACAGTTTTATTTTCTCTCATTCAATTTGACTTTGGACAATGGCCACAACATTAAATAATTTGACACCAGGACCGGAAAGGCCAACTTCAGGTGACTAACGAGTAGTTCAAACAGCAGCATTCCTGGTGAATTGTTTTACACTTTTGCTACTTTATTTTTTAGTACTGGCCATTATGACACATAACCCGGAACCAGGACTGGAAAGACCATCTTCAGGTGACTAATGGTGGTTCTTATACTTACCTGTTAGTCTTCCTGGCAGGTTATGATCATTACCATTCTGCTACAGGAAGTCCTTTACAACTTTGTAGTTGTTATTACACTTTTGTTGCATGTCATTTAATACCTTCAGTACTGGCCATAATGACACATAACCCAGAACCAGGACTGGAAAGGCCAACTTCAGGTGACTGACGGTGGTTTTTAAACTTACCTGTTAGTCTTCCTGGCAGGTTATGATCATTACCATTTTGCTAGAGTAAATACCTTACAACTTCTTATACTCTGCTTTCTCTCTTAATGTTGTAGACAAGGTATCAACATTGGTATTATACTTTTTCTGTTTTTCAATAATGTTTTGTTTTACCTTCATTTCCTTTTATGTATTTTACTACATGTTTTTTACCTTTTTACTGGACGTTTGGCACAGATAGCCTTGCTGCTTTGTGCCATAAAACACTAAATCAATCAATCAATCAAACTTGCAAAAGAATAATCTCATGATGTTATTGATTCATAAACTTGTCTGTTCCTGATAGTAATACTCACGGACTGCATGGGTAAAGCAGAAGGGTATAACTGCCCATCCCAGCTATGGATTGTATTGAATGAATCTGTATGGCTTGCTTTTAGAAATAGGATTTCATGGCACCTGTTGCACTGTCTCAGGTGATAACATTCCTGTGGACTCTCCAATGTGTTCTCATTTCCCATTTCTTGAAGTGGAGTATGGAGTGGTCAGCTGTGGAAGCATCTTCCTGAAGGGGTTCCACACTGCAGAGTAGGACAGTGGTGTTCTGCAGGTGTAGATAATGTGATATTTTCCAACATGAACCTGACGATGACCGAAGAAGGTCGAAACATTGTTCGCTCTTTCATATAAAATATTTTCTCAATCCAGACAAGTTGTTTTTGCATATATATCTTCCATTATGCATTATACAATCATAGAAGAGTAAGAGATCAAACTGCAGTTTACCCCTAAGATTAAAATTCATCATTCTACCCCTGAATGGATGTTGCTACCCTGTGGTTGTGTTTTTGATTTAGAGTAGAATCAGTGAACATAAGTCCTTACACATGTTCATGGTTTTCCATGTTCCTCCCTTGTTTATACTTCTGTGTTGTGGGTCACAGTGAGCATACGGGAGATTATACTGGTTCTGTTTTTTTTTTATTATCCATTGTTGTGTCTTATGCTGAAGATATATTGCTTTTTAGATGGTTCTGGTCAGTTTCATTGTTGGATGTGGTTGACTTGCCAAGTATAGTCTGTCGTGTTCCAGCCACTTTACGCCTTGGGGCACATCTATTGATTTAACTATTTTTGTACTTTGTGGGTTTAAGTTCTATATACATTTCTTGCTTTAGAACACTATCCTTTATTTCTTACACACTTCACAGATGGGTGAAGAGCTTTGAATGTTTTCAGAGGTTACTTCTTTCGTTTCTTTGCACCTTTCCTGCTTCCTATTCAGTATGGGATTCTAGCTAAACGTGTAAGATGGTATAAGTACCATATTGGAATATATAAGTTCCCTATACTGTAAATGCATTTCTAGTAGGTACTTTACCTGCTCTCACATTTTTCATCCTCCCCACTTCCTCTGGTGTTTGTCTTCTGTGTTATGCCAGTCTTCAAAGTAATAGTTCAGTGGAGAAGCGTGGAGGAAGCTGCATATGTCACATGTTCTTGTGCTGGAGAGTTGGTGCAAGATGATTTACAAGAAAGACATGTTGGAATAATTTGATTCCAATTGGATGAGAGTTGAAGGCTTGTGGGTCTAAAGAAAAAGGTCACATATAGAGGGTAACACTGAATGAGAATAGCTAATTCAGTTAGTGAAGTTAAATGCTCATTAGAAATATGTGTTTGTTACAGGAAAGTTGTAACTTCCAGGTGCTAATTGTTCTTTGTTTATATTTTTTAAGCATACATTCACAAGTTACTGTATTCTTGTGAAAGGAATTTAAGTTAAAAATATTTTTACAATTAAATATATTTTCTACACTTGTTTAGAAGTGATGTTAATAGTTTATTTTGTTTTTTCCTCTATGCATGGAACTGCAGACGAGCAACAATGTGTGGTACTCTCGATTACTTACCTCCAGAAATGATTGAGAACAAGACGTACAATGAGAAAGTTGACCTCTGGAGTTTAGGTATCTTATGCTATGAGTTTCTTGTGGGTAAGCCACCCTTTGAGATGGAAAATGTAAATGATACCTACAGACGGATTATTAAAGTAGATCTTCACTTTCCCAGCCATGTTTCTGAAGGAGCTAAAGACCTTATAAGAAAGGTAAATAAATGTATATTCATATCCATAGTTGAGGCTGAGTATGACGGCGAGTTAAAAGGTAAATATCTATACATTCCTATCGTCAGCTGATGGGTGAGTATGAGTATATATGTTTGTTATAACCTGAAAACAAATTGAAACATCTTGCTCTTCTAATTTATATTTCTACTCTTTTATCATGGCAAATGGAGATTAAGACTGACAGACAGTGTATCCCCATCTCAATGTGGGTCCCACTTCTTCAGTTACCTCTGAAACAAAGGGTATATTTTATATCCTACATCATAGCTTTTAATCTGGGATCTTTTTCATTAGTGCAGCAATTTTTGTTTATTATTTTTGTTTCAGCTTGCTTTTAGGTCATAACAAACTAATATAATTAGTTAGAGGTTTGGATTTGCTGTTTTTAATGCAGTACTTCATTTTTATTTTGTTTATTTAACTTTATCAGTATTAATTTTCTTTAATATACACACATTACTATCCAAATAGTATAATTCAAAGTGAGCTATATTTAAGGAATATGCTAAAATAAATGGATGGTGATATTGGAAAATTCCAGTGTTATACATATGTTTATTTGCAAATTTTTTACATTAACTGCTGATTTGATGTACAGGGTACACTGTGCCTCTGGCTGTTGAATGTATTGTATGTGGTGCACAGCTTGCTAAAATTTGTGTATTTAGAGGAACCACAGTCAATGAGTTGAATTAACTTCTTATAGAAATGCAGATTTTATATTGATACAAATTATTTAATATTTATTATTAATTTGGAACAAAGATTTTAATATTTGTGTTTAAAAGAGATTTATAAGAAATCAGATTTGCCATGTTTTGGGAATTAGGTCTATTAAGTGATCGTTCAGACTTTTGATTAATGTTTTGACTTATCTTTTTGAAGAGCAACATTCGTATACAGGTATGAAGTGACTCTTGGAATTAGTACTTAAGAAAGTTTAAGAAGTAACGAATATATACGTTACTTAAATTTTCTCTAATATTGCACCCCTCGGAGTGGATTCCTGTACGTGGTGAGGGGACCTCCCAGGGAAGGTTCTATTCTGTCTGGTTACCTTCTCTGGGATCTAAACATCCACCCAAGTGTTTGCCGTGCGTGGCGACCCGTGAAGGGGAGGAGAGGATCCTGGTGGTTGAGGGGTCCAACCCTAACACACCACTTTGGCCTCGAATTCCTGTAGACGGGCGGCCCTTGGGTGGCCCCCCTTGGGTCACTCGGCTGGTCCACCTTTGGCTAGAGCCAACCAAGTACCAGTGTTGGAAGTTCTCAACGGGTGTTGTGGACATTGTGCCTGATGCTGGTGTTTGGGTATAGTGCTCACGAAACCCTGGCGTTGCTGCATTGTCCTTGCATGACTTTGTAGTGCTTCCCCTTGTAGGGCTCCATGGTGGGTGGGGTCAGTGAGTACCGAAACTTTTTCTCTTTCCTATGGATCCTTCAAAAAATTTAAGTAAAATTGTAAAAAAACAGTCAATGGGTAAGCGACCACATCTTGAATACTCAGAACAGCAATCTCCAACATCAGTAACACACGTACCTCATTTTCTGATATTGCATTCTCTTTCAGAAAAACCTTTAGGGCAAATGTCCCCTTTTTTTATTCAAAAGGGGCTAGAGGGACTTGCTGGCTCTCCAAAGTCAGTAAAGAAGCTTCGATCTGGTGACATACTGGTTGAAACATCCACATCCCAACACAGTGAACTCCTCTTGAAATCAAAGGTAATTGGGGATATACCTATTGAGGTTACACCCCATGCTACTTTGAATACTTCACGAGGAGTTATTGTTGAAAGGGATTTGAAGAATGTTCCTGAATCGGAGATTCTCGCCGGTCTTTCCACTCAAGGAGTTTCTGCAGTGAGGTGCATCTCCACTCGCAAAGATGGAGTTACACTGCCAACAAATACTCTTGTTTTAACATTCACTTCACCACGAGCACCCGCCACCATCAAAGCAGGTTATCTCATTTGCAGGGTTCGGCCATACATTCCAAACCCTCTTCGATGTTTTCAATGTCAGAGATTCGGCCACTCAAAGACATCTTGTCGTGGTTCCCTGACATGTGCTCGTTGTGGAGGCAAGGACCACGATGCCTATGATTGTGACATAAACCCACATTGCGTCAACTGCAATGGTTCTCACCCCTCTTACTTTCATTCTTGTCCAAAATGGTTGGAGGAAAAAGAGGTGCAGCGTTTGAAAACGACACATAACATTAGTTATCCTGAGGCTTGGAAATTGATGTCCACAATCCCATCTCTGACATATGCTGCTGCACTCCATTCCATAACTACAGTGGAAGTGCAGACAGATCTCTCTGTGCCTCCAAAAGAATCGTTTTCAAACCAAATGAAAAGCCATTTGCCCTCCGTGGTTAAAACAGTAGATGAATCGACTTCCACACCCATCTCTGTTCCTCCCATAACTTCCAACAAACCTCAAGATCCATGTCCTTCAGTTTCAAATACAGGCATTTCTTCTGATACATCATTTTCTCCCACCACAATAAACAAAACAATTATTCGTCCGCGTCCTCAGTCACTTGATTCCTCTTCTAATAACAAAAACCTGCCCACTCGACCCAGAGCAGGATCCATGGAGGTTGATAGACCTCCTTAGAAGAAAGACAGTAAAGACAAAAGACGAGGTCGTAAACCGAAGGGTTCTCCAACCACTTCACCTGCCCGTCCTTAAAAATGGCCACCTTGATACAATGGAACTGTCGAGGTTTACATTCTAATCTGGATGATATCAAAACGCTGATTGCTTCCTACTATCTTGTTTGTCTTTCTCTACAAGAAACATTTCTCAAATCTGCTGATACAGTCTCCATTCGGCAGTTTTCTCTGTACAGAAATGACAAGTTGTGTGATGGTCGAGTACATGGAGGGGTGGCACTTTTGGTCGATCAACATGTGCCCACCCTGTCTTTGTCACTCAATACACCCTTGGAGGCCGTAGCCATCCGTATTTCCTTGGGTCGTACCATCACTGTTTGTTCTCTGTACCTGTCCCCTGGAGAGACATATGATCAATCAGACCTGGATGCTCTTGTTGAACAGTTACCATCTCCATTTCTAATCCTGGGGGATTTTAATAGACACCATCCCCTCTGGGGAAGTGCTGTTATTGATGGGAGGGGTCGATCTGTAGAGCAGATGCTCTCTGATCACGATCTTTCTCTTTTCAATACTGGTTCTTCCACTTACTTTCATGCACCAAGTCAGTCATTCACTGCCATTGATCTCTCAGTTTGCTCCCCTTCATTATTCTCCCATTTTTCATGGAGGGTTGACAGTAATCCACTAGGCAGTGATCATTTTCCGATCATTTTGAGAGAGACTGGCCGTGGTCGATGCCACCCAACCTGCATGCCCTGGTGGAAGCTGGATCAGGCAGACTGGTCCACTTTCTCTGCTCTCGCAGAACTTGATCCTGTCATCGTAAATCAGCCATCAATAGACAACTGTGTTGCAGCGGTAACTGATTGTATTATACATGCAGGTGCTCAGTGTATTCCTAAAACCTCGACACGTTTCCCACGATATCCTCGTCCATGGTGGAATTCTGCTTGCAACTTAGCACAGAAGGCTCAAAAACGGGCCTGAGACACTTTTCGCAGATATCCCACACTTTCAAATCGGGTTGCTTTCCAGCGGGCCCGAGCACATGCTCGGTGGGTAAGACGTCAAAGCCAGAAGGAATCTTCGATTAAGTTCACAACCAGCATATCTTCTACCACCAGTTCCAAGATCGTATGGGACAAGATTCGAAAGGTTAATGGGCACTACACTTCTGTTCCCCTCTCGATCTTACTCTCTGATGGTCAGGAGGTGACTGATGTCCGAAAATTGCTAACACTCTAGGTGAAAGCTTTTGCCGGGTATCTAGCACTTTTGCTTGTTCCTCCACCTTCCTGGCCATCAAGACTCGGGCAGAGCGATCACCTCTTTCCTTTCAAACTGACTGTTTCTTTGACTATAATAGTCCCTTTACCCTGGTGGAACTAAAAATGGCCCTTCATTGGTCTACCAGTACATCTGTTGGACCTGATGATATTCATTATGACATGCTACACCATCTCTCTCCTGATTCTCTTGATGTCCTTCTGACTATCTTTAACCGGATTTGGCAGGAGAATGTTTTTCCTGATGCCTGGTGCCAGGCTATTATTTTACCTTTCTCTAAGCCAGGGAAAGATCCGAAGATTCCTTCAAACTATTGTCCAATTGCTCTGACGAGCTGTCTCTGTAAGACCTTAGAAAGGATGGTTAATGCTCATCTTGTTTGGTTCCTTGAATCAAACAACCTCCTCTCACCCACCCAGTGTGGGTTCTGTCGACAGCACTCCACCATAGACCACCTATTTCGTCTTGAAACATCTATCAGAGAGGCCTTTCTCAACCGCCAACACCTTGTATCGATATTCTTTGACATAGAGAAGGCTTACGACACAACATGGAGGTATGGCGTTTTGCGAGACCTCCATACATATGGGTTACGTGGCCATCTACCCATGTTTACTAAAAATTTTTTAATGGACAGGAGATTCCAAGTTCGTGTAGGTTCGGCACTTTCACGTTCTTTTGTACAGGAACTTGGAGTCCCTCAAGGCTGTATATTGAGTGTCACACTTTTCAGTATAAAGATAAATGCCATCACTGAACAACTCCCTCTCACCGTTATGAATGGGCTATATGTTGACGACTTTCACATCTCATGTCAGTCATCAAACATGAGATATATTGAGCGGCAACTACAAACTGCCCTCAATCGTGTACAGAAGTGGACTCTTGCGAATGGCTTTAATTTCTCTCTTTCCAAAACTGTATGCATGCACTTTTGCCGCCAACAAGGTATTCACCCTGATCCTGAACTTCATATCGGTGAAGTTTTGCTGCCAGTGGTCCCAGAGACAAAGTTCTTGGGGCTTATCTTTGATCGTAAATTGACCTTTATACCACACTTAAAGCAGCTTCGGGTCAAATGCACAAGAACACTGAACATCCTTCGTGTCCTCTCTTCTACCAGTTGGGGGGCAGATCGCTGTTCAATGTTAAAGATATATTGTGCTCTTATTAGATCGAAACTTGACTATGGATCAATGGTCTATGGCTCTGCCAGACCCTCGGCCTTAAAGATACTGGTCCCCATTCATCACCAAGGTCTTCGACTCTGCACTGGAGCTTTCCGTACCTCTCCAGTTCAAAGCATATACATTGAATCTCATGAACCTCCTCTACACCTTTGCCGTTTGCAACTGTCTTTACAATATACTTCGAAACTTCGTTCCTTACCAAAGCATCCCACCTGGGAATGTGTTTTCCTTCCTCGGTGGGCAGTACTTTTTCAGAACAGACGATCTGTCATTGCTGCGTTTGGCCTTCGCATCCGGGCGCAATTGAATAAATTGGGTCTGTCCTTGGATAATATTGCAGATTCCACATGTCGACGCATCCCACCGTGGCTTATTACAGCCCCCAAGTGTGACCTTTCTTTCAATCACCTAAAAAAGCAGATACTCCAGACTGGAAGTACCATCTTTTATTCAATGAATATCTTTCAAACAATCATTCAGTTCCCATTTATACAGATGGTTCCAAATTAGGAAATTCAGTGGGCTCTGCTATGGTTTGCTGTGGGTCAGTAGTTGCACACAGAATCCCCTCTACAGCTTCTGTGTTCACTGCTGAACTGTATGCAATATCTCTTGCCCTTGATCATATTGCAGCTGAGCAGTACTCCAACTGCACTATTTATACTGACTCGCTTAGTTCTATTCTTGCCTTGGAAACACTTCACATTAGCTCACATCCTATTCTAGCAGATATTCGAAACCGACTGGCCCATTTCTCATTAGCAGCTACTTCAATTCAGTTTTTCTGGATACCAGGCCATGTTGGTATTCATGGGAACGAGCTTGCAGACATGGCAACTAAATATGTATGCCTCAGCTCCATCACCCCTATGCCTATTCTGTACATGGACTATGGTGTTGTCTTCAAAGCTTGGCTCCGTGCCAGTTGGCAGTCCACTTGGAGTGAACAACGCGACAATAAACTTTTTCAAATTAAACCCAAAATTGGAGTTTGGCCATCTAGCTTCCGTAAAGTTCGGAGGGAAGAAGTTGTTCTCACTAGGCTACGCATTGGTCATAGTTTTTTAACTCATCATTTTCTTTTATCTGGAACTGATGCACCAATGTGTAGTTTGTGTAACACTCAAATCACTATCAGCCATGTTTTACTTTCTTGCCATCGTTACAATCCTCAACGACGGCAATACTTTAAACATATTTTTTCCCAGCGTCAATCTGTGACATTGGACAGAGTTATTGGTGATGGTGACTATGTCCACCTTAATAACGTTTTTAATTTTTTAATGGCCATTAATCTTTTTAATCTTATTTAAGTGTGGTATATTTATTCATTACACCTTTTTAATTGTGGCTCCTTTTTAAAGTTTTATTCTCTCTCATTCAATGCGACATTAAACAATGGCCAGAACATTAAATAACTCGACACCAGGACTGGAAAGGCCAACTTCTGGTGACTAACGCTTCTGTTTGAACTACTCGTTAGTCTTCCTGGCGAGTTACTGTTATACTTTCGCTGCATATCATTTCGTACTTTTACAATCTTTTTGTACTGGCCATATTGACTCATAACCCGGAACCAGGACGGAAAGACCAACTTCAGGTGGCTGACGGTGGTTTATATACTACCTGTTAGTCTTCCTGGCGGGTTATGATCATTTCCATTCTGCTACAGGTTGTCCTTTACAACTTTGTTGACTGGATGTCGTCATTGGTTTTTGCACCATTTCCTGTTTTAATTGCCATTTTGTTTTTATCTTCAATTACCTTTACACATTTTACTCCATTTACTTGACTTTTATCTTTTTACTGGACATTTGGCTACTCTTTATTATGATTTTGCTGAGTGTCTTTTTAAACTTTTATTCCATTACATTTTGATAATAGCTACTATGACACATAACCCAGAACCAGGACTGGAAAGGCCAACTTCAGGTGACTGACGGTGGTTCTTGAACTTGTTCGTTAGTCTTCCTGGCGGGTTATGATCATTATTATTATGCTAGAGTAAATAGTTTATAACTTTGAAGACTGGGTGTCACCATTGGTTTTTACACCATTTTCTGTTTTAATTGCTGTTTGTTTTTACCTTCATTTTCCTTTACAAATTTTACTCCATTTACGTAACTTTTCTCTTTTTACTGAACATTTGGTTACTCATTGTTGCGCTTTTGCTGTGTGTTTTTTTAATACTTCTATTCTTTTACATTTTGATACTAGTTGCTATGACACATAACCCAGAACCAGGACTGGAAAGACCAACTTCAGGTGACTGACGGTGGGTCTTGTACCTGCCTGTTAGTCTTCCTGGCGGGTTATGATTATACCTTTCTGATAGAATACCTACCTTACTACTTTTTACACTTTGCCTTCTATCTTAACCTTGTAGACTAGGTGTCAACACTGTTTTTATACTTTTTTTTGTTTTACCTTCATTTCCATTTATGTCTTTTACTACATTTTTACCGGTTGTTTGGCGCAGATAGCCTCGTTGCTTTGTGCCATAAAACACTAAATCAATCAATCAATCTAATATTGCACAAATTTGAATTTTTAAGTGAAACATTAAATGCATGCAAATACGTGATTTGAGAGGCCCCGTGCTGCTTAACAACTGTGCTGTTGAAAGTGGAAGTGTAATTCACAGCAGTAATTGGTAAAATTAATCTATCAGAGAGTTGCACTCTCAACAGTGTTTTAACATTTACAAACTCTGTAAAAAATGACCATTTTGTGTAAAATAATTCATTGTTGAGCCCAGGGTGTTAACCTGAAGAAAATAAATTTTTGAAGGTTTTGCTAAATTTGTTTTAATATTTTTTGTACAGTTTCTTTCTGTAATTAAGAATTGAACAAGAATCACACAATTGTTACTTCACTTTCCACAGTTGTTACGTCGTAACTCACAAGAGAGGCTGCCACTAGAAGAGATTCTGCTACATCCCTGGATAGTAGCAAATGATAAATATTGTGGAAGAAGTCAGCAGGTACAAGCATGTTTGTAATATTACCACTGTAGCTGCTACATTGTATATAATAACAACACTGTGACTGGAGTATTATTACTGCTACATTGTATGTACAGTAATAAAGCTGTATCTGGATTTAATGTTTTCAAGAAGCAGTGAGAAAGTTCATCCATTGGTAACAACCTTTTTGTATGTTTGATATTTTTTAGTGTATCATTCTTGTAAGCAGTTCTGTTTGACATTGTTTCTGAATGGTTTTTGTGCATAGAATGTGAAATAAATAGATAAAGTTTACAATTTTAACCAAAAGTTTTGTGAATTTGTTTGTTTTCATCCCATAAGTATTTGCAAAGTATTACAAAGAGAATGGTAATGTTTTAACAACATAATATTTTAACCAAGCTACAATTGGTTTTAACTACATAATATTTACACCAAGCTACAATTGGTTTTAACTACATAATATTTTAACCAAGCTACAATCACGTCTTTAATTTTCTATAAATTCTAATAATCTAGAGGCCTATTCAAAATTTGTGAATAATGTCTGTGCAGCTAAAAGAAACAAAGATGAAATTATGTTTGTGAATATAGTTTTAGCTTCATAGTGTGATTAATGTGAATTGATTTACAAGAGTGGATAAAGAAAAGTCCTAAAGCAGGTTGGAGATTGAAGAATATTGTGACATAACTTATGACACAGACCAGCAGTATAAATCATATTATATTGTTTACAAAGTTCTTTTCAGTAAAGTGATGGTGACAGAAAAAAAGGTTAAAGAAATTTTAAATCAACTCAAAAACAAAGGTTTTTCTATCAAAGACATTATCAGGTGCTTTGTACAAAGGTTTTGCTGTTAAAGACAAATAGGTGCATTGTACAAAGGACAAAGGTTTTGCTGTTAAAGACATTATCAGGTGCATTGTACAAAGGCTTTGCTGTTAAAGACATCAGGTGCATTGTACTAAGGTTTTGCTGTTAAAGACATTATCAGGTGCATTTTGCAAAGGTTTTTCTATTAAAGACATTATCAGGTGCTTTGTACAAAGGTTTTGCTGTTAAAGACATTATCAGGTGCATTGTACAATGGCTTTGCTGTTAAAGACATTATCAGGTGCATTGTACAATGGCTTTGCTGTTAAAGACATTATCAGGTGCATTGTACAAAGGCTTTGCTGTTAAAGACATTATCAGGTGCATTGTACAAAGGCTTTGCTGTTAAAGACATTATCAGGTGCATTGTACAATGGCTTTGCTGTTAAAGACATTATCAGGTGCATTGTACTAAGGTTTTGCTGTTAAAGACATCATGTGCATTGTACTAAGGTTTTGCTGTTAAAGACATTATCAGGTGCATTTTGCAAAGGTTTTTCTATTAAAGACATTATCAGGTACATTGTACTAAGGTTTTGCTGTTAAAGACGATCAGGTGCATTGTACAAAGGTTTTGCTGTTAAAGACATTATTAGGTGCATTGTATGTGATTTTTCTTCAAATTTGTACTTCAGAGTTTCAACAAGTACTGATGGTTTGAAGTTTCACTTATACAAATCTTAGACTTTTGAGTCTAGAAACGATTTTTTTGTGATATGTTTGTGTAACATTGAAACTTTACTTGAAGATCTAATATGAGGTTATTTACTCTTGATTTCTTGAATGTTAAATAACAATCATTGTCACTTCTTTGCTGAGAACAAAAAATTATTCAAATTGTGTGAAATTTTATGTAGTTTTGGAAAGAAGAAAATGTTTGCCATTCAGAATGTCTTGATGATAGATTGGAAACAAGCACTGATTTAATGTTTGGGCCATAACTCTGCACTTGTTACATTTATAAAACTGTAAGGTTTACTGAAAATTCAAGTTAATAATTGTGGTGAAGTGTGTCGTACATAATTAAGACACAGTATGGAGTTATAGACATTCATAACTAAATTGGTTTTCACTTAAAACCTCATTTGTAATAAAATATAAATGTAAACCAGTCTTGTGGTAAGTTGGTAGAGTGAGTGAGTATAAAAGTATATAATTACAACAGTATGAAAAGAATGTTTCCTCTGGTACCAAAACTGTTTATAATTGCACACAATAACTTTTCTCATCAATGCAAAACTAGTGTCAACAATGTAGTTTGTTTGTTTATGAATTTCGCACAAAGCTACTCAATGGCTATTTGTGCTAGCCGTCCCTAATTTAGCAGTGTAAGACTAGAGGGAAGGCAGTTAGTCATCACCATCCACTACCAACTCTTGGGCTACATTTTTACCAACAAATAGTGAGATTTACCGTCACATTATAATGCCCTCATGGCTGAAAGGGCAAGATTACGAGTCACACGCCTTAACCCACCTAGCCATGCCGGGCCTCGACAATATGGAATAAATATTGTTATCCACACCATAATAATTCCAACAGTATGGAATGAGTGTAAGTGTTATCATCTATTTCCAACAATATAGAATGCTTTCTTATCATCAAACCAACTTCATGGTATGAAATGAATGTAGCACACCACCTACTTATTTCAACAGTATGGTAGAAACGTTGTCATCATCAAATTAATGCTAACAGGTTTAAATAAATGTTCTCATCACCATCACATTAATTTCAACAGCATGGAATGAGTGTAAACCTTACCTCCAAACTATTTCCTAAGGCATGAGAAAAATGTTGATACCAGCATAAAATTACTTTCATCTGTACAAAATAAGTACCATTGCCACCAGTAACTCCAAGAGTATAAAATGAATGTTTTTTATGACCACAAAACTAAATTTAGAAGTAGTAAATAACTGTAAACTTTGCCAAAAACTATTCCTAACAGTACGGAAAAAAATGTTCCCTCCACTACCAAATGTATTCCAACAGTATGAAATAAATGTTTTCAACACCAACACACTAATTCTTACAGTAAGAAATGAATGTTTTTCATCAACCCACCACTAATTCCCGTAGTATGGAATCGGTATAAACCTATTCAACAAATAATTTCATATGGGCAATTGGGTTAAGACATTCAACTCGTAATCTGAGGGTTGCGAGGTCGAATCCCCGTCACACCAAACATGCTCGTCCTTTTAGTAGTGAGAGCATTACAACATGATGGTCAATCCCAGTATTTGGTGGTAAAAGAGTAGCCCAAGAATTCGCAATGGGTGGTGATAACTAGCTGCCTTCTCTCTAGTCTTACACTGATAAATTATAAATGGCTAGCGCAGATAACCCTCATGTAGCTTTGTGCAAAAAAGAAACAATTTCATAGTGTAAAAAAATATTTCTGTCTACACCATCAACATTCAAATTCTAATGTTTTGGAATGAATATTCTTACTACCAACCAATTAATTCTTTGAGTAGGTAATAAATGTTTTCACCACCACAAAACTAATTCTAAAACTATGGTTGAATGTTTTTATCACCTCAAAACTAATTTGAACAGCAAACAATAAGTGTAAGCCCAAATATAACTATTTCAAAGAGAATGGAAAAACGTTCTCACAACCACCATCAAATTTATTTGAACAGTATGGAAAGAATATGAATCTCACTACCAAACTAATTCCAATAATATGGAATAAATGATTTTATCACAAGCAAACCAGTTACAAAATTATGAAATGAATGTTCTAATGACCATCAAACTCATCCAAACTGTATGGAATAACTTTTCTTGTCGAGACCAAGCTAATTTCAAACATGGTGGAGTGAATGTCAGTTGTAAAAATAAACTATTTCCAACAGTTAAAGAAAATGTTTTTGCTACCATGAAACTGATTTCAATAGAACTGAATATGAGAAAGATGAAATGAAACTTTGTAACTTAGGTTATATGGTTTTGTTTCATCTCTATCATTCTTCAGTCTACGTGTTTTTTAACATCATGAATAAATGTTCTCACCATCACTAAACTAATTCCGGTAGTATGATATAAATGTTCTCACCATCACTAAACTAATTCCAAGAGTCCAAAATAAGTGGTGTTATCACTACCAAATTAATTCATACATTGTGGAATGAATGTTTTTATCATAGGAGGAAGTACTGAACGAGTGTAAACCTTACCAACAAACTATGTACAACACTTTGGAAAAAGTGTTATCCCCTTCAAATATTTATAAAAAGTATGGAATAAATGCTGTTATCTCCTTCAAATATTTATAAGAGCATGGAAAATATTATAATCACCACCAACTAATTTAAGTAATATGGTTGTTGTTTTGAATTAAGCACAAAGCTACACAATGGGCTATCTGTGCTCTGACCACCATAGGTATCGCACCCCGATTTTTAGCGTTGGAAGTCCGCAGACATATCGCTGAGCCACTGAGGGGCCAAGTAATATGGAATATGTGTTACAGTTGCTACTGAACATATTCCAACAGAATGGAATCAATGTTTTCATCACAGTGAAACTAAAGAATGAATGTGAACATAATCACAGTGAAACTAAAGAATGAATGTGAACATAATCACAGTGAAACTAACAGAATGAATGTGAACATAATCACAGTGAAACTAAAGAATGAATGTGAACATAATCACAGTGAAACTAACAGAATGAATGTGAACATAATCACAGTGAACGAAACTAACGGAATGAATGTGAACATAATCACAGTGAAACTAAAAGAATGAATGTGAACATAATTACCAAACTACTTCCAACAGTGTTGACCAAATTTTGTTATCACCACTGAATTGACTTTCAAAGTAATGAATGAGCGTAAATCTTACGAACAAATTACGTCCCACATAGTGGAGTTATTTTTTTATTTTCTTAATTTTTCGCAAAGTTACACGAAGACTATCAGCACTAGTCGTCCCTAATTTTGTAGTGTAAGACAAGAGCGAAGGCAAATAATCGTCACCACCCATCACTAACTCTTGAGCTACTATTTTACCAACGAATGGTGGGATTAATCATAACATTATATCACCCCCACGGCTGAAAGGAGAAATATGTTTAGTGTGACAAAGATCCGAATCCTTGACCTTCAAATTACGAGTTAAGCGCTCCATCTACATGGCTTTGCTGGCCTCAGTAAATGAGAACCTAACCTCCAAATTACTTCCACCTTATGGAACAAAGATGAACCTCAATACCAAAGTATATCGAACAAAAATTATTTTAATAAATACTTGATTATTTTATATGCAAAAACGGCTCGTTTGGGTTGAGAAAATATTTTACACAGAAGAGCGAACGTTTCGACCTTCTCGGTCATCGTCAGGTTCACTAATTTTACTGACCGGAAGCTGACCACATGTTTGGAAGGGGTTGTGTAACTGAGTGTTGCAATGTAGAGGGCGAAGTTAGATGTTTGAATATATAATTATATCTATAATATTAATATCGATATAATGGCGTTCGTTTATATAGGTTTATTTTGGGTTTAAGTTGTTGTATAAGTAAGGCTTCTTTAATTTTGCGTTTGTTTGTGTTTGTTTCTTTATTTAGTATTTGAGTGTTTTCTATGGTTATGTTGCGTTTATGTGACTTGCAGTGTTCGAAAACGTGTGAAGGTGACTTTTTATATTCTTTGAATCTGGTTTCCATTTTTCTACTTGTTTCTCCAATATTGAAGTCGTAGCAGTTATCACATTGTATTTTATAAATAATGTTGGTGTGGTTTTTGTCATAGTAAATTTTACGTGGTATAGACCTCAGTTTTGTGCCTGATTTTTGAATAAATTTGGTGTTAACTGGAATGTCATATTTTGTCATTATTTTTTGCCAAATGTTGGTTATTTGTTTGCTGATGTCAGGAATATAAGGTATACAGCAGTATATAGTTTCGTGATTTTTTATTCGTGAGATATATTTACTTTCATTGGTTGATTTTGCTTTTTGTCTAGGTGTGTGCGTATAATGTTTTCTACGCTTTTTGGAGGAAACTTATTGATGTTGATGAAGTGTTGTTTTATTTTGTCTAATTCATCGTTAATTTTATTTGGTGAGCATAGTTTTATGGCTGTGTTTATCTGGTTTCTTAGTATGTTGACTTTTTGTTTTGTTTCATGTGCTGAGTCCCAAGGAATGTATAGTCCAGTATGGGTGATTTTTCGGTGGATTTCTGTTTTCAATTATGTATCGGTTCTTTTAATTTTGAGGTTAAGAAATGATATTTGATTGCTTTCTTCCTGTTCACATGTGAAGTTAATGTTGGGATGTATAGAGTTAATGTGAGTGAAAAAGTTAAGTATGTGTTCTGTAGATTCGAATCCCGCAACCGTGTCATCTACATATCTGTACCAGTATAGTGGTGGATGTAATGCTTTATTAATTGCTTGTGTTTCAATTTGTGTCATAAAAATATTGGCTAAAACTGGCAATACTGGGTTGCCCATGCTTAGGCCATTTGTTTGTATATAGTTTTGGTTGTTGAACATGAAGTTTGTCTTTATTGTGGTGAAATCTATGAGGGTTGCTAACTTTTATATGCAAAAACGGTTCGTTTGGGTTGAGAAAATATTTCAAATAGAAGAGCGAACAACGTTTCGACCTTCTTCGGTCATCGTCAGGTTCACAAAGAAAGAGGTAACTGACCGGAAGCTGACCACATGTTCATACTAAGACACCAGATAAACACAGCCATAAAACTATGCTCACCATATAAAATTAACGATGAATTAGACAAAATAAAACAACACTTCATCAACATCAATAAGTTTCCTCCTCAAATTGTAGAAAACATTATACGCAGACACCTAGACAGAAAGCAAAATCAACCAACAAAGGTAAATATATCTCACGAATCAAAAAATCACGAAACCATATACTGCTGTATACCATATATTCCTGACATAAGCAAACAAATAACCAACATTTGGCAAAAACTAGTAACAAAATATAACATTCCAGTTAATACTAAATTTATTCAAAAACCAGGCACAAAACTGAGGTATATACTATGTAAAAACTACACTGACAAACACCACACCAACATTATTTATAAAATACAAGCCCCCTAGTGGCTCAGCGGTATGTCTGCGGACTTACACGCTAAAATCCGGGTTTCGATACCCGTGGTAGGCAGAGCACAGATAGCCCATTGTGCAGCTTTGTGCTTAATTCTAAACAACTAAAAAATATAAAATACAATGTGATAACTGCCACGACTTCTATATTGGAGAAACAAGTAGAAAAATGGAAACCAGATTCAAAGAACATAAAAAGTCACCTTCACACGTTTTCGAACACTGTGAGTCAAATGAACACAACATAACCATAGAAAACACAAAAATACTAAATAAAGAAACAAACATAAACAAACGCAAAATTAAAGAAGCCTTACTTATAAAGCAACTTAAACCCAAAATAAACCAATAAAAAGGAACGCCATTATACCTATATTAATATTATAGATAAAATTATATACTCAAACATCTAACCCCGCCCTCTACATTACGATACTCAGTTACACAACCCCTTCCAAACATGTGGTCAGCTTCCGGTCAGTTACCTCTTTCTTTGTGAACCTGACGATGACCGAAGAAAGTCGAAACGTTGTTCGCTCTTCTATTTGAAATATTTTCTCAACCCAAATGAGCCGTTTTTACATATAAAATTCTCAACAAGTGGGTTTCTCGACATCACTGAGGGTTGCTAACTGGTTACTGGGAATGTCTATAGTTGGGTTAGGGTCTCGGATATAGAGTTCTGAGGCTATCTTGCAGGCTTCAGTTTTTGGAACTTCTGTAAAGAGGGATATAACATCGAAACTGGCCATTAAGGCTTTATGATTAGTTGATTTAGATTAGACTTGAAATTAAAAGAGTCTTTGATGAATGAGCTGGATGACGTTACATGTTTGGAGAATGCCCATGCTATGTATTTACCGAGATTGTGATTAAACGATTCATGTGTGGACATTATTGGTCGTAATGGACAATCTGGTTTATGAGGTTTGGGGATGCCGTATATTTGCAGTGTGCGTGAGTCGGTTTTACGTAGGTAGAAATAAAGTGTTTGTGAAATTGTGTTGGCTTGTTTTATTTGTAGTAGTAATTTGTTCAGTTGCGTCTCGTGTGTCTTTGTTGGATTTGTGTGTATTAGTTTAAATTTGTTCGTGTCTGATAGGATGTTATTCATTTTTTGTATGTATTCATTCGTGTTCATTGTTACTATAGCTTCACCTTTATCTGCTTTTAGAATTTTTATGTTTCTGTCTTGTTTTAGGTTTTTAATGGAATTAATGTCTCTTTTAGTAAGGTTGTTTTTTAGTTTTCTGTTTTGTGAAATTATGTTGATGGTTTTATGAGAAAATTCTTTGAAAAAATCGTTTAAGATGTTGTTTTTAGGTGTATCTGGATAATATAAATTTGTAATTTTACCTGGGAAGTTTGGCTGTTGGATGTCAATAAAATTATCTAAGTTGTCTTCTTTCTGTTTGTTGTTTTTGTTTTCTGTAGAAAGTATCACAAGTCTCCTGGCTAGGTCTTCTAAACATGTTTTGATTTCTAAGGTTGGAATGTACCGAGGTGCTGTTGCGAAGTTGAGTCCTTTGTTAAGTAGATGTATCTCGTCTGTGTTTAATTGTCGGTTAATTATGAGGTTAGTCAACGGTTTGTCGTTTTGGTGTCTTTTCTGTTGTTTACATCTTAGTGAACCTGACGATGACCGAAGAAGATCGAGACGTTGTTCGCTCTTCTATGTAAAATATTTTCTCAACCCAAACGATCCGTTTTTGCATATAAAATTTTCAACAAGTGGGTTTCTCGACATCACTGAAATACTTGATTAGTTCAAAGATTTATACAGATATACCAGGCTATGTACTATTTATTACGTTACAGTGATACTCTGTAAACAATTTCGTGTCGTCGTAAGGGCGTAAAGACTAGCATTTTATTACTGACAACTAACAACTCAGAGAAATTTTTATTTGTTTTGATGCTTCGTAACTAAGACTTCATGTATTTTTGTTTTGTGTGATTAGATCCAATAGAGAACGGAGTATTAATGACACAAGTGTTTTCTTTCAGCAAAGCCAGATAAGGCTATTTGCTGGGTCTACCGAGGGAAATCGAACCCGCTGCTTGTAAATCCGGAGACTTAACGCTGCACTTCAGTTGTAAAAATTATTTTACTTTGTTATACAGAATGTTCAAATTAGCCACTTATTGAAGATATTTCACAAAAAGACAAATAACAGTTCCTGAGAAATGCTTCATAACTTCTTGTATGTTGAATTCAAAAAGTGTGAAATCTATAAGTTCTTTTGAAAATAATTAAAAACTTAGTTAGGTAAGTAGGTTTTATTTGTGTTTTTTCGCTATAAATTTTGTCTTTTGGTGAGTCAATAAATATTTCACTTGCTTAAAGAAAGACCTAAACACAAAGGTTGTTACATATATATCTATGCAACTCAACGCTCATAATAGGTTTATTAATGAAGCTGCTCACTTAATTGAAACACAAGCAATTACTTTCTATAGGAAACTTAAAAAGCAAAGAAAAAATCTAGAAAAAATAAAACTATCACTTGGAAACACAACCATTAACATGAGTAAAAACATCACATTCCTTGGCGTCACTTTCGACACAAAACTAACATGGAAAAAACCTATAAACAATATACACTCATCCATCAGAAAAAGGACTTCATATCTAAAGACCATAACCGGCAAACAATCGAAATGCGCACCGAACACCATTATACAAATATACAAGGCTTACATCCGTCCACTAATAGAGTACGGATGTCAAGTAACATACAACATGTCAAATAACACTCTCCAGAAAATCCAAGTACAGCAAAACAGAATATTAAAATTCGCATTTGGCCTACCGTCATTTACGCCAACAAACTATCTACACCAAATTAGTAATTTACCAACGATAAGAGATAGAATAACAGAACTCTCTCTCAAATATTATCTAAAAGCAGAAAAAAGAAACAAACTAACGGCATCACTACACAAATTATCAAGTGCACCAACAAAATACATTTCACCGTACAACATATTTCAAGAATCACATTCTACTTAACAAAGAATCTAAACAAATACAATCCACGTCACTAACACGAATTCCTTTTTTTTTCTCTCTCTCTCTCTTTCTTTTCTTTTCAGATACAGGGCACACGACAGGCAAAACTTTCGGCGCCTGTCCTGTGAAAGCGGGTTTTCTCGGGGCACTCCCGTTTCCCCCACATCAAAATCTTCAGGCATTGGATTTATAGATCCCAGCCCAGGCATCTCTTTTGCCAGACCCTGAATCGTGGCGTTTGAATTGTTTTATTTTTTATCTGGATTTGAACAATATTCATGTTCACACCTGCTCATCCTCTTCCTTTCGGGACAGTTCCCGGGCTTCCTTTCCGCTGCTGCCTTCGCCTCCATCCAAGACAACATTTAGAAGAAACATCCTCCACCCAAATAGTCAATAATAATTACAATATATATATATATATAATAAACAAAAAAACACCTTTTAATCTTAATAACAATACACGAAAGGGGACGAAGAGGAACCACAATGTTCCGGAACACCCCGGTTGGGGAGAGAACTCTTCTGATTTCTCTCTCTCTAAACTGAACCCCTGCCACGTTAGTTTAGTTTAATTTTAATTGAAGTGTGGACTTCTTCTTTCGCAGGTAATATTATTTGTAAATATGTTATGCTTTTAAGCCGATAAAGTCAGAATCATTATTATTATTCATTTATATCGAGAAAACTCACTTGTATAGAAAAAAATACATGTAAAAACGGCTAGAATGGACAGAGAAAACTCTTAAGTAGAGGAGCGAACAGGTTCAGAAAGAAAGAAAGAGGTAACTGACTGGAAGCTGACCACATGTTTGAAAGGGGTTGTGTAATTGAGTATCGGAATGTAGAAGGCGGTGTTAAATGCTTACAAACAAACGGCCTAAGCATGGGTAACCCAGTATCACCAGTTCTAGCCAATATTTTTATGACACAAGTTGAAACACAAGCAATTAATACAGCATTACATCCACCACTATACTGGTACAGATATGTAGATGACACGGTTGCGGGATTCAAATCTACAGAACACATACTTAATTTTTTCAATCACATTAACTCTATACATCCCAATATTAACTTCACATGTGAACAGGAAGAAAGCAATCAAATATCATTTCTTAACCTTAAAATTAAAAGAACCGACACACAATTTAAAACAAATATCCACCGAAAAATCACCCCAACTGGACTATACATACCTTGGGACTCAGCACATGAAACAAAACAAAAACTGAACATTATAAGAAACCAAATAAATACAGCCATAAAACTATGCTCACCAGATAAAATTAACGATGAATTAGATAAAATAAAACAACACTTCATCAACATCAATAAGTTTCCTCCAAAAACCGTAGAAAACATCATACACACACCTAGACAAAAAGCAAAATCAACCAACAAAAGTAAATATATCTCACGAATCAAAAAATCACGAAACCATATACTGTTGTATACCATATATTTCCAACATCAGCAGAAAAATAACCAACATTTGGCAAAAACTAGTAACAAAATATGACATTCCAGTTAATACTAAATTTATTCAAAAACCAGGCACAAAACTGAGGTCTATACTATGTAAGAACTACACTGACAAACACCACACCAACATTATTTATAAAATAGAATGTGATAACTGCCACGACTTCTATATTGGAGAAACAAGTAGAAAAATGGAAACCAGATTCAAAGAACATAAAAGTCACCTTCACATGTTTTCGAACACTGTAAGTCAAATGGACACAACATAACCATAGAAAACACTAAAATACTAAATAAAGAAACAAACATAAACAAATGCAAAATTAAAGAAGCCTCACTTATACAACAACTTAAACCCAAAATAAACCAATATAAAGGAAAGCCTTTATACCTATTTTTTTAAAAATATAATAAATAATATTAATAAAATAAATGAATAAAATTATATGTTCAAACATCTAAGCGCGCTCTCTACATTCCGACACTCAGTTACACAACCTCTTTCAAACATATGGTCAGCTTCCGGTCAGTTACCTTTTTCTTTGTGAACCTGACGATGACCGAAGAAGATCCAAACGTTGTTCACTCCTCTACGTAAAAAAATATTCTCAACCCAAACGAGCCGTTTATAAATAGATATTATTATTCATTTCATGATCAATATATTATTAATATAATATATATATTATTATTCATTTCATGATCAATAGATGACGCTCTGTTTCCCATCTGCTGTGAGTGGGTATGTATGTATGAGTATGTTTGTATACACACACATATACACAGCATTTGCATTTGTCTGCAATATTTCTGGCCAATGTTTTTTTTCTTGAGAGAATATTGTGAAGCGAGGCCTAAGATAATTATAGAAAATGTTTTTATAAAGTATTGGAAGAAATGCTTCGACTACACGAAACGAAATAAATTTAACAGAATATTAAATCGTAAGATAGTAAGTTGATGAATTTAATTTTTAGCGACTAAAGGAAATTGGGGAGAGTTATAGTTCTTGTATAGACATTTTGGTTATGTAGAAAACCCTGTATTATCAGTACTTAAACTTGACAAGCTCAGTATAAATATATGTATATATGAAACAACAAAAAGACTCGAAATAGTCCCCCCGCTGGTACAGTGGTAAGACTTTGAATTAACAACCTTAATATAAGGGGTTCGATTTCCCTCGGTGAACACAGCAAATAAACCCATGCAGCCTTACTGTAAAAAAACGCATATACTCGAAATAAATATGACTTACTACCTATCGGTTGATCCACGATACGTAACTTTATTATAAATAAAGATAGTTGTTGCAACGGTATACATGTGTGTAATGAAACACCAATTATATACTTCAATGAACGTCCTCGTATTACTTTTATAACCTTAAAAGAAAGTACTTGAAAATTCAGCAAATAACAATGTGAAACATCCGCTATACGTTACTTATCTTCAATGTGAAATTGCCAACTGCAGATTTGTAGGTTATTGAAATTAACTCGTAAGATAAATCTCATGTATAGTACGTTGTCCAGAGGATTAAGCAAAGAGAATATATTTATTTAAACGACTTGTGAACATTTTATATTTTATTTCCCATTGCTGGGATTTTGATCTTAGAGACAGTTTGGTTCACTTGGGTTTCTTTTTCGCTATATATATCTGGTGTTTGGGTATATTTATTTATATACACAGGAGGGTCAGGTGCACAAGACATCTTCCTCCTTCCACGACTTTATTGGAGTGTCCTGATTAATATATTACGAGTTAATACTGAATGGCTGGAATAATATGATAACTTAAGTCTGGTCCTTTCAGGGCAATGCCCATTTATATTGTTCTTTCATATATATTTTTTTAATAAATCTAGTGGCCTGTTTTATTTTAGTTCTATTCAATTATTACAATTATTATTATTATTTTAAATGATTTTATCTTAATGATCTGATGTACAAGTATATCAGGGTCTCTCTTCATCATATATGCAATATTTGTGTAGTTCACATAACAACTCATTTTCTTCTCCAATTTTTATCAAAATATTTTATTGTACTATGTAGAAGTTTATCTGGTATTTTTTGTGTGTTTGTGTAGTTATGCACGAACTTTAATGAAGTTGTTTTAGGTACTCTGCTGATGTAATTAGTGTATTCTGTAATGTTTGGAGTTTGGTTTGTATTTGTTTTACATTTACATTGATCCTTGCAGGAGCTGCATAGTATACTACAGGTCTAATGTATGTCTTGTATATTTTCATGATGTTTTCTGGTGTGGTTCTGTAGTTTTACTAGTTTGACTCCTAGCATAGTTTATTCTTCGCCAAATATTAGTTTTTATGCTATTTGCATGTTTTATCCAGGTAAGTTTCGAATCATGTGTTAACCCTAAAAATTTTGCTGACGTAGCAGTTTCAAAAAGCTCTCCGTTCACGTAGATCTAGGGTCGAACTTTTTGATGTTTCGTTAACTGTGTTTTCGCTGTATTCATTTTAATTCTACATTTTTCACAATAATCACATTATCTGTTTAGTTGTGATTGTAAGTTAGTGGCTGCTATTTCTGGTGTCGGGGTACTTTTCCAAATTGCTACATCATCAGCGAACTGTGACGCATATCCATGGTTTGGGTCTTTGAGTGACATAGTATTCACATACATGATGAAGAGAATAGGCCTAACCACCCCACCTTGAGGGACTCCAGCTTCTGGAGTGAAGAACTCCGAGAAAGTTCGCTCTACGTTTATTCTACATTTTCTATTTTCCAAAAAGTTTGATAACCAGCGAATAATTCCACGTTGTAGACCCATTTCATATATACAGAACCGAAGACCATCGTGCCATACAGTCTCGAATGTTTTCTCGATATCGAGGAAGCAGGCCACAGTGCATTCTTTATTATTAAAGCTGTTTATTACTAATTCAGTTAATCTAATCAAGTGATCTGTTGTTTGTCTGTATTTTCTAAATCCGTTTTGTTCTTCAGGTAATTTTGAATTAATCTCCAAAAAATGTGGAGAGTCTATTGCTTATTATTCTTTCAAGAACTTTGCCTACACCACTTGAAAATTAATCACATGCAACTGACCTGTATGAGGATCGAACCTACGACCATCGCGTAGCACGACGCTCTAACCAACTGAGTTAACAGGCCGCTCGGTATATGGAAATGTTCATTTATTTGACTTCAGTTTCACGCAAAGCTAGCCGTACTTAATTTAGCAGTGTAAGACTACAGAGAAGGCAACTACTCATCACCGCCCACCGCCAATTCTTGATCTACACTTTTGTCAACGAATAATGGCATTGACCATCACATTATAACACCCCCATAGCTGAAAAGACGAACATGTTAGATGTGACGGTGATTTTAACCCGTGACCTTCAAATTGTGAGTCGGTCGTCCTACTCACCTGGTCATGCCGAGCCTTTTTTTTAAAGTATATTGGACAAACTCTTAGTACACATAAATGAAAGGTTTCACTGCACGTATACAGGTTAACTACTGAGCTTTGTATGCACAGAGAAATTTATCTTACATGATTTTCACTTCTCTTTTTGATTCTGTTTTATAATTTTCACACACTGCTGTAAAAAAAACAACCCAGAAGTGGCAAACTTAACCTCATAAAAGGTCTGAGTAACACAACAGACGGTCAGTGTAGAGTGTTTGACATCGAAGTAGTGATGACACTCATTATTAACACTTTGAAGTTCAACACTTACTGAGTATGACTCTCCTCATTGTTTGTGTTTCATTAACCGTTTTCGATATTCATCTCGTTGTATCAAACAAGAGTGGAAACAGTTGGTTTACTAGTAATTAACTTCACGTGGTACATACAACATGCATCCTTTTCTATGATCAATTTCCTAAGGTATACAGAGAACAATGGATCCATACTTCTCAAACACGCTCTTGTTCTAATGAATAAGTTAAGAGAAGATCAGATCCAGTGATGGTTCTCGCACACACTCCTGTTCCAATGAATAAGTTAAGAGAAGATCAGATCCAGTGATGGTTCTCGCACACACTCCTACTCTAATGAATAAGTTAAGAGAAGATCAGATCCAGTGATGGTTCTCGCACACACTCCTGTTCCAATGAATAAGTTAAGAGAAGATCAGATCCAGTGATGGTTCTCGCACACACTCCTACTCTAATGAATAAGTTAAGAGAAGATCAGATCCAGTGATGGTTCTCGCACACACTCCTACTCTAATAAATAAGTTAAGAGAAGATCAGATCCAGTGATGGTTCTCGCACACACTCCTACTCTAATGAATAAGTTAAGAGAAGATCAGATCCAGTGATGGTTCTCGCACACACTCCTACTCTAATAAATAAGTTAAGAGAAGATCAGATCCAGTGATGGTTCTCGCACACACTCCTACTCTAATAAATAAGTTAAGAGAAGATCAGATCCAGTGATGGTTCTCGCACACACTCCTACTCTAATGAATAAGTTAGGAGAAGATCAGATCCAGTGATGGTTCTCGCACACACTCCTGTTCTAATGAATAAGTTAAGAGAAGATCAGATCCAGTGATGGTTCTCGCACACACTCCTGTTCTAGGTTAACAGAAGATCAGATCAGATGACGGTAAGTCTATCGTGAACGTTGATTTCAAAGCTTTGAAAGAATAACCACACGACTTCCAGTAACGCAGTTCTTGTTTTGTCATTTTTGTATTCATGAACCTTGTTATTGGTGACAACTGTAGTAAGACGTAGTTCACAGCTACTCAATTAATCTGGAAGAAGGAACAGTGTACATGTGCGTTCATGCAATATTAAATGTTATTTTTAATTTATAATAGACTTGGTATAAGATGAAATTATACGCTATTGTTCATGAGAGACAGTGACAGGAGGTGGTTATGGAGGTGTTTTCATGTTAAATGGAAGTCGATCTGTGTTCCACACAGACAGTTCACAAGAAAATAAACCTGTCAACAAACAAAATTTAAATCATTTTCATAAATTAACAATCTCGGATTTGTTTTTCTTCGTCAGCCATTCACAGTTGTACCGGTTCTTTCATGTTATTGTGCAGCATTTCCACGAACTGTCTGAATATTCCCAAAGACTACAGACTGAGAATAAGAGGAGTGAAGTCATTACTTGTACTTGAATTGTTTGGGCATGATTTAAACACGTGACGTACACGAATCAATTGTTGTTGTTTAAGCTACACAATGCATTGTGCACTCCACGGGTATTATACACCATGTTTTAGCATTATTAACCCACAGACTCTTTGTTGAGTTACCAGGTGGCAAAGGCTTTACATTAAAAATAAATTATTTTTTTAGAATTAAGATGTTTTCGACGGAAAAGAGATTTCAAGTGATTTATTAAATTGTAGAAGTGATTCCACGTTAAAGCCTTTCTGAATTTTGCATTATTCTGTAAATTAATAACAAAAACATAATGTAGATTTAATTATGTTACTGTTGAATTTTTTAAATATACATTACAGGTAATATGAAACTTTTAAATGATGTGAAATTTAGATGGAAGGAAAACCGAATGTGATCTCGTGGTTTGTGTGTTGGGTTGGAAAATCAATGGTTCTAGTCAACGCTATTCCGCTAAACACTTACTACTTTTTAAGTTTATCGGTTGAAAATATTTTATTGCTATATGATTCCAGGATAAATTCAATACGTGATGATAATATATATATATTATTTTTCAACTAGTAAATGTCATTCAGTTTGAATGTTTATATGTTCTGAAAATCTTACCAAAATAAGCTTCTTTGCTTGTTTTGAATTTTGTGCAAAGTTACACGAGGGCTATCTGCGTTAGCCTTTCTTAATTTAGCAATGTAAGGCTAGAGGGAAGGCAGCTAGTCATCATCACCACCGCCAACTATTGGGGTACTCTTTTACCAACGAATAGGGGGATTGACTGTCATATTATAACGCCCCCACGGCTAAAATGGCGAGCATGTTTGGTGTGACAGGGAGTCGAACGCCTTATCCATTTGGCCACACCGAGCCCAAAATAAGCTACTCTAAATGTTATAAACGTAAATTTCTGTAAGTAAGATCATACTAACATATATTTTTAATGCACGTGCATGAATTTCACATATAGTGTATATATGAATACAGGAAAACAATTTTTATGTCAATACAGTTTATTTTCAGGCTATTTATTTTGGGGAAATAGACGATGGAATAAAGATACTTTGTAATGATTCAGAAAGTAGGAAGAAAATCAAAAATACACAAAATGATTTCATTTGTTAAAAATGCAAACCCAAATAAGTTGTTATTGAGATAACAAATGTGACAAGAGATGCTAAGCCTAACTACAGTGACTCGAGTGCAAAACATTAAGAGCATCCCTATCCTATCAACCAGTTTCAAGGCCAACCTGATGCAGACTTAGAAGATGTTGAAATTAAAGGTTATGCCGTGTCTAACGAGGACTTTGGTCAACATTTTAGACCTATCAATCAAAGCATCGCAGAAGCAGTTATCTAATCAGATGAAATGATGAAATGACCAATGCGCAGAAAAGTGTGATTGTGATGAAGAGGCCAATACAAATGATGGACATTACTTTGACAAGATTGTTTAGGCATGATAACGATAGGCGGAAGACTTTCAAAACGTCGTTCTCTACACTTGTGTCTCCACAACAGGCAGTTGCCATCTATTCTGCAAAGTTTCATCATGGACACTACTTTTCTGTTAAAAAAATTAAAACAATCCTCGCCGCTTCACAAAGAAAAAAACTATTGTGTTTATGCGATAAAAAAAAGATGTGGTTAGTTTACACTAATTCTTCGGGTAGTGTAACATGTTTTTGTTAGAAGCTGTACAGCAAAAGAAACTTAAGTGATGCCTCCACTCTTAGTTCACAAGTGTTCCATTCCTGTAAACACTTGTCATTTTCATAGAAGAACCGTGAGTACATCCTGATGCATATGACAATAGTAAACCAATGACATAACCTAAACTGTGCAGTTTGGGGCAAAAATGAGATTAAAAATGTTAATTACGGATTGGTAAGTGCGAGGGTCTATATTGTGGCAATACTTTGTATAGTAAGTGCATGTAACTTGTTGGCGATAAATTTCAACAATAAAAAGACAGAACAATATCCATTTGTTTTAAAACAAATTAAATGCTCGTACAAGAAATATTTACACTTTTATTTCGCCCCTCTAAGTAAAAAATTTTCTCAATCCAAACGAGCCGTTGTTACATATATAAATAATTCACCTCTTCTTCATAAGTTCACACAGACTAGTTCATTTATCTTAAAACGCAATGAACAATAATATTCTTTTCTACCCTGTTTATTGCTTTAAGAATCACCGCTAAACACTTTTTATGGCTAAACTTGCAAAACCTCAATGTAGATCTGTCTGATTATATCTTTAAGTTCAATTTTTAAATTCAATAATTTAACTTGTTGGTTACTACAATTATAGCTAAAGCTTCAAATGACTGTTTCTCTTTATTAATCAAAAATCCACACAGGCTGGTTCAGTTACTTCAGAGACCGTTTGATAAGATTATTTTAATTTTGATGTCTCGAGAACAACAATACAAGTTTGAAACACACTATAGCAATCACCTAACAACAATACAGGTGTGAAACACACTATAGCAATCACCTAACAACAATACAGGTGTGAAACACACTATAGCAACCACCCTTTAATACTAATCATTTACATTATCTAGGTCTAATTATTTCTCTTACTTAACTTGTTTTCTTAACTTTATCTTTGCGTCCGCACGTATTTCTTACACACAACAGAAAAATCAATAGCTATTTAGAACTATAGTGATAAAACATTACATTATACGAGAAAAACTTAAAAGTAAGATGACGTCAACCGTATTACAAAAGCCTATTTCAACAATTAAATTGCATACACAACGTAAGACTCAATATACAAATTGAAACTTTGGGCGGCCCTGCATGGCCAAGCGTGTTAAGTCGTGTGACTCGTAATCTGAGGGGCCCGGGTACGCATCCCGGTCCCGCCAAACATTCCCGCCCTCCCAACTGTGGGGGCGTTACCACTATCTACCACGGTTGTTATGTGTAGTGGATTTAGGAGAAACATGTAACACGTTCGTGGGAAGCAACATCTTATATTCATTTATTTCTGTATTTTGTGTTCTGTCTGTTATATACGGAGTGTTTTTGTTTTTCAGTGGTTTACTGTCACTTTCGACACATTTTCCCACTGTTAATATTGTGTAATTAGGTTTGTAAGTTTGAATTAAGAGGATAAACGTAAGTTTAGAATATATTTATAATCCAAATCACAATGTGATCAAAGCAGGTAGAGTTTACTATAACACAAAAATCAAGTAATTAAATAATTAATCAACAGATAAGGTAAATGTATTACGTCATCTTGCGTTAAGCTAGAAAGTAAAGACCTACTTATCGCTTCATAGTTTACAGCAAACTCAAAGCAATCAGAGAAAGAATGGACGTAGAAATTCCTGTTTCCTACTACAGGCTCGGCATGGCTAGGTGGGTTAAGGCGTGCGACACATAATCTGAGCCAAACATGCTCGCTCTTTCAGTCGTAGGGGAGTTATAATGTGACGGTCAATCCCACTATTCGCTAGTAAAAGAGTAGCCCAAGAGTTATCGGTGAGTGGTGATGACTAGCTGCCTTCTCTCAAGTCTTACACTGCTAAATTAGGGACGACTAGTGCAGATAGCCCTCGAGTAGCTTTGCGCGAAATTCAAAACAAACAATATTTTAGTTCAGTGTAGATGTATGTATAGCTATATAAAACTGTTATATATTATTTGCTTTTCATTTTTAAACAAATAGACATTCACTGTTAGAATTAAAGTCGAATAATTATGTTTGGTGTAATTATACGTGCAAAATGGTTTTGTGTTAATAAGTTATATCACATTAAGTAATTTTACAAACAAGTTCTCTACCCTTCACACCAGCTAGACCAGTGTTTCTCAAAGTATGTTACATATTCCACCAGGTAGTCCGAGGGTCGCCCTTTTCGTCGTAGGGGCGTTATAATGTGACGGTCAATCTCACAATTCATTGCTGAAAGAGTATCCCAAGAGTTGGCGGTGGGTGGTGATGACTAGCTTCTTTCCCTCTAGTCTTACAATGCTAAATTAGGGACGGCTAGCACAGATAGCCCTCATGTAGCTTTGTACGAAATTTAAAACGAGTAAACAAACAACTCTTACTACCATGTAACTTATCACAAATGCACGAAACAGCCACACTTTCTAAAACTAGAGTGTAAAGAAATAAATTTCGTGAGTTTTTAGTCAAAATAATTGCAGTAGTTTTAAAATCATAATTTGTGATGAAATAAATAAATATGTGCAACAAATATTTAACTTCCTCGCTCAAATTTACCGTCTTAACTCGTATTTTTATGTGAATAAATATTTACACCTGGTTTACCATGTTTTAAATTTTTAACGTCTGATGACCATCTATACTGAAGTATTTTTGGCTAGTTGTAAAACCAAGCTGGAAATGTTTTGTTTCTTAAGAACTAAACTATTTTGCTAAATTAACCATGGAAAAGAAAGGAAAACATGAAACTGTTGTCATTGGGCTACAGTTGTGTTTTTCAAACAGGGTCAAGATTTATCAGTTGAGGGAACAATAAACGTGTAGTTAACAAAAATGATACAATCATTTCGTACTAGTGCAAAGTACTCGATAGTTTTACTTACTGCCAGGAGGCGTTCCAATCGCACGTAGTAACTGACCTTTTATGGTGTAACTGACCATTGCTCCTCATACCATTACAAGTTGTCAAGGTTATAAGTAATCACAACTCATGAGTCCACACCTGTTCTTGATTCTTATAAAAATAGTGTATTGTTGAAAATTGTATGTAGACGGAAAAGTAAGATTTCCATTCTATGTAATAAAATATTGTACTGACATCGTTAGTAATTCAGGGTTGTACAGAAGTTTGAGTAGGTTATACTAAAATAATTTGAAATATGCAAGTCAAGAAATCACATGACATCACAGCTTTATTGGAACCGGATTCATTAGAACTGCATTTTGACATTGTTTAGTATTACTGTTTTTCATATCTTTGATGTCACTAAAAATTTAAAGAGCTTTTTCCGATAAAAAAATATTTATATGTTAAGATCTGGTTTTAGAATTTCTAAGGTGAGGATATTTTCTGTATTTAAATGGCATTGAAAAAGAAAGAAATATGGATGAACATGGGAAACCAGGATCATCCAGAAACAGACTTGCAACAATCAGTGGTAAGCAAAGTGCAGCATCTTCTAACAGAACAAAAAACACACGAAAATAAAAGTCAGAGGTAATAACTGTTCACGTGACCAAGGCAATAATTAAAAACGATCTCAGTCTTAAAAATAAGCCAAAGTCACATGTATACAAGTTGCTTCCATGACGTATATGTTAAACCGTGGCATACTTCAAGCAGCTGGAAAATACAACGAATATTCATTCATGCCATTCCATACATGTGAGTTTTACTACTGTGTCTGCACATTTATAAAGTACAAATAACTTTATTTTATTGTATATATATATATATATATATATATATATATATACAGAATTGTCATATAAAGCAACAAGGCAGATCAAAGTATTGTAGTTTTGAGAAACTTATATTAGCATATTACGTTATAGCAAAACACAAAACGTTCAATCTTAGCTATTAATCAATTTTATCTTAAACAACGTTATAAGCCAAGATAATATGTATTGTCTACAAATTCTAGACTGCGTTACGTGATTTCCGTCAAACTTTCTGGTTTGTTTGTTTTGGAATTTCGCACAATGCTACTCGAGGGCTATCTGTGCTAGCCGTCCCTAATTTTGCAGTGTAAGACTAGAGGGAAGGCAGCTAATCATCACCACCCACCGCCAACTCTTGGGCTACTATTTTACCAACGAATAGCGGGATTGACCGTCACATTATAACGCCCCCACGGCTGGGAGGGCGAGCATGTTTGGCGCGACTCGGCCTCGAACCCACGACCCTCAGATTACGAAGCGTACGCGCTAGGCCATGCCAGGCCCCAAATATTTACCGTAGATGTTATTTTGAATTAAACACAAAGCTACACAATGGGCTATCTGTGCTCTGCCCATCACGGGTATCAAAACCCGGATTTTAACGTGTAAGTCCGCAGATATACCGCTGAGCCACTGAAGGGGGCCAAGCTTTCCGGTCAAACATTCGAACAGTCTCAGATTATGCTTTACCGCAAATAAAGCACAATAGAACCTAGATAGATGCTCTGAAGCACTAAATATTTCAGAGGGATTGTATCATCACACTGTTAAACCTGATTTGGGTTTGGCACCATTTAAAAAGAAAATTCTAAATAAAACCTTAGAAAAGTTAAACTGATATCTCTTCTAAATATATATATATATATATACATACATGCTGCAATGCTTGGCATATGTTCGACATTATGTTTAAAAATAAACTTTTTAGTAAAAAAATATTTACTTTAATTATTTACTGTAGTAAATACAGTCATATACATATGTACAAACCCTCATACATCTACACAAACAAGTGCAGTTTCTGCAAAGTCAACAAACACGACTTAAAGTTTTTGTTATGCACAATGTTTGTATTTTAATACGTACACGCCATTCTCGTCTTGGAAAGTTTGGTCACGCGCTTCGCGTAATTCAACACGAGATTTGTAATACGGGAATAAGCAAAATGTTACTACATGTTGTGCTTATATAACGTTGAACCATCAAATTTATATATTGAATTCAATATTCTGAAAATTCACTCGCTGGTTTAGTGGAACGGTGTATATCTTTTACAACTTGTTTCCTGAAGTATTTTTGGCACGTGTACGTCACATAAACGGGATATATTTTCGTTCAGAGCACACACAGCAAATTGAGTTGCAACAACAACAAAACAAACAAAAACATTCGTTTACAAAACTTACTCGACAGTAAAGAAGTTAAAAAGAAAAAATATCTATAAGCTTCGCATCTATATAATGTGTTACAATTTAAGGTTAAAGATAATATTTACACAATATATCTGCTTTTTAAACTGTGTATTAAGTTCGTGGCTTATGTTTAAACGTACTGGTCGAGTATGTATTATAAATAACTTCTGATCAACCCAGTGAATTTCGATACAGGATGCTAATCGTTTCGAAATTGAAGTGATATTGGTGTTTGAAACCTTTAAGACATTGGATACACGACTAGAGCTGATATATCCATAAAGTTTTTGTAATAGCCATCAACAATTTTAAACTTGACCAGGTGAATGACAGCCGGTCAGCAGCACCTTTCTTACGACACGCTCTGCCCGACTTTGAAACGAATAACGAAATTGATTGTTACTCCTACCTCGCATCACAGTTGAAAATGCTCACGGTGTGATCAGTTTCTAGTGGAACAAATAAGGTTCTTTGTAAAAAAGAAAAGCAAATAAACTACAAATGTTACAAGTTAACAACATAAACAACACTAACCACGTTTCAAGATGAAACGGGTTTATCTTGGTAAAATGCATTATGTGCAATTTCTATTGAAAGTTTTGTTTCATTGATTCGTTAAAGTATTCACAATATTATGAGTAAATCGATGTGTTATATACTGTGTTGTATTGAATCCTAAATCTGTGGTAAATGGTTTGGGATTTTACACGTTTAACACGCAACATAAGTTGTTTAACATTGATAAATAAAATAAGTGAACAGTTCATGTTACACCTATAACACTGAACATAGATTTAAATGAATCAGTTTAGTAGTTTATGTTATGCCCACAACACTAAACAATCAATCCAAGAGTTAAATGAATCAACTTAGTAGTTTATGTTATACCCACAACACTAAACAATCAATCCAAGAGTTAAATGAATCAACTTAGTAGTTTATGTTATACCCACAACATTAAACAATCAATCCAAGAGTTAAATGAATCAACTTAGTAGTTTATGTTATACCCACAACACTAAACAATCAATCCAAGAGTTAAATGAATCAACTTAGTAGTTTGTTATACCCACAACACTAAACAATCAATCCAAGATTTAAATGAATCAACTTAGTAGTTTGTTATACCCACAACACTAAACAATCAATCTAAGAGTTAAATGAATCAACTTAGTAGTTTATGTTATACCCACAACACTAAACAATCAATCCAAGAGTTAAATGAATCAACTTAGTAGTTTATGTTATACCCACAACACTAAACAATCAATCCAAGAGTTAAATGAATCAACTTAGTAGTTTATGTTATACCCACAACACTAAACAATCAATCCAAGAATTAAATAAATCAACTTAGTAGTTTATGTTATACCCACAACACTAAACAATCAATCCAAGAGTTAAATGAATCAACTTAGTAGTTTGTTATACCCACAACACTAAACAATCAATCCAAGAGTTAAATGAATCAACTTAGTAGTTTATGTTATACCCATAACACTAAACAATCAATCCAAGAGTTAAATGACTCAACTTAGTAGTTTATGTTATACCCACAACACTAAACAATTAATCCAAGAGTTAAATGAATCAACTTAGTAGTTTATGTTATACCCACAACACTAAACAATCAATCCAAGAGTTAAATGACTCAACTTAGTAGTTTATGTTATACCCACAACACTAAACAATCAATTCAAGAGTTAAATAAATCCACAGGTGATTCACTTCACAAGTTTATTTCGACATGGAAAAATCTCAGTTAAAGACTTTAAAACTATACTAACTAATTTCAATGGTTAGGCCTAGTTATTAGTCTGTTACTGCTAAGTTAGGAACCTGTAGCGGAGATGGCGCTCGTATAGCTTTGCGCAAACTTCGAACCAAACCTCACTAGTAATGACGTTTTCACACAACAAAAGGCGTATGAAAGTTACATGGTAGACTATCTGTTCTGTGTCCATTACGGGTATCAAAATGCGATTTTTAGCGTAAAAAGCCTACATGCTAAGTGCTGATGTGATAAGTAGAATGTCAAGACGATTTGCTATTGTTTAAAATCATGCTAAAAGTTGTATTTCTATTTTGTTAAATCTTATTTTCACTGATATCATGAAGAATGAATAACATCCTTGAATGCATATAATGAAAACTCACGAAAGTCTTGTTTGGTTATGTATATTTTTAAACAGAACAGTAAGAACAGCATGCATATTATTCTTTGTTCTTTTTCTAAAGTAAAGAGTTTGCGGTGGGTTATGTTGACTGGCTACTTTCCCTAAATTATGGAAGGCTAGCGCAAATGGTTTCCGTGTAGCTTTGCGCAAAATCTAAACCAGGTCTCTCGTGATCTGCTAAGCTGTGTTTCAAATTACGTTTGGTCTCTCCAGTACAAACACTAACACATTCTTATCCAAAACAGAAATAAGAAACTCTTGAGTAACGGACATGGAGTATTGCGGTGATAAACGTAGCTACAGTATAGATGAAAGTGTTGTTGGTACACACAACCACAATCTACTGATGTATGAAGCGCCACCTTCTGGAAGCAGCATCTGTTAATCTTTTAAATGATTGGTTGGTGACGTTGTTTCCGGAGTAATTGTTTGTAATTATTAACGAATCTCTTATTTCTTCTGTTTTGCTAAATACTTAGCTTAAAGTGTGTTTTTAATTACATGACCTGAAAGTAAAAAAAAATAAAAGGTCAAGTTGTCTTTAGTTTATGTACTTGACCACCGAGCTCTTGAATATAACAAAGGACGAATAAATTTAATCAACTGGATGTCTGTGTTCTGTCAGTTATGGGTAATAAAACTTGGACCTCAAAACTGGAGACTTACTGCTGAGCCACTGTTGAGTCAGTAATCATTGTAATTGTTATCACGTTACAATCTATGTAGTTGTTGTTGTTGTTTTGAATTAAGCACAAAGCTACACAATGGGCTATCTGTGCTCTGCCTACCACGGGTATGGAAACCCGGATTTTAGCGTGTAAGTCCGCAGACATATCGCTGAGCCACTGAAGGGCTACAATCTATGTAACAAAAAAGTTAACATTAACTGTAACTTAGTTTGAATGTAGAAAGTATGAGTCAGTAATCATTGTAGTTGTTATCACGTTACAATTTATGAAATAACAAAGTTAACATTAACTGTAACTTAGTTTGAATGTAGAAAGTATGAGTCAGTAATCACTGTAGTTGTTATCACGTTACAATCTATGTAACAACAAAGTTAACATTAACTGTAACTTAGTTTGAATGTAGAAAGTTTGAGTCGGTAATCATTGTAGTTGTTATCACGTTACAATCTATGTAACATGAAAGTTAACATTAACTGTAACTTAGTTTGAATGTAGAAGGTACGAGTCAGTAATCATTGTAGTTGTTATCACGTTACAATCTATGTAACAAGAAAGTTAACATTAACTGTAACTTAGTTTGAATATGGAAAGTACTAGTCAGTAATCACTGTCCCTTGTGATGACGGCTTCATTCACACAGAAAGATGAGTTGTAGAACAAAAGAAAGTTAAGTTTTCTCACATTCTTTACAACAGAAAAAACCACGTCATTTATAAAAAGACCTATCAATACCCTGTAATTTAGGGTTGTATTCATGCAGTCTATTCATAACCTTCAAAGACAGGCTTGTAGATTTCTTTTGTTTGTTTCAGAAAGTTATGTTGATATTTTACATGATAAAGTTTTATAATATACAATAAATTTAAGAAACCTTCAATATATTATGAAAACGGTTTATTTTATTTTATATTTCCCATAGAAAAATTTATATGATCGAACGAAACGATACTTTATGAATTTGTTTTTCACAAATTGATAATTTAATGTACGTTGTACGTTACAGGTGCAATAGTGTGCTCTGGTATTGCGTGATGTAATAAACGAATGTTTTCACGCTTTTCACACGTTTAATTTTCATAACAGAAAATCATAGACTATTTTCACTTCTATTAAAGATCTTTAGACAGTGGTTAAGACTCTGTTTTTTAAGTAGTTTCGTTCATTGTTGTGGATATCTATATACAGTTGCATAAGGGCTATCAGCGCCAGCTATCCCTAGTGATAAATAGCTACCAGCAACAATAAAATTATTTGGCTGTTATAACAAAAACAAACGAATAGTTGGTTTTGACTGTCACCCTTGTATCGCATTTTCTAGCCCAAAAGTGCAGATCATGATTTTGAGAGAATGGGGCTTGAACAATGTGCCTTCGGACATTGTTAATCATCTCATAGTTATTTCACAATATGCATAGAAATATGAAAAGATGTTGACTTTATAGCCTAACTGTTCACAGGCATTAACTGGGTTAACTGAAACTTTCGTTCGTGTACGTATGTCATTGGTTTTGATATTACAATTCTTCGATTTTCACATGTTGACAAACACAAAATTACACACCACAGGTATCGAAACCCGGTTTCAAGCAATGTAAGTCTTCTTACTGAGGATAAGTTATCATTAGAATTTTATTGGATTTTATTTACCGTTCTGTTCATTTGTTTCACTTTATTATTTTAATTGAATTATTTCTAAGTATCATTTCTTTGTTCCTGTAGGCCCGGCATGGCCAAGCGTGTTTAGGCGTTTGACTCGTAATCCGAGGGTAGCGAGTTCGAGTCCCTGTCACACCAAACATGCTCGCCCTTTCAGCCGTGGGGACGTTATAATGTGACGGTCAATTCTACTATTCGTTGGCAAAAGATTAGTCCAAGAGTTGACGGTGAGTGGCGATGACAAGCTGCCTTCACCTCTAGTCTTACATTGTTTAATTAGGGACGGCTAGAGCAGATAGCCCTCGTGGTAGCTTTGCGCAAAATTCAAAACAAACAAACAAACTTGTTCCTGTTATATTGGTCTGGGCCTGGTCAACTGGTTAGCGTGTAGAACTGCTAATCCAATGGTTTATGTTTCGTCCTCCTCACTGTGAGACCGTGAATGTATTATAAGGGTGATTATCGAATCCCACCATATTAGTTAGACAAAGTAACTCAATAGCTCCTTATTCGTGCTCTTGCTGACCGTTTCGTCTATCACTTGAAGGTCAGGACAAATCAGGAAACAATCAATAACATCATCTGACGTTTTTGTCTCTGTTTTCAGAAGTTTAAGGAGATTTGAGCACAGAGCACATAAACTATATGGCCAGAAGTATGTGGACGCCCGATCATTACATCCACATATGCTCGTTGAAGATCTCATTTCAAAACTATGGGCACTGATATGGAGTTGGTATCTCCCTTTGTTGTTATAACAGTTTCAACTCTTCTGAAAAGGTTTTCACTTGATCTCGGAACATGGCTGCGGGGATTCGCTCCTGTTGAGCCACAAGAACATAAGTGAGGTCGTGCACTGATGTCGGGAGAGAAAGTTTGTTTCACTGTCGGTGTTCCAATTCATCCCAAAGGTGTTCATTGGGGTTGAGGTCACGGCTCTGTGCAGATCTTCAAGTTTCTCCACACCAACCTTGGCAAACCATCTATTTATGAATCTCGCTTTGTGCACAAAGACTTTGTCATGCTGAAACAAAAAAGTTTGGCCTTCCTCAAACTTTTGCCACAAAGTTGGAAACACTCGATTCTCTAGAATGTCATTGTATTCTGTAGCATTAAGATTTTTCTTCACTGGAACTAAAGAACCTAGTCTAAATCACAAAAAACAGCCCCAGACCATTATTCCTCCTCCACAAAACTTTACAACTGGCACAATGCATTCAGACAGGTAGCGTTTCACTCGGCATCTGCCAAACCCAGGTCCGTCAGACTGCCAGGTAGTGAAGCGTGATTCATTACTCCAGAGAACGCGTTTCCACTGCTTCTGAGTCCAATGGCGTTGTGCTTTACACCACTCCAGCCGACGCTTGGCAGTGTGCATGGTGATTTTAGACTTGTGTGCGGTTGCTTGATCATGTAAACCCATTTTATGAAGTTCCCGACAAACAGTTTTGTGCTGACGTTGCTTCCAAAGGCAGTTTGAAACTCGGTAGTGAGTATTGCAACTGTGGACAGACGATTTTTATGCGCTACGCACTTCAGCACTCGGCGGTCCCGTTCTGTGAGCTTGTGTGGCCTACTGCTTCTTGGCTGAGTTGTTGTTGCTGCTAGACGTTTTCACTTCGCAATAACAGCACTTACAGTTGACCGGAGTAGCTCTAGCTAGGAGGTGACATCCTATGACAGTGCCACGTTGAAAGTAACTGAGCTCTTCAGTACGACCCATTCTACTGTCAATGTTTGTCTATGGAGATTGCATGGCTGTATGCATCTGTTTACAATGGATGCAACTGAAATAGCCATACCCACTAATTAGAAGGGATGTTCACATATTTTTAGCCAGGTAGTTTATCTTGGATAGCATTTAGATATTTGTCTGGTTTGACTTAGAAATACAAACAATACAACACAAAATAACGTCGAAGATTCGAGTCCATATTAAGTAGGTTGGTACAGAATGCGTAGTGCTGGTAACATAATGTTCTCAACTATGTTTTAATGTCTTAACTGAGATATTATTTATTGTTCGCTAGAAGGCACTTTGGCATATAGCAATGATGACATGTTACATCTAAAATATTCTTGAGTGTGTGGGTTTGACGTCACGTGCACGAAGCATCTCAAATGTTAAAGAAATTTAGAGGAAATATAAATAGAAAATGAATTCTTGTTAATTAATTAATTAATTACTGATGTTGTTACAGAGTTGGCGATAAATTACCGAGTTATGTAGGGTGTTATTCAGCAAGTTTTGGGTTTGTGACTTGTAGATACAAGAAGAAACTTAACACGTGTAATTTTATTTCCGAGTTTTTTTCCTTAAATATTCTGGAATTTGTATTATTTCTATGGAACAATAAAGCACCCGTTTAACGAAAGACAATACTTATAGTAGCATAGATTTCAATTATTACAATTTGAGCGTAGTCATTACAATTTTGGTGTATACATTACGTCTATACGCTCATGCAGACAAATATTACGACTTGTTGCAACTCCCAAATTATTATGTTATATAGACCTATACAATACAGTGATAACTTGTTACTCCAGGGCATGAAACGGGCGAGAAGAAATTTCTAGTGAGATACAAATAAATTTTGATAATAGATAAAATATAGCCCAAATGGCTACTTGCGATAATTATGTTTGTGCTTGAAATAATAAAAAAAATATTTGTATTTCCGACGTCTACCAATAGTTTGAGTGTGGTGCTTCTTCATCCTCGAAAAGTAGAGGAATTCATAGTAACGTCATCAGTGCTTGTCAGCCAATCAGCGCTCGCGTAGATGGGTATTTTTCGTTTCCTGAGCAGCATAGAAACACCAATGCGATTGTTTACAATGTGAAAAAAGAGGCCTCGTTCACCAGATTTTCTTGTTTCTTACAAATCTAAAAGGACTAAAACTGTGAATCAAAAATTTAGGAAAGAGTATAGCGCATCAAGTCAGTGACAGTCATGAGTTTTGTACAGTTTGTCACATCGATTTTTCTCTGGCAGATGGTAGGATAAATGATTGTTCCACACATACAAAATCGGCATCTCATAAACAAAAAGCTGAGGCGAAGACAAAAACGATGCAGATAACGACATTTATGAGTAAGAATTCAGAATATGAAACCATAAATGCAGAAGTGATGTTCACACAATTCGTCATCACTCATAATATACACCTAGCTGTAGTCGATCATGCAGGACATCTATTGAGAAAAATGTTCCCAGACTCTGATATAGAGAAAAAATATATAGTCATAAATGAGCAATCTATAGCAGTAATAAATAATAATAGTTATAATAATAAACAGCTTAGAGACATTGGTCAGGCCTAGTAGCTGCAAATGATAAAGGTCTCTGTCTATAATCATTACGCTCAGTCATTTGAAAATAGTTGCATTTATGCATTAGGAGTAGAATTATTTGAGTAAAAACAAACTTCAATATTACGACATGTGCTCGAAGTAAAATAGAAAGTTTGGAGAGTAGAAAGTAAGAGAAAATTAAAACATCGGGAAGAAGGATATTTGAAAGGAGAATAATAAAAGATTGACAGTTTGTTTTTGTTTAGCACATAATGAACTATCTCTACTGGTGGATATAAAAATCTGGTTTTTGCAGTGTAAGCCTACAGATCTACTTCTGAGCCACAGAATGCAATAAGAAGAAACAAACAAAAACACTATTAGAAAAATTAGAAAAAAAAATTATGAGCTTAGAACAGAAAGAGATTAGAAAAAAATCAAGGGTCCGGCATATCCAGGTGGGTAAGGCACTCTAATCATAATCTGAGGGTCGCGGGTTCGAACATGTATACCTTTTCAGTCGTGGGGGCGTTATAATGTTGTGGTCAATTCTACTATTTGTTGGTAAAAGAGTTGGAAGACGTGGAAAGGCTTTTGCAGTTATCTTATATGGATATTCCACGTGGAATAACGGGTTTGTCGGCTTTTGACCAATTCAAAAATGTTTTAGTGAATGAGGATATAGTAATTAAGCTAAAGCAAAGTAGATGTGACTTTAAAGAAAGATGTTGAATTTAGGATGTAACTGGAATCATTTAACTCTGATGGAAGAAATAAACTGGATAACTGCTTATTGAAAACGGAGAAAGTAAATCTTACAGCAATAAATGTTTCAGTTGTAACTTAAAAATATATATTTTCCGAAACAATAGTCTGTATAAAATAATAACTTTTCCCAAAGGATTTCAGAAAATGGTAAGTTTTTATAAGTTTGTGAAACATGGAGATTAAGAACAAGAAATAATATCGGAAGGATAATAATACTACAAATTTCCCAAAATAAATAAGAAGTGTATTATTTAAAGAAACCAGTACACGAGGTGATTGATGTAGTATATTATTGACATACGTCAGTTTTACAGCTGCGTTTCTTCTAATAAAGGAAGGTGGGAAATGCTTTCAAAGATGAAGAAAGATTTTGGCCTGATGAAAACAGTAAAATGAAAATTCTATGTCACACTCACAGTATGAGATGCTTTCAGAATAATTCGTATTGAAAACTAACTTCATGTTGAAACATAGAAGCGTCAAACTAACTCCTCAGTATACGACCAGGAAATCCCTATTCACTAGAAGAAAGTTAAACCACCAGGAAAAATAAAGACAAAAGAGAAAAATCCAGAAAACAGGTTATTCAAACTAAGGGGCAAAGGAACAAACATTGTATCGTCTTTGGTCGGATCTCGATGAGAAAAAACCCATTGCTTAACTATAACAAAGACTTCACCAGAAGCAAATTGACCTTTCGAAGAGTTCAAGGTGCCTGTCAAAGTTTTACCAGGATTAGAGTGAACAATTAATTCCTTCAACCATCTACGTGGCACTATATTTTCCTCAGCACTAACAAAACAAACTACGAGGTCATCTGGACTTTGTATCATAAATCAATGAAAGGAAAAACATCTAAACGTTTTAATGTATGAACTGTTTAGAGTCAGCAAGTAAGATAAATAAGTTTGTTTAGTTAATCAGAGTTTCGGTTTTACTTTGTGTAACGCACATAACTAATAGTTTAGAGATTATATTATCTATTTACGGAAACTGATTTTTCTTAATTATGAGCAAGAACTTTATTTCTAATTACGTAAGTTAAAGTTTTCCTTATTATTATTTTATTTATGTGTTAATGTTGTCCCGGGTATTTACAGTCCAAGGAAGAACAGTGTGGTGAACTGTTTTCATATATTAACTTAGACAATATCTTGTATGTTTGCTGAAAGAAGTCCCCACTTTCGCTTTTATGTGAAATACGTGACACGCCCTCTGTGATACCATCCTCTCGCTCTTGTGTAAAATTAGCTAACACAACACTATACTGTAACATTTATATGAGACAGAAGTAAGAAGGCACTATGTGGGGCAAGAATGAGGCAACTCTTGCTAACACTATGTTGAAAAGTTGTGTGAAGTACCTCGAATAAAGCATACGTGATACCGTGTTGAATATTTTGTTTTACACAGGATTGTAGTGCAGAACCTGCGTTGCCGTTCCTCCTTCACTTCAATTTTGTAGTCACAAACTAAAGGTGGATACGCAACATCACCCACTGACAGCTCTCGAGCTACTGTATTCGAATAGTTGGATTGACTGAACATTATAACGCCACGACAGATATACGAGGGTGCAGACGATGAGTTAAGCGCTCTAACCACCAAGCCACGTAAGGACAAAACTTTTACGCGAGGTTGAAACAACGCGACAATAAGCGATACAACGAGCAAACGTTTATGCGAAGTAGGACGTCATTATACGATACTTTCTTTATCAGTGATGTCGAGAAACCCACTTGTTGAGAATTTTCTCAACCCAAACGAGCCGTTTTTGCATATAAAACGATATTTTATTGTACCTTTTACGTAAAGTAGGACATCACTATAAGATGTTTTATTGCACATTTTACGTAAAGTAGGACATCACTATAAGATTTTTCATTGTACCTTTTATGTGAAGTAGGACATCACTATAAAATGTTTTATTGTACCTTTTACGTAAAGTAGGACATCACTATGAGATGTTTCATTGTACCTTTTATATGAAGCAAAACATCATTATAAGATGTTTTATTGAACCTTTTATGTGAAGTAGGACATCACTATGAGATGCTTTATTGTACCTTTTTTGTGAAGTAGGACATGACTATGAGATGTTTTATTGTACCTTTTATATGAAGCAAAACATCATTATAAGATGTTTTATTGTACCTTTTATGTGAAGTAGGACATCACTATGAGATGCTTTATTGTACCTTTTATATGAAGAAAAACATCATTATAAGATGTTTTATTGTACCTTTTATGTGAAGTAGGACATCATTATAAGATGTTTTATTGTACCTTTTATGTAAAGTAGGACATCACTATAAGATGTTTTATTGTACCTTTTATGTGAAGTAAGACATCACTATGAGATGTTTTATTGTACCTTTTATGTGAAGTAGGACATCACTATAAGATGTTTTATTGTACCTTTTGTGTGAAGTAGGACATCACTATGAGATGTTTTATTGTACATTTTACGTAAAGTAGGACATCACTATAAGATGTTTTATTGTACCTTTTTTGTGAAGTAGGACATGACTATGAGATGTTTTATTGTACCTTTTATGTGAAGTAGGACATCACTATAAGATGTTTCATAATACCTTTTATGTAAAGTAGGACATCACTATAAGGTGTTTTATTGTATGATTGGGTCTATATGGTACTTTAATGTAGTTTTTATATGTGACACGATAAATTAAAAAGTAAACAACTTTATTTTAAATGTTTTATTGATTTAAAAACTTGGGGTGTTGTGAAGATGATTCGAATATATTTCTTTATAAAGCCATTATTGTTGAATTAGAACAACAAAACGTATCAGTTAAGTTGCTATCTTAGAGTATGTTATGAAACAGATGTTTTCTTAAACTTACTGTTTATTATATCAATATTTCGATGAATGTTTTCCTTTTAGTTTTAACTTGAGCAACTCTATCGAAGAAACAAACTAAGCCTTATCTCTGTATTATAAGCCATAAAAAGCTCGTTGATTGCTAACTTAAATATATTATTATTCAATTTTTATAATAGAATTAGTTAATGTTATTTAGTGAGCGTGAGAAAATTTTCTTACAAAACAGATGGGAGTTTATTTTAAACGATTAAACAAGCCCATTATTTAATGTAAACCCAAGTTTCAATAAATTGACGGAGGAGGCTAGTAACTTCATTTTTTTTTACAGCTTAAACTCCTGAAGTAAAAATACTTTTTAAAAAGTGTTGTTAAATCGATCATGAGAAAATGAATAATGAAACATGGTTTCTAAGAACCTTTCCAACTTTTGTATTTTTCTACATTCAATAAATTCAAATAGAAACAAAAAAGATGATTTATAAAACGCTAAGAGCGGTTTAGATCATGAAACAGACTATAATGATAAATTAGGTATTCGTTACGTGGTCTTATCACGAATCAAGATTTTATCAAAAAAGTTTATACGCATAAAAACCCATAAAAACCGAAAAGTGAGTACTTGATAAACAGAAGCTGTTTATGACAGTTAAAACTAAAACAAATATTGTATTCAACAAAAGAAGCTATGAACAGTTTTAATTGTTGATGCCAAATACGTGATTCCTTGAAGTTTTATTTCTATTATATCAATGTTTATATTTATATTTTTTCTTTAACTTTTACCGACGAAGTACATATCGGTTTTTGAACTTACAACGCTGAAATCCGGTTTTGATACCCGGTGGTAAACAATGTACAACTTGTCTATTGAGTAGATTTGCGCAAAAATAAACAAATCCACAAATAACATTTTATCTGTAAACATTAATATTTTAATAGCTTTTGTTTTGTTTATACTTAAGGACAAAGCTACACAATGTACTATTTGTAATGTATTCACTAAAGGTATCGAAATTCGGTTTTTAGAGTTATACATTGAATAACTTCACTAAAAAATGAAAACATTGCAATTTATTTTTGAGAAATTACTGCTTGAAAATAGGAGAGACAGCTATTTAGTAACCCTATACAATAATACAGCAAACTTTGATCTCATTAAGATAGACTGTTACTTCGTTTCACTTCTAACAGAATAGTTCTGGATAATGAAATATTAAATAAAATTCGAGCGCCTGGCGTATTTAACTGTGCGAGAGATAGAGATATACAATGAGTACTACAAGATAAAAATGCTACACCTGAATGTACTTTCGACTAAAGTGAATAAGTATTTACAGATGGAAAAGCCAAATATGATCTATCAAAGTGATAAATCAATATCCCTCTTTGACCACCTATTGAATGACCGCTATAGTAACTACGTCCGTTTAATGGTTTAGCTCATCAGGAGATACGAGGTTGTTAGTCAATCTTCTGTGTGGACTTTACAAGCAACTGTTTCACTGAAATCGGTTCAGAACGAGTTTCTATATGATGTGTCGAGATAAGTAAAAATGTGAAAAATCCTTTGAAGAGGAACTCTCTTATGGTTTGTTTTGTTGTTGACAACTGAAAGTTGACTATAACTTTACAGGAGTAAGTGTTTATTACTGGACACTTGCAAGTGTTATAGTTCCATTCACTGGACACTTGCAAGTGTTATAGTTACATTCACTGGACACTTACAAACGTTATAGTTCAATTCACTGGACACTTGCAAGTGTTATAGTTCCATTCACTGGACACTTAGAAATGTTACAATCATTTGATTGAGGTGTAATTTCTAACGTGATTAGAGATTGGATAAAATACCTGACTTTTCGAGAACTAAACTGTGTTTTGAATGGTGTTAAATCATTTCTGAAATACGGATTATGTTTCATAAAAAAACAATACTTTGCACGTAATATGAATATTTAATAGCTTAACCAAATAATACAAACAGCACCGGTTTTCACACAAGCAAGATTAATCCAGTTCTTAAAAGAAATTTATTTTTACAAAAGATAAACTGCGTTACTTTTGAACAAAATAATTTAAAACATTTCAATGGATTTGGACGAAAGTTGGTGTACACTTGCATTATGGCACTTCAGAAGTCGTCGGTTTGGAGGATCAGAAATAAAGATCAAGCAATGTAAAAATAAATCAGTCAAAAATGATCGTATTTTGATAAAAGAATGGTGGATTTTTTTTTGAGAGCCGTATATGACTAAGGTTAGATATACGCTTCAATGAGTGCTAAAGTTATGTTTTATTCCAAGAGCAAACGTTTATTTCTCATAATGATACAAATACATATATCACACGCTTATTTCTTGTGTTGGTTTGTTTTTAATCTCTTGCAAATCTACATGAGGGCTATATGTGCTTGCCGTCTCTAATTTAGCAGTGAAAAACTAGAGAATAGTGGGATTGATTATAACATTATAATGCCCTCGCGTCATGAAGGTTGAGTATGTTTCGCGGGACTGGAATTCAAATCCGCAACCCTCGGATTGCGTCTTAACCTCCTGGCCATGCCAGTTCCCGCTAATTTCATAAGAATGCTGTCAATATTTTATTATTTTCCATGAAACGCTCGTGCTTCTTTCATATTAACTTTTATAAGACTGTGCTTGTAAACTCAATATTAGTTGTTCTTTACTTGATACAGGTTGTTTTACATCAGTCTAACAAGAAGGAATGCTGATATATTGCTATAAACATTCAAGCTTATTTTGCTAACAAGGTAGCATAAATAATATATACAGTAAACAGAATAAATTTACTGTTACGACGGTTTCTATTGGATCATTCGTGACAAAGAATAAAAGAAAATAAACTCTTCGTAAGGACAACAAAAATTATTTCAGTTTTTTATAGCTTTACGCTTAGCGTTGTTCATTTGCAGGTCCAACTTTACATATAAACTACATCTGACAAAATTATACTTACTTGTTAACAAACAAACAATCAAACTCAGTATTCACAGAACCAAAATAACTAATTGACTAAATCATGCACTTGTTACTCATTAACTAAAGTCATTAAAAGAATCAATTACACAAACCAACAACCGTTGATTTTTATGTGTATTTTTGTATTTTGAATTAAACACAAAGTTACACAATGGGCTATCTGTGGTCTGCCCACCAAGGGTATCGAAACACGGTTTTTAGCGTTGTAAGTCTGCAGACATACAGCTGAGCCACTGGGTGGCATTTTTTGTATGCGATTCCAAATGTTTCTTTAAAAAATTGTTTCGAGAAAGATCCAAAACATTAAAGCAACATGCTTTATATTACGATAAAAGTTCTTCCAAATTAATAAAAATATAAATTTATTCACATCTCTAAATCAAAATCATGGATCACCTTGGATTGCAGTGTCCCTTAAACAATCCTAACACACATTAAACATCCATAACGTCTGATAAATAAATCTCGAGAACAAACATTATTAATATTCAATGATCTCAAAATTGTAATAATTAAATATTTACTAACATATATGATCTTGAGAACAACCAAGTTTTGATAAAAAACAAAACTTTCTTTTCACATAATTAGTGTTCTGAACCTGTCCACCCACCAAATCATTTCGGTATTTTTTCCCTATAACTTTCAGGTTAATGACCTCCGATACATCGTCTTCACATGAAATGTTTTACATAAATTCATTACTAATTGATTTTAAAGAGAGAGATCTACTATTCTATTTCTTTATATCTAAGGTTCTGACACATTTCTGCAAAAATGGCTAACTTAAAGTTCCATTCGTAACCTAAGTGAAGTTTGATTAACATATAAAATCTGGATATAGATTACTGTGTGTAATCTATATTGACTACCAAGATGCATTTGCCACTATTGTTGATATGTGGTAGGGCACAAAGGTAATTTACTGCACCTTTCTAAACGTTCTTTGGTAGATCACCAAGGAGACTGATGACACCTTTCCAAACGTTCTTTGGTAGAGCATCTAAGATACTGGTTGGTAGAGCACCAAGGAGACTGATGACACCTTTCTCAACGTTGTTTGGTAGATAATCAAAGATCTAATTGGTAGAGTACCAAGGAGACTGATGACACTTTTCTCAACGTTCTTTGGTAATGCATCAAAGATATTGGTTGGTAGAGTACCAAGACGACTGATGACATGTTTCTAAACTTTCTTTTGTGTAGTTCAAAGAATCAGCCCTTTTTTAACCTATTATTAAACTCTGGTTATATTTCTGTTTATTGGAAGCTGATGATGTTGTGGTTTGGAAAAGTGCACCCACGTCATCAACAGCAACAAGTTTATAACCACAATTAAATAATATTGTTAAATACTGCTATAAATATCATACAAAAATGTCCTCCAAAGTCAGCTAATAGTATTTAAAAAATTAACAAAACAGAAAATGACCCCCCCCAAACTGTATATATATGTAACATTTCTCCAGACCACATCATCAGTCAAACTGTTAGAATAAACCTACGATTCTAAGTTAATGTGGGTTAAATACTTGAATAACATCCTAATAAAAGGTTAATGGTAAAAACAACAGAACGTCAGCTGAAAACATAATGAAAACCTACAAAGTATACATACAGCTAGTAATTGAATATACATGTTAGCAGGGATTAATATTACATTAAGACACATATGTGAATTACAGAAAATATGAAATTCATTACTTACTATGGCATACAAAGTATCCAAACTCATGGATTAATATTACATTAAGACACATAAGTGTATTACAGAAAATATGAAATTCATTACTTACTATGGCATACAAAGTATCCAAACTCATGGATTAATATTACATTAAGACACATAAGTGAATTACAGAAAATATGAAATTCATTACTTACTATGGCATACAAAGTATCCAAACTCATTTTGTGCATAAATACGCAAACGCTCTCCAATAGACTTCTACATAACTCACTAGCTTATTTCACTTGAAATGGGCAAAAAGTGGCCAACTATGTGAATTAGATTGTTACTGCATACATGATATACATAGCCCTAAATACTTTTCACTTAGTACATACATGATATACATAGCCCTAAATACTTCTCACCAAGTACATACATGATATACATAGCCCTAAATACTTCTCACCAAGTACATACATGATATACATAACCCTAAATACTTTTCACCAAGTATATACATGATATACATAACCCTAAATACTTCTCACCAAGTACGTACATGATACACATAGCCCTAAATACTTCTCACCAAGTACATACATGATATACATAACCCTAAATACTTCTCACCAAGTACGTACATGATACACATAGCACTAAATACTTCTCACTTAGTACATACATGATACACATAGCACTAAATACTTCTCACTTAGTACATACATGATACACATAGCACTAAATACTTCTCACCAAGTACATAGATGATATACATAGCCCTAAATACTTCTCACCAAGTACGTACATGATATACATAGCACTAAATACTTCTCACCAAGTACATACATGATATACATAACCCTAAATACTTTTCACCAAGTATATACATGATATACATAGCCCTAAATACTTCTCACCAAGTACGTACATGATACACATAGCACTAAATACTTCTCACCAAGTACATACATGATATACATAGCACTAAATACTTCTCAACAAGTACATACATGATATACATAGCCCTAAATATTTCTCACCAAGTACGTACATGATACACATAGCACTAAATACTTCTCACCAAGTACATACATGATATACATAGCACTAAATACTTCTCAACAAGTACATACATGATATACATAGCCCTAAATATTTCTCACCAAGTACGTACATGATATACCTAGCCCTAAATACTTCTCATTAAATACTGCGTACATTAAAAATAAGTATTTAACAGGGTCACCATACGAAAAACTAAGAAACCTACATTAGCCTTAAGCTGCTATGAAAGCATTAATAGTGTATTTTTGTAAATGCTTTCGAGGAGTTTTAAAACTAATTTAATGTAATAAATACACGTGAAACTGTTTGCTAAGTGTAGAACTTTGCAATAACGAATATAGAGAAAATGTATTTATTTGCAATAACATTACAGTAATTACATACATTGATCCTGAAATGGGTCAGATGGATACTTTGATCGTAATGTGTAAATGAAATTAATATTTAATAAAAACCATCTACCAACTACTGAATAGAGGAAGAGGCCAGATGCACCTTTTCCTCTGAGGACCGTAAAATCTAAATGATAAAGAAGGTCAAGTGAACCTTAGAACACTGATGGCGTCTTTATAGATCTTTTGTGGTCGATTATCAAGAGCATTTGTTCTAAATTGGTGCTCCAATATAATATTGCTGGTGTGTATTCTTCAACATGGACATTTTCTCTTACAGCACAGTTTACACTAATCCTACAAAGATGCATATCACATAATAATCCCCTATCTACTACAGTGTCTATTAAAAGTATCCAACTGTTAGAAGATTGTGAGGTACTCAGATTTTATGATTTTATTAACTGTGAAAGTACAAACTGCAGTAATAAATGTCTCCATTAACATCTTTCAATTTGTCACAGGTGTAGTTAATCATATCGTGCCATCCCCAGTGGTATGTCTGTAGACTAATACTGCTAGAAACTGGGTGAGCATATCACAGACAGCCATTTGAGTAGCTTTGTGTTTAGTAACAAACAAAAGGACATCATACTGTGCCAGCCACATACATGTCTACACTATAACAAGATAAGCAGTTCTGTATTCACTGGATTATGTTTACACAATTAGTAAATAGTGTATTTTATATCCTGATAGACTATGGAGAGGGTATGTTATGTCAGAGAACGATTATAAATAAAAAGGATGGTAACTAAACAGTTCTAACCAGACCCAAGTCTTGACCAATCCTTAACAGATCAAGTAATTACTGTGTCTGTGTTTGTCAGGTAACTCATATGTTGAAAAAACAACAACAATTACCACTTCTTAGGGTTCAGCTTAAAGTTTTCTATCCACAATTTATTAAGTACATTTCTTGACCAATCACAAGCATCAATAAAGGTCTGTCAGTACGTGATCAATAAGATGAATACAACATCCACAGTTATCCGTGGCGAACACGTTCAAATAGTCATCGAGATGAGCATGTGCATTAAATAACTTAAATAGTAACAGAAAACTTGTCACTATTTTCTAAGACTGTCGTTTCTCAACTTGATTTATCAAGTTACACTTTACATTCTTTAGATTCGTGGTTGAGACCACTCTGATCTAGATAAGGCATATAAAGTAGTCAAGTTTTGGTTTTCTTCTTTGTGACTTCAATCGCCTACTGGTATTCTACATTAAACTTTGCAATGCTCTATCCAGAACTCACTCGAATCTCGTGGTTTATTTTGTTAAGAGCTCTAATGATATCCTTATTGCTCGGATCGCGAGAGTACTTCCAGCCAACAATTCCTCAGAATGAGTTAAATTGTTTGATTTTACCATCTCCCAGTCAGTAGATCTAAAGTTATTATAACAATTATAGATAGGAGTATTCCAACTTTTAGTGATGTAGTAACTGTATCATTTAGTGACATTGGTTACCCAACTTTTGATGTTAAAATTGCTATGTTTTGTATATAGATTTCTTGGCTACAGACTATAAAATTGTTTATAGTAAGTGAAACTTCATAGCTGTGTTCTCAAATTAAGCCCATTACAAATATACTCTGCACTCAAATGTCTGTGACTCATAATAATATTATTGGAGGAATAATAATAGTTGTGGAAACCAGTGTTAATCAATATATTGTGAGGCTTCCTATCAGTGAATATACAGAATTATTTATTTTAAAAATAAACGTTTAATTTCGAAGTGGGTAAAAGTTTATCTTTGCCTTTTAAGTTCAGCTGATTAGGTTCTGATGTTTGATTTCTTCTTGTTGTCTTCTTCAATTTGGCAAGGATCTTTAAGTACCTGTTATAATGTTATACACTGATTATCCATAGTCGCAACTGTATTTTCTTTTATTTTCCACATTTAAAGTGCAGTTAAATGTGTTAAAAGTAAAATAGTTGTTATACACCCTTCTCAAAAGCAATAAAGTTTTGTGCATCACTCTACCTACAAAAAATCAACGTTAAAATGTAGTTCTTATTCATTCCGTTCCACCACTACTATATATCAGCTGTGATTATCATGTGACTTGCAATTTGAAATTTATTTTATTCTAACCAAGTACTAGTTTTTGCGAAATTCTTATTGTACTTTTGAATACATAATCACAAGGCTTTGTTAACCCCCAGTGGCGCACAGTGTAGTACACACACACATATATATATATATAGAATAGCACTGATTGTGACATAAACATGGAAGAATCTATAATAATAAAAGGGCGCGCCAATTGGTCTTTCTCTCTTTTTGTGTGTGTATGTGTGTGGTCATCATAACTCCAAGAGGAAAGAAATTAAAAACCCGAAATTTTACAACCATACTAAGTGGACCCTGAAAGTTTTCACCTGGGTGTATTTAATTTTTATCTGTGTGCGTGCACGCATGAGCATCCTTTTATGCAAAAAACCTTATAGAACAAAAACTTGAAACCCAAAATTTTGTACCCATACTGAGTGAGCCATGGAGGTGTGCACATGGGTACTATTACGTATCTTGTCCATGTGCGTGTGCATCTTTCTAATGAGGTGAATCAACAAAATGATATACAAAAAATAAGTGGTTCGTTATATTACATACAGACACGCACGTGCGTAAGTATCTATTTAGCGAAGGAAGCTAACAAAAAACCCCACGGAAAAGGAAAGTTTTATAATATATATAAAAGTTAGTGCGTTTTAGTAAGAATGTGTTTCAACAATGACTTTCGAGTCATGCTTGAATGTATTGTCAGCAACCAAAGTGTGACTGCATATTGCTGTTAGTGCTGACAGTGTAAAGTGAAATGTGTAAACCACTAGAACAATATTTGTTGATTTATTAATGTCGAGTCTCTTTTGATTAAATGTGTTCTTTTGTTTTTGAAAGCATTGGTGGTATGACAGAAAATACCTAAATGCACAAACAATTTGAATTTAATATTAAGCGTGACACAAACTGAGTTTTTTATATGCCAGACAACGTGGCTTATGGCGGCTTCTATAATAATCTGTAACATAATCAAGAGTACAACAACCTAATAACACGAGCGAAACCGAATACTTTTGTTAGTATATAATAATAAAAACTGGCCTTGAGGGTGCACACCTGGGTATTATTACATGTGCGTGCGCATCTTTTTATGAAATAAGTCAGTAAAAAAAGCCAACAAAAACATAGAAAAGAATTTGACTGTCATAGCTTCAAGAAGTAATAACTTTGAAGCCTACGGTTTTGCACCTATACTAAGTGGGCCCTGAAGGTATACATTTGTTATCATTACTTATCTTATTCATCATAAGTGGGCCCTGAAGGTATACATTTGTTATTATTACTTATCTTATTCATCATTGTGAGTGCACATCATTTTAATAAGCTAGTGAAATCCTCATAGAAAATAAGTGGTTCCTCATATTATGAATGTATATATATATATACCCTATACATACAGACACATTAGTGTGTGCGTGCGCACGTGTATCTATGTGTGTTCGTGACCACCAATATCTGCAAGAGGAAAGAACTTAGAACCTTGAAACTTACATTTATTTTAAATGTTTTGTTTTGTTTGTTTGGTTTCGAATGCCGCACAAAGCTATATCAGGGCTATCTGTGCTAGCCGTCCCTAAATTAGCAGTGTAACACCAGAGGGAATGCAGCTAGTCATCCCCACCCACCGCAAACTCTTTGCTATTCTTTCAATAGTGAAATTGAGCATCACATTATAACGCTCCCACGGATGAAAGGGCGAGCATGTTTGGTGCGACGGGGATTCGAACCCCTATCCACAGACTGTTAATCAAGCGCTCTAACCTCCTGGCCTCTTTGAGTAATATAAATTCCCCATGTTTCATTAGTTTAATCACACAGTGGTTCTTTATAAGTTGCACATGATTTTTTTTTACGAGAGATTTAGGTACAAATTCACCGACATTGTAAACGAGATGAGTTAGTTCTACAGGATTACGAGTAACCGGGATACGGATTACTGGTAAACTGAAGTAGTTACTCCAAGCCATATTTCCTCATTACGGTCAAGAATCTAAATCATACATAATGAATTTCAATTTACTCCGAATAACATAATCTCTCCAACCCTGCAACATTTGTTTGTGCTATTTTTGACTTTATTAAGTATAATACGCTGTAAGTAAATCACTTGAATTGTCTACCTTTTGCATTGTTATTTCAACTTCCACTGCCAGTAAGTGGACAACAAACAATTCCAGGTGATCTTGACTCAATTTATAAGTTAGGAGATGTTTCACAGAAGCAGAGCAAATTCTCATGTCGTCACAAGTATGGCGTGCACCGGTTTCTATATTTATTAATCCTGAAGTTCCTTTTTACCTCTCCTGGCATGGCCAAGCGCGTAAGGCGTGCGACTCGTAATCTGAGGGTCGCGGGTTCGCGCCCGCGTCGCGCTGAACATGCTCGCCCTTTCAGCCATGGGGTGTATAATGTGACGGTCAACCCCACTATTCGTGTGGTAAAAGAACAGCCCACTGCTAAATTAGGGACGGCTAGCACAGATATCCCCCGAGTAGCTTTGTGCGAAATTCCAAAACAAACAAAACAAATCCTATTTTCCACTTGCTTTCATGTACCTCTTCCACCATCTGGTGTTAGAAGTTTCAAATTGATTAAATAAATCTCAGCAGAAGATTTCTATGAAACCCACTTCAGGATTCTTAGCTTTTTACAACAAGAAGGTTGCGAAAATGTTCATGTAACAGTCATATTACAATTTCTAAATGCTTTAGTTTCAAATCTTCTTTGTAGAACGAAAACACATCTGAAACCAAAGAGCTTAGAGTAGGATCTGTGAGATTTACCATCTGCTTGGTTCATTCAATGTACACATTTGTCAGCTTATTTCATGTCTACCAGAACTCACCTCCACGAAAGTAGATCTCTGAAAAGTTAAATAGCATATGACATGAACCTATATAATAGTATTATTTTTATCCGCCTCGTTGGGTTACTTGATCAGTAAGTGACGTAGTGTTAGAGTGACCACTGACCTTGCATCTTAAGTGGCTGGCCATTGCTAATTTATAGCTGAAACTACCAAACTACCATCCACGTGTTTCCCAATGGTCATTTCATACGTCATCAAACCATCTTTCTCTCTTGGTTTTTTTCTTTAGTTTGAGAAACGGAGGACGTATTTGTATGGTTGAGAATAATAGAACTGTGGTATTTATTCCACCTTTCTCTCTTGGTTTTTTTCTTTAGTTTGAGAAACGGAGGACGTATTTGTGTGGTTGAGAATAATAGAACTGTGGTATTTATTCCACCTTTCTCTCTTGGTTTTTTTCTTTAGTTTGAGAAACGGAGGACGTATTTGTGTGGTTGAGAATAATAGAACTGTGGTATTTATTCCACCTTTCTCTCTTGGTTTTTTTCTTTAGTTTGAGTAACGGAGGACGTATTTGTATGGTTGAGAATAATAGAACTGTGGTATTTATTCAAGAGCTCGGAATTCTTGAGATTATATATATGTATTTTCGATAGTTTTCCAGGCATCTTCCGAAACAGACTTTCCAGTAAACCTAATGAAGCTCCAGGAAAGTTTTCCTTAAACAACTACGTGGCACAAACAGATGAAAATGTTTGATCTCTCAAACCAGAAAGTATTCTAGCAAGCAAAACCACTTTCATGGAAAGTCTGCTCCGAAACTGTGAATTGTTTAAAGTTAAGATAGTTTGAGTTAAGTCTAGATGAGTTTTTACATGCGGTTTAATACATGGATGTAGAAACATATATTGCCAGTATTATGAGTTATAGATGACTTACTTGAGACGTGAACATAAATATAACGTATTCTTTGGAATCTGTTGTGAATGTAACTTTTTGGTAGAGAAGTATTTTTTTATCATTTTGTTCGTTTGTTTGATAAACGCAAAACAACACGTTGAGCCATCTGTGCTTCACCCATCAATAATATAGAAATACAGGTGTTAACGTTACACACCTTCACTCACACTACTGAGCCATTAGGGGTGCTATTGATAGTAATCTTCCAATGAAGAAACACATAACTGTTGTAATAAAATAGTTAACTTCTCATATTAATTAACAGTTACAAATAAAATAAAATCTTAAAGTAACAAAAATGTTTTACTCTTTTATCAAGGAATATGGGATTGACCGTAACATTATAATGTCCCCACAGCTGTAAAGGCAAGAATGTTTGGTGGGACAGATAATCGAATCTGCAACCATTTTATTACGAGTCGAGTACCATAACCACCGGCCCGGCATGGCCAAGCGTGTTAAGGCGTGCGACTCATAATCTGAGGGTCTCGGGTTCGCATCTCGGTCGCGCCAAACATACTCGCCCTTTCAGCCGTGGGGGCGTTATAATGTGATGGTCAATCCTACTATTCGTTGGTAAGAGAGTAGCCCAAGAGTTGGCGGTGGGTTCCCTCTAGTCTTACACTGCTAAATTAGGGACAACTTGCACAGATAGCCCTCGAGTGGCTTTGTTGCGAAATTAAAAAACAAACAAACAAAACCTTAACCACTTGGCTGTACCAGACCTAAACATATGCACTACTCTCTTAGATGCGTCTCTTTCGTCACGGTTTACAGTATCATATTATAAATTTTGTTTTGAAATGCGTGCGATTTCGTAAATATTAAACTGTAGTGTTTGGAAAAATACATTAATAAATATTTTCGGGCTCTAAACACCATTCGAACTTCTTGTTCGGGATACCACTCCTGATCTTTTATTATGTTTTAAATTCACCAGAAAGTAAATGTTAAGTACCTATTTGATGAGCTGTACAAACAACTTGTATTTGTACTTATGACAAAGTTAGTAAGGCTATGTAGCACCGTCCCTAACTACGAACCACAACAGAGCGGTATGTACTTGCATGTTTCTCATAATATTTATGGTAAGCTATAATATAATATAGTTGTAGTTATTTTATCTTTAATATTAAAAAGTGAAATTCTTCTCTCCTTACTCACATTTATTTTTCTATGACGAATAAATAACTCCTTTCTTTCTATTGGTTCCGAATTATCTACTGTTCAAAATTAAGTTGAAAATACTGCATAATACTTGAAAGTTGGTAATTATTATGTGTGGAACTTTGTTTGTTGGTTACTTTTAATTGTTAATTATTACATTTGGAGCTTTGTTTGCTGGTAAATCTTTAATTGTTAATTATTACAAGTGGGAAATTGTTTATTGGCAATTCTTAATTGTTAATTATTACATATGGAACTTTGTTTGTTAGTAAATTCCTAATTGTTAATTGTTACATCTGAAGCTTTGTTTGTTGGTAAATTCCTAATTGTTAATTGTTACATCTGGAACTTTGTTTGTTGGTAAATTTCTAATTGTTAATAATTACATCCGGAGCTTTGTTTGTTGGTAAATTTCTAATTGTTAGTTATTACATCTGGAGCTTTGTTTGTTGGTAAATTCTTATTTGTTAATTATTACATCTGGAGTTTTGTTTGTTGGTAAATTCCTAATTGTTAATTACGTTTGGAATTTCGTTTTTTTTTGGCAAATCCTTACTCTTCTGAGAATTTAAAACAACAAAACTTCAAGGTATTTGTAAAGAAAATCAAAGCTAACGTGTGTAAACTGTTATACACTTATGAATATTTTCCTTTTCCTTTTAGATATCTTTTTAATTACATAAATCTATTTCTTAAAGTAGGTTTTACACAACGTTATCATCTTAGCTCGAATTGTGAAGAAAATTTAGTCTGTCAGTTAGTGTGTTTAATTTCACTCCACGTTTTAGCCACCTAGAAGTACCTGTTTACCTATTTTTTAAAACATTACATCTTCGATTTTTAAGTTTTCCTACTTTTTCAGTTGCATTTTAAAAGAGTAATTTGTCCATTCATTTGGCCTACAGAATCTTCCTTATTTTTATAATTTATTACAACGTTGAAGGTATATATACATTGAAAACCTTTTCTATCAGGTTCGTGGGAATTTTCGTCATTTAACAAAAAATCGAAATTTCAATCCTATTGAAAATGAAGTGATAGAATATAGACACGATTGACAAATAATTAGACAACAAAATATCATTTGTTAGTTCCTCGCTGGGACAGCAGATATGTCGACGGATTTATAACTCTAAAATCAGAGGTTCGATTTCTCTCGTTGGACACAGAAAATAGCCCAATGTGGCTTTCCTATAAAAAAAACTTATTTATTATTATCCATTTCTTACTTTTTATTTTCCAATTTTATCTCTCTCAGGTAGGTCAAATGTAAGTTTATGGACTTGTAAATATAACAACAGAGGTACGTTGGAGACAGTTCATTCTGTAACATTTCGCCAAAATCACGATAAAAATGAATCCTGTCCTGCTAAGTGAAGATACGAATACCAGTTCTTGCTCTGCTCTTATATCTCTTTCTTAGTCAGTTCTAGACATTTTAAATAATAATTAAAATAATACTTGTATTAATGTGTTCCTTTGTCAAGCTGTTCTAGATGAGCGTAATTCTCCAGAAGGAACAAAAATTATATAAATCGATCATAACTACAACATACTATAGGTACATACCAAATATTATATATCATAAGTACAACAAACTATAGGTACATACCATGTTTTACCGATCATAAGTACAACATACTATTGATACATACAAATATTATGTATCATAATTACAACATACTATAGGTACATACCAAATATTATGTATCACAAGTACAACATACAATAGGTACATACCATATTTCCCGATCATGAGTACAACACACTATAGGTACATTCAATATTTAAGATAGTAGTATTAATCTGAGGACAGATTGTCTCTGATTATTTTCTTCTCGGTTTTGTATTTATGTTTCTTTGGTTTGTTTTAATTTTGTTCAAAGTTCTCAATCTCTGATTATTTCTCTAACTTTTAGTGTTTCTATAGAATAAGAGATAAATTATTGAAATACAAAAATAAAAGAGATCAGAAGACGAATGGTCAATTGTCTTTCAGTGGATTAGTGGTCGATAGAAGGCAAGTAACCTGAAGCACATAAACACTAAACACAACGACAAACAAATCAATAAACAGTTCAAAATGGAAAACGTACCAGTGTCAGACCACCTATAAATATTATATCATCTTTTGATATTTAACTCGAAACTTGTTTAATTTTTTTTTCCAGTTGAAGGAAGAAGAATAGTTTTAACAAAACTATAATATACTTCATTTGATTAATAGTAGACTTTTGCCATTTAGTTTTGTTTTGCTTAGCCTCACAACTCCAACCAGCAAGACTGAGTCTGTGTTAACTACTACGCTAACAGAAAATGTCAAATTTTATGATAAATCTCCTGCCATTGCGTTCTTGAGACAATGATAACGACTGTAGCTTGTTTAGTCGTCAAGATAATCCTTACTGATTGACACTGTTGTTCATCACTGTCCATTTTATCTCGGGCACTTGTTAAATACAGAGCACTAAACGCAGAATTTACATGGTTGACTCGTCCGTTTAAGGAACGTGATAGCTGTGGTATTATACAAAAATTAACTATAGATGACTGGTTTTACATTATCCAAACTAATTGAGTTTGTTCAAGTCTCAGAACACTTGCTTCAACTTCAATACTTTCCATGATTAAAATCTTCGAGTATACGTCTATCTGTGTCATGATATAATTTGCAATTTTTAATTGATGTCATTCGATATAGACGTACGTCTCTTGTCTTTAGCAAAAACATACGTTGGTATTGAAGCTATTTTACTTCTCAGGTCATTTGATTTGTTTTGCATCTTACTTTATCCCAGCGGACAGAGGAACTTGCTTCATTTTCAATACAACATTTGTCTCCGATGTTAGATCACGTTAAACAATAGTCACAATGAATCAGTGTATTGCCGAGTCAGAGTGACATCGCGTCGATTAATGTTAGACAATAAACACAACAAATCATTTTGACTTGTTAAAGAGACGCCATGTTGAATCACATCAGACAATTTTCACAATGAATCAGTTTATTGACTTGTTAAAGAGACGCCTTGTTGAATCACGTTAGAAAATAGTCACAATGAATCAATTTATTGGCTAATTAAAGAGATGTCATGTCGAATCACGTTAAACAATAGTCAAGATTAATCAATTTGTTGGCTAATTAGAGAGACGCCATGTTGAATCATGTTAAACAATAGTCAAGATGAATCCGTCTATTGACTAATTAAAGAAACGCCATGTCGAATCACGTTAAACAATAGTCAAGATGAATCAGTCTATTGACTAATTAGAGAGATGCCATATCGAATCACGTTAAACAATAGTCAAGATGAATCTGTCTGTTGACTAATTAAAGAGGTGCCATGTTAAATCATGTTAAACAATAGTCAAGATGAATCAGTCTATTGACTAATTAAAGAGACGCCATTTCGAATCACGTTAAACACAAGATGAATCAGTCTGCTACCTAAATAACGAATCACGTTGTACGATGTTATACAGCTGTCATGGTGAATCTTCTTTATCGAAACGTTAAAATACATTCGTTACAGTTTGTTATTTTACTCTACACACGACGAATTAATATTACACTGGACAACAACAATCTGCTATAAAAATACAACTGTGAGTTAGTTGTCGATGCTGATTCTAAAAATAATCTTGAAACTTACTAACCAACTATAGTTTTATAGAGTTATTTAGAATATGAAAATAATAATTTTTCTGTAATAACGTTATTTATTTATTTATTGTATTGTAAATGGTGACGTTCCTTTTCTGTATTGTTTCAGTATAAGCTACGCATGCGTATAATTACTTGCTTATATTTATCCACACTGGAAACAGTCGAAATGCATTGTTATTTAACCAGCAGAAAGTGTTTTTGGAACTCTCTTTACAAAGGCCTAGGTAAGAAGTCCATCACAGCGGCTCCGCATACCGAAGTTGACGGTCAAGCATTAGACACTTTGCGGCCAAAAGCAGCTGTAGTGCCGTTCGGAAAATTGTATTAACGGTTCGACAGATCTGGTGTCGATCTTACGGCATAAGTTAATTCACAAGGACGCCCCCTATGGGTTTTGGTCAGACAACTTTAATCTCGTACCTGACCTCCCTCACGACATCTTTTAATGATTGAAGAACAGTACTTGACGAAGACAAGATGGTTCACCATCAATAGAATATATATTGAAGAAATATATTCTTCCAAATTTGATTATTTATATTGATCACAAATAATAGAAATGATTTGATTCAGCTGAGAAATGAAAAAGTAAGTTTATTCGAATAAATTCTGTCATTATATTTTTATAGTTATTACAGAAGACATAAAAACGAAATTTTTAACTTAGTTTCCCTACAATTCGTTTTATCCGAGAATTGTTCTAAACGTCGTTTCTTGTGTTTGTTTTGCCAGAGTTAAATGAAATAAGACGTAATCTGCTAAACCTGAAATATTTCATAAAATCAGGTTAAATGGGCACTGGAAAACTGAATAATAAAGAAATATACAGGACAAAACACAATGATATTAATTTGATTATAATATAAACTCCACTGCTTCGGTTCTTTTTGTAAGCTTAATGTTTTGCCACAAAGGCCTGAGCGACTGGAAACTTATACCTCTCTACAAAATAAAAACAACTCAGATTATGAAATCTTTCAACGAGCGGTTGTATTTCAGCACGTGACACTAGTTCATTTGAGGTATGTTCATATTAAAGTTGTATTTAGAAAGAAGAATATTTTTAAAACGATTAATCAAACAGAGAATTTTGAGCGTATGTAGATGAGGCGCCGACCACGACGTGGCGGGAAACTGTATCGAACAGCTTCACGAGCTATGAAGCGTCGGAAACAACCATAATAAGAAATCGATTTTTCCTTTGATAGAAATAACAAAACCGATCTCTTTACTGCTTAACTTCGCGTTTAAACAAAAGCAAATTGTCTTAATTAACGACCAGGGTATAGAAGTACATGACATGGTTGTATCCGCATGAGCCCAATGATCACGTGTAAAGGTAATTAACGTTGCGGTGATTTGGATGCTGGAGAAATACTGCAATCACAGAAAACATTCTTTAAGCCTGTGATTAATATTTTAGCGGACTCCCAATTAAAGCGTATATATATATATTTTTTTTTCAGGTGAACTTAATGGATATTTTAGTGGGTGAGGATTATGTGTTAAAACCAATGATAAATCGCTTATAAAGGTTATACGAGATCATTCTATGTCCATGTTTTCTTGTATAAAGAAACTTTAGTTTAAATCTTTCTATTGTGTCCTCGATGTTGAGAAACATTGACTATCTGGTAGTTTATTATTTATTTTCAGGACAAAATGGGGCATGCTGAAAAATCATAAAAAGAAACGTAAAGAGAGAACTTTTTATGGCCGATATCTTCTAACAAGAACCTTTTTGAAAGGCTGCGTTACAAATAAATTGTTTCATAAGAGGTCGTTTAATCACGCCACAGCACCCCCAGATCCACGTGCGAGGCTTTCAAGTGTAAACAAGACGACGTTTATCCCTCGAGTGATGGGAAGGAGAATACGATTTTCTGCTCGTGATTAACTCGCCAAAACGGATCAAGTGCATTTCACTGGTTACGAGACGTTTCCACGAGACATGCGCTGTCTGTATCACCTTTGAGCATATCTTCAAAGGCACTGTAATAAATAGAATCGCAAAATATTTCTAAAACCTCTCGAAAATTTATAGAATGTTATCGAATTTTGTGTGCTGCTCAGTTACGTTGCGAAGTAAACAGGAACAGACGCGTTATTTAGTAAACATGAACACTTGTATTGTTTAGTGTACATGGAGAGATTATTGTTTAGTGTACATGAAGAGATGTGTTGTTGAGTATTCATGAAGAGATGTATTGTTGAGTGTACGTGAAGAGATGTATTGTTTAGTGTATATGGAGAGATGTATTGTTTAGTGTACGTGAAGAGATGTATTGTTTAGTGTACGTGAAGAGATGTATTGTTTAGTGTACATGAAGAGATTATTGTTTAGTGTACGTGAAGAGATGTATTGTTGAGTGTATGTGAAGAGATGTATTGTTGAGTGTACGTGAAGAGATGTATTGTTGAGTGTACGTGAATAGATGTATTGTTTAGTGTACATGAAGAGATATATTGTTGAGTATACCTGAAGAGATATGTTGTTGAGAATACATGAAGAGGGTCGTTAATCGATAAACTTGAATAGCCTTTCTTGTTCGGAATTCCTAAATCAAAACAACAACAAATCGTAAAAGACTGTTGTTATACTGATTATTAAGACCTTTAGATGAAGTATATGTTACCTACAGAGATCGTACCTAAAGTGGCCAAAAACTGTGCGTATGTAAGTGACTAAAACAACTAGAAAACCAGAGACTATAATGTTAAATTGCGCTGATTATTTGAGGGTGTTAAAGATATTTAATGTCGAACACTGCTTTAAACTTAAATATTGGCGGTAAAACTCTCGAGAAAAGATCCTTTTATGTACAGTTGTGTACCTTTTTATTTGGTTTTGTTTTTCTACAAAACGTTACGACATGGTTTGTATCCAGGCTTAGTCAAAACCATTTCAGGTTGTCTTAAACTTTCCCTTAAAAGTTTGACGAGTGCCTTCTAGTCCGTTTAATGTACTTTTTAATGGACGTTTTCTACAGCCAAGAACAGTTTAAAAAGGAACGTATCGACATGCTTGCTTTTACTTCCATCAGATTAGGCGGCCAACAGTAACACAAGAGTATTTATAGAAGTAATATTACCTGAAGGCATGGCTCTGACGTCATGAAAGACAACCCAAAACAAAGATCCACTTTGATAGCTTTACTTTCGTAGGATTAGCGAAAGAGTGAACCTGATTCCATTTTATCTTAAAACAATCATCCGTTTAGTTTTATATATATTATATAATTTTTAATCTTATTTAAGAAGAACTATAGAAATGTGAAACAAAATTGTCTCGAAATGAATATTTCATAAAATTATTCTTGTTCGGATGTTCCGGAGGGGAAAAATATATTTTTTATCAGAATAAAGTGACGAAGGCTGTATTAACCACTGATGTGGAGTGATTAATAACAGAGCTTCAATAAGTGGCTCTTAAAGGAATTTTAAGAGTTAATTAGAAAAGCCAACAACCTTAAGCGAATGAATTATGGACACCCTCTCATCTACGTTATTCGATAAAATGCTCACGGTACAATTAATTCTAAAGAAAGATGATATTCAACGAAAGGGATACATAAATTACATGTTTAGAGGTACGAACACAAAAAGATATAAATTCTAGAGTGATGAGTAATATACATGTTTAGAGGTACGAACACAAAAAGATCTAAACTCTAGAGTTATATGTGGTATACATGTGTAATATACATGTTTAGAGTTACGAACACAAAAAGATATAAACTCGAAAGTAATGTGTGTAAGAACATTTTACATCTTGATAGTTTTGAAGTTGTATAAATTCAATATAAAAGCCTTATGTATATTGTTATGTAAATGTGTAAATATTTTGTAAACGACAACATGTCGTGTTGTGTTTGAATTTTCATTTCTATTATTCATTTTTCCATATTTATATTATTGTTTCGAAGTTTAAACTAATATTTTGTTATTCATTTAGGGTAACATTTAGAATTTTCTTGAATTAAGTAGACCAATCATATGTTTGTAAATGAAGTGCTGGTGACTTTGTGTCTAGACGTGTAGTCTCGTGCAAGAACGGACATGCACGGATTGCTCTGGAGATCTGTAGAAAGTTCGCGGTTATTCGAGGGGTCTAGGCCTACAATATATAAACAGACGAAGATGCGAGAGACAGAGAGAGATTCAGACATCAGTTTTTATTCGAAGAAAAAAGAGGAGTCAGACATTAGTTTTATTTCAAAAGAAGAGAGTCAGTTATTTGAGAAATATTAAGTGTTTGCTGTGATTATTCAACTTGGATTTGTGACTGAAGTTAGATCTACGGAAGCTGTGATTTTATTTCGTCAATCTCTACGATTCATCTGAATTACTGTTTGTGCTGAGAGTCGGCAAATTTATTGAACTGTGAACTGTTTCTGAATTTCTTCATTTAAGCTTCGGAATTTCTTCGTGGGACCAAATTCACACCCTAGATTGGAATTTGAGACTTTCATTTTAGATCATTATATTAGATACAGGCCAGTACCGTTTTGTATTGTGATTAATTTTGAAGTTTGAAACTAGTATTATTTTGTTTCGTAATTAATTTCGAATGTCGTAACTTAATATCTATCACTGTTATAATATAATTTATGTTATATCTGTTATATTTGTTAATAGTTTAGTGTAATAAATTATACAAGCTGTTATCTGCCTTTTTCTGTTGCGTTTAGTCTACAAAGAACATAAAACATAAAAAATACGTAACAACATTCACAGTTGTCAATTGATATAAATGAAACGAAAGAACACTGTATATCTTGATTATCTTGAACTGATATAAATGTAGTACGGGTACATCGTGTAACTGATATTAATGTAGTACAGGTACATCGTGTAACTGATATTAATGTAGTACAGGTACATCGTGTAACTGATATTAATGTAGTACAGGTACATTGTGTAACTGATATTAATGTAGTACAGGTACATTGTGTAACTGATATCAATGTAGTACAGGTACATTGTGTAACTGATATTAATGTAGTACAGGTACATTGTGTAACTGATATAAATGTAGTACAGGTATATTGTGTAACTGATACAAATGTAGTACAGGTATATTGTGTAACTGATACAAATGTAGTGCAGGTACATTGTGTAACTGATACAAATGTAGTACAGGTACATTGTGTAACTGATATAAATGTAGTACAGGTACAATGTGTAACTGATATAAATGTAGTGCAGGTACATTGTGCAACTGATATAAATGTAGTGCAGGAACATTGTGTAACTGATATAAATGTAGTGCAGGTACATTGTGTAACTGATATAAATGTAGTACAGGTACATTGTGTAACTGATATAAATGTAGTACAGGTATATTGTGTAACTGATACAAATGTAGTACAGGTATATTGTGTAACTGATACAAATGTAGTACAGGTACATTGTGTAACTGATATAAATGTAGTGCAGGTACATTGTGTAACTGATACAAATGTAGTGCAGGTACATTGTGTAACTGATATAAATGTAGTGCAGGTACATTGTGTAACTGATACAAATGTAGTGCAGGTACATTGTGTAACTGATATTAATGTAGTACAGGTACAATGTGTAACTGACATAAATGTAGTGCAGGTACACTGTGTAACTGATATTAATGTAGTACAGGTACATTGTGTAACTGATATCAATGTAGTACAGGTACATTGTGTAACTGATATTAATGTAGTACAGGTACATTGTGTAACTGATATAAATGTAGTACAGGTACATTGTGTAACTGATACAAATGTAGTACAGGTGTATTGTGTAACTGATGTTAATGTAGTACAGGTACATTGTGTAACTGATATTAATGTAGTACAGGTATATTGTGTAACTGATATTAATGTAGTACAGGTACATTGTGTAACTGATATTAATGTAGTACAGGTACATTGTGTAACTGATATTAATGTAGTACAGGTACATTGTGTAACTGATATAAATGTAGTACAGGTACACTGTGTAACTGATATTAATGTAGTACAGGTGTATTGTGTAACTGATGTTAATGTAGTACAGGTACATTGTGTAACTGATATTAATGTAGTACAGGTACTTTTGGATTTACGGTCGAAAGGAGTGTTAAACATCGAAGGTACCAAACTGATAAAAATAATGGATTCAAAGCCGGTTGAAGAATCCAAAGCTATAAAATGAGCTATCTGCGCCCTTTTCACCCATGAGAAATCAAACATCGGGTTTTAGTGTAATAAGTCCGTAAGCTAATTGAAGTATTAAAAGCTACTTTTAAAAATTAATATCTATGTGTATTAAGGCGTTTGATTCGCAAACTGAGGGTCGCGAGTTCGAATCTCCGGCTCACCATGCTCGCCCTTTTAGCCGTGGGGGCGTTATTATATTACGGTCAATTCCACTATTCTTTGGTAAAAGAGTTGCCCAACAGCTGGCATTGGATGGTGATGACTAGCTGCCTTCCCTCTACACTACTAAATTAGGGATAGGTAGCGAAGATAGCTCTCGTTCTGCTTTGCGCGAAATTAAAAACAAACAGTTTGAAGAGTAACATAATCTATTAAATATTTTAAACAAAGATATTTCTTCTTTTCTCACAAGCAACTGTGGCAAAGCAGACGATAAGAATTCATTCTCATGCGCCCTAAGAACCGTTTATCTTGTAATCAAAATGGCACTCAATGATCAAGATATATGATATTTATCTTAATTTTTCTTTTTGAGAAGACTAAATCTACAAGATAGTGTGCCATGTGAGATTTCCAATTACACATACAATTTTTTCACGATAGTGTGCCATGTGAGATTTCCAATTACACATACAATTTTATCACGACAGTGTGCCATGTGAGATTTCCAATTACACATACCATTTTATCACTATGTTATTGTAAGTTATTTTTAAGGAACTTACATAAGAATATTTTTTTTCGTTTTTAAATTTTTCATTCTCGTTCGGACGGACTTAGAAAGACTCCAGTCCCAAAACACGATACAAGGAAGTGTGAAGTCAGGTTTATTTTGTCAGCCGTTTAGGGCTTATTTCTGCGCATGTGCGATAGAAAACACATTAGATTTAGGGAAATAACTAAAATAAATCGCCTATCAACTTAAACACGCTTTAAAAACATTAGAGGAACGGAAACAGCAAAGTTAACCAAGCAGACCTAGGGCATGTTTAATTAATCGAATCGATCAAGCTAGATGTCTCTTATAGTGTCAGCTGTTTAATGCAGCCATGAATATATTAATGCACTAAACGATTGAACGGAATACAAATAGTAGTTATTTTGTGTTTAAGTTTGTATCGCCTATCACCAGTCCACCCTAAACTAATTTAGGGCCTCATCCGATACATATCCTTGTCGACATGATACTCAACAAAGGCTAAACTTAGCAATTACTGGTCTTTAGGGATATTTCAAGCATTTCTACAGCACAGAATAGTTTGCAGTAATTAACACAGACATAATTTATTTTACAACAGGGCTCTTTAAATTATATTTCTTGTTCTTAGTATATTTCCAGTTACAAAATTATTAGGAGCTAGCAGTGAAATGGTGTTTTATGTTGGATTATTAGGAACTAGCAGTGGAATGGTGTTTTATGTTGGATTATTAGGAACTAGCAGTGGAATGGTGTTTTATGTTGGATTATTAGGAGCTAGAAGTGGATTGGTGTTTTATGTTGGATTATTAGGAGCTAGCAGTGGAATGGTGTTTTACGTTGGATTATTAGGAGCTAGCAGTGGAATGGTGTTTTATGTTGGATTATTAGGAGCTAGCAGTGGAATGGTGTTTTATGTTGGATTATTAGGAACTAGCAGTGGAATGGTGTTTTATATTGGATTATTAGGAACTAGCAGTGGAATGGTGTTTCATGTTGGATTATTAGGAACTAGCAGTGGAATGGTTTTTATGTTGGATTATTAGGAGCTAGCAGTGGAATGGTTTTTCATGTTGGATTATTAGGAACTAGCAGTGGAATGGTGTTTTATGTTGGATTATTAGGAGCTAGCAGTGAAATGGTGTTTTATGTTGGATTATTAGGAACAAGCAGTGGAATGGTGTTTTATGTTGGATTATTAGGAGCTAGCAGTGGAATGGTGTTTTATGTTGGATTATTAAGAACTAGCAGTGGAATGGTGTTTTATGTTGGATTATTAGGAGCTAGCAGTGGAATGGTGTTTTATGTTGGATTATTAGGAGCTAGCAGTGGAATGGTGTTTTATGTTGGATTAATAGGAACTAGCAGTGGAATGGTGTTTTATGTTGGATTATTAGGAACAAGCAGTTTAATGGTGTTTTATGTTGGATTATTAGGAACAAGCAGTGGAATGGTGTTTTATGTTGGATTATTAGGAGCTAGCAGTGGAATGGTGTTTTATGTTGGATTATTAGGAGCTAGCAGAGGAATGGTGTTTTATGTTGGATTATTAGGAACAAGCAGTGGAATGGTGTTTTATGTTGGATTATTAGGAGCTAGCAGTGGAATGGTGTTTTATGTTGGATTATTAAGAACTAGCAGTGGAATGGTGTTTTATGTTGGATTATTAGGAACAAGCAGTTTAATGGTGTTTTATGTTGGATTATTAGGAACAAGCAGTGGAATGGTGTTTTATGTTGGATTATTAGGAACAAGCAGTGGAATGGTGTTTTATGTTGGATTATTAGGAGCTAGCAGTGGAATGGTGTTTTATGTTGGATTATTAGGAACTAGCAGTGGAATGGTGTTTTATGTTGGATTATTAGGAACTAGCAGTGGAATGGTGTTTTATGTTGGATTATTAGGAACAAGCAGTGGAATGGTGTTTTATGTTGGATTATTAGGAGCTAGCAGTGGAATGGTGTTTTATGTTGGATTATTAGGAACTAGCAGTGGAATGGTGTTTTATGTTGGATTATTAGGAACAAGCAGTTTAATGGTGTTTTATGTTGGATTATTAGGAACAAGCAGTTTAATGGTGTTTTATGTTGGATTATTAGGAACAAGCAGTGGAATGGTGTTTTATGTTGGATTATTAGGAGCTAGCAGTGGAATGGTGTTTTATGTTGGATTATTAGGAACTAGCAGTGGAATGGTGTTTTATGTTGGATTATTAGGAACTAGCAGTGGAATGGTGTTTTATGTTGGATTATTAGGAACAAGCAGTGGAATGGTGTTTTATGTTGGATTATTAGGAGCTAGCAGTGGAATGGTGTTTTATGTTGGATTATTAGGAACTAGCAGTGGAATGGTGTTTTATGTTGGATTATTAGGAACTAGCAGTGGAATGGTGTTTTATGTTGGATTATTAGGAACAAGCAGTGGAATGGTGTTTTATGTTGGATTATTAGGAGCTAGCAGTGGAATGGTGTTTTATGTTGGATTATTAAGAACTAGCAATGGAATGGTGTTTTATGTTGGATTATTAGGAGCTAGCAGTGGAATGGTGTTTTATGTTGGATTATTAGGAACAAGCAGTGGAATGGTGTTTTATGTTGGATTATTAGGAACAAGCAGTGGAATGGTGTTTTATGTTGGATTATTAGGAGCTAGCAGTGGAATGGTGTTTTATGTTGGATTATTAGGAACAAGCATTGGAATGGTGTTTTATGTTGGATTATTAGGAGCTAGCAGTGGAATGGTGTTTTATGTTATATTATTAGGAACAAGCAGTGGAATGGTGTTTTATGTTGGATTATTGACGTATTTCACGAGACAAAAATGGCTGAAGTAGTCACACCCCAAGCTGTATTTTTATAAATAGTAATGAGTAATTATATTTTTTGTTCGTAGTCACACATAATGTCACACTAAATAAATAAAACCAAGCTATACATACCAATTTTTACACATGTCTATACTTTGTCCTGGAATATAAGACAGTCGGAATTTCGTGTGAAATTAATGTAATCACTAATTTGCATTACGCGTCCCAGTAATGTACCTTTGGTGGTTTATAAACAGAAATAGTTTGATATTTGGAGCTTAGAAATGGCGAACAGTTTCTTACACGAAATATTCAAAGTTATTTGAGCTCAGTTTCCCTTTATATATTTATATATATATGCTTGTTGATATTTGAACTATAATGCACTCACCTTTAGGTTTTCATTTTACATACTAGTGCAAGTTATCCTTTCGGTATGCTAAGCCTAATCGTGTTACTGGAGATTGTCTATAAGCTTCGTCAGATGAATTTTCTGGACCAACAAACCTCGTAAATGTGCACAGATATGGAAGATATTGTTTCCCGTTGTTTTTTTATGAAAGTGATCTGTTGAATTACAATGCACTCTGAGAGAACCAGCCGTGGCCAACTAGGTTAATTCTCCAAGGCCCGGAATGATCAATCGTGTTAAGGCGTTCGACTCGTAATCTGAGGGTCGCGGGTTCGAATTTCCACCACACCAAATATGCTCGCTCTTTCAGCTGTGGAGGTGTTATAATGTGACGATAAATCCCATTATCCATAAATATCTTAAATACAAGAGTAGCCCAGGAGTTGGCGGTGGGTGGTGATGACTAGTTACCTTCTCTCTAGTCTTACACTGCTAAATTAGAGACGACTAGCGCAGATTGCCCTCGAGTTGCTTTGCGCGAAATTAAAAAAATAAATTTGATACGGGAACTGATCCTGTCATGTAACAAATTTTTATTGTCTTGTGTTTTCACACAAATAGAGACAAATAAAATTTGGAAGTCAGATTGTAATACAGTCATTGTCAAAGCTCTTGTTACAGTATTTACTATACAATGTTTAGGACATGAATGATCCTTAAAATAGTGTAAATTGAGATATTAAGAGTAAACGTTTTCTGCTATAAGATGAATTGTTGTAGTTGGTTTGAACTTTTATTTTTTACCAGAAACCCTTACACTTGTTTTGTACCTATGTTTGAATTTAGACAAACTGGAAAATGATGTTTTCCAGATAAAGTAGATATGAACACGAAGAGAAGTTGTGCATTGAAGGAAAACCAGAATCCAGATAATGGTGCTATCTAAGAGAAATCCCAAATTCATCAATGATTCTTTTTTACATTTGTGATCTAGAGCCTCCCACAGTTTTGAAGCACTTCTTCCCCAAAACTTAAATTTTAGCACTTAAAAGGAAACATTGCTGACAGAGACTGTTCACCGCTACTTCATTCTATAAACCATATAAATGTGTGAATAGTTCTCTCCGGCCCTATGTTACTGCTAATCGGTAGAACTGAGTTTCACGTATGGTCATATGGCCAGAACTAAACTGGAGTTGCGGCTGAAGAATAAAGTCAGCCAGCCAGAACTGCCTCACTGGGAAGAAAATCAGCAATCAGTACTAGAAAATGTTGATCTTTGGAGCATTCAAGATCCTTCTGCTGGAATCACTGACGACTGTCAGAAAACCCCAGATTCTGCAGAACGGAAAAGCAGTGAGAACAGAGCCCATACGTTGGAAAAAAAAAGAGGCCTGAGAACATAACTCAAACTGGTACCGATAACAACATGGCTGTCTCAGCTATGTGCTGGCTGAGAGGTCGTTAAAGAGCATAGATGCATGCTATTACAGGGGCCAATAGCGCTGTTGACGTTTAAGAAAACAGCTGAGAAAAATCAGAACTGCTTCCTTAAGTCTTTTAGAGAAGTAACTCACTAGAATGGATGGACTAAGGTATGGAGAGGACAAAATGTGATGGAGTGACAGCAGATCAGTTACTGGGAGTTATCTCTGAGTTGTTAAGACCTCTCAGGTCAAGTTGACCGCTCAAAAGGGAACGATGACCCAACAATTTGGCCCATATTGCAAATGATCTTCAACGTCTCCCTAAGAAAGCATATTCTACCTGAGTAACTTTAGATTTCAGATGTACAAAGAAGTGAGATTGAATTTTCAGATCAAACAAAATAAGAACGCTGGTTGACGTTGGAGTATACCATGTTCTTTATGTAAAATTATCACCTGGCATTTGGCTTTGGATCTGTTACTAAACGTACAGTTCAGCGTTGGATCCAAATGTTTAGACGTGGAAATGAAAGTCTTGAAGATTACGAAAGGTGAGGAAGAAAGCCACTCTTAGATGCAAAAACATTAAGGGAAGCAACTGAAACAAACCCTCGCACAACAAACAGCACGTGAGCTTGCAGAAAAGCTGGGCACAAGCAAATCAAGCATTGCCAATCACCCGAGAGTGATTTAAAAGACGAAAAAGTTGAATACGTTTGTATGAACAAACTGAAGATCAACAAAATTGGCCTTATGAGACCTGTCAATGATGACACTATAAAATTTGAACAAATTGGGAAGTGAGGTTGTGCCTCATCCACTTTATTCCCCAGACCTTTCCCATACAGATTTGAATTTTGTCAAGAACTTTGGCAACTTTTTGAATAATAAACATTTTCCAAGCAAAGTAGCTGCAGGAAAAGCTTTTGGGGAGTTTATTGACTGAAGAAACTCTGTTTTCTACACCAGAGGAATAAATTTATTGAAGCAAATGGTGCTTACTTTGATTAAAGCATGTTTACAACGCTGGCTTATACTTTTTCAAACTTCACAGCTCAAAAACGACATTATTTCTGGACAATCTAATATTTACTTCCCCCTCCCGCGAAAGGCCATCAGTATGGTGAATAAGTACAATTAATTAGAACTAGATTTATGTATTAGATCAATAGTTGAGATCTGTCTAGAAACTTTGGATCAAGCAAAGTGACAGGTACTCACTGAGCAGCTAGTTGAGGTTTACATATTATTGTGGGAACATATGGTCATATTGTGGGAACATGTGGTCATATTGTGGGAAAATGGGGTAATTTATGTCAGAAAAACCATAAACCATCATTATATAAATTGCTCTACCTGAAATAACGGAAATATAAATAGGCCTGAAATAACAGGAATATAGATAGACCCGAAATAACTGGGATACAGATAGACGTGAAATAACGGGGATATAGATAAACCTGAAATAACGGGGATATAGATAGACCTGAAATAACGGGGATATAGATAGACCTGAAATAACGGGGATATAGATAGACCTGAAATCAAGTGCTTGTTAACTCTAGTATTAGTGTTTGAAAGAACATAGACATAACAAAAGTCTGTGTTAACTCTAGATAAAAAAATCTAGTAAGAAGCATTGGTTTCTTTTCTGCTCGCATGGACAGATAGATATTTTTACGTGTTAGATGGTGCCTAATATAACAGTGCGTTAGACCTGGCTTTTATATACTGACAAACCAAATTGCATGACTTTTTGTGAATAGATGACATTCTAGTATTTGACCACATGTTTCAGACTACGGCTGGTAGTTGTAGAAATAACAACGAGATTCGGCACCTATCATGAAGAGATAGAATATGGAAAATTCCTTCAAAAACTGCAGCTTCAAACTCTAGGAATTTATAGGTTTTTATATGAATCGTTATTGTCTAGGAGTGAGCTTTTCCATGTCAGATACACCAGTATTTGTTCTGACTAAAACTCGATTCACATCAGTAAAAGTAAAGAATATGAACAAACACTTCAGTCACTAAAGTATGCTTCACTTGAGGTAGTGGAATTTAGTTGTCCCAGAAAAGGTTGTCTCCATACTTGATGTGGGTGCAGTTGATAGCAAAATCAGAGTTGTACTGTCACATGAGAATATAGAGTAAAACATCCACTCGTGTATACTAATGTATTCTAATAGTTCCTGATTGTAGTTAGTACATGACTATAGAAAAAGTGCTTGGAATGAATGTAACATATGTCAAACGTTAGTGCTAATATCTGTCTGATAGCACTTTAACTATTCGACTGGACGCCGCATCACTGATGGATCTAAATATCTAAAAGGTGAGAGCACATTCTCAGATCAATTGTTGCACCGTTAACTGGGGATGCAGATAAATGCAGGATAAGTTTGTTTCACGAAACGTTTAGGGTATAACCCGTCTATTGAATACTCAGGTCGTGGTTACCACGAGGCTTTGAAATCTGTAGTGATAAAATTGACTGAGAATATTATACTGAGTAGTGACTTAACTAATTAGTTGACTTCAGAAACGACACTTTAAGAACTTATGTAAGTTTGTTTGGTTTTTGTTTTTGAAATTCGCATAAAGCTACTCGAGGGCTATCTGTGCTAGCCGTCCCTAATTTAGCAGTGTAAGACTAGAGGAAAGGCAGCTAGTCATCACCACCCACCGCCAACCCTTGGGCTACTCTTTTACCAACGAAAAGTGGGATTGACCGTCACATTATAACGCCCCCACGGCTGGGAGGGCGAGCATGTTTTGGCACAACTCGGGCGTGAACCCGCGACCCTCAGATTACGAAGCGCACGCCTTAACGTGTTAGGCCATGCCAGGCCCACTTATTTAAGAGACACTAAGGTGCCTTGTTCTAGAACTTGGACAGCCACAGACAGATAAATGGATTACAGATTCACGTAATCTATGGCACTTCTATTAACAGGTACGAAAGCAGATGAACATACTGTTCAGCTTGCAGTACGTACAGTCATAAAACAAGAAATACCTTGAGCATAATGCAAGAACTGAATTATTCTTTACACTTGTGAAAACTGTTTCCTGAGTCTTTGTTTCTGTCACGACATTCAATGGTGGTACAAATGTTGTGTTGGCTAGTAGAGGTGTCAGGTCATGCCATAAAGGTTACAATAATTAGTTACTGTTTTTTTCCTTACGTAGAATATCTTTGAATAGAGATGCTCTTATCCGCTATTGAGTTGACACAATTGGCTGACGATGTGTGAAATGAACGAAGGAATGCACGATTTATGAAACTTGGAAATAATTTCAACTGCTCGCAGTTTACAGAATTATGTGAGGTGTCAGTCATTTAACTATACCATTTACAGTCTGATAGTTTGGTAAAATTGGTTATTCATACTGGGAAGGGAATGCTTGTAAAGTATTGGAATTTCAAATGAAATGACTGAGATGAACACCTGCTGTATGTTATTATGCCATATGAAACAAAGAAGCATACATTGAGTGGATATTTGTCTAGCTTTTTGATGTTTAGAAATGAGGTACAGCTCGTTGTGATGTACTGTATAGATTACCTCTTAGTGAAGATATGTCTATAAGAATGTGTGGGTGATTTGAGGTTTGAATTAGTTAATGGTTACCTCTTAGTGAAGATATGTCTATAAGAATATGTGGGTGATTTGAGGTTTGAATTGGTTAATGGTTACCTCTTATTGAAGACATGTCTATAAGAATATGTGGGTAATTTGTAGTTTGAATGGGTTAATGGTTACCTCTTATTGAAGACATGTCTATAAGAATATGTGGGTAATTTGTAGTTTGAATGGGTTAATGGTTACCTCTTAGTGAAGATATGTCTATAAAAATATGTGGGTGATTTGAAGTTTGAATTGGTTGAGGCACACGTATTTACACATATCAGTCGCCTTGTAAAATCGGTGTGAGAAGTAAAAGTTTGAAGACTGCGAGCTTGGAAGCTGTTTATGAAAGTGATAAAATTTATTTTACAAAGAAAATCAAAGTGTAAATCCGTTAAGCTCAGGAGTCACGGAAGTTTTACTTACTTAGTGCTAAAAAACAGCAACAGGGGGCACTAAATGTGTTGACATACGGTGTTTAATGTAAGTCAAAGTATTTTTATTATTTTTTTATCATGAGCCCTTATATCGAGCTTAACAATTAACGTGAGCAGTTCTTTGGAAAAAAAAAGACAATGTGTATTGCAGTGCAGGAGCTATGCAGGGGATATATATCATTTTGTGATATATAATGTAAAACATTTCGTGTTTCACTGGACTTGTTTTCTCAGTGTTGCTGGTTGATGAAGGTTTTCCAACCCACAGTTACTGATTTTATTAACTGTTAACAATAAATACATGTATCAATATGTATTTCAGTCCAATTCTATGTATCAATATGTATTTCAGTCCAGTTCTATGTATCAATATGTATTTCAGTCCAATTCTATGTATCAATATGTATTTCAGTTCAATTCTATGTATCAATATGTATTTCAGTCCAATTCTATGTATCAATATGCATTTCAGTTCAATTCTGTGTATCAATATGTATTTCAGTCCAATTCTACGTATCAATATGTATTTCAGTCCAATTGTATGTATCAATATGTATTTCAGTCCAATTCTATGTATCAATATGTATTTCAGTCCAATTCTATGTATCAATATGTATTTCAGTCCAATTCTAAGTATCAATATGTATTTCAGTTGAATTCTGTGTATCAATATGTATTTCAGTCCAATTCTACGTATCAATGTGTATTTTAGTCCAATTGTATGTATCAATATGTATTTCAGTTCAATTCTGTGTATCAATATGTATTTCAGTCCAATTCTGTGTATCAATATGTATTTCAGTCCAATTCTATGTATCAATATGTATTTCAGTAGAATTCTGTGTATCAATATGTATTTCAGTCCAATTCTATGTATCAATATGTATTTTAGTCCAATTGTGTGTATCAATATGTATTTCAGTAGAATTCTGTGTATCAATATGTATTTCAGTAGAATTCTGTGTATCAATATGTATTTCGGTAGAATTCTGTGTATCAATATGTATTTCAGTCCAATTCTATGTATCAATATGTATTTTAGTCCAATTCTGTGTATCAATATGTATTTTAGTCCAATTCTGTGTATCAATATGTATTTTAGTCCAATTCTGTGTATCAATATGTATTTCAGTAGAATTCTGTGTATCAATATGTATTTCAGTAGAATTCTGTGTATCAATATGTATTTCAGTAGAATTCTGTGTATCAATATGTATTTTGAATTCCAAAGAAATTCTAATTTATTTCTTATAGGCACTAGAACAGTAACAGGCGACACAACCACTATTAACACACAGAATTGGAATATATGTGTATTATTATTCCCATTAAAAGTGAAAAGAACAACAAAATCCAACGTTATTTATATTATTGATTGTAACTGACCGGTGTCCGTCATTAGACACCATTCTTGACATAGTTACTGTCGCATCCAGTCCGCTAATGTCTATAGCGAAAGTTAGCTAACTATATAAGAATTTCTCTTGGTGGTGTTTTAACATTAATATTTAACATAAAGCTACACAACGTGTTAGTTATCAGTGTTCTATTTACGATGCAGGATCACATTCCGGCTTTTAGCACTGTAAGCTCTTACTGTTCTCGGTCATTCTCCGGGGACAACAGTGAAGTATTTTGGCTACTTTGACGAGGTAGCACTCATCTAAGAGCTAAAATTAAAATGTCGAAAAACGAAGCTCTGTGAATCGTCTGTTTTTATGTCGAATAACTACTTCCTGTTTTTGTAGCTGTTAAACAAAACGAAAATAAATACAGTAAAAATATTCCTGCGGTACTTTATACCTACAGATCTGATCGATTCAGTTTTCGAAAAACAAAAGTTTTGCAGTGTTTTTGTAAATGCTATTTAAGTTGTATAATTTTCTTAAAGAAATATGATGCTGTATCAAAATTGTTTTGTGGAATGTATCCATAAATAGTTCATATATTTACTCAAACCCCAGTAAAACGATGTAAGGAGGCACTTGATGCAAATTTTAACATACATTCAAATTAATTTTGATTCTTAAGTGACAAACAAAGCGTATTTAATTAACGTTTAAAATGAGAAAACCAAATCGATTTTGTAATTTTCTGTTTCTATTTTTGTGCTTCTTTGATAGTGTTTTGAAGAGGAGAGGATATACGAATCACAGAAAGTTCTATGGCGTTCAAGTCTTGTTAATCAAAAATAACATAAAAGTTGTTTAAAAACAAAATTAGTGATAAAAATATTACTGGATTTATAACAATAGTTTACAGTGTTTTTTTAGTATCTCGTGTTTCATAATAGTTGAAAATATGACATTTTATAGCTGGAGTAGTCGTCTGTCAGAATTTAACTACAGCAACGCGTGATATGTTTATTACTTCATACATGTATCAGTAAAATTGTTATTTTGCTGTCTGCTACGTATTCCTGAGATAAATAAATGAAGAAAAGATAACTAGAGAGAACTTTGAAATCACTAACAATATTAAAATAAATGTAGATTGAAAAGTAAAGTGTTTCTCAAAACAGGATGTGAAAGAACAAAACTTCATAATGAGAAAACCTTTCATTTTAACTGAAATGGATTGATGTAGTGGACATCTGGAAGAAAAAATGTCCACTACACTAATCCATTTTAACTGAGATGAATTAATGTAGTGGACATCTGGAAGAAAAAAATGTCCACTACACTAATCCATTTTAACTGAGATGAATTAATGTAGTGGACATCTGGAAGAAAAAAATGTCCACTACACTAATCCATTTTAACTGAGATGAATTAATGTAGTGGACATCTGGAAGAAAAAATGTCCATTACACTAATCCATTTTAACTGAGAGAATTAATGTAGTGGACATCTGGAAGAAAAAAATGTCCACTACACTAATCCATTTTAACTGAGATGAATTAATGTAGTGGACATCTGGAACATGTAGCGGATTAACTGTTATACGTTTATTTTAATACCTGTGTTTGTTTCAGTAGAGTTTTTGTTTACGACATGTGCGCATATTCTTGACTGTGTAATGCGCAAGTCCCGCCTGTTTTCGAACATTGGTGAAACTTGAAAAACTCCTTTGAGTCGTATACAAGCAGTTAACCGAGAGACAGTAGAATAATAACACTATTATTCAACTACAATCAGTTTGTTCTTGGTCTAGGAAATTATAATTGTTATCAATTGGAAAACTACAGAAGTAGACCGGAAACTTTTGTACATTTCGAATGTTACGGACCGTTTAACTTCAGTGGATTCATTTCGGAAGTTAGTAGTTCTACGAAGATACTAGATATTATCGTCAGTGAAAACTCACGTGCGCTTCAAGCTAGCTAGTCGTCAAAAGAACTGTACGTGTGTATCAATAATGAATTTTCTTTCCGTGAAAATCGATAACAGATTCAGTTCTAGACCAGATAGAAGACACAGTATAGTTTCTTCTATATAAACCATCGCTTGCAATAACTATTAGCAATAACAGTTATTATAAATCATATTTGTTTTTTATTTGTATATTGAAATATGTTTGTCGTTAACATTTTGGTATCTTCAACTTAACTGTGCTTTATAAACCTCATCAGCCAAACAGCTATGTTATAATGAGAGTTATCTGCGCTAGACGTTTCTAATGTTGCAGTATAAGGCTAAAGGGAAGGTAGTTAGTCATCATCACCCACCACCAACTCTTGGGCTACTCGTTTATTAACGAATAGTGGGATTGACCGTCCGATTATAACGACCCCACGGCTGAAAAGGTGAGCATGTTTGGTGTAACAGGGATTCGAACCCACAACCCTCGAATCACGAGTCAAACACCTTTAAACACTTGGCCATGCCGGGCCATCTATTTTAGCTTGGACTGTTTTATGTTTTCAAAATTCCTCGTTATGTGGGTTTGTAAATCAACAATACTAATTAAACATGTTGAAGTAAAACCAAAATACAGATACAACAGGCTTAGCATGGCCAGGCGGTTAAGGCATACGACTCACAGATTCGAACCCTTTTCACACCAAACATGCTATCCCTAAGATTAAATAACTCATGAATTGTTGAAAGTTGTAAGGAACAGAGTCAATGAGATTACTGGATGAACTGATGACGAATGGTTTAAGGAGAAATTTCTTGACATTGTTGGTGGGATAAAAGTGTGTGTTACATGAGATATTTAAAAATACATATAATAAAATACAAAACGACAACATTAAATATTTCAAACATACAAGAGTAAGGACCAGTTTGGGGCATGCGCATTAGTAATAATAATGTTTATTGTTGAAATTGTTGAATGTTTAACGCACAAAGCTGAAAAGCCACAAATATAATAAATTAATCATATCTCTCAGACAATACTTCCCGATTAATTAAGTGAAATCAAGTTAGAGGTCTGGGTGTGTGAGTGTGCTTATACGAAAACCTCTGATATCACCTCTAGTGGCAAATTTTAAAACTAATACTTTGCATTATCTGTTTTAAATTATATTTGTCTGGATTGTAATGAACTGCAATACGTTAGCATCCCGCAGTGATAAGTATGACGACTTGAAATGTAAAAAATCGGGTTTCGATACCCGCGGTAAGAAAGTACAAATAGCTCATTGCGTAACTTTGCGCTTAACTACAAAACAATTATATATTGAAGTAGTTTTATGTACGAAGTTATTTATTTAACGTAACGTAACGTAATGTTTTGGATAACAGTTTCAACTGTGACATTCTCTAAGACAAACTAAAGCTACTAAACAAAATTAAAGCTAGCCATTTTTGTTCATATATTTATCAAGTTTCATTTCAAACTCACTCTAATTTATTGCCTTTAAGCCATCCAAAGTTAACCGATTCCTTAGCTCAAACACTATATTTGAAAAACAAAATGTTCTTAGCTATAGACGGCTTGTATCTTGTTTAAATTTATTTCTGCTCCCCTGGTGTTTTAATTATCGCTGCTGAAAAGTACGAAAAATGGTTTCGTATCAACATTATCAACTCCTTTTACAACCACTTCAATCAGATCTCCTGTAAATGTTCTTTTTTCAATAGAAAACAGTTTTAAGGATCTTAACTTCTCTTCACATGACAGTACGTCATGTCCTAGGCACTATATTAGCAACCTTTCTCTGAACCCTTTTCAACAATTCCGCGTCTTTTCTAAAGTAAAGAACACGATACTCCAAACATGGGCTAACCAGTGGGTTAAGTTGAAGCAGAAACCTTAACTAATAATTTTTATTTAGCCCTAGTCGTAGTATATTTTGCGATTAAAAGTCACTGACGTACGTGTAGATTTTTAATAATTCGTCAGATTACTTTACGTGTTGATCAAAGTATTTATACAGTTTTTAAGTTTATTCAACTTTGACAAGAAAGAAACAAAGTACGTTCAAAACAGGAAAGTACAAATTTACCTGTTTTAGGAATATCCTACGGAACACATCCAGTTGAAACACTAAAGTATCACGTTTCAGAGGATGTTTCTTGTTTATAGCTATTTTACTTCAGTAAATTTACTATTTTCTGATGAACGTACAAATAAAGAAGTGATTTTTCTGCTCTAATATTCGTTAAAGTACTTTCCAAACTGTCTCTATTTTAATTATTACTTTAGATGTTTATTACATGAAGGTTTTTAATTTATTTATTCTCAAGTTAATTAATTAACTTTTTGTGTCGAAAACTTAAATTTCATCATGTGAAATGTTTGAGCAGAAAATACAGAACAAGATATCTTCTGCACTGTGTCAGACAAGAGATAAAAACCTAGTTTCTACTTCTGAGTCAACGGGGTCTACGATTCTTAGCGGCATAATTTAGATTATAATTATTCACCTTTTAGACAGTGTCTTTTATCTATTCCATTGTAACCCAGCTTTTTACGATACTGTATTATCTTAGGTTTTCTTAAGTCCGCGGTTTTTAATACTTATTACTAACTATATAGAAAAAAACTAGGCTGATTATATTATTATTAAAGACAAAATTTAAATTTCTACTTCTAATCTGTTACTAATGTTATGAATTCTCATGTTAAAAACAAATCACAGACAATTCTCGGAACGACAAAGACTTATTGAACCTAAGTATTTATATGGTTATTAGAACTCAGAGTATTTTAGCAGATTTGGGAGACTGCATTTTAACTCCAAGCAAATCATTTGCTAATACAGTATCTTTTAGACGTAAATGGAACCGTATCTCTCTATCTTCTTGTGTTTGATGGATTAGATACCTCCAGTAAGCAGAGCATATTCCATGTGTTTGAGGGATTAGATACCGCTAGTAAGTAAAGCATATTCCATGTGTTTGATGGATTAGATACCGCCAGTAAGCAGAGCATATTCCATGTGTTTGATGGATTAGATACCCCCAGTAAGCAGAGCATATTTCATGTGTTTGATGGATTAGATACCCCCAGTAAGCAGAGCATATTCCATGTGTTTGATGGATTAGATACCGCCAGTAAGCAGAGCATATTCCATGTGTTTGATGGATTAGATACCTCCAGTAAGCAGAGCATATTCCATGTGTTCAATATAAACAAACAAACTCCAAACAGAGCTCGTAAACACAGCTTTAACAGAGCGGTTGAAACCACTACAGAATTAACCATCAAACTTTTATGACAGCCGTTTATTTAAACAGGAAGTTGAGTTTTATAAACATCTCAATATATCGACGACTTACCATTGAGGATATTGTTGTGGTAAATAAAATAAATTGTAAAGCAAGCAGTTGAGTACAGTTTCTGGAATTTAAAAAGTGTGAGAGAAACAGATAATAGGATTAAATCATAATGCTTAGTGTTAGGGGAACAGAATATAAAAAATAATAGTTAGTGTGAAAGAAACAGACAATACGATTAAATTATGATACTTAGTGTAAGAGAAGCAAATAACGGAATTATTTCAAAATACTTACTCTAAGAGAAACAGTTAAAAGGATAAAGTCATAATAGTTAGTGTAAGAGAAGCAAATAATAGGATTAAGTCATAGTACTTTATGTGAGGAGAACAGGTAATAGGGTTGATAATAACAAGAGTGTCTTTTTTGTATGATTAGAAAATTTTGGTCTGTTTATAAATAAAATGTGTTTATTAATGTTGTTTATTGCTAGGCTAATTAGCTATTATGCGATGAATTGTTGGTTGTTGAATAAAAACACCATTTTTTAAAGAGACAGAATAAACCAGAAATATGTTATTCTAAGCTCAAAAAATGTTATATATTTAATCCTTTTATTATTGTATTAATGTTTTTTTTCTTACAATTGACGTTTGCATTAGAATACTTTAAATTGAATGTCTTTGCAAAACGAGAAATAAAGCTTTTCGATCACTGACTGAATGTAATGAATATCCATTAGGTATGGAATATGTGATTTTAAACTCCTATCTTTATCAGTTTGTTTGTTATAAATTCTATAAGAGGGCGCTATTTACTTTGTGTGCATGATAAAAACCAAAAAAAGCAAACTTTCAAAGACACCAGCATGAAAAAGATTCACATCCTTGGAAGTAGGATTTTTGTAAAACATCTGGTTATTAATTCTTTACTTCTTAGTGAAAGAGACAGATTGTAATTGCTAATAACAAGCACGTCTGTGTTACGTAATATTTAATAGTTTAGCAGAAAATATCACGAAATTGATTTTTCTCAATTTTAAATAACTGTTTTCTTTTTGTGTTGAAAGTGGTCTTCAGAAGTAAATGTAAAAATGTATGAGATTTACATTTTTATTGCAGACTAAACATGAAATTCCCTTTTATCTCGCGAGAGAAGAAATATTTATCTGTTTTCTACTGTAATGAAAAATTAAAACGATCAATCGTTGGATGTTCCAGAATCATATAACGCAGATAAAAAACTGGATAGCTCTCGCTAATGTAAAAAGTAAGAATCCTTTCTTCGTGAATGTAAAACTAATTCTATTTTCTTAGGAAATGAAATAAAAGTTTATTTTTTACCGAAAGTCAAACTTAGCAAATGAGCTGGGGAATATATTATCTTGGCTTCAGTTTGGCCAACAGAAGTTTTGGTGAAACAGACAATTTTGGTTTGAGGCTGATTAATAGAAATGGTAATGTAACATAATATTGGCTTCAGGCTGGCTATTAGAAGTGTTGACGTAACAGATAATATTGGCTTCAGGCTGGCTAATAGAAGTGTTGATGTAACAGATTATTTTAGCTTCAGGCTGGCTAATAGAAGTGTTAATGTAACAGATAAAATTGGCTTCAGGCCGGCTAATAGAAGTGTTGATGTAACAGATTATCTTGGCTTCAGGCTGGCTAATAGAAGTGTTGATGTAACAGATTATCTTGGCTTCAGGCTGGCTAATAGAAGTATTGATGTATGTTACGTTTTTTTATATGAGGACTGAACGCAACAGAAAAACAAAGATAACAGCTTATATAATTTATTACAATAAACTATTATATATGTGACAGATATAAAATAAATTATATAATAATAATGACAGATATTCAGTTACAACCTTCAAAATTAATTACAATACAAAATGGTACTGGCCTGTGTCCAATATAATGATCCAGAATGAAAGTTCAAAAGTCCAGATCAGAAATCCAAAATCCCAGTCTAGGGTGTGAATTTGGTCCAACGAAGAAATTCCGAAGTTTGAATGGAGAAGTCCAGAAAAAATTCACAGTTCTATAAATTTGACGAAGTTCTTTTCACGATGTTTTTGATGAATGTCTCAAATTTGTTGTTTTCCAACTTGCTCCGGTCTCCCGTAAACAGTCCTGTACGTGTTGATCTTCAGTATAACCAGTAATTCGAATGAATCGTAAAGATTGACGAAATAAAATTACAGTTTTTGTAGATGTAGCTCCAGTCACAAATCCAAGTTGAATAAACACACAGTAAACGTTGAAAAATTTCTCAAACGAAGACACATCTCTTGAATCGAATAAAAACGAATGACTGACTCACTGACTCTCCTCACATCGCCGTCTGTTTATATATTAGTAGGCCTACTGTGTTCTCGAACAATCGCGTAACTTCCACAGAATTCCAGAGTAATCTGCGCATGTCTGTTTTTGCACGAGACTCGTCTAGACAGCAGGCCGACATACATTCTATTTATAGACAAATGTTCGATCTACCTAATTCTAGAAATTTCTACATGAACAACTACATATTTTATTGGTTTGAACTTTAAAACAATAATATAAACAACAACATGGTATTTGAAACGCTTTGTACATAACAATGTAACAGATAATATTGGCTTCAGGCTGGCTAATAGAAGTGTTGATGTAACAGATTATTTTGGCTTCAGGCTGGCTAATAGAAGTGTTGATGTAACAGATAATATTGGCATCAGGCTGGCTAATAGAAGTGTTAATGTAACAGATTATCTTGGCTTCAGGCTGGCTAATAAAAATGTTGATGTAACAGATTATTTTGGCTTCAGGCCGGCTAATAGAAATGTTGATGTAACAGATAATATTGGCTTCAGGCTGGCTAATAGAAGTGTTAATGTAACATATTATTTTAGCTTCGGGCTGGCTGACATAAGTGTTAATGTAGCAGATTATCTTGGCCTCAGGCAGGAAGACGTTAGTACAAAAACAGTACAGCTAACCTCATTTAAAGATATTCAATTTTCTTAAAAGTTGAAGTTTCGATAACTCTTTTGTTTTACCCTAATTGTCCATGCTTAATCAATATATTTTCTTAACGCATCTCCAAAGCTGGTAGGTGAGAAAACTGGAATTTTTTTCCTTAACAGAAAAGTTTATAGAGAAAATTGTTATATCACTCCCGACGTACCTTTTACAGGTAGAAGGAGACTGATGAACGATGTCGTTCAATACCATTTATGTCAACGCCTCACAAAGGAGTCTCTGTTTTCTGGCGATAACTTGAAAACCCGTACTGGCTTATCTGTAGTTAAGTTATCGAAGATTTTAACTCCATTAGAAGTCTGTTAATTACCTTGCCATTTATGTAAGGGCTAAAGTTAAATATGTTTTATCTCACACAAGGTTATATAGTGCTGAATAATAACACATCAGAGATTATCTAAATAAACACATGTAGTTCTATTCACAGCTGACGTAACGTTGGTTTATCTTCTAAGATTGTAACAGATGCGTTTACTTTCTGACCATGGAGACAATCTGCTTGCAAATGGAAGCATACACATTTAAAACGATGTGTCTTGCGTAATATGTCACTAATGCCATCATTCACATTAATAACTCGGTTTAACTTTTCCATTTGCTGAATTGTTAAATATCTAAACAAACCTTTCAAGAGAAACTATATTTATATTTACCGCCGATAAATTTGGGAAATTTGTATTTTTTAAAATTTAGAGTTGATAAGAAGACTTTTTACTTTTATTACCTTCCACATTTCGTAAAATATAGAAAATATGTTTGATTAGATTGTTTCACAAGTAAAGAAGGATCTTATGATCTATGTGAAGATTATTTTTACCGAAGCTGATTTGATTATTGCACAACTATGGAATGATCATGTGACATAAGTAATGATTATTTTTCCTGAAATTTGATACACTAACGCTTACTCTATGCTGTTAAAGGAACTGGCCGAAATTAAAAGCAGATATTTAAAGGAAACAACTTGAATGGAACCAGTTTCTTAACATTCAATGACTAAGTTTTTGTCAGGCCCAAATTCTGAAGTGGATACATTGGTTTGCAACCTAATCTAAATTTATTTATATTTTTCAATATAGAAATATCAACCGGTAGAGATCAGTGAAACGTGAGTGATTCCAGATCCAGGTTATTTCTAATCTTATAAGGTTTTATGTTTCTATGATTTAAATATATGTTCATTACGAAAAAAATTTCCCAAGAAAATATTCACTGAACCGAATCGAATTTACGACTTGTGTTCTGAAAGAGTGTGGAGTAAAATGGAACCAATACTTTCGTACTCTCAGTACACGAGACAAGGCTTAAGACGGCTGGTATGTGTATAGTATTAAAATAAATTAGAAAACAGCGTTTTGATCTTCTTAGCCTGAAGTTAAGACACTCGACTTGTAATCTCAGGGTCATGGGTTCGAATCCCCGTCACAATGAACATTCTTGCCATTTCAACCGTTGGGGCGTTACAATGTTTGGTTAATCCCACTATTCGTTGGTAAAAGAGTAGATCAAGAATTGATGGTGAATGGGGGGTGATGACTGGGTGCCTTCCATCTAGTCCTACACTGCTAAATTAGAGACGGCTAGCGCAGATAGCCCTCATGTAGGATTGCCCGAAATTCAAACCAATCTTAACCTCAAGATAGCAAACGATGGTCGAAACGTTGTTCTCTATTTTAATAAAACACTTAATACCAATACCAGCCGTCTTGATATACATTTTTACTTCAAGTGGGTTTCTCGTCATCATAAATTAGAGCTAAAGATTTCGTAACAGAAATATGATGCTGAGTTTATGGCTTACATTTTGTTTATTTGTAAAAATGCTCTCTGAAGAATGAAGTGTCTGATCCAGCTACAGGTGGGAACAAACCAGTTTTGTTATAGTATTTAACTTTCGTCTTGGTTCAGACATTTCTTGTTTAATAGAAAACAATAAACTTTTAATGGTGTATTAACTTATCTTCATTACTACCGAATTACCGCTTAGCTTTGTCCATTTAACTCACACAAACATTTCATTTTTTATTAACTTATCTTCATTACTACTGAATTAGCGGTAATTAGTGGTAACTTTAGACTTTATACTTTTGGCGGGGGAACTACAAGAACATTATGGAAGAGATAATTAATTAGTAATTCAGATGTCTAACTGCGCACCGGAGACCAGAAATCATTATTAAAACAAATACCACTGTAAACTTCACATAAACAGAGCTTTTCTCTACTTACGTCTTCATCAAAGGCTGCATATTTAAATCAATTTAAACATACAGCTTGCAATGGAAGGGTTGTTCTTGACTTGATGCTTCGTTGCACTACAATTTTCGACGGTGCATTATTCTTCTAAAAATTAAAACTAAAGTAAAGTCACATATGAACATATTATATATAACATTATTCTTCTAAAAATTAAAACTAAAGTAGAGCCACATATGAACACATTATATATAACATTATTCTTCTAAAAATTAAAACTAAAGTAGAGCCACATATGAACATATTATATATAACATTATTCTTCTAAAAATTAAAACTAAAGTAGAGCCACATATGAACATATTATATATAACATTATTCTTCTAAAAATTAAAACTAAAGTAGAGCCACATATGAACATATTATATATAACATTATTCTTCTAAAAATTAAAACTAAAGTAGAGCCACATATGAACACATTATATATAACATTATTCTTCTAAAAATTAAAACTAAAGTAGAGCCACATATGAACATATTATATATAACATTATTCTTCTAAAAATTAAAACTAAAGTAAAGTCACATATGAACATACTATATATAACATTATTCTTCTAAAAATTAAAACTAAAGTAGAGCCACATATGAACACATTATATATAACATTATTCTTCTAAAAATTAAAACTAAAGTAGAGCCACATATGAACATATTATATATAACATTATTCTTCTAAAAATTAAAACTAAAGTAGAGCCACATATGAACACATTATATATAACATTATTCTTCTAAAAATTAAAACTAAAGTAGGGCCACATATGAACATATTATATATAACATTATTCTTCTAAAAATTAAAACTAAAGTAGAGCCACATATGAACACATTATATATAACATTATTCTTCTAAAAATTAAAACTAAAGTAGAGCCACATATGAACACATTATATATAACATTATTCTTCTAAAAATTAAAACTAAAGTAGAGCCACATATGAACATATTATATATAACATTATTCTTCTAAAACTTAAAACTGAAGTAAAGCCACATATGGACATATTATATATAGCATTATTCTTCTAAAAATTAAAACTAAAGTAGAGCCACATATGAACACATTATATATAACATTATTCTTCTAAAAATTAAAACTAAAGTAGAGCCACATATGAACACATTATATATAACATTATTCTTCTAAAAATTAAAACTAAAGTAGAGCCACATATGAACATATTATATATAACATTATTCTTCTAAAACTTAAAACTGAAGTAAAGCCACATATGGACATATTATATATAGCATTATTCTTCTAAAAATTAAAACTAAAGTAGAGCCACATATGAACATATTATATATAACATTATTCTTCTAAAAATTAAAACTAAAGTAAAGTCACATATGAACACATTATATATAACATCATTCTTCTAAAAATTAAAACTAAAGTAAAGTCACATATGAACACATTATATATAACATTATTCTTCTAAAAATTAAAACTAAAGTAGGACCACATATGAACATATTATATATAACATTATTCTTCTAAAAATTAAAACTAAAGTAGAGCCACATATGAACACATTATATATAACATTATTCTTCTAAAAATTAAAACTAAAGTAGAGCCACATATGAACATATTATATATAACATTATTCTTCTAAAACTTAAAACTGAAGTAAAGCCACATATGGACATATTATATATAGCATTATTCTTCTAAAAATTAAAACTAAAGTAGAGCCACATATGAACATATTATATATAACATTATTCTTCTCAAAATTAAAACTAAACTAAAGCCACATTTGAACATATTACATAACTTTGAATTTAAACTGACCGACCTTTATATCTCTTTAATCAACAGAAAAGTTATCTGTTAACTTTGTTTCTCATTAGTTGTTACACTTTCTCAAAACTTTAATTTTAACTCTTATTTTGTCCATCAGTTGAAACACGTGTTAAGCCTAAGTTTCTTTTTATATTTCTTACATTTAATCGAACGTGTTCTCAAAATCTTTCGACTAATTTGACTGATATTTGTACTGTGTACACTAATATTTGTCACTCTGTACACTAATATTTGTCACTGTGTACACTAATATTTATCACCGTGCACAGTATATTTCACACACCAAATTTTCAGTTGCGCATGTTTTATCACAACCACCATCTTTTTTGCATTGCATTTTTTTGACGGTAAAACTATTGCACATTTTTGGATCAAACTGGACGATTTCGACATTTTCCAGACTTTTGCATCAATAGAATATTAAACCCTGATATTTTTGACAACACGGCGAATATGAGAAAATCGAATCTTCAGGAACAATAAAAGTTTTATATGTTTGGAGTTCCCAGTTGTACTTATTTTAATAGTGATTTAAATGAAGACTTAAATTGGAATGAGTTTTACTCCAGGAGTTCCAGCATTTTGATAAATTTTGAAGAAATATAATGTCTCACTATGACACAATAGGCATAGTGCATTATATTAAATAATTTGATGGTTCTGTTGCAACACCAAGAACTGACAGAAAACAAATCTTCTAAGTTCAAGAGTAAATAGTAAGATTAATTACAAGATCAAAAGTATTTCCGTGAAATATGAGAAACTCTTTAACCCATAAACAATAAATTATTAATATATTTAAAAACACACAAATGTTTATTAGAGCAGATTGGGCAAACATTGAGAAAACTAGGTTTAACAAGCCTAATTAACTTGTTTGATATGTGTGTTAACAGGAACATTATATCTCTGATCTAAATACGCAGTGGATATTTCTGGGTTATCTATGATCTTAGTGACTGATATAATAAGACTCGAACAATAACTGCAACAAACGGTAGCTATTTGGTTCGTGTAAGTACAGCCTGGCAGACGACAAATGACAACAGCAAAATACCTGAAATTATAAATAGCTATAAGATATGAAGATATATAAGATATATTTGTGTTTTTATGTTTGAAGACATGTAACATAGATTTGTGTTTTTATGTTTGAAGATATGTAACATCGGTTTATGTTTCTATGTTTGAAGATATGTAACATCGATTTGTGTTTTTATATTTGAAGATATGTAACATCGATTTGTGTTTTTATGTTTGAAGATATGTAACATCGGTTTATGTTTTTATGTTTGAAGATATATAACATCGATTTGTGTTTTTATGTTTGAAGATATGTAACATCGATTTGTGTTTTTATGTTTGAAGATATGTCTTTTAATTTTATTTTTTTAGAGTTGCTATACTTTTACATTTATTTCTAGTCTTTTTTACACTTTTAATACTTCAGTTATAAAGTTTAGTGAGTGAAAAGACAAAGTTAACTTTGTGTCTCTGCTTTTGTCGAAAAATTACATTGCTTGCAAACATTAAACTGAAGGTATGATATATGCCCAAGTAATACACGTAAAACAACATTACGGGGCTTTTCTTCACTCCTTTTGACACTTCACAAAATATGGTAAAATATAGGACGAAATTGGTGCTTTTCAAATTCTTTCAAAAATCCTTTTGGAGTGGGTAATAAGTAGATACTTTACTCTCATTGAAGATGTGAAAAAGGAAGACACATAAATTGTATTTGTGTTAAAAGAGAAGAGGTTTAGAAAACGAACGACTTGATGCATTACCTGTGGAGTAATCCTGCTTTGAGGTTTAAATTATCACAAAGACCTAATTTCTACAAAATTTATTCTTTATAATATGAAGAAGTATTGTTGAAAGTCAGAAGCTAAGACTTTTTTTGCATATCTATCACAACGAATATTCCTAAGGCAACATGGTTTATATTAATTTATTCATTGTTAAACGTGTCTTTCTGATGGCTAAACTTTTTTTTATGTAACATATTCAATGTGGTAAGTGATTAACCTCATAATTTATTTAGTAAAATGCTGCATACACACAACATCTTAACATGTATTTGACACTTTTAGATTTCAGGAATGGTATAACTTACCGTTAAGTTTTTATTTCCTTCATCTTTCGAATCCCCGAGATGAAAATTATCTCTTTAATATCTTTATACATAAATTACCACGGAAAGTAATAACCGTGGTTCTGTTGTTTCATCTTACTTAAAATGAAAACTACGTATAAAATTAGAATATTTATAGCCTACAAATCAAAAGCTGAAATGGTACCATAAACAAAAAGATGAAATATGTTTGGTAATTTTAGATAATTACGAGAAAGTGCACAAGAGCTATCTTTACTGTATATTTCTAATTTTGGAATTCAGTCTGGAAAAAAGAGATTCAAGCAACAGCACTAACGATTAGTTTGTTTGTTACTCTAATCACGTATTGGAACGTAGTCTTATAACGCATCTATGGGCCAAAAGAGGCGAACTTTGGATCCCGCGATACACAGCCCGGCACGTAAACCGATAGGCCATACCTCGACCAAAATATGGAATAGATTTGATGGTAATACTAGAAATAATACTGCTTACTTGATGTTACCCTCAACAGTTCGCTTTACAAACCACGACTGATAGCATAAAGCTGCAAATAACAAATGTTAACACTTTTCTAAACATTTTATTTGCACGTTAATGTTGTTTTGAATTAAGTACAAAACTACTCAATGGGCTATCTGTCCTCTGCCCACCACGGGTATCGAAACCCGGTTTTTAGCGTTGTAAGTCCACAGACATACCGCTGAGGCACTGGAGAACTAAAGTGTTAATATTAAAGTGTTAATTGTAAAACGTGTAACATCTTAAAATACCAGATAATCAACACATTTATATGTTTATTTCAGGAAGGTGTTATTGAATTAACATTGTAGGTGTTAGTTAATCAAATTGTGGGTTGTAGGTTACAGTTTTTGTTTCAGTTCAACGTTCCTGTAACAGATGTAAAGCGAAACGTTGAGTGTCCAGTTAAGGAAAATAATGTCACGTTATGAGATAAATTAGTCCTAGTATATTTTATACATTAATATGCCCTAAGGAAATTAAATAATAGGTTTGATGACGTCACAATATGGATATGAGAATCAGTAATATTATGATATAATTCATATAAACTGTAGAATTTAGGGCTACGTTTTGAATATACACTTTACTTCATAAATAACGTTTTCTCTTCCCAAGCTTACTCGCCTCCAATATAAACAGTACAGAGAATATTTAGGTTCCTTATATTGGTATGCCGTCTCATTTGTTCCAAGTTTTAAAAAGTTCGTTCTCGGTGACTTACACGGCACACAACTTCTCATTTTGAAAATGTTTGTCTAGTACGTCAGTTGTGTTAATTACTCTGTATTATATAATGTTTTGTCGTAACTGCTTATATTATACAACATATGATAGTTTCTGTTTTTTTTGTTTGGTTTCTTATTCGATGTCGAGGAAACCAAGGTTTTATAAAATAAAGTTTGAACACGACTTGAATGGGTTGTGAAAAACAACTTTGTTGTACATGTACAACGTTCTGACAGATGATGTCGTCATCAGATATAAGTAGTTTACCCGATGATGACATGAGAATGACAAAACGTTGTACATTTGAAACATTTTACTTCGCAACCTATTTACGTATGCTCCAGACTTTAGTTTTCTGATTTGGTTGCTTATTTTGGAGCAAAACCACACTTCCGTGAGGACTCAAACGCCGAATTTAAGAGTTGTAAGGGTACTGCTGTACTCTGAGATAACAGTGTTATAGTTTTTATTGTTTTTTTTTCAACTTAGGTTCCGATAGAATTTTAAGAGAATGGATCATGTCTTCAATATACGTTTGTTTTTAGTTTTCATGGAAACTCATTTTTGGTACTTTATCTTCAAAGTATTTAAAGTTAAGATTAACAAACGGGTAAATATCTATTTTTCTGTGAACAAGTTTCTTTAAACTAATATTTCAATTGCTTTTTTGTTTATTGTTAAGAACAAAACTACACAATGAGTTCTCTGTATTTTGCACACAGCGGGTACAGAACCTAGAATGTTAAGCATTATAAGACATTCAGACTTCTTGAATACTGATTATAGTTTAAAGTGTGTTTTCGTCTATGTTTTTAGAATTTTGAGCAAAGCCACTTGAGGACGCTACTTGTCCTTAATTTGGAAGCGATATGCTAGAGAGAAGACACCTAGTTAGCACTATTTACATCTTATCGATGAATAGTGGGATTTGCTGTCACATTATAACGTCCACACAAGCATCGAAAGTTTTACGGTTTCGATTCCGCAATCTTCATATTATGAGTCGATTTCATTGCCTACCGGGCTATGCCAAGACCTAGTGTAAGGGTGATTTGTTTCAAAGGTATTCATTTTTACGTTTGATTTGAAGTTAAACACAAATCTATCTGTGCTTTGGCCCATCAGGAGTATCGAAAACCGCTTTCTAGCATTGTAAGTTGTAGTGCTCAGATGATGTCTGATAAAGTTGTAGTGTTCAGATGATGTCTGATAAAGTTGTAGTGCTCAGATGATGTCTATGGGAGTAAAAAAAATTCTTGCAGCTATATAGGAGTATAAACATTATATATAATAAAGCCCATCTATTTTTTCTACTCTTTCATAGAAATAAATCATTGCATCTTTAGTTTGTGATAAGAAGAGGACAGATAAGGTTTCACTGAAAGGCCGATGCTGAAAAAAAAGGTAAATAAATATATTCTTTGGAAGTATTTGTAAGCTGGAAAGGAGACGCCTCCTTGGACTGATGAAGAAATAATGCTTTGCTTTGGCCGTTATCCTTATAGGCAGATAGAATAATCAAACATTTGAAATTAGATCATCTGTAAAGATCTGGTCGTCAAGAAAAATCGCGTGTTCTCCACCTCCAGTACCTTTTGCTTTGTACAGATGCTGGGCTGCTTTGAGTCATAAATCACCTACAATTCGTTGGTTTTGTTTCGTGTGAAACGTCGAAAGATTTAGAACGAAGACAGTCAAGAATAGCATGACAAGTTGTTGATGTTGGATCCCATGAGATGACACTGTTACAAACGTGCGTTGTTAAATTTTTAGGACAATATAAAAACGAAATAGCATCTAGGTGTTGTTAGAATCCACGGAACACTGCTAGTGTGTGTTTATACACATTGCTAGTGTGTAGAATCTTTACAAACTTTCTTTTTCTTTCCCCGTCTTATTTTGGATTCAGTGTGTAATTCTTATTAAGTTTAAAGTTTCTTAGTTTTGAAATATAATAAAAGTTAGCAAGCTAATGCACGCCGTTAACATTTTCCCCTATCTAATCAAGGTACATAAACATTTTACCGACATTTTAACAAAAGAATCTATAAATTTATCACAACATCAGCAGTGTTAATTTATTTGTCAACGATCCAGTAGTTCAAATAAGAAAATTTATGCAATATACAAAAACTACGACAAAATAATTCATGATTTCATTTATTTAGAGTAAAAGTAATTAGCTTTCGAATTTTTAAATTGATGTTTAGTTTACTCACTTAAGGAGCGGGTGGTATTGGTAGTTTACACACTTAAGAAGGAGTGGGTGGTATTGGTAACTTACTCACTTAAGAAGGAGCGGGTGGTATTGGTAGTTTACACACTTAAGAAGTTGGTGTTATTGGCAGTTTATTCACTTGAGAAGGAAGCTGGTGGTATTGGTAGTTTACTCACTTAAGAAGGAGTGGGTGGTATTGGTAACTTACTCACTTAAGAAGGAGCGGGTGGTATTGGTAGTTTACTCACTTAAGAAGGAGTGGGTGGTATTGGTAGTTTACTCACTTTAGGAGTGGGTGATATTGGTATCTTACTCACTTAAGGAGTGAATGGTATTGGTAGTTTACTCACTTAAAAAGGAGTAGGTGGTATTGGTAGTTTACTCACTTAAGAAGGAGTAGGTGGTATTGGTAATTTATTCACTTCAGGAGTAAGTGGTATTAGTAGTTTACTCACTTAAGAAGGAGTGAGTGGTATTGGTAGTTTACTCACTTAAGAAGGAGTGAGTGGTATTGGTAGTTTACTCCTGACCATTGTTAATTGATCAACATGTTTGCTACGACCATTTGAACTCTTTCTTATCCAATGTTATAACATTCTGAGATCGTTGTCAGACATTTTGTATCAACTTCGTAATGGTTCCAGCTTCTGTTTTCTACAAGCGTCACCCTTATAGTTGGTAGCCTTGTAATCAGCAAAGATGGATGTATAGACTAAACTATCAAATGTCTGTCCAGTTTAGCCAGGGAACGCAACTGACTCTGTATACAGTGATATCACATATATTTTAGGAACTGTAATAAATCTGGACTATAAACCCTCTTTTAGAAATTGTTTTTTTAAAATAACAGTCACTTCAGAGTCACTAACCAACTGGGGGACAGGAAAAGGCTTTTTGGTGTCTCAGCGGTGAATCTAAGGGCTTATAACGCTACAAATTAGGTTTCGACACTCAATTGTGCAGCTTCGCTCTTAGCAACATACAAACAAGTATTTGTTATTAGTTAAGCCACATTGAACCACAATGTTAAGACTTCTTATATCGAGAAGCCATGTTTTAAAATCTTACGACAAAACAAATGCGTCTCTTTACAGTTTCTTTCTGATGAGGATGACACTTTTGTAAACTGACATAAATCATGAATTTTAGAGTAACGTTTGTTAACTTGGCGAAAGTTATGCAGGCATGGGAAACATTTGTCTCTGGAAGCAATGGCAAAAACACTTAGAGTTAAGCGTAGATGGATATTAAAACTTGTTAACATTCACTGTCAGAAATTACTTTGTCAATGAAATTTTACTCTGATATTAAACAAATAAACTATTTGTAGTAGTGTCAGGAAATTTCGGCCCCCAGTGGCACAGCGATATGTCTGCGGACTCACAACGCTAAATCCGGATTTCGGTACTCGTGGTGGGCAGAGCACAGATAGCCCATTATTTAGCTTTCTGCTTAATTCAGAACAACAACTTGAAATTTCACTAGCTGGTTAGTGTCAAATCCAGGAACAATGCGATTAATCAACAAATATTCTCAACTATTTTTAAGCGGGCATTAACCGCAAAGATGGAAATCACAATTTTGTTGTCTTTGTTAAAAGACTTTATAGTCGTTATAGGACTACTAATCTATTATAAAGAAATGTAATTAATAGATAGTTTTGTTTTATATGTACAATTTTAAACACTATAAATATTTAATAATGAGTAGATACATCTCCCGTTACACATTTTGTTAGACTTCACCTAATAAGGAAGTTAGACTATCCTTCGTTTCTATAAGAGAAGATCGCGACTTGGTATAGACTCCCCTTGATGCCAAAAGTCCGATTACAGCTCACATTTGAAAGTTCAGCCCGGAATGGCCGAGCATGTTAAGGTGTGCGACTCGTAATCTGAGGGTCACGGGTTCGCATCTCCGTAGCGCCAAACATGCTCGCCCTTTCAGCCGTGGAGACGTTATAATGTGACGATGAATCCCACTATCCGTTGGCAGGAGAGTAGTTTACGAGTTGGTGGTGGGTAATATTGATTAGTTACTTCTGCTCTGGTCCATCACTGATAAATGAAAACTATTACTGTACATAATCTTCGTGTAATTATGCGTCAAATTAAAAACAAACCATCATGGTGAAATTAGGTACTGCGTGATGGAGTAAATAACGTAGAGCAGTTTACTAAAATATGGACGAGACGCAAGAATCATTAGACTCTATTCCTGACACAAGTATGTCTCCCACACCAATACTCTAACTACAGCACTGTTAGATAGGCCTAAAGCTTAAGGATGTTTTCTGCATATTCTGATTTTTATTTTTAGTGCATATTACCACATAACTTGTTTCCTCTTATTTAGTTTCTATAGTGCACATTGATGTATCGAAAGCACGGTAATACGTTATAACACCACAGTGTTGTTTTTATAAATTAAGATAAGGTTTTGCTTTACCGTTTCTTTAGAAACGTACGGTACAAAACTTTGTACTTGAAGCTACGTATTAATTAGGCTTTTCAGTTTTATTTATGAACCAAGTTTATATTTTGAGAGACACGAATTGAAATTAATACTTGAAATAAAATACGTAAAAATTGCATGTGTTGTTTTTTAACTAATTAATGTTCGTTATTAATAAATGTTCCCTTAAAAACATTAGTTAGGAAAATCGCTACTAAGGAATGAGGTCACCCCTTTTAACCTAGTTTTTATTTGATCATCTAAAGTTTATGTTGCCGTGGATTGAAAATAAGATTGTTGAAGGTCTCCATAAGTAGAAAATTAGTATTATTGTACATAAACAAAGATTTGTTCTCCAACTTTGAAGGTTTCAGTCTTTAAAGAGTATATTTTTTTCAGGGTTTGTGAGTACATGTAAGTAAAGCTTCTATATCTAAAGATACCTTCTGATTCAATAACTCGAAACCCGTTTAAACCTCATCTTACTGAATTGCTCTAACTTGTTTTTTAGATTATTTATTTTTTGATAATGTGGCTGTTTGATATGTAATTGAAATATCAGATGTTGATATGCCCATAGATAGCCACAAACTCGGTAAGTAAATTCGTTTTCTTTGAGCTCCACTGGTGTCGCTTTGTACGTTACCATAACAACGGGCACTATTCCTCTGGCAATCCACAGAACGTGGGGCACCACTGGCTACATGACTCGTGCACAATTTACTGATATCTACAGTTCCAGTGCGCTCCTTTTATTTCTTCCTTATCAACCGGAACACTAGCTGTCTTCTGACGGCCAGAGGGCAGGCCAAGCGTCTGCAGCAAAGACCGAAGGAAAACTTAACGCCTTTATGTAACCACTGGTTCAACGAAGACTGTAACGTGAAACTAGAACTGCTACATTTCTCTTTGATATCTGAATGTGATGTACTGAATCACTGTGTCCGAAGTACTAACAGAGACAAATAACACCGACTCCGACTTGTCTTGTCTCTGTTTTCTTGGTTTACTTTCTAAACCGTATTTTCACAGGGGCGTCGAGTGGCTTATTTGAAGCTATACGTTTATTTTTCAGGTGAGACGTAAAGGTCATTAGTTATTATATTTTGAAGTTTAAATTATGTATTTCTGTTTTAAATATGGTAATATATAATACTAATTTGATTTGTTTTCTGGGATATATTTAGCTTGTTCAAATTCCAAAACTACGCCAGTAGATAGTGCGAGATAAACCATAACATACATAAGTTAGTTTTAACAGTAGGAAAAAATACTAAAATATGAACTTAGCTATAGGTCTTAACTTCACTCCCTCTCGTATGTTGAATGTTAAGTGTCTCAACTCTAACTGTTACTTTGAATTTTTAAGTGTATCAACTCTAACTCTCAAGTTGAATTTTAAGGGTCTTAATTCTAACTCTTATGGTGAATGTTAAGTCCCTCCACAGTAACTCTTGTGGTGAATATTAAGCCTCTCAACTCTATTTTTTATGTTGAATGTTAAGTGTCTCAACTTTAACTCTTATGGTGAATGTTGAGTATCTCAACTGTAACTCTTATGGTGAATGTTGAGTGTCTCAACTGTAACTCTTATGGTGAATGTTAAGTGTCTCCACTCTAACTCTTATGATGAATGTTAAGTGTCTCAACTGTAACTCTTATGATGAATGTTGAGTGCCTCAACTCTAACTCCGAAAATGAAACTTAAATGTCTCAACTCTAATTCTGATGGTGAATGTTAAGTGTCTCAGCTCTAATTCTTATGGTGAATATTAAGCATCTCAACTCTACACTATTTTGTATGTTGAATGTTAAGTCTTTTAACTCTACTCTAATTATTATGTTGAATGTTAAGTGTCTCAACTCTAACTCCTATAATGAATCTTAAGTGTCTCAACTCTAATTCTGATGGTGAATGTTAAGTGTCTCAACTGTAACACTTATGGTGAATATTAAGTCTCTCCACTGTCACTCTTGTGGTGAATCTTAAGTCCCTGTGATTTTCTCTGAATATTTTAACAAATACAAATATTCCCAATAGTTATATTTTTTTAAGCTCTGTTAATATTTTCTAAATTAGATCTTGCTTTTATGGTTCTCCTTACTCTCGTACGTGAGTGTTCGATCCTTGAACATGACTTCCTCACTTATTGTGAACCTTCAGTCTTTTACACTTGTTAATGTACATTAAATATGTAACCTTTGTTACTTGTTCATGTAATTAAACTAAACCTGCACTCTTGAAAGTGAAAACTTCATTTCTAACCACTTTACCCAATCCTGTTCGTGAATACTAAATACGTTAACTGTGTTTCTGTCTTCATAAGAAAACTTTCACAGGCACTCTTCTGCATAAAACGTTTTACTTTTAGAACTCTATTTTTTTCCCACGTTCAAGCGTAAAGCTAACTTCATTTGATCTTTACACTTGTAAGAAAGGTTTGTTTCTTTGTGTATGCGTGCGTTACTTGACGATGAATATCTTCTCAGTAAAAATTAACTCTCTCACGCTTGTTTTCATATCATATTCCCAAGTTTGTTTTCACTATTTTAATAATAAGTCTCGCACTGAAATATGTTTGTAATCTTTTACTTAAGTCTGATTCTGCTCTTACAATGGAAGGGATCCACGTTTTTTATAACCTCTGCCCTGTAAACATATACCCCGTTTGTACCATATCAGTAACTGAATGTTTGCTCAGTGAAGTAGGCTTAATATCTTATAGAATGATCGTCTTTCATTCTTGGAGTGTTAACTACAATATTATACGTACATTATATGTCTCTCATCTAATTGACTCCAGTCTCATTGTCATTCCTTCATAGAGTTATGAGTGAATGAGTTAATTTCATCATTATAAGTGGATGTTGTTGTCATTACTAGCTCACCTTATTTCTTCTTTCACTCTAATAAGTAAAACTCACTTCTATGTAAGTTTATGTTATTTTTTAGTTGTGAAATTCAACTCCACTTTCACAAGTAATATTTAATACAGTACATTCTATTGTTGTGCATAGATTTCATAAAATAAGTAGGAACATTCAACGTTTAAAATCAACACGATCTGTTTGTATAAATAAAAAGAAAAATAAATACAATTTAAAACTTTACATGTTTCGACGGAATATTTTCCACCATCTTCAAGAGACCAAAAGAAACACAGGAAATTTCAAGTTATTGAAAACCGTGTCTCATATAACCAAAAGTAAAGAATATCAATATTATAAACATTTCTACTAAAAAATACAAACTTATAAATATCTGACAATTTTTTTAAATATCTTTTGGCCCCTAGCGGATCAGTAATAAATCAGTAGACTTGATAAGAGATCATAGAGTATCTTGGAGAGTATAGAGATTATAGAGTATTTTGGACTTGGTAAGAGATTATAGAGTACCTTGGACTTGGTAAGAGATTATAGAGTATCTTGGAGGGTACAGAGATTATAGAGTATCTTGGAGAGTACAGAGATTATAGGGTATCTTGGAGAGTATAGAAATTATAGAGTATCTTGGAGAGTATAGAAATTATAGAGTATCTTGGAGAGTATAGAGATTATAGAGTATCTTGGAGAGTATAGCACAGATAGTTTTGTTCTTTAGAAGTTACCTCTCATGTTGAAGGCCTGCCACCTGGCAGAAAGTAAAAATATAAATAATTTGTTTACTGCTGTTACAACAGCTCATCTTGATGAGCAATTTTAATGTTCATATCACGGCTCGAGAACACCAATGACAGCACACGGTTCTTTGCTTAACCAGAGAGGATGTGTTTAATTGGGATATAAAATAATAGTGAGCAAAAACTACTACCATGAATTTTTGAATAAGATAACTAAGAAAACATATAAACTGTTGTAATGTAATACAAAGTTATGAATACATGTAATATGAAACTAGTATTACAACTCTGTAACGGCCGTATTCGGTCTGACATGGCCAGGTGATTAAGGCACTCGACTCGTACTCCGAGGGTCGCGGGTTCGAATCACTACATATATTCGCCATTTCAGCAGTGGGAGCATTATAATGTATCTTTCAATCCCATTATTCGTTGGGAAAAGAGTAGCCCAAGAGTTGGCGGTGGGTGGTGATGACAAGCTTCTTTTCCACTAATTTTACATTATTATATTAGGGACGGCTAACGAAGTTCAAAGAAATTATTCAGAGTGCCAAAAAAGATGTTTGCATTAGTTTTAAAATTACCCTATAATGATTTCAATACTGCATTTATTATGGCTGTCTATGTTTCAGTATAGCCATTTACTTTGTAGCGGCTTGAAAAACTATAATCAGTAATAATAAGGCTGGAGACAGTTTTATAAATATAAACATTCTAATAAAACAACAGTTCATGATATGTATGAGAATGCTTTAATGACTTCTACATTTCTGTGATGACTTGATGCCTTTGAAGAGCTGATGTTGGAATCGAAAAAACTTAAAATATTTTAGATTGAATTCTAGCGACTTTAAAATAATCTTACATCGTTCGTAGGTGTTTCTTTAGTAGCTGTGCATAGATTTTGGCGCAGTATACTTAGCCGTTTTTATTATAGACTTTCGTATTTGAATTACTTCGAAGAGAAACTTGACCAGTAACGATGAAAACCGAAAAATATATATCTCTCTTTATCAAAAACAAAGATAAAAAATAGTCCTAATAACCTGCAGAGAAATTGTTTCAGTAGGTCTGTCCAGGTTTCAATAAAATATTCATAGTCATTTTTTTTCTGTAGATGTAGGCTTGTGAAACTAGAATAATATGATGAACAAATAGATGAATAACTGGAGTTTTGTCTAACAATCGAAAGGACAAACAACTTTTTACATATATTATAAGCATTTTAATGTCGTTTGAAGAATATCTCTGCTTTTTAAGAGTTTTCACCATGCATTTTCCATAAAACATCTTGCGAACTTTCTGGGCGAACCATATTATGAACCACTTTATTCGTTCACGATGGTGCAGTAATATAACAATCACCAGATCACAATAGTTGAACAGTAATATAACAATCACCAGATTACAATAACCAAATCACAATAGTTAAACAGTAATATAACAATCACCAGATCACAATAGTTGAACAGTAATATAACAATCACCAGATCACAATAGTTGAACAGTAATATAACAATAACCAGATCACAATAGTTGAACAGTAATATAACAATCACCAGATCACAATAGCTGAACAGTAATATAACAATCACCAGATCACAATAGTTGAACAGTAATATAACAATAACCAGATCACAATAGTTGAACAGTAGAACGAATGGTTTAAAAGCAGTTACGTAAAGAAACTCGCCATAAACTGTGACGTCTAAAAATAATTAAATTTACTTCTTGCGCTACACTTACATTAAAATAGCCACGTGTATTTAACAACATGTCTTTTAAGATATTTTACAAAGTGTAAGAAGTGACTTTATAAAAAACACGTGAAGATGTTTAAAAATGTTTTATAAAGTGAAGGAAGTAGTTTTACAAAACAATGTAGATGTATTTAAAGATTAATCATAAAACGTATCATGTGACTTTATAAAAAAAACTTACATGTATTTTAAGACATTTTACAAAATCTAGGAAATAACTCTATATGAACAATTTTTGGATATTGAAAGATATTTTTGTAAGATGTACAACTAACTGTATCACAGTTTTATAAAGATATTGTGTGGAATATATTAAAAATTTAAATGCTTTGAAAGTACCTATAAGTTCCAAAAATTCTTTGAAAGTAACTTCACATTTTCTGTCATTTTTGAGTTTCTAAGCATTTACATGATTTAAGTGAAAGTTGTGTCAGTCGAGTAAACTGTTTAAAATTCTAGTTTAACACTTGGTCATAAAACTGAAGGAAAAGAAAAATGGTGAATCAATATTTTGGAAGCTTTACCTCTGAGTATCGAATAGTAAACACATAAATATCCTTCTTACCATAGGTACTAATATCTAACAGTTTATACATAAATATCTATTTTCATCAACTACTAATATTAAATAGTGTATACACAAATATCCCTCTTTCCTTAGCTACTAAAATCTAACAGTTTATAAACAAATATCCCCCTTTCATTAGCTACTAATATCAAATAGTGTATACACAAATATCCCTCTTTCCTTAGCTACTATAATAAAACAGTGTATACATAAATATCCCCCTTTCCTTAGCTACTAATATCTAACAGTAAAAAATAAAAATATCCCTCTTATCTTAGCCACTTACATCTAAAAGTGTATACATAAATATCCCTCTTCTCTTAGCTACTAATATCTAATAGTGTAGACAAAAATATCCCTCTTTTCTTAGGTACTAATATCTAACAGTGTATACACAAATATCCCTCTTTCATTAGCTACTAATAACAAATAATGTATTAACAAATATCCCTCTTTCCTTAGCTACTAATAACAAATAGTGTATAAACAAATATCCCTCTTTCCTTAGCTACTAATATCTAATAGTGTATACACAAATATTCCTCTTTCCTTAGCTACTAATATCTAACAGTGTATAAACAAATATCCCTTTTCTTTAGCTACTAATATCAAATAGTGTATACACAAGTATCCCTATTTCCTTAGGTACTAATATCTAATAGTGTATATAAAAATATCCCTCTTTCCTTAGCTACTAATATCTAACAGTGTATAAACAAATATCCCTCTTTCCTTAGCTATTAATATCTAATAGTGTATACACAAATACCCCTGTTTCCTTAGCTACTAATATCTAACAGTGTATAAACAAATATCCCTCTTTCCTTAACTACTAACACCAAATAGTGTATAAACAAATATCCCTATTCCCTCAGCTACTAATATCAAAAAGTGTATACACAAGTATCCCTATTTCCTTAGGTACTAATATCTAATAGTGTATATAAAAATATCCCTCTTTCCTTAGCTACTAATATCTAACAGTGTATAAACAAATATCCCTCTTTCCTTAGCTATTAATATCTAATAGTGTATACACAAATACCCCTGTTTCCTTAGCTACTAATATCTAACAGTGTATAAACAAATATCTCTCTTTCCTTAACTATTAATATCACATAGTGTATACACAAATATCCCTCTTTCCTCAGCTACTAATATCTAACAGTGTATAAACAAATATCCCTTTTTACTTAACTACTAACACCAAATAGTGTATACACAAATATCCCTATTCCCTCATCTCCTAATATCTAAAAGTGTATACACAAATACCCCTCTTTTCTTAGCTATTAATATCTAACAGTGTATCAACAAATATCCCTCTTTCCTTAACTACTAATACCAAAATAGTGTATACACAAATATCTCTATTCCCTCAGCTACTAATATCAAATAGTGTATACACAAGTATCCTTATTTGAGTAGGTACTAATATCTAATAGTGTATACACAAGTATCCCTATTTCCTTAGGTACTAATGCCTAATAGTGTATATAAAAATATCCCTCTTTCTTTAGCTACTAATATCTAACAATGTATACACAAATATCCCTATTCCCTCAGCTACTAATATCTAAAAGTGTATACACAAATATTCCTCTTTCCTAAGCTACTAATGTCTAAAAGTGTATAAACAAATATCCCTTTTTCGTTAGCTACTAATATCAAATAGTGTATACACAAGTATCCTTAGTTCCGTAGGTACTAATATCCAATAGTGTATACACAAGTATCCCTTTTTACTTAGCTACTAATATCTAACAGTAAAAAATAAAAAATATCCCTCTTTTCTTAGCCACTAATATCTAACAGTGGATACACACATATCCCTCTTTTCTTAGCTACTAATATCTAATAGTGTATACACAAATATCCTTCTTTCCTAAGCTACTAATATCTAAAAGTGTATAAACAAATATCCCTCTTTTCTAAACTACTAATATCTAACAGTGTATAAAAAAATATCCATTTTCCTTAGCTACTAATATCAAATAGTGTATACACAAGTATCCTTATTTCAGTAGGTACTAATATCTAATAGTGTATACACAAGTATCCCTATTTCCTTAGGTACTAATATCTAATAGTGTAAATAAAAATATCCCTCTTTCCTTAGCTACTAATATCTAACAGTGTATAAACAAATACCCCTCTTTCCTTAGCTATTAATATCTAATAGTGTATACACAAATACCCCTGTTTCCTTAGCTACTAATATCTAACAGTGTATAAACAAATATCCCTCTTTCCTTAGTTACTAATATCTAACAGTGTATAAACAAATATCCCTCTTTCCTCAGCTACTAATTTTAACACTGTATACACAAATATCACTCTTTCCTTAACTACTAACACCAAATAGTGTATACACAAATATCCCTATTCCCTCAGCTACTAATATCTAAAAGTGAATACACAAATATCCCTCTTTCCTAAGCTACTAATAACTAAAAGTGTATACACAAGTATCCTTAGTTCCGTAAGAACTAATGTCTAACAGTGTATACACAAATATCCCTCTTTTCTTAGCTACTAATATCTAGCAATGTATACACAAATATCCCTTTTTCCTTAGCTACTAATATCAAATAGTGTATACACAAATATCCCTTATTCGTTAGCTACTAATATCAAATAGTGTATACACAAGTATCCTCAGTTCCGTAGGTACTAATATCCAATAGTGTATACACAAGTATCCCTCTTTACTTAGCTACTAATATCTAACAGTAAAAAATAAAAATACCCCTTTTTTCTTAGCCACTAATATCTAACAGTAAAAAATAAAAATATCCCTCTTTTCTTAGCCACTAATATCTAACAGTGTATACACAAATATCCCTTTTTCCTTTGCTACTAGTATCTAATAGTCTATACACAAATATCCCTCTTTCCTAAGCTACTAATATCTAAAAGTGTATAAACAAATATCCCTCTTTTCTAAGCTACTAATATCTAACAGTGTATAAACAAATATCCCTCTTTTCTAAGCTACTAATATCTAACAGTGTATAAACAAATATCCATTTTCCTTAGCTACTAATATCAAATAGTGTATACACAAGTATCCTTATTTCAGTAGGAACTAATATCTAATAGTGTTTACACAAGTATCCCTATTTCCTTAGGTACTGATGTCTAATAGTGTATATAAAAATATCCCTCTTTCTTTAGCTACTAATATCTAACAATGTATACACAAATATCCCTATTCCCTCAGCTACTAATATCTAAAAGTGTATACACAAATATCCCTTTTTCGTTAGCTACTAATATCAAATAGTGTATACACAAGTATCCTTAGTTCCGTAGGTACTAATATCCAATAGTGTATACACAAGTATCCCTTTTTACTTAGCTACTAATATCTAACAGTAAAAAAATAAAAATATCCCTCTTTTCTTAGCCACTAATATCTAACAGTGTATACACAAGTATCCCTATTTCCTTAGGTACTAATGTCTAATAGTGTATATAAAAATATCCCTCTTTCTTTAGCTACTAATATCTAACAATGTATACACAAATTTCCCTCTTTCCTTTCTAATAATATCTAACAGTGTATACACAAATATCCCTCTTTCCTAAGCTACTAATATCTAAAAGTGTATAAACAAATATCCCTTTTTCCTTAGCAACTAATATCTAACAGTGTATACACAAATATCCCTCTTTCCTTAGCTACTAATTTCTAACAGTGTATACACAAATATCCCTCTTTTCTTAGGTACTAATATCTTACAGTGTATACACAAATATCCCTCTTTCCTTAGCTACTAATATCTAATAGTGTATACACAAATATCCATCTCTCCTAAGCTACTAATATCTAAAAGTGTATAAACAAATATCCCTCTTTTCTAAGCTACTAATATCTAACAGTGTATACAGAAATATCCCTCTTTCCTTAGCTACTAATATCTAAAAGTGTATACACAAATATTCCTCTTTCCTAAGCTACTAATGTCTAAAAGTGTATAAACAAATATCCCTTTTTCGTTAGCTACTAATATCAAATAGTGTATACACAGGTATCCTTAGTTCCGTAGGTAATAATATCCAATAGTGTATACACAAGTATCCCTCTTTACTTAGCTACTAATATCTAACAGTAAAAAATAAAAATATCCCTCTTTTCTTAGCCACTAATATCTAACAGTGTACACACAAATATCCCTCATTTCTTTGGTACTAATATCTAACAGTGTATACACAAATATCCCTCTTTTCTTAGCTACTAATATCTAATAGTGTATACACAAATATCCTTCTTTCCTAAGCTACTAATATCTAAAAGTGTATAAACAAATATCCCTCTTTTCTAAGCTACTAATATCTAACAGTGTATAAACAAATATCCATTTGCCTTAGCTACTAATATCAAATAGTGTATACACAAGTATCCTTATTTCAGTAGGTACTAATATCTAATAGTGTATAAACAAGTATCCCTATTTCCTTAGGTACTAATATCTAATAGTGTATATAAAAATATCCCTCTTTCCTTAGCTACTAATATCTAACAGTGTATAAACAAATATCCCTCTTTCTTTAGCTACTAGTATCTAATAATGTATACACGAATATCCCTCTTTCCTAAGCTACTAATATCTAACAGTGTATAAACAAATATCCATTTTCCTTAGCTACTAATATCTAATAGTGTATACACAAATACTCCTTTTTCCTTAGTTACTAATATCTAACAGTGTATAAACAAATATCCCTTTTTCCTTAGTTACTAATATCTAACAGAGTATAAACAAATATCCCTCTTTCCTCAGCTACTAATTTTAATACTGTATACACAAATATCCCTCTTTCCTTAACTACTAACACCAAATAGTGTATAAACAAATATCCCTCTTTCCTCAGCTACTAATTTTAACACTGTATACACAAATATCCCTCTTTCCTTAACTACTAACACCAAATAGTGTATACACAAATATCCCTATTCCCTCAGCTACTAATATCTAAAAGTGTATACACAAATATCCCTATTCCCTCAGCTACTAATATCTAAAAGTGTATACACAAATATCCCTATTCCCTCAGCTACTAATATCTAAAAGTGTATACACAAATATCCCTCTTTCCTAAGCTACTAATATCTAAAAGTGTATACACAAGTATCCATAGTTCCGTAAGTACTAATGTCTAACAGTGTATACACAAATATTCCTCTTTTCTTAGCTACTAATATCGAGAAATGTATACACAAATATCCCTTTTTCCTTAGCTACTAATATCAAATAGTGTATACACAAATATCCCTTATTCGTTAGCTACTAATATCAAATAGTGTATACACAAGTATCCTCAGTTCCGTAGGTACTAATATCCAATAGTGTATACACAAGTATCCCTCTTTACTTAGCTACTAATATCTAACAGTAAAAAATAAAAATACCCCTTTTTTCTTAGCCACTAATATCTAACAGTAAAAAATAAAAATATCCCTCTTTTCTTAGCCACTAATATCTAACAGTGTATACATAAATATCTATTTTTTCTTAGGTACTAATATCTAGCAATGTATACACAAATATCCCTTTTTCCTTTGCTACTAGTATCTAATAGTCTATACACAAATATCCCTCTTTCCTAAGCTACTAATATCTAAAAGTGTATAAACAAATATCCCTCTTTTCTAAGCTACTAATATCTAACAGTGTATAAACAAATATCCCTCTTTTCTAAGCTACTAATATCTAACAGTGTATAAAGAAATATCCATTTTCCTTAGCTACTAATATCAAATAGTGTATACACAAGTATCCTTATTTCAGTAGGTACTAATATCTAATAGTGTTTACACAAGTATCCCTATTTCCTTAAGTACTAATATCTAATAGTGTGTATAAAAATATCCCTCTTTTTTTAGCTACTAATATCTAACAGTGTATAAACAAATATCCCTCTTTCCTTAGCTATTAATATCTAATAGTGTATACACAAATACCCCTGTTTCCTTAGCTACTATTATCTAACAGTGTATAAACAAATATATCTCTTTCCTTAACTACTAACACCAAAATAGTGTATACACAAATATCTCTATTCCCTCAGCTACTAATATCTAAAAGTGTATACACAAATATCCCTCTTTCCTAAGCTACTAATATCTAAAAGTGTATAAACAAATATCCCTTTTTCGTTAGCTACTAATATCAAAAAGTTTATACACAAGTATCCTTAGTTCAGTAGGTACTAATATCCAATAGTGTATACACAAGTATCCCTTATTACTTAGCTACTAATATCTAACAGTAAAAATAAAAAATATCCCTCTTTTCTTACCCACTAATATCTAACAGTGTATACACAAATATACCTCTTTTCTTAGCTACTAATATTAAATAGTGTATACACAAGTATCCTTATTTCAGTAGGTACTAATATCTAATAGTGTATACACAAGTATCCCTATTTCCTTAGGTACTAATGTCTAATAGTGTATATAAAAATATCCTTCTTTCTTTAGCTACTAATATCTAATTATGTATACACAAATATCCCTCCTTTCCTTCTACTGATATCTAACAATGTATACACAAATATCCCTCCTTCCTTTCTACTAATATCTAACAGTGTATACACAAATATCCCTCTTTCCTAAGCTACTAGTTTCTAAAAGTGTATAAACAAATATCCCTTTTTCGTTAGCTACTAATATCTAACAGTGTATACACAAATATCCCTCTTTCCTTAGCTACTAATATCTAATAGTGTATACACAAATATCCCTCTTTCCTAAGCTACTAATATCTAAAAGTGTACAAACAAATATCCCTCTTTTCTAAGCTACTAATATCTAACAGTGTATAAACAAATATCCATTTTCCTTAGCTACTAATATCAAATAGTGTATACATAAGTATCCTTATTTCAGTAGGTACTAATATCTAATAGTGTATACATAAGTATCCCTATTTCCTTAGGTACTAATATCTAAAAGTGTATAAACAAATATCCCTCTTTTTTTAGCTACTAATATCTAACAATGTATACACAAATATCCCTCTTTCCTTAGCTATTAATATCTAATAGTGTATACACAAATACCCCTGTTTCCTTAGCTACTAATATCTAACAGTGTATAAACAAATATCCCTCTTTCCTTAACTACTAACACCAAAATAGTGTATACACAAATATCTCTATTCCCTCAGCTACTAATATCTAAAAGTGTATACACAAATATCCCTCTTTCCTAAGCTACTAATATCTAAAAGTGTATAAACAAATATCCCTTTTTCGTTAGCTACTAATATCAAATAGTGTATACACAAGTATCCTTAGTTCAGTAGGTACTAATATCCAATAGTGTATACACAAGTATCCCTCTTTACTTAACTACTAATATCTAACAGTAAAAAATAAAAATATCCCTCTTTTCTTAGCCACTAATATCTAACAGTGTATACACAAATATACCTCTTTTCTTAGCTACTAATATTAAATAGTGTATACACAAGTATCCCTATTTCCTTAGGTACTAATGTCTAATAGTGTATATAAAAATATCCTTCTTTCTTTAGCTACTAATATCTAACAATGTATACACAAATATCCCTCCTTTCTTTCTACTGATATCTAACAGTGTATACACAAATATCCCTCTTTCCTAAGCTACTAATTTCTAAAAGTGTATAAACAAATATCCCTTTTTCGTTAGCTACTAATATCTAACAGTGTATACACAAATATCCCTCTTTCCTTAGCTACTAATATCTAATAGTGTATACACAAATATCCCTCTTTCTTAAGCTACTAATATCTAAAAGTGTACAAAGAAATATCCCTCTTTTCTAAGCTACTAATATCTAACAGTGTATAAACAAATATCCATTTTCCTTAGCTACTAATATCAAATAGTGTATACACAAGTATCCTTATTTCAGTAGGTACTAATATCTAATAGTGTATACATAAGTATCCCTATTTCCTTAGGTACTAATATCTAAAAGTGTATAAACAAATATCCCTCTTTCTTTAGCTACTAATATCTAACAATGTATACACAAATATCCCTATTCCCTCAAGTACTAATATCTAAAAGTGTATACAAAAATATCCCTCTTTCCTAAGCTACTAATATCTAAAAGTGTATAAACAAATATCACTTTTTCGTTAGCTACTAATATCAAATAGTGTATACACAAGTATCCTTAGTTCCGTAGGTACTAATATCCAATAGTGTATACACAAGTATCCCTCTTTACTTAGCTACTAATATCAAATAGTGTATACACAAGTATCCTTAGTTCCGTAGGTACTAATATCCAATACTGTATACACAAGTATCCCTCTTTACTTAGCTACTAATATCTAACAGTAAAAAATAAAAATATCCCTCTTTTCTTAGCCACTAATATCTAACAGTGTATACACAAGTATCCCTATTTCCTTAGGTACTAATGTCTAATAGTGTATATAAAAATATCCCTCTTTCTTTAGCTACTAATATCTAACAGTGTATACCCAAATATCCCTCTTTTCTTTCTACTGATATCTAACAATGTATACACAAATATCCCTCCTTCCTTTCTACTAATATCTAACAGTGTATACACAAATATCCCTCTTTCCTAAGCTACTAATTTCTAAAAGTGTATAAACAAATATCTTTTTTTCGTTAGCTACTAATATCTAACAGTGTATACACAAATATCCCTCTTTCCTTAGCTACTAATATCTCATAGCGTATACACAAATATCCCTGTTTCCTAAGCTACTAATATCTAAAAGTGTATAAACAAATATCCCTCTTTTCTAAGCTACTAATATCTAACAGTGTATAAACAAATATCTATTTTCCTTAGCTACTAATATCAAATAGTGTATACACAAGTATCCTTATTTCAGTAGGTACTAATATCTAACAGGGTATAAACAAATATCCCTCTTTCCTCAGCTACTAATATTAACACTTTATACACAATTATCCCTCTTTTCTTAACTACTAACACCAAATAGTGTATACACAAATATCCCTCTTTCCTAAGCTACTAATATCTAAAAGTGTATAAACAAATATCCCTTTTTCTTAGCTAATAATATCAAATAGTGTATACACAAGTATCCTTAGTTCCGTAAGTACTAATGTCTAACAGTGTATACACAAATATCCCTCTTTTCATAGCTACTAATATCTAGCAATGTATACACAAATATCCCTTTTTCCTTAGCTACTAATATCAAATAGTGCATACACAAATATCCCTTATTCGTTAGCTACTAATATCAAATATTGTATACACAAGTATCCTTAGTTCCGTAGGTACTAATATCCAATAGTGTATACACAAGTATCCCTCTTTACTTAGCTACTAATATCTAACAGTAAAAAATAAAAATACCCCTTTTTTCTTAGCCACTAATATCTAACAGTAAAAAATAAAAATATCCCTCTTTTCTTAGCCACTAATATCTAACAGTGTATACACAAATATCCCTCTTTTCTTAGGTACTAATATCTAACAGTGTATACACAAATGTTCCTCTTTCCTTAGCTACTAATATCTAATAGTGTATACACAAATATCCCTCTTTCCTAAGCTACTAATATCTAAAAGTGTATACACAAATATCCCTCTTTCCTTAGCTACTAATATCAAATAGTGTATACACAAGTATCCTTATTTCAGTAGGTTTTAATATCTAATAGTGTATACACAAGTATCCCTATTTCCTTAGGTACTAATATCTAATAGTGTATATAAAAATATCCCTCTTTCCTTAGCTACTAATATCTAACAGTGTATCAACAAATATCCCTCTTTCCTTAGCTATTAATATCTAATAGTGTCTACACAAATACCCCTGTTTCCTTAGCTACTAATATCTAACAGTGTATAAACAAATATCTCTCTTTCCTTAACTACTAATATCACATAGTGTATACACAAATATCCCTCGTTCCTCAGCTACTAATATCTAACAGTGTATAAACAAATATCCCTCTTTCCTAAGCTACTAATATCAAATAGTGTATACACAAGTATCCTTAGTTCCGTAGGTACTAATATCCAATAGTCTATACACAAGTATCCCTCTTTACTTAGCTACTAATATCTAACAGTAAAAAATAAAAATATCCCTCTTTTCTTAGCCACTAATATCTAACAGTGTATACACAAATATCCCTTCTTTCTTAGGTACTAATATCTAACAGTGTATACACAAATATCCCTCTTTCAAGAGCTACTAATATCTAATAGTGTATACACAAATATCCCTCTTTCCTAAGCTACTAATATCTAAAAGTGTATCAACAAATATCCCTCTTTTCTAAGCTACTAATATCTAACAGTGTATAAACAAATATCCATTTTCGTTAGCTACTAATATCAAATAGTGTATACACAAGTTTCCTTATTTCAGTAGGTACTAATATCTAATAGTGTATACACAAGTATCCTTATTTCTTTAGGTACTAATGTCTAATAGTGAATATAAAAATATCCCTCTTTCTTTAGCTACTAATATCTTACAATGTATACACAAATATCCCTCTTTCTTTTCTACTAATATCTAACAGTGTATACACAAATATCCCTCTTTTCTAAGCTACTAATATCTAAAAGTGTATAAAGAAATATCCCTTTTTCGTTAGCTACTAATATCTAACAGTGTATACACAAATATCCCTCTTTTCTTAGCTACTAATATCTAATAGTGTATACACAAATATTTCTCTTTCCTAATCTACTAATATCTAAAAGTGTATGAACAAATATCCCTTTTTCGTTAGCTACTAATATTTAACAGTGTATACACAAATATCCCTCTTTTCTTAGCTACTAATATCTAATAGTGTATACACAAATATCCCTCTTTTTTAAGCTACTAATATCTAAAAGTGTATAAAGAAATATCCCTCTTTCCTAAGCTACTAATATCTAACAGTGTATAAACAAATATCCATTTTCCTTAGCTACTAATATCAAATAGTGTATATACAAGTATCCTTATTTCAGTAGGTACTAACATCTAATAGTGTATACACAAGTATCCTTATTTCAGTATGTACTAATATCTAATAGTGTATACACAAGTATCCCTATTTCCTTAGATACTAATGTCTAATAGTGTATATAAAAATATCCCTCTTTCTTTAGCTACTAATATCTAACAATGTATACACAAATATCCCTATTCCCTCAGCTACTAATATCTAAAAGTGTATACACAAATATCTCTCTTTCCTAAGCTACTAATATCTAAAAGTGTATAAACAAATATACCTTTTTCGTTAGCTACTAATATCAAATAGTGTATACACAAGTATCCTTAGTTCCGTAGGTTCTAATATCCAATAGTGTATACACAAGTATCCCTCTTTACTTAGCTACTAATATTTAACAGTAAAAAATAAAAATATCCTTCTTTTCTTAGCCACTAATATCTAACAGTGTATACACAAATATCCCTCTTTCTTTAGCTACTAATATCTAATAGTGTATACACAAATATCCCTCTTTCCTAAGCTACTAATATCTAAAAGTGTATAAACAAATATCTCTCTTTTCTAAGCTACTAATATCTAACAGTGTATAAACAAATATCCATTTTCCTTAGCTACTAATAGCAAATAGTGTATACACAAGTATCCTTATTTCAGTAGGTACTAATATTTAATAGTGTATACACAAGTATCCCTATTTCCTTAGGTACTAATGTCTAATAGTGTATATAAAAATATCCCTCTTTCTTTAGCTACTAATATCTAACAATGTATACAAAAATATCCCTCTTTCCTTAGCTACTAATATCTAACAGTGTATACACAAATATCGCTCCTTTTTAGGTACTAATATCTAATAGTGTATACACAAATACCCCTCTTTCCTTAGTTACTAATATCTAACAGTGTATAAACAAATATTTCTCTTTTCTTTGTTACTAATATCTAACAGTGTATAAACAAATATCCCTCTTTCCTGAGCTACTAATATTAACACTGTATACACAAATTTCCCTCTTTCCTTAACTACTAACACCAAATAGTGTATACACAAATATCCCTATTCCCTCAGCTACTAATATCTAAAAGTGTATACACAAATATCCCTATTCCCTCAGCTACTAATATCTAAAAGTGTATAAACAAATATCCCTCTTTTTTGAGCTACTAATATCTATCAATGTATAAACAAATATTACTTTTTCTTAGCCACTAATATCAAATAGTGTATACACAAGTATCCTTAGTTCCGTAAATACTAATATCTAACAGTGTATACACAAATATCCCTCTTTCTTCACCTACTAATATCTAATAGTGTATAAACAAATATCCCTTTTTCCTTAGCTACTAATATCAAATAGTGTATACACAAATATCTCTCTTTCCTCAGCGACTAATATTAATACTGTATACACAAATATCCCTCTTTCCTTAGCTACTAATATCTAAAAGTGTATACACAAATACCCCTCTTTTCTTTGCTACTAATATCTAACAGTGTATAAACAAATATCCCTCTTTCCTTAACTACTAACACCAAATAGTGTATACACAAATATCCCAATTCCCTCAGTTACTAATATCTAAAAGTGTATACACAAATATCCCTCTTTCCTAAGCTACTAATATCTAAAAGTGTATAAAGGAATATCCCTCTTTCCTAAGCTACTAATATCAAATAGTGTATACACAAGTATCCTTAGTTCCGTAGGTAATAATATCTAATAGTGTATACACAAGTATCCCTCTTTTCTTAGCTACTAATATCTAACAGTAAAAAATAAAAATATCCTTCTTTCCTTAGCTACTAATATCCAGCAATGTAAACACAAATATCCCTTTTTCCTTAGCTACTAATATCAAATAGTGTATACACAAATATCTCTCTTTCCTTAACTACTAACACCAAATAGTGTATACACAAATATCCCTATTCCCTTAGCTACTAATATCCAAAAGTGTATAAACAAATATCCCTCTTTCCTAAGCTACTAATATCTAACAGTGAATAAACAAATATCCCTTTTCCTTAGCTACTAATATCAAATAGTGTATACACAAGTATCCTTATTTCAGTAGGTACTAATATCTAATAGTGTATACACAAGTATCTCTATTTCCTTGGGTACTAATATCTAATAGTGTATGTAAAAATATCCCTCTTTCTTTAGCTACTAATATCTAACAATGTATACACAAATATCCCTCTTTCTTCACCTGCTAATATCTAATAGTGTATAAACAAATATCTTTTTTTCCTTAGCTACTAATATTAATACTGTATACACAAATATCCCTCTTTCCTTAACACTAACATCAAATAGTGTATACACAAATATCCCTCATTCCTCAGCTACTAATATCTAATAGTGTATACACAAGTATCCCTCTTTTCTTAGCTACTAAAATCTAACAGTAAAAATTAAAAATATCCCTCTTTTTTTATCTAGTAATATCTAATAGTGTATAAACAAATATCTCTCTTTTCTTAGCTATTAATATCTAATAGTGTAGCCAAAAATATCCCTCTTTCCTTAGGTACTAATATCTAGCAATGTATACACAAATATCCCTTTTTCCTTAGCTACTAATATCAAATAGTGTATACACAAGTATCCCTTTTTCCTTAACTACTAAACCAAATTGTGTATACACAAATATCCCTATTCCCTTAGCTTCTAATATCTAAAAGTGTATACACAAATATCCCTTCTTCCTAAGCTACTAATATCTAAAAGTGTATAAACAAATATCCCTCTTTCCTAAGCTACTAATATCTAACAGTGTATAAACAAATATCCCTTTTTCATAGCTATTAATACCAAATAGTGTATACACAAGTATCCTTATTTCAGTAGGTCCTAATATCTAATAGTGTATATAAAAATATCCTTCTTTCTTTAGCTACTAATATCTAACAATGTATACACAAATATCCCTCTTTCCTTAGATACTAATATCTAACAGTGTATAAACAAATATCCCTTTTTTCTTAGCTACTAATATCAAATAGTGTATACACAAATATCCCTCTTACCTCATCGACTAATATTAATACTGTATACACAAATATCCCTCTTTTCTTAGGTACTAATATCTAACAGTGTATATACAAATATCCCTCTTTCCTCATCTACTAATATCTAATATTGTATACACAAATATCCCTCTTTCTTAGCTATTAATATCTAATAGTGTAGCCAAAAATATCCCTTTTTTTGGTACTAATATCTAACAGTGTATAAAGAAATATCCCTCTCTCCTTAGATACTAATATTTATCAGTGTATACATAAATATCCCTCTTTTTTAGCTACTAATATCTAATAGTGTAGACAAAAATATCCCTCTTTTCTTAGGTATTAATATTTAACAGTGTATACACAAATATCAATCTTTCCTTAGCTACTAATATCTAATAGCGTATTTACAAATATCCTTCTTTTACTAGCGACTAATATCTAATAGTTGATACACAAATATCCTTCTTTCCTTAGCTACTAATATCAAATAATGATGATTTCAAATACATTAAGTTATTTTTCATTGTAATAAGGTGATAGTCCACTTTATTTTACGCTGTTTATAATGCTAGGAAGATCTGATCAAGGGAAATATCTTACATAGATCAGGTCTAAAATTAGACCAATAATAGATATAGATTTTTAAGAATATTTTCTTACGTTTTTATTTATAGAGCTTAAAATGTATTGTTTAATCAGTCAGGTTCTTTTGCCGTTTGCAGCATTTTTGGCCACAAACCCAATAATATTTCTCAAGGTTTTTCAAGTAGACAGTCGTAGTAATAATAATAAGACAATAATCAAAATAAGACAGGAACAGGTGTACTGAATATTAAAAAATGGCGTAGTATGCCTTTCTTATGGCACATATTAACCCAATTCAACAATAAAAGAAACATTTTAATCTGGATATTCCATCTTTTTTTATCTTTTTGCAGGCGAAATAGTTTATACACTATTGGACAGCTGATCAAAATGGACGGTAAATTATTTTAAATTCACTAACCTTAATTAACTAACACGAGTCTTTTCATTTTTTAAGTTAAATATCTCAGTTGCTAACTGTTCACTTCATCAGCTTATTCTCTATAACTCTATTGAGCTTTCATAAGTATAGACATGTTGTAATTGTTTCAAAACGTTATGATGCAGACATGTAAGTCCTAACGTCAGGTTTCATACAGAGTTCTCTGAATGTTAGTTGTGTAACAGAGATTCACTAATTATTATAAATCTTGACGTGTTTTAGGTTTTTGTACAAATTGAACATAAAATGGCTAAACTGATATAGATTTGTTTATTTGTTTTGAATTTTTCGCAGAGCTACACGAGGGTTATCTCCTTTAGCCGTCCCTAAATTAGCAGTGTTTGTTTGTTTGTTTTAGAATTTCGCGCAAAGCTACTTGAGGGTTATCTGCGCTAGCCGTCCCTAAATTTGCAGTGTAAGGATAGAGTGAAGGCAGCTAGTTACCATCACCCACCACCAACTCTTGAGCTACTCTTTTACCAACGAATAGTGGGATTGACCGTAACGTTATAACGCCCACACAGCTGAAAGGTCGAGCATGTTTGGTGCGACGGGGCTGCGAACCCTCGACCCTTAATTTACGAGTCGAGTGCCTTAACCACCAGGCCATGCCGGGTCCTGACATTTAGTTTTAAGTGCTGTTAATCAAATGTATTTTTTTTCCTGTAACACTTAAGTGCCTAACTTAAGCCTTTTACAACACCATTTAGTAAGACGTGAATACAAAAACGAAAGTGTTGGTTAGCTCCATAGACGTTCTACCTGTAACTGAAATACACCAATCAACACAGATAATTTTCTTCTATGATAGACGAATAAATATCAAAGTAACTCAGAAATATTTATACCAAACAAGCAGTACTGGCATTTATATAATTTACCATAATTGTTCCTAATATCCGTTGATCAGTTTGTCACATCGGACTAACTGTTGCGTCCATCGAAGGGAAATAGTGCTTTGTATTTTAGCATTACAAGTGGGGGTAAACACAACAGTATTCCACAGGAAGATCATTCATTAACAAAATAAAAACTTCTCACAGGGTTTTTTTTAACAATAAAAATAATTTCGTTGACTCTACTTATGCCAACATTATTAACCTTTGAACAAAATATATTCCACCATACCTAACCTTTTAAGTATATATTTCACGATCATTGTTTGTTTTGAATTTCGCACAAAGCTACTCGAGGGCTATCTGTGCTAGCCGTCCCTAATTTAGCAGTGTAAGACTAGAGGGAAGGCAGCTAGTCATCACCAGCCACTGCGGAGTCTTGAGCTACTCTTTTACCAACGAATAGTGGGATTGACGGTCACATTATTACGCCCCCACGGCTGAAAGGGCGAGCATGTTTGGCGCGATGGGAATGCGAACTCGCGACCCTCGGATTACGAGTCGCACGCCTTAACACGCTTGGCCAAGCCAGGCCTCAGAGAAAATACTGCAAATTAATATCTTTGATGTTTTTAATTATTTATGAAGACAAAGATGCTACCAATGGGTGTCTAAAAAACATCTTTATCCAACATTAGTAATCGTGTCCTTTGTGAAGAGTTTTCAATTTATTTTTTATTATAATGTTTCTCAAATGTGAATGATTTTTACTCTCAGATACCTTCAGATGAAATTGTATCTACTTTTATTAAATTTAATCAAGATTGTTATTAAACGTAATGAGATTTAGTTTTGTTTAAAACAAACAAAAAATGACAGAAACTTTAAATTTTTCATAGGATACTGACAAAGACGCATAATTTTAAATCTTTTATAAGATAATTAAAAAGACGTATAATTTTAAATCGTTCATAAGACAGTGATGACAAAGAATAATGTTAAACCTTAGAATATATATTTACGCAACATCAAAAAATTCACACCAAGCACATGAAACATGGAGTAAATGAACTAATTTTTATAAAATTCGCAAAACATGTAACATAACAAAGAACAGTTAAAATTAAATCTTTACTTCTTACACAAAATAACAAAATGATTCTAATTTGACTTTCACCAAAATATTCTCAGTATACGTTTTCTAGTCTAATCCATTTTGACATCTCCAGGTGTAGAAACGTATATTTATGTAGAATTAATACATCGGTAACGAATCACATGGGCTCCGCATGGCCAGGTGGGTGAAGACACTCGACTCATAAACTAAAGGTCGAGGGTTCGAATCCCCGTCACACTAAACATGTTCGCCCTTTCAGCCGTGATGGCGTTATAATGTGACGGTCAATCCCATTATTCTTTGGTAAAAGAGTAGCCCACGAGTTGGCGGTGTGTGGTGATGACTAGCTGCCCTACCTCTAGTCTTACACTGCTGACTTACGGACGGCTAGCGCAGATAGCCCTCGAGTAGCTTTGCGCGAAATTAAAAAAACAAACAAACAAACGAATCACATTATCCAAATCGCATAATTTCTTTTGAAATTATTCCAGAAACATTACGTTTGGTGAGAATGTCATGACATTTTTTATAGACATACACACACGTGTGTGTGTGTGTCTATGAATACTAAATAATGTAATCCTAAAGTTCTAAACCATTAACATTAAGTTACTCCGCGCTTGTAGAAAGTTTCTGTAGAACTACTGTGAATTTTTTTCGTTTTTAATTAAACTGGACTTAATTTAAAGACATATTAACATGATTTAAGTCTCTACACTCAAGGGCCACCTTGTTTTATTACTTTGAAACTCGCAGTGTTCATCACTGGACGTTTACTGGCATCGTTTACTTAGAAGAAAAAAAACAGTTTCGACAAAAATCGACCTGGGTTCGACAGCGGCTCATCTTCTTTATTCAGGTATCGAAATTTTCTGTGATTAAATTTGTAAAAATTATGGTCGTTATGGGTCTTCCATAACACCTACTCATAAAGTAGGAGGGAAAATCGTCGTGTTATTTCATGCGTATCCGGCCGTAGATAAGTGTGACTTTACAAATCAACAATGCGAGAGACTCCCTTGAAATAAAAATGTATCTCAGAACGGCTGGTATGGTTATTAACACTTTTATTGATAAGCAGAGAACAACGTTTTGATCTTCTAATGTCATCTTCAGATCAACCAAATTAATTTGCTTTATTAGTAAAAATATTGATACCCGTACCAGCCGTTCTGAGATACAAGATTTTGATGAATGTGAACAAGTTCGTGTGATAGATGTCACTTGCAGAACATTCTAAATAACATTTCCAAAATTTTGCGAATTACTCGCGAAAGTATTTCAGGGGTAATTCATTCCGTTCACAATGAATGAATTTAATAAAGGCTTAATACCCTTAGTTTCTTGTCTTTAGAAATACAGTATTGGAGTATAAGACTCTCAGATTTTTGTCTTTAGAAATACAGTATTGAGGTATGAGACTCTCAGATTTTGTCTTTAGAAATACAGTATTGAAGTATAAGACTGTCAGATTTTTGTCTTTAGAAATACAGTATTGAAGTATAAGACTCTCAGATTTTTGTCTTTAGAAATACAGTATTGAAGTATAATAATGTCAGATTTTTGTCTTTAGAAATACAGTATTGAAGTATAAGACTCTCAGATTTTTGTCTTTAGAAATACAGTATTGAAGCATAAGACCCTCAGATTTTTGTCTTTAGAAATACAGTATTGAGGTATAAGACTCTCAGTTTCTTGTCTTTAGAAATACAGTATTGAAGTATAAGACTCTCGGTTTCTTGTCTTTAGAAATACAGTATTAAAGTATAAGACCCTCAGATTTTTGTCTTTAGAAATACAGTATTGAGGTATAAGACTCTCAGATTTTTGTCTTTAGAAATACAGTATTGAGGTATGAGACTCTCAGATTTTGTCTTTAGAAATACAGTATTGAAGTATAAGACTGTCAGATTTTTGTCTTTAGAAATACAGTATTGAAGTATAAGACCCTCAGATTTTTGTCTTTAGAAATACAGTATTGAAGTATAATAATGTCAGATTTTTGTCTTTAGAAATACAGTATTGAGGTATAAGACTCTCAGCTTTTTGTCTTTAGAAATACAGTATTGAAGCATAAGACCCTCAGATTTTTGTCTTTAGAAATACAGTATTGAGGTATAAGACTCTCAGTTTCTTGTCTTTAGAAATACAGTATTGAAGTATAAGACTCTCGGTTTCTTGTCTTTAGAAATACAGTATTAAAGTATAAGACCCTCAGATTTTTGTCTTTAGAAATACAGTATTGAGGTATAAGACTCTCAGATTTTTGTCTTTAGAAATACAGTATTGAGGTATAAGACTATCAGATTTTTGTCTTTAAAAATATAGTATTGAAGTATAAGACTCTCGGTTTCTTGTCTTTAGAAATACAGTATTAAAGTATAAGACCCTCAGATTTTTTCTTTAGAAATACAGTATTGAAGTATAAGACCCTCAGATTTTTGTCTTTAGAAATACAGTATTGAGGTATAAGACTCTCAGATTTTTGTCTTTAGAAATACAGTATTGAGGTATAAGACTATCAGATTTTTGTCTTTAGAAATACAGTATTGAAGAAAAAGACTCTCGGTTTCTTGTCTTTAGAAATACAGTATTAAAGTATAAGACCCTCAGATTTTTGTCTTTAGAAATACAGTATTGAGGTATAAGACTCTCAGATTTTTGTCTTTAGAAATACAGTATTGAGGTATGAGACTCTCAGATTTTGTCTTTAGAAATACAGTATTGAAGTATAAGACCCTCAGATTTTTGTCTTCAGAAATACAGTATTGAAGTATAAGACTCTCAGTTTCTTGTCTTTAGAAATACAGTATTGAGGTATAAGACTCTCAGATTTTTGTCTTTAGAAATACAGTATTGAAGTATAAGACCCTCAGATTTTTGTCTTCAGAAATACAGTATTGAAGTATAAGACTCTCAGTTTCTTGTCTTTAGAAATACAGTATTGAGGTATAAGACTCTCAGATTTTTGTCTTTAGAAATACAGTATTGAAGTATAAGACCCTCAGATTTTTGTCTTCAGAAATACAGTATTGAAGTATAAGACTCTCAGTTTCTTGTCTTTAGAAATACAGTATTGAGGTATAAGACTCTCAGTTTCTTGTCTTTAGAAATACAGTATTGAAGTATAAGACCCTCAGATTTTTGTCTTTAGAAATACAGTATTGAGGTATAAGACTCTCAGATTTTTGTCTTTAGAAATACAGTATTGAGGTATAAGACTATCAGATTTTTGTCTTTAAAAATATAGTATTGAAGTATAAGACTCTCGGTTTCTTGTCTTTAGAAATACAGTATTAAAGTATAAGACCCTCAGATTTTTTCTTTAGAAATACAGTATTGAAGTATAAGACCCTCAGATTTTTGTCTTTAGAAATACAGTATTGAGGTATAAGACTCTCAGTTTCTTGTCTTTAGAAATACAGTATTGAAGTATAAGACTCTTGGTTTCTTGTCTTTAGAAATACAGTATTAAAGTATTAGACCCTCAGATTTTTGTCTTTAGAAATACAGTATTGAGGTATAAGACTCTCAGATTTTTGTCTTTAGAAATACAGTATTGAGGTATGAGACTCTCAGATTTTGTCTTTAGAAATACAGTATTGAAGTATAAGACCCTCAGATTTTTGTCTTCAGAAATACAGTATTGAAGTATAAGACTCTCAGTTTCTTGTCTTTAGAAATACAGTATTGAGGTATAAGACTCTCAGATTTTTGTCTTTAGAAATACAGTATTGAAGTATAAGACTCTCAGATTTTTGTCTTCAGAAATACAGTATTGAAGTATAAGACTCTCAGTTTCTTGTCTTTAGAAATACAGTATTGAGGTATAAGACTCTCAGTTTCTTGTCTTTAGAAATACAGTATTGAAGTATAAGACTCTCAGATTTTTGTCTTTAGAAATACAGTATTGAAGTATAAATATTTACAGATGTCGCCTTTAGAAACATTACGAAGTTTGAACATTCACAGTTTATTTTCATTAAACATATTATACGGAAAGTTCAAAATTCTCAATTTCTTGGAATTAGAAATACTGTTGTGGATATTAAAAAATATCTCAGTTTTTTGTCTTTATAAATATTGTATTAGAAAGGTCATGATTTGATATTTTGATTAGGATATGACTTATAGAAAGAAGCTGTATACTTCGACACAACGCCTACCTGATGACCTAGAATCCTTTCTCGCTGAGATGCCCGGGTAATTAGTCACTAGCATGTTTGTATTACAATATATACACTGTTATTTCAGCCATTTTCTTTTTAGTTAACTACCAATCTATGGTCATCTATTTCACTTTAGATGTTTCAGCTAATGAGATAAAGCTTAACATAATGATAATTATTGAAATAATAACGAGCTATTCACATTATATGTGAATATAATGCAAGTCAAGGGATCTTTGTTGCCTGATTTATCTTTAAAATGTCCTTTTAAACTGTCCAAAAACGAATAAGATCCATGATTTATGTGCGAAAGTTGGTTTCACGCCAACTATTTGTCATGTTTCTTACCATGTTATTTATTATATTATTTTTATGTTATTCAACACTCCCCTAGTTTTTGTTACCATTGTGTTTACTTTTCTTTTGTCTTGTTCTCTTCTATACAAAAACCTCTCTGATTCTTAACACTTAATGTAGATTTTGTGTGTGTGTTTGTCTTGAATTTCGCACAAAGCTACTCCAGAGCTATCTGTGCTAGCCGCCCCTCATTTAACAATGTAAGATTGGAGGGAAGACAGCTAGTCATTACCACCCACGCCAACTCTTGGGTTACTCATTTACCAAGGAATTATGGGATTGACCGTACCTCGATAACGCCCCCACGGCTGAAAGAGCGAGCATGTTTGGTGTGAGGAGGATTCAAACCCGCGACTCGAGTGTCGACCACCTGGCCACGCAGGGCCTTATAGATTTTGATATAATTTATCTTTCATCACACCCTTTAGCATTAACGCAGTCCGGCATGGCCAGGTGGTTAAGGCACTCGACTCGTAATTTTAGGGTTGGCTAGCACAGATAGCTTTGATGTAGCTTTGAGAGAAATTTAAAACAAACAAAACACTGTTCTGGGCCCAGAAAACACTTCAAATAGAAGAGCGAACAACGTTTCGACCTTCTTCGGTCATCGTCAGGTTCACAAAGAAAGGGTTACTGGTCGGAAGCTGACCACATGTTTGGGAGGGGTTGTATAATTGAGTGTTGCAATGTAGAGGGCGCGGTTTGAATATATAATTTTGTCTATAATATTAATATAGGTATAATGGTGTTCCTTTATATTGGTTTATTTTGGGTTTAAGTTGTTGTATAAGTAAGGCTTCTTTAATTTTTCGTTTGTTTATGTTTGTTTCTTTATTTAGTATTTTAGTGTTTTCTATGGTTATGTTGTGTCCATTTGACTTGCAGTGTTCGAAAACGTGTGAAGGTGACTTTTTATGTTCTTTGAATCTGGTTTCCATTTTTCTACTTGTTTCTCCTATATAGAAGTCGTGGCAGTTATCACATTGTATTTTATAAATAATGTTGGTGTGGTGTTTGTCAGTGTAGTTCTTACATAGTATAGACCTTAGTTTTGTGCCTGGTTTTTGAATAAATTTAGTGTTAACTGGAATGTTATATTTTGTTACTAGTTTTTGCCAAATGTTGGTTATTTGTTTGCTGATGTCAGGAATATATGGTATACAGCAGTATATGGTTTCGTGATTTTTTGATTCGTGAGATATATTTACTTTTGTTGGTTGATTTTGCTTTCTGTCTAGGTGTGTGCGTATAATGTTTTCTACGGTTTGTGGAGGAAACTTATTAATGTTGATGAAGTGTTGTTTTATTTTATCTAATTCATCGTTAATTTTATCTGGTGAGCATAGTTTTATGGCTGTGTTTATCTGGTTTCTTAGTATGTTGAGTTTTTGTTTTGTTTCATGTGCTGAGTCCCAAGGAATGTATAGTCCAGTATGGGTGATTTTTCGGTGGATTTCTGTTTTGAATTGTGTGTCGGTTCTTATAATTTTGAGGTTAAGAAATGATATTTGATTGCTTTCTTCCTGTTCACATGTGAAGTTAATGTTGGGATGTATAGAGTTAATGTGAGTGAAAAAGTTAAGTATGTGTTCTGTAGATTCGAATCCCGCAACCGTGTCATCTACATATCTGTACCAGTATAGTGGTGGATGTAATGCTGTATTAATTGCTTGTGTTTCAATTTGTGTCATAAAAATATTGGCTAGAACTGGCGATACTGGGTTGCCCATGCTTAGGCCATTTGTTTGTATATAGTTTTGGTTGTTGAACATGAAGTTTGTCTTTATTGTGGTGAATTCTATGAGGGTTGCTAACTGGTTACTGGGAATGTCTATGGTTGAGTTAGGGTCTCAGATATAGAGTTCTAAGGCTATCTTGCAGGCTTCTGTTGTTGGAACTTCTGTGAAGAGGGATATAACATCAAAACTGGCCATTAAGGCTTTATGATTAAGTTGATTTAGATTGGACTTGAAATTAAAAGAGTCTTTGATGAATGAGCTGGCTGATGTTGCATATTTGGAGAATGCCCATGCTATGTATTTACCAAGATTGTAGTTAAACGATTCATATGTTGACATTATTGGTCGTAATGGACAATCTGGTTTATGAGGTTTGGGGATGCCGTATATTTGCGGTGTGCGTGAGTCGGTTTTACGTAGGTAGGAATTTGAAGTGTTTTCTGGGCCCAGAAGAGCCGTTTTTGCATATAAAAGTTCTCAACAAGTGGGTTTCTCGACATCACTGAAACAAAACACTGATTAACGCAAACATCAATGTTAGTAATTTAATATACATATCATGTGTAGCATGGAATACCTTTTTTAGAAATAAAGGCAGTATATATGAATATATTTGTCTTAATAAAAACTCATATAAATCAGACTATGTAACACATAGGTAGGAAATGTCAGTAACTATTTTACATTACACTTATACTCATATAAATCAGGCTATGTAACACATAGGTAGGGAATGTCAGTAACTATTTTACCTTATATTTATACTCATATAAATCAGGCTATGTAACACATAGGTAAGGGAATGTCAGTAACTATTTTACATTATACTTTCCCGTATTTACGCTCATAGGCTTATTTGTCGTTTTATGAAGAAGATGTCGAAAAGTATTAGAAATAACGTCATATTAAAACTTGAAGATATTTATGTTAGAGCTTGCAGGTATTTACATAAATACATTTATTAAAATACGAACACGAAAGTACAGTTTATTTTTTAATTTCGCGCAAAGCTACTCGAGGGCTATCTGCGCTAGCCGTACCTAATTTAGCAGTGTAAGACTAGAGGGAAGGCAGCTAGTCATCACCACTCACTTTTGGGCTACTCTTTTATCAACGAATAGTAGGATTGACCATAGCTTTATCACGCCCACACGGTTGGGAGGGCGAGCATGTTGGGTGTGACTGGGATTCGAACCCGCGACCCTCGGATTACAAGTCGAACGTCTTAACACGCTTGGCCATGCTGGGCCCACGAAAATATATGATACTTGAAAACACATTTAAATGTATTATAATGAGGCAAAATTATATTTCAACTTATAAACATATTACTACATTTAACACGTAAATCTTTTCTTTACGGAATAAAGACAAGGCAGAGAGAACTAAAGGAACTTTCAAAGAATCGTATCATTTTGTTTTTCTTAACTGTGTAAAATACATTAAAATAACCTACATGCTTTTGGAAGTTTGTGGTACTTACGTAGTCGTCCTTTTTGATATAGTTTCGACTGTTGTTTACCGACATTTAATTTTTATCAAACTCACCAAGATTCCGAAAACTGTTTTGAATAAATCATTGACTTATTCATAACTGCTGAGGGGATTATAACCAGTTAAGTAGAAAGTTAAACAACGAATTGTTACGCCTTTTTGTTACAGTATCAAAACCTTGTTTTTACATTGTAGATTTATAACTGAGTTACTGAGGATTGTAATCCAGAGTCACTTTTTAAGGTGTCTGTAAATTACGTGAGTTCAAGAGTATCTCTGAAATAGTATAATAATTCAAAACAGAAAATTTAACCTCTTGGCACCAGGTGGCGACTATATAAATGTATTAAACATCTCTGGCTGTAATCGTACGCTAACATTGTTCATAGGATTCGTTACTTCTTTATTCCAACTGAAAATCAAGATTTGTGATTAGAACACACCGTGTAGTGTAGAGCGTGAGCCCTGGCGCGTGAATTAGTTTAATTGTTCTCTACCTGAAAGAAAAAAAGAAGTATTTAAAGGAAGAGCACGTGCCACATCTTTGTTGAGTTCACTTATTAATTAAGTCTCCCTTCACACACAGTGTCAATCATGTGGAATACACTGATATTTCAATTATAAGAATCTCTCTTTGCCTTAAGTTACCGCATTATTCAACACTGAACACTTTATGTGTAGGACCATTAAGTGATATAAGCGTCGTTTTTCAAAGTTGATTCCTTACGTACAAATAGAATGTTGCAAGTGTACTTTCAGTGCACACTTGAGGTGTCATATAATTTTCGACTTCAACCCACTGCTTTATTTCTTGTCTAGCCTGAGGATTATGTGTTTTCTGTATTTTAAATCGATGTAATTAACAAGATACCTGTCGATCATGTAACAATGAAGGTTCCTAATAAATCAACTGATGGAGGTGTTGTTTTACGTCACAAGTTCGTGGGAAGATAACTCCTATGGGTTAATCACAGAAATGAAACATGTCAAAAACGTAACTCTCAGGTGGTGTGTGTTTGTGTTTTCTTATTGCAAAGCCACATCGGACTATATGCTGAGTCCACCGAGGGGAATCGAACCCCTTATTTTGCGCTCTGAGGTACTAACAGAAAAAAAAGCAGAAAACTACGTAAGGGGCTATCTCTACTATGCCTACCACGTGTATCCAATTTGAGTTTCAAGTTTCCACAAACTCGCTGCTGTGTCACTAGGAAACATGTAAACTCAATCACTGAGAATACTGTGTCATATTTACTTACCAAAATATAATATAAAATATTTAAAAAAAAACAGGAAAACTAGAACAGTTAATAAGTTCATTAAATGTCCAAATGACAATGTTCATTCGACAGACTGTTTATCTTTCTACATAAATATTAAAACCATAGAGAACAACTGGGAGGCTTAGCTTTAGATTAAGCGGAGAGTAGAACATGAAGTCCTTTCTCTTATATTCACCCAATTAGGCACACAGCGATGTTTTTCAGGTTACAGTTCGGTAACAAGAGTCACTTAATTGGATATTTTCGTGATGGGTGATCTCGGGTTAAGTTTTTTTTCTTCCTATTAACAAAAGTTTGAAGTCGTTTAAAAAAAATGAAGCATTTACTTGTCTTAATTTTTATCATATCTCACAAACCTTCAACAATTTTCAAGATTTTGGAAAGCCCTTGTTACAGAAATTTTAAGTTTAGAAATTTTTTGTTTGTGTTGTTTGTTGTTGTTTTTTTAATTTTGCTCAAAGCTACATTAGGGTTATTTGCGTTAGCCGACCCTAATTTAACAATGGAAGACTAGACACCAGGCCACCATTCATCACCATCGAACGTCTGCTCTAGGGCTAGTCTTTTACCAATGAATAATGAGATTGACTGTCACAGAATAACCCCCCCTACCCCCCACGGTTTAAAGTGTCAGCATGGTGTAGTGGCATTCAAACCAGCGCCTGTCAGATTACGAATTGAGCGCTCAAACCATCTGGCCATTCGGGGGCTGATGTTTAGAGATCTAGTGTTTATATGATTGTTATAAGTGATCGTCCAAGTTTTTAAGAAATAAAAGGAAATAAAATATTTTAACAGTGAAAAAGTTTGATACTTCTTACAATGAACTTACGTCTCTGTGTGATTCAAGATTCTGATCCCTCGTATTTAGGGATTTAGAACACCTGAAATCAAGAATCCAGGGATTTATGGCACCCAAAACTTAGTATTCAAGAATTTACAATACTCGAAGCCAAATATTCAGAGATATGATATAACCAAAACCAAGATTTTAATGACATAGGTCTTTCAAATATTCAGTGATTTAAGGTGTCTGAAACTAGTTATTCAAGAGTTTGTGATCCCACAAATCTGGTATTTAGAGATACTAATATATGTTATTTTCTAGGAACATTTGTTCTAAATACACGCTAACAATGGATTTCAATATTTTTGTTCACCTAATAAGTGTTAAAAATGATTTGAGACTACTTAATAAAGTTAACATTCTATTTAAATCTTTCAAGTGATTTAGCGGTAAGTCTGAAGGCTTATAAACACATACAGATTGCATAACGTACAGCCTTACTCTTGACAACAAAGTTAGATTGGTATCTTTGGTTACTTTGTCTTGCTTGTTTTAGAACAATTAATGAAATATTATAATTCGTGTCAGAAGCCTTAACTTAAACGTTTCGCTTAATACGGGATAGATAATCATTACGCATAAAATAATGTGATGTAATAGAACGGATAATGCAAGTGGCATAATGCACTCGCGATGCTAAATCACGCGTGATAACCAGGTAAATGAATCGCATACACACAAAATGAACCCAATCAATAACCCAAACACTTTCTAAAGACAGAAGTTCCTTCTTTAGGGATAATTTGTGAATGTGTCTGTACAAAATAATAAAGTTTCTTCCGAAAGGGCTGAAATGATCGGGTTTTTTGTTTTGTAAGACACGAGAAATACAAATCAGTTACGAACAAGGAGAGAGACTGTACAGTCCTGATATTCAGAGAAAGCATGCGTGCTTAGTAACCATGTTATCATGTAAGTGTCACGAGGTTACCACCTCTTATCCGAGAAAGGACAAACTCGTTATAAATTATTGTAGAAGCTGGTTTAACTAATTGAAACATATACCTAAAGCTATTAAAATAAGAAATATCAGTATGGAAGACTTGTGAAATGGATCTAAAAAAACATAAAAACATTACTTGAAAAAAACCCTTCCGATGACGTATCAAGCATAATGATTTTATTGATGTTTTCACATAATGTCCGAGAAACGAAAGGTAAGTCTAGAGTCTTGCAACACTAAAATCCGAAGTTTGATTCCTCTTGGTGAGCACAGCAGATAGTGCAATGTGGCTTTTCTCTCAAACGAGCATGAAAACAAACCGTGTTATCAAAGTATATACAAATATAGAGTACATTATACTAAAACAATTTCAGAGCACCACAAATCAGGTACAGTCCATGTCGTCACATCCTGTCATGGTCTATTTGACGAAGCTGCGTGTCGATACATTATACGAGAACTACGGTTTTCAAGAGTTAAAAATCCATAGTTATTCCGCTACTTAAGGAATATCATGTGTACCTGTTTCGTATTCCAGCTTCTTGAGTTATGCAACGTTTCAACAGACATGTCGAGGAAGCAACATAAATTACTTTTATAGGGGAACTGCTTGATTATTTTATGTACTATTGCCTAGCACATGCGACACTGACCATTATGTCTGCAAATTTCCATATTTAACGAGACGCTGTACTTTGTTTACTACAGCAGGGGTACGACTTGTTGCCTTCTTTTTGTCGGTCCTGATACCCCAAAATGATCAGCATTTCTTTTCCACTGGGTTGTTACACACCTTTTCGAAAAGCGACCAGTTTTCAGTGGAAACATATTATCCATATAATGTTCTATAGGTCGTATTTGCCTCGTAGTTTGCTAACTTGAATATAACATACATTCAACCTCTTATCCTTTACCAAATGTAACCTTTGCGCAATTATCAGAATGAATTATAATATTTAATTTACACTTAGTCTAAAATAGATTTATAAATAAAACTAAATTATTTCAAAATGTTCAGACATATTCTGAAAGTAAACGATTAAACTTTCTGTATTACCGTTCATTTCTTGTATATTTTTAGCATTTTTATGAGTTTTTTGAGAAGTCATTTTTATACTTTCGCATACAGGCCCAACATAGCCAGGTGGTTAAGGCACTCGACTCCCAATTCGAGGGTCAAGGGTTCAAACTCACGCCACATATAACATGTTCGCCCTTTAATCCGTGGGGGTATTATAAATCGACGGTCAGCCCCACCATTTGTTAGTAAAAGAGTAGCACAAGAGTTGGCGGTGGGTGGTGATGATTAGATGCCTTCCCTCAGGTCTTACACTACAAAATTAGAGAAGGATGGTACAGATAGCGCTAGTGTAGCTTTGTACGAAATTCAAAACAAACAAAAATCTCACATATTTTTTTTTATTTTTGGGCAAATTGGGGTGAAATAATTTAAAAATTAACTGAACTGTTTATACGGTGTTTTACACTTTGAAGTTGTTGACACACAACAATGTTTTCAATTTTAATGTAAAATATAAAGTTAAGACATCTGACGTTTGAATACAGTTCATGATACAAAAGTTTGTTTTAGAGAGAATTTACATTCGTTATTCGTTCTGTTACGGTCAGTTTAAAATACTTTCTCAACGAATACTCTTTAAAAATTCTCATTTCATATGCTGTTATTTTAAGGGATGCTTTATTTTTATGTGAAACTGAAATATTATATTAACCACGAAAGTAGTAATTTTGTTTTTGTTTTTTATAAAGCAGCGTGATTCGTGGTCAATCAAACAGCTGTTTACATCGGCAGAAGGAACCTTTCATGACTTCTATCGTTCTAAGAATATGTTTATGGCCGGCCCGGCATGGCCAGGTGGGTTAAGGCGTTCGATTCGTAATCCGAGGGTCGCGGGTTCGAATCGCCGTCACACGAAACATGTTCGCCTTTTCAGCTGCGAGTGCGTTATAATGTTACGGTCAATCCCACGATTCGTTAGTAAAAGAGTAACCCAAGAGTTGGCGGTGAGTGATGATGACTAGCTGCCTTCCCTCTAGTGTTACACTGCTAAATTAGGGACAACTAGCGCAGATAGCCCTCGAGTAGCTTTGCGCGAAATTCCAAAAACAAACAAACAAAACAAGAATATGTTTAGTTTGTATCAATTTCGTCTCATTCTTGTCACAAAGCTGGATTCTTTTTAGAAAGAATTCTCTTTTCGTCTGATTCTTGATTCACTACGTGACTGTTTGGAGGGGAAAGATTATATCTACGTGGATCACGTGCATGAGGTAGTAGTGTAATTGTATCGACCTCTGTTTAGCCGCTAAACTGAGGAAGTAAAGTACATTATGTCTGGCGAACTACCCCAATATTATTATTTATCAACAACTACAGCAAGTTAAACAGTCACGTTTAGGGTATAACATGTAGACTTTTTCCCTTCACTACTTGTACAAACAATCTCTGCAATTTGTCTACCAGATGTATTAATTTTTTACTTGTATGATCAATGAAAGTACTTAATAAGATTCATCATTATTTTCTTACATTAGATTATCAAATTTCTACTGATATACTTGTTTACTACATATTATACACTTACTGCATTAAAATTAGACATAAACGAACACTGTACTCCTAATATGATGATCGTGGGTTCGAATCCCTCTCACAACAAACATGCTCGACCTTTCAACTGTTGGGGCATTATAAAGTGACGTTCAATACCACTATTCGTTGGTAAAAGAGTAGCCCAAAAGTTGGCGGAGAGTGGTTATGACTAGCTGCCTTCCCTCTAGTCTTACACTGCTAAATTAGGGACGGCTAGAGGAGATAGCTCTCGAGTAGCTTTGTGCAAAATTCTAAAATGCAAAAAAACAAACAAAAACAACAATTTCAAAAAACGAACGAAAAAAGTGCCTTGGGTTGGATGCTGGGACTTACTGAGAATACAATACATATAAGAGAATGACACGTACAGTTTATCATTAAACATTCAATTGATGTTGGAGTGATGCGTAAAAGAAAGAAATTAGTTTAAATAGTTCAAAATCAAAGGTAGCCTCGGGATACGACGTGCCACAATGTACATTTCATATAATTATTTACCTTGTTTTAAAGATATTCTTACGCATTCGAACATATTAACCTAACTCTCATTGGACCGGATGAAACAAATGTTTAGAGTATTGAGTGACTTAGTGTTTCGTGCACCAAGGTTTGGAGTGGAAGGCCCAAGGTTCGAGCCGCGATATTCTGATAAACACACTGGAAGCCTTTAACTGTGACATTCAATCCCGTTGTTTGTTAAGAGAAGTCACATGAAAAATCCACACACGTTTACCACGGTACAGTACATTACCACTCTCACAGGTATTTAAAACATCACGTTGTAACAAAGTTAAGTGGTAGAGGCACTCAGTATAGTGCATATCTCTGAGGCACTCAATGTAGTGCATGTCTCCAAGACACTCAATGTAGTGCACATCTCCCAGGAACTCAATGTAGTGCATGTCTCTAAGACACTCAATGTAGTGCACATCTTCCAGGCACTCAATGTAGTGCATATCTTCGAGACATTCAGTATGGTGTATAACTTGGAAACACTCAGTATGGTGTATAACTTCAAGACAGTATAGTGTATAACTTCGCAGTGCAGCGTTAATCATCTTCGATTCTTAACAACTAAGAAAATGTATCCTTTTCTCTCTTGTTATACAGACCGTTTTAGGTAGGACAGTGAGGAACCATATTCTACATATGTCGATTAGACATTATCAAAATTAGGTAATTTTTGAATGAGTTGTAGCGAAAATATGTTTGAAAACTTGCTGTAATCTTGACCTTTCAAAAGTCAGTCAGTTCTAAGTTGGGTTTTTCTCCAAACTTATTCAGTCGGTTTCGAGAAATCTGACAAACACACAAGGGGTGAAAACATAACGGTTCATTTTCGATCGCGACTGTAATGACGTCAGATCCTTGTTTGAACAAGTAACACAAGACATTACTGAAATGTTAACAATTTAAGTGTGGGAAAAGAGAAAGTAGTTCAGGTAAGAAAAACGGGACAGTTATGGGGACAATCTGATCCCCAAATTTAATACTGTAAATTTTCAAACGTACCACAAACACATTCCACAGTGACTCAGTACTGCAGGAGTGTAGATTCTTTACACCCGGTGGGGGGATGATTTTTGCAACCACTTATGTGGACTGTTCAATTTGCAATTTGGTAATCTCTGATTACATGAAAGCTGTAAACATGCAGTCACAGAATAATCTTGTTGCCACGATACTTGCATGTATACTTAGGCCTACTGACTGATACTTACTAACTATCATTAGATCGAAAAGCTTAGAAGCACGCCTATGTTAAAGATGTACATTTCGGTTACTGAAAAAGCCAACATCTCGGCCTAATTATGTAATTCGATTGGTAAGAACACGAGAATCACAAGAACAAACACAATTTGTGGGCTTGTGATGCAAAGAAACAATTCAACAGACCAAACTGTAGGGGGAGGATGATTGTATGCACCATACCCTGAACTAAAATGAAGGGGGTATTCTACCCCATCCCCCAGGATCTGCGCCTTTGCTCAACAGGAAGAGTTTTGTTACTTTGTTGTTTATTACAAGGCAATCCAATGGGATACTTGAGCTGTGTCTACTCCAATGTAGAAATCCAGGTTTTGGATTCAGCGGTAAGTCTTCAGGATCATGATGATAAAAACCGGTTTTAACTATCCATGGTCAGAACAGATAGCTCATTGATAAGCCTTGTACTGAAATAAAACGTCAAACCAGCCAACCAACCTGAACAGGAAATAGAGTCATTCCGCTCATCCAGAAGGAAATAGATCGTACAGTGTTGTGATAAAAACAGATTGTAACTTTACGCTTGTATACAAACTTTTGTTACTTTGGCAAGAGCAATAACAAATAATGCTTAACAAAGTTTATTCCACAAAGCACAAAATTCACACATACATAAAACACAGTTAAACCTTAAATATAATAAAGAAAGCAAACAACATTTTAAAAAAAATCTACAGTATTTTATTTCATACTAAGTTACAAATACAAAACAAGTATATGATGTATATATACATGTATATATATATATATATATACATTTTTTTAAAAATGTTCTTTGCTTTCTTTATTATATTTAAGGTTTAACTGTGTTTTATATATGTGTGAATTTTGTGGAATAAACTTTGTTAAGCAATATTTGTTATTGCTCTTGCCAAAGTATATATATGTATATATATATATATATATATATATTTCTATATGCATATATGCACGATATATGATATATATCTTAGTTTAAATATTTGATATCAAATTAGTTTCAGTTATATTTAAAGCTGATATTTTATTCACAACAATGAGACGTATTTAAGGTCAGTAGTAATAAGATAAATCTCGAGAACAGAGTTATTTTAGAACAATCATTAAAGTGTATTCTTCACTAAACAGACCTATTGTACGAAACAAAAACTTAACGATGAACATTCTCAGCAAGATGTAACCTATTTATACAACAAACTATGGTAAGAAAGTGTTTAATGTGCAATTAATTCATTGACATACTACTCTAGTAGGAAAGTGGTTAATGTGCAATTAATTCATTGATATACTACTCCAGTAGGAAAGTGGTTAATGTGTTGTTAATTCATTGATATACTACTCCAGTAGGAAAGTGGTTAATGTTCAATTAATTCATTGATATACTACTCCAGTAGGAAAGTGGTTAATGTGCTGTTAATTCATTGATATACTACTCTTGTAGGAAAGTGGCTAATGTGCTATTAATTCATTGATATACTACTCTTGTAGGAAAGTGGTAATGTGCTGCTAATTTATTGATATACTACTCTTGTAGGAAAGTGGCTAATGTGCTATTAATTCATTGATATACTACTCTTGTAGGAAAGTGGCTAATGTGCTATTAATTCATTGATATACTACTCTTGTAGGAAAGTGGCTAATGTGCTATTAATTCATTGATATACTACTTTTGTAGGAAAGTGGTAATGTGCTGCTAATTCATTGATATACTACTCTTGTAGGAAAGTGGCTAATGTGCTATTAATTCATTGATATACTACTCTTGTAGGAAAGTGGCTAATGTGCTATTAATTCATTGATATACTACTCTTGTAGGAAAGTGGCTAATGTGCTATTAATTCATTGATATACTACTCTTGTAGGAAAGTGGTAATGTGCTGCTAATTCATTGATATACTACTCTTGTAGGAAAGTGGCTAATGTGCTATTAATTCATTGATATACTACTCTTGTAGGAAAGTGGCTAATGTGCTATTAATTCATTGATATACTACTCTTGTAGGAAAGTGGCTAATGTGCTATTAATTCATTGATATACTACTCTTGTAGGAAAGTGGCTAATGTGCTATTAATTCATTGATATACTACTCTTGTAGGAAAGTGGCTAATGTGCTATTAATTCATTGATATACTACTCTTGTAGGAAAGTGGTAATGTGCTGCTAATTCATTGATATACTACTCCATTAGGAAAGTGGTTAATGTTCAATTAATTCATTGATATACTACTCTTGTAGGAAAGTGGTAATGTGCTATTAATTCATTGATATACTGCTCTTGTAGGAAAGTGGCTAATGTGCTATTAATTCATTGATATACTACTCTTGTATAAAAGTGGTAATGTGCTATTAATTCATTGATATACTACTTCACAAAGAAAATCGTTAATATGGTATTAATTCAATGAAATACTACATTGGTAGGAATGTTAATGTTCTATTTATTCATTGATATACAACTCTAGTAAAAAGTGGTTAATGTGCTATTTATTTATTGATATACTGCTCGAAAAGAAAAGTGGTCAATGTGCAATTAATTAACTACATAACACCTTAGCAGAAAGTTCTTTATGTGCTATTAATTTATTGATATATACTACCAAAGAAGGAAAGAGCTTCATTTGCTATTAATTCATTGATATACTACTCCACTAGGAAAGTGCTTAATGTTCTATTAATTCATTGATATACTACTATCGTCGGAAAGTGGCTATTGTGCTATTATTCATTAATATATTTCTCTCGTATAAAGTGTTTAATATGCAATTAATTTATTGAAATTCCACTCTAAAAGGAAAGTGCTTAATAACCAAAAAAATCCATTAATATACTAGTTTAGTAGGAAGTGCTTAATGAGCAATTATTACAATTATATCCTACTTTAGTAAAAATGTGAAAAATGTGCTGTAACTTTATCGATGTAATACTTTGGTAAGAAAGTAGTGAATGTACTATTATATCAGGGATATACTACTCTAGTAAGAAAGTGCTCAATGCGCAATTAATTCATTGATTTACTACTGTAGCAAAAAAGGGGATAATATGCTATTAAATAATTGATATACAATTCTAAAAGGAAAGTGTTTAGTGTCCAGTCATTTATGTATATACAACCCTAGTAGGAAAATGGTTAATGTGCTTTTAATTCATTGATATACTACCGTCATAAAAAAGTGGTTAATGTGCTATTAATTCATTGATATACCTCCCTTGTAGGAAAGAATTTAATGCGCTATTAATTCATAACTTACTACCCTAGGAGGAAAGAGCTTAATCTGCAATTTATTCATTCATATACTACTCTAGTATGAAAGATTTTAATGACTTATTAATTCGTTGATATAGTATTCTAGTAGGAAAGTTTAATGTGCTATTAATTCATTGATATACTACTTTAGTAATAAAATGGTTAATATGGTATTAATTCATAGATATGTCACACTGGTAGGAAAATGGTTAATGTGCTATTAATTCATTGATATAATATTCTACTAAGGAAGTGTTTTATGTGCCATTAATTCATCGATATTTTACAATAGTAAAAAAGTGCTTAATGTGTTATTAATTTATTACTTAACATCTTAGCAGAAAGTGCTTCATTTGCTATTAATTTATTGATATACTACTCCAGAAGAAAAGTGCTTAATGTTCTAATAATTGATTGATATATTACTTTTGTTGGAAAGAGGTTAATGTGCTGTTAATTCATTGATATACTTCTCTCGTAAACAATTTGTTAATTTGCTATTAATTTCTTGGTATATTACTCTGGCAGGAAAGTGTTTAATATGCAATGAATTCATTGATATACCACTCTAGAAGGAAAGTGCTTAACAACCAATAAATTTATTGATATAGTACTCTAGTAGAAAGTGCTTAGTGAGCAATTATTACATTGATATACTACTTTAATAAAAAAGTGGTTAATGTGCTGACAATTCATTGATTTACTACTTCAGTAAGAAAGTGGTTAGTGCGGTATTAATTCCTTTATATTCTACACACGTTGGAAAGTGGTTAATGTGCTATTAATTAATTGATATACTACACTAGTGAAAAAGAAGTTAATAAATTATTAATTCATTGATATACTACACTAGTTGGAAAATGTTTAATAAATAATTAATTCATTTATATAATACATTAGTAGGAGAGTTGTTAATGCGCTAAAAGTTATTGATATACTACCCTAGAAGGAAAATGCTTAATGTGCTATATATTCATTGCCATACTACTCTAATAAAAAAGTGCTTAATGTACTATTAATTTATTGATATACTATTCCAGAAGAAAAGTGATTATTATGCTATTAATACATTGACATACTTCTTTAGAAAAAAGTGGTTAACGTGCTCTTAATTCATTGATATACTACTCTAGTGGGAAAGTGGTTAATGTGGTAGTAATTGATTGATGTAGTAGACCAGTAAAAAAAAGTGGTTAATACCCTTTTAATTGATTGATATACACGTCCAAAAAGAAAGTTTTTAAGTGCTGTTAATTCTTTGATATATTACTCAACAATGAAAGTTGTATAAATGGTTAATGTGCTATTAATTCATCACATACTATTGTAGTAGGAACAGCTTAATGCCCTATTAATTCATTGACATACTAGTTTAGTGAGAAAGTAGTTAATGTGCTATTAATTGATTGATATACTTCATTGGTAGAAAGTAGTTAATATGCTTTCAATTCATTGGTATACTTCTATAGAAGAAAAGTTGTTAATGTGTTATTTTTTCATTGATATACTATCCTAGAAGAGAAAGTGCTTAAAGTGCTATGGATTCATTGATATACTTCTCTAGTAAAAAAGTGCTTCATGTTGTATAAATTCATTGATATACTACTCCAGAATGAAAGTGGTTAATGAGCTGTTAAGTTATTGTTATACTACTCAAGTAGGTAAGAATTAATGTGCTATTAATTCATTGATATAATAATCTGGGATGAAATTGGTTTATGTGCTATAAATTCATTGATATACTACTCTTGTAGAAATGTGCTTGATGTGCTATTAATTCATTGATATACTACACTGGTAAGGAAGTGGTTAATGTGTTATTTATTCATTAGTATGCTACTCAAGCAGAAAGGTGCTTAATGTGCTATTAATTCATTGACATGCTACCCTGGTAGGAAAATGTTAATGTGCAAATAATTCATTCATATACTTTTCTTGTAAGTAAGTGGTTAATATGCAATTAATTCATTGATATATTACTCTGGTGAAAATGTTGTTAATGTGCTATTAAATTATTAATGTACTACTCTTATAGGAAATTGCTTAATGGGCAATTAATTAATTGATATACTACTCTTGTTGGAAAGTTGTTAATGCGCTCTTAATTGATATACTACTCAAGTAGGAAAGTGGATGATGTGATATCAATTCTTTGGTTTACTGCACTAATAGGAAAGTATTTAATGTACTTTTTATTGATATCCTACCCTCATAGAAAGTTCCTAATGTGCTATTCATTCAGTTACATACAACCCTAGTAGAAAAGTGTTTAATGTGCTGGTAATTAATTGATATACTACCCGAAGTGGAAGGTGCTAGATGTTCTATTAATTCATTGATATATCACCCAAGTAGAAAGTGTTATATATGCTATTAGTTCATTGATATGCTTTCCTCATGAATAAGTGGTCAATGTGCTATTAATTCATTGGTATATTACCCTACTAGGAAAGTTCTTAGTTTGCTATTCATTCATAAATATACTATTCTAGTAGGAAAGTGGTCAATGTGCTATTAATTCATTGATATATCACCCAAGTAGAAAGTGTTATATATGCTATTAATTCATTGGTATGCTTTCCTCATAAATAAGTGGTCAATGTGCTATTAATTCATTGATATATCACCCAAGTAGAAAGTGTTATATATGCTATTAATTCATTGATATATCACCCAAGTAGAAAGTGTTATATATGCTATTAATTCATTGATATGCTTTCCTCATAAATAAGTGGTTAATGTGCTATTAATTCATTGGTATATCACCCAAGTAGAAAGTGTTATATATGCTATTAGTTCATTGATATGCTTTCCTCATAAATAAGTGGTTAATGTGCTATTAATTCATTGGTATATTACCCTAGTAGGAAAGTTCTTAGTTTGCTATTCATTCATAAATATACTATTCTAGTAGGAAAGTGGTCAATGTGCTATTAATTCATTGATATATCACCCAAGTAGAAAGTGTTATATGTGCTATTAATTCATTGGTATGCTTTCCTCATAAATAAGTGGTTAATGTGCTATTAATTCATTGGTATATTACCCTAGTAGGAAAGTTCTTAGTTTGCTATTCATTCATAAATATACTATTCTAGTAGGAAAGTGGTCAATGTGCTATTAATTTATTGATATACAACTCTAATAGAAAAATTGTTAATGTGCTATTAATTCATTACACACTATCTTAGTGTTAAAGTGTTTAATGTGCTAATAATTAATTGATATACTACCTCAGTAGGAAGTGATTATTTTGATATTGTTGTTTCATATACTACCCTAGTAGGAAAATGGTTTATGTGCTGTTAAATCATTGATATTCTGCTCGAGTAGGAAAGTGGTTAATGTGCTATTAATTCCTTAATATACTATACCTGTCAGAAATTTGTTAATATGCTATTAATTTATTGCTATACTGCTCTTGTAAGAAAGTTGTTTATACACTATTAATTCATTGGTATACTTGATGATATACTCATCTAGTAGAAAAGTGCTTAATGTGCTATTATTTCATTGATATACTGCTCTAGTAGGAAAGTGCTTATTGACCTATTAATTCATTTATATACTACCGTAAAAGGAAAGTGATTAATGTGCTAATAATTCTTTGATGTACAATTCAAGTAAGAAGGTGCTTAATGTGCAATTAATGGATTGATATTCTATCCTAGTTGAAACGTTGTTAATGTGATATTAATTCATTGACATACTACGCCAGTAGTAATGTGGGTAATGGGATATTAATTAATTCATTGATATACTACCCCAGTAGTAATGTGGGTAATGTGATATTAATTCATTGATATACTACCCCAGTAGTAATGTGGGTAATGAGTGATATTAATTCATTGATATACTACCCCAGTAGTAATGTGGGTAATGTGATATTAATTCATTGATATACTACCCCAGTAGTAATGTGGGTAACATTGTTTATATGATGTTAATTCATTGATATACTACCCCAGTAGTAATGTGGGTAACGTTGTTAATGTGATATTAATTCATTGATATACTACTGTAGTACGAAGATGCTTAATGGGCAATTAATTCAGTTACATACCACTCTAGTAGGAAAGTGGTTGATTTTATATTAATTATTTGATATACTACCCCAGTAGTAATGTGGGTAATGTGATATTAATTCATTGATATACTATTCTAGCAGGAATATTGTTAATGTGCCATTAATTCAGTTTTATTTTACACGAGTAGTAAAGTGGTTTTTAGTGCTATTAATTCATCAATATGCTACTCTTCTAAAAAAGTGCTTAATGTGCTATTAATTTATTTATATTCTACTCTATGCCACTAGTTTGTGTTTTTCTTTAGTTTCCACCTTTTCTTACTTGCACATTTATGATATAATGTTTATAATATACTTATAACATTGTTTAAGTTTGCATGTACAAAATAAAATACTGTTTATATGGTTACTTGAACCCTCTAAATCTTGAAATATCATGAAATTATTCTTATGAGGATGACCAAGAGCAATGATTTCTAAAATCTTTTTCTTAAAAAGTAAAATATGTGTAACAAAATAAACCAATGCAAAGAAACACCTTTATACATATATTAAAAATAATATAATACATGATGTAAAATTATATATTCAATCATCTAAGCACGCCCTTTACATTCCGACACTCAGTTACACTACCCCTTTCAAACGTGTGGTCAGCTTCTGGTCAGTTACCTCTTCCTTTCTTTGTGAACCTGACGATGACTGTAGAAGATTAAAACGTTGTTAGCTCTTCCGCATAAAAGAATTTCTCAACCCAAACCAGCGTTTCTAAATATTTACATATATTTGTGTTTATGGGTGCGTTAGTGGGAATAAAATAAACTTTTAAAATGTGTTTCTCAGAACAACACTTTTTAATATGGTGTTCTTCTCTGTCATCAGAGAACAGTGAGCGACCTGCGTCGCTAAATAATAATGCACCGTTCCGTTAAGATTTTTGTAAATAAAGTGAGAAGTGTATTTGACATATTCCTGTAAAGAAATGTTGTTTTTGGAAGTGTTTTGAGAGATCAAACTCCTTTTAAAGTTTACTAAAGTGCCTGATACAACAGCAGAACTATATTTTATGTATTTCAACACAAAGAAGTTTCGGAAATAAAGAATAGAGATATGTTTGTGTCTTCACGTGTATTCATTTACCATTTATGTGTAATGACCTCACTGCTCTTGATGTCAAGTGTTATAACCTGAACGGTGTTGCACGTGAATTGTACTCTCGTGGTACTTGGTGTCGTAATTTCTTGGCATTTGGTGATTTTTATATTTAGAAAATAATAATAGATTAAAAATGTTAATTTTAAATATTTTATACAGGTTTCACTAATAATGAAAGAACTGATTAAGACAAAACGTTTCAGTTGAAACGAGTAATGTTTTTATTATATGTAAAACAGTTTATTTGAGATATGAAAATTGATATTTGTGAGCAAATAAACTTTCATAAGATTTATTTACGTATTTTAATTTCACACATAATAAATTTTCAATGCAAATCCAGTAATACGTGTAGCAAAGTTTAGCAGCGATCTGTCATTTATTCCAAGTTAAAACAAACTGTCCACGTTTCAAGATGAAGACTTGTTGTCCCAAGGTTTCTTCTCTTGTTTAAATTGTTAAGCTGAAGACACCTTAACGGGGAACGTTAGCGCCCTCTTTAGTATTAAACTACAAATCCATTAGCGATATCAAAAGTTTACAATACAGATAATCTTGCGGTTTTTGCTTTCGATGACCACATTACTGGCTACTTTGTGTTGTTTATATACATACATTTACACAAGTGATGGTAACGGACCCTGTAATCCACTTAACAATAACCACGCGCTTACCTAAATGTATATCTTTAAAGTAGACTCGCTCAAAGACGCTCTTGTGAACCTACGAATTTCCCATTATATCAAAAACTCACACCTGGAAGCATCCTTCACTCACAGTGTTTTAAACATATAGGAACATTTTATCACCCATACCGACAAAAGTATTGTATACGAGAATGGTTTAGTAAAGTGGCCACGCTTTAAAATCTACATCAGTGAAGACATGAAATTATCACGTCGTTTTATTTACGATTCGTGTGGTTAAAGTCATTATCGTTCATAAAGATAAACCTTGAAACGAGACTGAATAAGAATGTGTGACTTTAGTAGTTTTACAGAGTAGATCGAACAAGACTCAAAAATAATTTATCAAAGCGGTACGAAGCAAAATTACGAAAGAAATTTCTTGGACTAAAATTACAACAGCTTGTTATATCGCACTCATAAAAGTAAATCGTGTGTTAAAAAAGTTCCTTCAACTCATTCAATCATGTGTTAAACAGCTTGGAATGTAAATTATTAATATACTAAACACGTGGTTTTGTTAATTAGACACAGGTCTGCATGATCATTCAGCATGTTTAAACGGCATGTTAGACACAGGTCTGCATGATCATTCACCATGTTTAAACGGCATGTTAGACACAGGTCTGCATGATCATTCACCATGTTTATACGGCATGTTAAACAAAGTTCTGCATGATCATTCACCATGTTTAAACGGCATGTTAGACACAGGTTTGGATGATCATTCACCATGTTTAAACGGCATGTTAGACACAGATCTACATGATTATTCACCATGTTTAAACGGCATGCTAGACACAATATTCAGTTGACTGAACAAACGTGCTAAACACAACTTTGTTTCATGAAGAGAGGTTTAACACATAATTTAGTTAGACGTACATCGAAATACGTAGTTTAGGTTGCTGAATAACGTGCTAAAACATGTGGTATATTTGTCTGAACAACGTACAGTTTTAACCGAAATGTTTTGATACTGTTCTACACTGATGCTAATTTCCATGTGCATGGAATAATCGATCTCGAATGGTAACAGTGAAGACAGTGTATGATCGAATAAACTTGTACAAGTTGCTATTCTGGTCTGAGCAAATGTTTGTCAAAACGCACCTACATACTTGTTTTGTATAAAAAGATGTGTTTTTAGAATTATTAATGTTTTGTTTACTTTGTATGCGGTGTGCAGTCATGCCTTGTCACATGCCAGAAGTTATTACGTTGTCCAGAAACGGTATAAGACAAACAGATATCGTCATTGTAACAAGACCTAATAAACTACAACAGGTACACAACATCTTTTATGACAGAAATGTGAGTAAAATCGGAAGAGACTTCAGGTATTTACTAAAGCAATGTTAAAATTAGGATTTGAGATAATATTTGAACAGATCTTGTCGAGTAGGTTATAAGTCATATAGTTTTATATGTGTTTTTAATACAAGACATAACAAAATAACATCTTCAATGGGACCCAGTTTTATCTTTTGTCCACCCCTGTACATCTTAAATATATTCAAATAATAAGAAAAACGTGATTTATACCATGAAGCTTGTTTTATAACCTGACTCAAAAGAAATAGTCGAGGCTTTTAAGGAAATTTGATTTTAACTTTTAATTTTAGGTTTAAAATCTAACGCAGCCTAAACTGTAGATTCATTTGTTACGTTACTGTCAAGACTTATCAAGGATTTTCTTTAAGAATTGTTGTTAACATTGTAATTTATGAAACATCATTCATTGCTGTTTTCAGTTAATGTGAATTTCATTGACATTGGTACTGCAATAGAAAAAAAAAGACATGAAAATAGTCAACCTCTGAATATGATAGATACTAGTAAATATTACGTTTGAACTCTTAATATCTTGATGAACGTTTTTCTATTACAATAATACTCAAGTTTTTGTCTGTCCTGAAAATGTGCTCTCGCCTTTCTAGTTAAACTAGCATGCCCACGCATATAATTTAAAGAGATGTCAATACACTTTAATACACATTTTATGCAATAACACGTTAAAGGGTTATCAAAGTTTTTTGAAAAAAAATAGTCTTACGTTAGGCCATGCAATGACATTATAAGTTTATTCTTTAATATTATCAAGTACGGTAAAGTTAAGCCTTAATTATACTAAAGCCAAAACATACACAAACAGTAGGGTTAATTTTATCACTCACTAATACAGGATTAATTAATGTTAGGCCTAAAACAAGTGAGAGTATTTTCAAATTTTGGTATCTGCGATTATAATTATTTTGTATTATTTTATTGATCCTGGATTTGAAGAAGTGCTGTTGTAATAAAGATAATATAATTTGATCACAGATGTCAGGCAGGTCTGTGACAGTTTTGTAATAACTAATAAATTTTATTTGATCCAACTGAATTCTGAGTTGGATTTAATAATTTCGCCCGTATAGTTTCGTAAAGGAAAAAAGGATGAGACCATGAATTCGTCGTCATATGCCATTTCACGGATTGATTCAGATAATTTTGTGTCTTATAGTATGAGTGAAGGTATTCTTAAATTAAGCTTATGCACATAATCAATCCATTGTATTTACATATTTAAATTTCAAAGGCTTATGGCTAATCAAAACATTAGTTGTTAACGAATCACAACTCGATAGGAAGCTGGATTTGTTTAGGAGAATGTTACGGTAACTCTCATTTGCTGGGAGTCTCGTGAAATTCTCGAGCATTGAGAGTGAAGTAAGATATTAATAACAATAGGTAGAAGTAAGACACATGTTACCCGATTATATCATAAGTGTACTGAGCTGTGGAAAATAAAAATGTACGTTAGCATTATTGGAATTTCTAAATTTTTCAAAAGTTTCAATTACACCCAATTAGTTAGAACAGATCTTTTACAATAATCCAAGGATTTTAATACTTTTCATCACAAAATAGGTTCAGTGAGTGACATACATAAATATGAATGTTAGTCTTTTGTTAGTTGGGTAGCATCATTGTGTAGCCTAACAATTTGAATACTTTATTATTTTAGTGTCTCCTAAAATATTACAATGTAAGAACTACGGTCAGTATTTATGTAGGAAATGTTCCTGGCTTTGCTTCAAATGCAAAAGGTAAAAAGGCTTAAGAATTCATCCCCCCCACTTGCTAGTTGGTGCGGTATATTTATGTGAATCTTCATATGTGTGGTGGAATTGATACAAATTTAGTACTTGGGTAAAAATTAGACATATTTGACGGTAAAAATTCCCCTGTGACCTTGATGTTTATTCATTTGTGTTAACGATGTGTTATTGTTCCCTGTCAACACTGCGGTAATATTTATATCAATCTAGTACAAAGTAGTTGTTGTTGTTGTTTTGAATTAAGCACAAAGCTACACAATGGGCTATCTGTGCTCTGCCCACCACGGGTATCGAAACCCGGATTTTAGCGTGTAAGTGGTACAAAGTACTTTTTTTTTATTCATTTCATCAATGTGTTATCATCGGTGTGTTACTGTGCACTGTAAACACTCACGATAGCAGTCTGGTACAAACTTCAATGATTTCTTGTTTTATCAACAATGTGTTACTCTCATAATAACATTTATATCACTATCTCACTGAGTTTATTGATTGATTTTGTGTAGCAATGTGTAACTGGTCTTTGTCAGCACTGAATGGAATATTTATATAAATCTGGTACATGGCTCATTCATTTACTTATTTCAATAATGTGTTAGTGTGACCTGTTAGTACTCACATGAATGTTTATATCAACCTAGTACGAAGTTATTTTGTTTCTTTTTTCAACAGTATCTGTTTATGTCTTGTCAGCACTGATAACATGCATATTAATCTGGAACGACAGAGGTCTGGCATGAACAAGGGTGTTAAGGCGTTCGACTCGTAATCCAAGGGTCGCGGGTTAGAATCCCCGTCGCACCAAACATGCTCGCCATATAATATGACCATCAATCCCATTATTTGTTGGTAAAAGAGTTGGCGGTGGGTGATGACGACTAGTTACCTTTTCTTTAGTCTTTGTTTGTTTGTTTTTGAGTTTTGCACAAAGCTACTCGAGGGCTATCTCTGCTAGCCGTCCCTAATTTAGCAGTGTAAGACTAGAGGAAAGGCAGCTAGTCATTACCACCCACCGCCAACTCTTGGGCTACTCTTTTACCAACGAATAGTGGGATTGACCGTCACATTATACACTCCCACGGCTGGGAGGGCGAACATGTTTAGCGCGACGCGGCGCGAACCCACGACCCTCGGATTACGAGTCACACGCCTTGAGCGCTCGGCCATGCCAGGCCTAATTTTTTTAGTCTTACACTGCTAAATTAGGGACGGCTAGCGCAGATAAACTTCGTGTAGCTTTGCGTGAGATTAAAAGCAAATCATTCGACATTCATTCATTTATTCATTTCAACAATGGTATACGTTACCCTATCAGCAATGAGGCTAACATTGATAACAATCTGATGTGACTTTCATTCATTTCAACAATGTTTTACGTTACCCTATCAGTAATGAGGCTAACATTGATAACAATCTGATGTGACTTTCATTCATTTATTCATTTCAACAATGTTTTCCTTTGTTCTGTCGTCCGTGAGTGTAAAATTAATATCAGTCTGGTACGAAGCTCACTGACTTATTTATTTATACTATATGCTACCTATCATCACTAACAATATCATTTATATCATTGTGTTAAGGAGTTCACCCATACAGTTATGTCGTCAATTTGTTACCATGAAATGTCACCATCAATAGTGATATTTATATCAATATGGTATTAGCTTCTTTTATTTCTGTAGTTCTTCAATGTGTTTTTGGGACAGATCACCCTATAATAATATGCACATCGATCTGATACGACGTTTATCGATTGATTTATTTCAACAATGTATTTCTCTGACGTTTCAGCACTGACAATAGGATTTATATCAGTCTGGTATGAATTCCATTGATTTTTGTTTTTAAACAATTTGTTACTGTCACCTGTCAGCAGTGACAATTACACTTATATAGACCTTTTGCGAAGACAATTGATTTATTTATTTTAACAATGTATTACTGTGACCTGTAAGCACTGACGAGGACAATTATATCTGTCTGGTATGAAGTTCCTTGATTTCTTTATTTTAACAATGTCAGCTCTGATTAATCCGATATGATATATATTAATTTATTTGACTAACCAAAGTGTTTCACCCATGCAACACTGACGATATCTCAAAGCGAAGTTCATTGATTGATTTATTTTAACAGTGTGGCACTGCGAAGTATCAGCGCTGAAGATAACGTTAACATTAATCTGGAATACAGATAATTCACTTCATTACTTCAATAATGCGTTTTTCCTTTTCAGCACTGCCGATAGCTTTCATATCAAACGGGCTCAAAGTTCATTGATTCCTGAAATTCAAGAATGTGTTGCAGTGCCTTTTTACCACTGACAGTCGTATCAATCTGGTATGTACTATTTATGTTTTTCAACGTTGTGTTACTGTCATCACTGACAATGTTTTCTGTATCGGTCCAGTACGAATTATTTGATTTATTTTTTCAATAATGTGACATGTAAGGACTGTCCATAATATTTATATCAATCTGTTATGAAGTTTCATGACATCTATATTTGAAAAAAATATGTTATTATGACTTTGAAACAATGAAGATTACATTTACATTAACCTGGTATGAAGCTCATTTTTTATACATTTTTTGTTTGTTTATTTTTGAATTTCGCAGAAAGCTACTCGAGGGCTATCTGCACTAGCCGTCCCTAATTTAGCAGTGTAAGATTAGAGGGAAGGCAGCTAGTCATCATCACCCACCGCCAACTCTTGGGCTACTCTTTTACCAAACGAATACTGGGATTGACCATTACAATTTAACGCCCCCACGTCTGAAAGGGCGAGCATGTTTGGCGCGACGGGGATGCGAACCCTTGACCCTCAGATTACGAGTCACACGCTTTAACGCGCTTAGCCATGCCGGGCCTTTATTCATTTTAACAAAACGTTACTGTTCCCTGTCAGCACATAAGATAAAATTTATATCAGGTTGTTACAAAGTTCATTGATTTTTTTTAATTTCAACGATGTGTTCCTGTGCCATGTTATTACAGATGGTAACATTTATATCATTCTGGTACGAGGTTCATTAATTTATTTATATTAAAATCAGTTAGCGTGACCTATTAGTAGAAATACAGAAATCTGGTACGAAGCTCATTAATCCGTGTATTACAACAAGCTTTTAAATCCACAGTTTTTATTTCATTGGTGTGCTGCTGTGTAATATGAGCAATGATGATAAAATTGATATCAGACTTGAAGAAGTTCGTGGATTTACTAATTTTAACAATATGTGACTTTGCCCTATCAGCACTGACATTAATATCATAATTTTAACAATGTGTGAATTTGCCCTATCAGCACTGACATTAATATCAATTTTAACAATATGTGACTTTGCCCTATCAGCACTGACATTAATATCATAATTTTAACATTGTGTGACTTTGCCCTATCAGAACTGACATTAATATCAATTTTAACAATGTGTGAATTTGCCCTATCAGCACTGACATTAATATAAATTTTAACAATATGTGACTTTGCCCTATCAGCACTGACATTAATATCATAATTTTAACAATGTGTGAATTTGCCCTATCAGCACTGACATTAATATCAATTTGAAACGACCTCCATTGATTGATATATTTCATCAGTGTGTTTCTCTGCCCTGGCGGAATTAATTATAACACGTATATTAACATGTTACGAAGTTTATTGATTTTGTTTGTATTTCTAAAATTTGTTACTGTTTCCTTTCAGCAATTACGATAATATTGATATAAACTGGTGTGATGAGTGTGATGATATAAACTGGTGTGATTTAATTGAGTTAATTATTTAACCAACGTATCAGTGTAACATGTCAACACTAACATTTATAACAATCTCGTACGAAGTTCATTGATTGATTTATTTCAAGAATGTGATATTTTGACTTGTAAGCACTGAGAAACACATATGTATATTTATAGGGTACGAAATTCATTTAGCTATTTATGTCAACACTGTGTTAATGTGTCTTCTCAGAACATACGAGTGCTCCGTCAGTACATCAAACCTATTACGAAGTTCATTGATTTATATATTTCAACAACGACATACTATGACCTGTCATCACAGACTATAACATTTATATCAATCTGATGTCATGTTAATTGTTTTCATTATTTCAACAATGTGTTACTGTGATCTTTCCGGACATAATATGACATTTGTATCAAGCTGTTACGAAGCATACTAATTTATTTATTTTAACAATGTGTTACTGTTATATTTAAGCAATGAGGAAAACATTTATATCGAGTTGATGTGATGTTGACTCATTTATTTATTTCAACTGTGTTAGTGTGACCCGTCAACACTACAAATAACATTTATATCAAACTGGTATGAAATTCATTGATTACTATATTTAAACAATGCGTCACTATGACCTGTTAGCAATAACGATACATTTATATTAATTATTAATACATTTATATTGGTAACAATAACATTTAGAACAATCAGGTATGAAGTTCATATGTATCTTAATTTCATCTGTGTTTTACTCAGACCTCACACCTCTTACTGAAACATTTATGTCGGTCTCTTACCAAGTGTTTTCAGTAAGTTATCTCAACAATGTGTTACTGACGCCTATCAGCATTGTTAATAATTTTTTATATCAATATTCTATGAAGTTAACTGATTTCTTCTTTTCAACACTGATCCCAACATCTATATTAATCTGATACGACGTACCTTGATTTATTAAGTGATTAAATCCGGCCTAGTTTAGGATTTTAAAACATGTGTTTTGCACTATCTCCTGACGTAATCAAAACATTCGAGAATCAAAAGTTCATATGTTTTGATGAAAGTTTCTTGATGGTGGTTAATCACAAAGAAGATATTGATATATGGTTACGATAACATTACAAAACCGTAAGACTCGGCAGCAATGCCAAATAGAAATAAACGTAATATGTATTGAACTGTTTCATTGTTCTTAGCATAACTAACGTGTGATATCTACAATTATATTAATGTATTCCATTTTATTATTTAAAAAAATGCTTAAACGAAAATATTACGAAATACCAATGGGTTTCTATATCGCATAAATGAAGATAAGTATAATGAAAATATATGAACAGTTCTTTATCTATTATGAACAGTTCTTTATCTGTTATGAACAGTTCTTTATCTGTTATAAACAGTTGTTTATCTGTTCTTCCCCCAAACACTCCAGACAGTGTTACGTACCTGATGATGAATAATGTTTGCAACAGGTCGAGCGCGTTAAAATGCTGTGTTGTATTAGACCTTGGTAACCGTGTTAAGTTACCGTGTTTTATAAATCTTTGGTAACTGTGTTAAGATACTGTGTTTTATAAATCTTTGTAACCATGTTAAGATACTATCTTTTATAAATCTTTGGTAACCATGTTAAGATACTAACTTTTATAAATCTTTGTAACCATGTTAAGGTACTAACTTTTATAAATCTTTGTAACCATGTTAAGATACTATCTTTTATAAATCTTTGGTAACCATGTTAAGATACTAACTTTTATAAATCTTTGGTAACCATGCTATACGACTGTCATTTATGAATGTTTGATCTTTTTTTTTCTTCTTGAAGTCTTTTGTTTATTTTCAGGAATACAATAACGTCCTAGAGATAATAAAAACTATACTAGTTCACAGACATTTCTTGAGAGCTTCACTCAAAATATTATTTTTCTTTGATTTTAGCCTAACTTTTAGAAAACCTCAGTAGCTTAGCGGTAAATTTACACGCTTATAGCTAAAATAGTGTTTGTTATACGTGAAGGGTATAACACAGGTAGCTTACTGTTTAGCTTTACGCTTACGAGCAAACAAACACGATTTCAGTACTGCTTATGTTTCAGTTATAAAGTTTGGATATTTTCTTTAACTCTGTTGTAAATGTAACCTATATATCTTTACTAATACAATTTACTTATGGTCAGTGAATGTAAGTCACCATGGAATATTTCGTATAAAAACTTCGTTTCAGATTGTTCAGTACTCACATCACAATAGCGGAAGTTTGTAATGAGTTGGTATTCATTGTCCACAGGGCTTCAAATGAAAGAGTTTTGTTGAAACATGTGATCAAGGTTTTAGACGTTAGATTACAAATAGATGGTCATTACATCGCGCTCCAAGATAGCGCATTAAATGCTGTGTTCCTATGTCTTTTACTTGTCCCCTTGTCAACTAACCAAGTGCTCAGACTCTGAAGTCGCGTTATTCCGAACAAAGCTAGTTATATTACGAATTATGAAGTAACGTGTTTCAGAAGTTTCCACTATTATTGTATATTTCACAGGTACTTCGAAGGGATATTTAACTGAAGACTTACACACAAAAGACGTAGAGAGAGATTGTTGAGAAATACATGACAGAGTTTTACAACATTAAAAGAGTAATTTGTGTGCAAGAAGACCCACGTTGATTTTCATGTGCGCTCTAAGCTTGTTCTAACCAAAGAAAACATTAATTATCATCGTGATGTTACACATGTCTAGTGTCAAGAACATCGTACCCTAGAGTGTTAGACGATATGAAATGTGTTTTGTTTTGGAGAAACGTTCATACAGCTGCAAGTGTTATACAACACATTGGACTCTTTGGTTTATGTTAAAACCTATTAATAATTACTGAGTATCAGATGATTAACAATGTATTAATAACTACTAACTATTAGATGACTGACATGGCTATTCACTACTAGGCGACCGACAATGTATTAATAACTAGTGACAACAGGATGGCTAACAATATATTAACAGCTAGTGACTACAGGATTGACTGAAAATGTTTTAATAGCTACTGATTATCGGGTGACTGACAATCTTTTAATAACTAGAGACCATCAGATGATTGACAACGTACTATCAGCTAGTGGTAACTAACAGATGAATGACAAAGCATTAATAGCTATTCACTATCAGATGACTGATAATGTATTAACACATCGTAACCACAATATGACTGAAGATATATAAATAACTAATGACTGACAAAGGATTAACAATGTGATAATATCTACAAACAATGTATTAATGGCTACCGACTACCAGCAGATTAATAATGTATTAATAGTTTGTAACCATCAGATGACTGACAATGTATTGATAGGTAGTGACTACTAGATGACTGACAACGTATCAATAGCTAGTCACTATTAGATGACTGATATTTTATTAATATTTAGTTATTAATAGATGATCGACAAGATATTAATAGCTAGTGACCACCAGATGATTGACAATGTATTAATAGCCAGTGACTACCAGATGATTGATAATGTATTAATATCCAGTGACTACCAGATGACTGACAATGTATTATTAGCTAGTCACTACTTGATGACTGATAATGCGTTAATAGCTAGCGACTACAGGATGACTGACGATGATATAGTAGCTAGTAACCACCAGATGACTACCAATATGTTAATAGCTAGTGACTACCAAATGACCGACAATGCGTTAATAGTTAGTGACAATCGGATGACTGACAATGGATTAAAAGCTAATGACTACCAAATGACTGACAATGTAATAATAGCTATACATTAATAAATGACTGACAATATTAGACATTAATAGATGACTGACAATATATTAATAACTAGTGATAACAAAATGGCTGACAATTTATTAATAGCTAGAGACTACCAAATAACTGACAATGTATCAGAAAGTAATTTCTGACTATCAGATGACTAACGGTATATTCACACACCGAACTCAAATGAACGTTTTTATCAGAGAACAATACAAATTTGGATAAGACATCAGTAGAGCCGACAACCTCAAATCAGTATGACATTCATTACACACATACTCTGTAGTTTGAATGTCCTGATTACTTACACTATTTTAAGCCAGTATCTTTGTATGATTTGTGTACATACTAAATAGTATTGTTTGGTTTGAAATTCGTGCAAAGCTACATGAAAAATATTTGCACTCGCTGTCCTTAATTTAGCAGTGTAAGACTAGAGGAAGGGCAGCTAGTCATCACCACCCACCGTCAACTCTTGTGCTACTCTTTTACCAACGAATAGTGGGATTAACCACATATATATTTTAACACTCTCCCGATTGAACTCGCAAGGATGTTTGTTGTGGCGGGGATTCGAACTCGCGACCCTAACATTACGAGTAGAGTGTCTTGACCACCTGATAAAATGGTATCGTACATTAACTAACTGCAAAGCCTCGGTAACTGTGAAAAAAATGGCCGTTGTTGAGTGACTGGCCATGTTACCACAGGCATAATGATCTTTAGTTTATAATACCACAGACTCAGTGACATTCAGTCAATAAAATTGGTCATGGTACCACAGTCTCTATGATATTTGGTCTAAAAATTGATCATGTTACCACAGACTCAGTGATATTCAGTCAATAAAATTGGTCATGGGACCACAGGCTCTATGATTTTTGGTCTAAAAACTGATCATGTTACCACAAACTCAGTGATATTCAGTCAATAAAATTGGTCATGGTACCACAGGCTCTATGATCTTTGGTCTAAAAACTGATCATGTTACCACAGACTCAGTGATATTCAGTCAATAAAATTGGTCATGGTACCACAGGCTCTATGATCTTTAGGCTTCAAACTATTTAAGAAACCACAAGCTCAATTATATTTATTAAACTATTCATGTTACCACAGGTTTATTAATGTTTAGTGTATAAAACAAGACAAATTACATCTATAAAGTAAACCAACATAGATGGAGCACAATTAAAAGTTCAAATCAGCCCATGTTGTATCCCAATATTTCAGTACAATGACATGGTGTTTCAGATATGTCGATTTATGATTAGTGGAAAAGTGACAACAAAAGCCGATATGTTATGTAAATTTTGTTATTGGGAAGAAAAACCAGAACGAATGAAATGTTTTACACAACAGCATACGGTTAAAAAGTATTTATTATTGCCAATGAAGTGAGCACACATATAATATCATTTAATAATGCAACAGCATGAACATAATTTTATCTTGTTTTACCCAGTATGTACCATGAGTTGTATACCACGCTTCTCAGAGATGCATTAAATATTTAAAATTCTTTATAAATATTCAGTCTTTGCTTGGAGGAACACTTAAGCGTTACAGAATAAAAATTTGTATTTCAGGACAGCTGGTAAAGATGTTAATACTCATACCGGCTGTCCTAAGATACAGTTTTACTTCAAGTGTATTTCTTGTCATCAAAAGAAAAGAGATTTATGCTGTGTAAAGCCAACACCTTTTACCCTTTGGCAACCTTATTTTCAAGCATTAAAATTTACTTGGTATAAGAAATCATACAAAATAACAGCGTTACCAAAATATAAAAGCAACTAACACATTTCCTTGGCCATTTTCAAAGCCTTTTAATTTTCTGCAGAATAAAATTAGGTTTAATTATAATTGTCTTTTCGTAATCACTGGGGTTGTTATTCACATCTAGGGAGCCGCTGGACGATGTCGTATTTTAATTGTTGTTGTTTTGAATTAAGCACAAAGCTACACAATGGGCTGTCTGTGCTCTGCCCACCACGGGTATCGAAACCCGGATTTTAGCGTGTAAGTTCGCAGACATACCGCTGAGCCACTGGGGGGCTCGTATTTTAATACAAAATGTTATTTGTTTATACTTTTCGTAAATTTAGGTTTATCCAGCAAGAGATAAAGGTAAGATAATAAACGAAAAGCAGAGACATTCATTACAACACTGTATATTGTGAAAAATGTCGAAAAACGATTCTAAAAGTCAAATATCTTCTTTAATTTCAACATCATAATTAAAATGGTCCAGTAAGTTTAAATCTTCTTACAAAGATATTGTAAACAAGTTTAGTATATCATAAAGAATAATACGTTAATAATTCTATACACATTCTCATCAGTAGATTTGGTGTCACGGTGTCACTCCGGGTGTAGAGAGGAGAACGTTTATAAAATAATAATAACATGATATGACTCCAGGTCTACTAATGAGTACAAAATAAAATGATAACAGCATAATGGAGTCACTTCATACTATTAATATGCTCTCATTAGTAGACTTGGAATCATTATACTGTTACAAATTTATTCATTTTCTCGTTGGTAGATCTGGAGTCATATTACGTTATTATCATTTTAATCATGTTATAATTAGTAGACCTAGAGTCACATTATACTATTATTATATTATACACGTTCTTATTAATAGATTTGGAGTCACATTATGCTATTATCTTTTCATTCATGTTCTCCATTATAGATCTAAGGTCATTTAAAATTATAATCATTTTAAACATGTTCTCATTAGAAGACCTGGAGTCACATTATACTGTTATATTTTAAATACGTTCTCACTAGTAGACCTGGAGTCACATAGTGATATAATCCTTTTATTCATATTATTCATTATAGATCTGAGGTCATTTTATACATTTTTTTGTTTTATATTGGTTCTCATAGTGATCTGGAGTCACATTTAAATGTTATTATTTTATACACGTTCTCATTAGTTAACCTGGAGTCGCATTATACCATTATTATACTATATACGTTCTCATTAGTAGATCTGAAGTTACTTTATACTATTATTATTTTATACATATTCTCAATAATAGAGCTGGAGTCACATTATACTGTTATTATTTCATACATGTTGTAATTAGTAAACATTACACTATTACCCTTTCATTCACTATCTCAATTATAGATATGAAGTCACTTTATACTATTATTATTTTATATATGTTCTCATTAGTAGACCTGAAGTCACGTAATATTATTATCATTTCATACATTTTATGACTTGTGGACCTGAAGTCACTTTATACTATTTTTATTTTATATATGTTCTCATTAGTAAAGCTGGAGTCATATTATACTGTTATTATTTTATACACGTTAACATTAATAAACATCTAGTCATATTATGCTGTTATCCTTTTATTTATGTTCTCAATTATAGATCTGAGGTCACATTCTACTATTACTATTTGAAACTTGTTCTCATCAGTAGACGTGGAGTCATATATTATTATGACTTTATACATATTATAATTATTAGATCTGGAGTCACATTTTAATGTTATTATTTGATGCATGTTCTCATTAGCAGACCTGGGGTCACATTATATTGTTATTACTTTATACACGTTCTCATTAGTAGATCTAAAGTCATTATATGCTATTATTATTTTATATATGTTCTCATTAGTAGACCTGGAGTCACATTATACTGTTATCATTTTATTCATGTTTTTGTTAGTAGACCTGGATTCATACTATATTATTTTCATGTTATACATCTTATGATTAGTAGACCTGTAGTCATATTATACTGTTATTATTATTTTTTTTTCATTAGTAGACATGGAGTCACATTATACTGTTATTATTTTATACACGTTTTCAATAAGAGATCTGGAGTCATATTACAAGATTATACTTCTATTCATGTTCTCAATTATACATCTGGAGTCACTTTATACTATTATTATTTTATACATGTTCTCATTAGTAGACCTGTATTCACATCAAAATTATTATCATTTTATTCATGTTATAATTAGTAGACCTAGAGTCACAATATAATATTCTTTTTATACACGTTCTCATTAATAAACCTGGAGTCACATTATGCTATTTTCCTTCTATTTATGTTCTCAGTTATAGTTCTGAGGTCACTTAAATCTATTATAATTTTAAACATGTTCTCATTAGTAGACCTAGAGTCACATAAAACCATTATTATTTTATACACGTTATCATTAATAGACCTGGAGTCACATCAAAGATTATACTCTTATTTATGTTCTCAATTATACACCTAAGGTCAATATATATTATTATTATTTTATCGTGTTCTCATAAGTAGACCTTCAGTCACATTATACTATTATCATTTTATACATGTTCTAATTATTAGACCTGAAGTCACGTTGGATAACTTGATATTTGGAGATTAGTTGGAAGGAGAAGAGGTCTTCTAGAGACATATTTGTATTTCTAAAAATAAGAAGAATAGACTTTGTATTACTGCTTTATAAGAAAAGAGTGCTTCTTTAGACGCAAGTCCTTCCTGTAGGCAAGGGAGCAGACTTTGTATTACTGCTTTATTAGAAAAGAGTGCTTCTGCAGATATAATTCTTTCCTTGTATCCAGTAAACAGACTTTGTGTGACTGCGTTAAAAGAAGATGAGTGCTTCTGTAGACATAATTCTTTCCTTCTATCAAGTGAACAGACTTTGAGTGACTGCTTTAAAAGAAGATGAGTGCTTCTGTAGACATAATTCTTTCCTAGAATTAAGGGAGTGAACTGTGAGTGTCTTGTTCGGAAGAAGTTCAAAATTTACTAAATATGTTCTATATATTAAAAATAAAACGCTCATAAATTAGTTTCTTAAAAGAAATGTTTCTTTCTCAAACATTTTTTGTTAACAACATTAACAGGTTTTTATTTGTAGTTTTTTCCAAGCAACATGCTTATTACCTCATGAAATTTCGTTGTTCCTTCAAACCAAAGGCTTCATGATGAATTTCGAAAACAAAAGTCCGTCGAAAATAATTTGTGAATAATGCCAGTGTTTAGCTTTATACTAGTTATAGTTTTTTACAATTCTTTATGTCATTAATATCTCGAACGATTATGTGGTTTAAATCGTAATGCTGAACAAAGTAAGACTGAAATATAAAAGACACAAGTTACACACAAGCTGTGCATGTAAGAAAACAAACTATATTTATATTTCTTCTAGAAATTTCAGATAGTTAACTTCATTATTCCAAAATAACTTATTTTGTTTGTTTTCTTCCGTAAGAGCTAAGTTACCTTGTACAATCTGCCGTGTTCACAGAGGGGAATGAAACCCCGGATCTTGGAGTTTTAAGTTTGCGAACTTATCGCTGTCCTTTATTATAACAATAGTAATGAATTCAAGAGTTAATGCTCATACAAATACAGACTAACAAAATACGGAGCTCTACATTCCATATTTCTTTACCTGACATTTTCTAATGAAAACATTTCTCACCTGAAGATAACACATACAGATTTTATAAGATGTGTGTATATACACAGATATCATGTAAAAGATCGATCGATGAGTTACGTGATAAAGATGCAAAATCGTAAGCTGAAGGTGAAAACATTTTTCAAAGCGACCAATGTTTTTTCGTTTAATTCGGGCGGTGTTCTGGTTCAAGAAATACTCAGCGAATCAAGGTTTCGTGGAAACCACACTGGACCCACAGCTGCCAACCCGTGAATAAGGGACATATGGTTTTGAGGATACTCTTTTTTTCATCTACTTTTCCCACGCAAAATTCCTCTTTGCTATTTCAAGCTAACTCATATGACTGAGAACTCAGACTAGGTTTTGCGGGTAAGGGTATACAAGCAGGACTCTGTCAAGGCTCCAGTAGGGTTAAGAAAAAAGGACTTCATTCAGTAGAGGGCCCAGCTAAAGTAAGAACAGCCTGCACTGCTATTTTGGGTCTCTGGAACAGAAAGTTGAAATGTATCTAAAGATGACTGAGAGTCGAAGTAAGCGAGTTGTATTTCTGGATGAGAAAGTGAGCTAGAAAGCACCAGCTGGCGTTTGAACCAATAGAAATCTGGATGTTGATCGGTATTTGTAATTTTTAACCTTCAGTTGTGTAAGATATGAGTATATTCCTTTGTACGTAAGTAATGCATAGGTGTTGGTTTGAAATCGACCATTCTTGGTCGTTTTTGAAAATTCAGTCTTCCTGCAGACGCGAGACGTAAAGGTTCGTTTGTGTTTTCATGAAAATATTTGTACTTAAAGAAACCTAGAGATATCGAAATTAGAATGTGAAATAATACTTCCTAACATTGTTAGTCTTAATGATTCAACATGTTTAATTTTCTAGCCTGCTTGCTTAAGGATTGTTGTTGTAGGATCACGGACTACAATAGAAATACATTTTCTGTTATGTGTAATAACCAGAGTCAGTGTAGTGATACTGTTCCGTATTTACCTAATACGCAGGGTTAATAGCCTCATAACGTACATACAAAACGTATATTCTACTACATACAATATTAGTGTCACAAAATTTACGTCTCACCGATATTAAGTCCCATAACGTCCCACCAATATCAAGTCACATAACGTCCCACCAATATTAAGTCGCAATCGTCTCACCGATATTAAGTACCATAACGTTCCACCGATATTAAGTCCCATAACGTCCCACCGATATTAAGTCCCAAAACGTTCCACCGATATTAAGTCCCATAACGTCCCACCGATATTAAGTCCCATAACGTTCCACCGATATTAAGTCCCATAACGTTCCACCAATATTAAGTCTCACTCAAGTCTTTGTTTTGTACGATAAATGGAATCAGTGTTGCATTAGCTTTTTCTTATATGACACACGGAATTAGTTTTGCATTATAGTTTACTTATACAACACATACTGACAATGTGGATGTAGGATACGTTGTTTAGTGTTTTGATAATGGAGGGAAAACATTAGGAAAGTGAGTTACATGTGTTGAACCTTCGAAAGTTACTGTTATATATAAATAGCTAATCACATGTTTCCCTAGTTGTATGAAGATGTGCCAAATGTGTTGCTCTCTAGCCGTTATCTTCAGCTGCTCAAAACAGTTCTTTCTAGATTTCACAATTAATTGGTTTATCATAAATTATATCAGTAGAAAAGCTTACCCAAGTGTGGTGTTTAAAGAAAACAAAAACAGATGACACCTTATAAGGCCCAGCATGGCCAGATAGTTAAGGCGCTTGACTCGTAATCTGAGGTTCGAATCTCCTTTACTCCAAACATGCTCGCTCTTTCAACCGTGTTAATCCCACTATTCGTGGGTAAAAGAGTAGCCCAAGAGTTGGCGGTGGATGGTGGTAACTTCCTCCCTTTCCTTTAGTCATAAACTACTAAATTACGGACGGCTAGCGTAGATAGCTTTCGTGTAGCTTTGCGAAAGATTAAAAAACGAACGAATACTTTAAAAATTTTGTGTTTTATATTAAATTATATCAGTATAAACGTTTACTAACGTGTGGTATTCAAATAACAAGCAAACGGATGACACTTTATAAATGTGTTTTATGTTAAATTGTATCAGTAGAAACTTTCACCCACGTATATTATTTTGCTTCGATGTATTTCGTTTTTGTTATTCAATTATCTGGTAGAATCAGTGTCTGTATATATTTTCACGCAGGTCACGTAAAAACGTTGAGAACACCCTGCAATCTCGACTATTCAAACAATTATCATTGCAATAAGACCAACGATTCTGGTATTGAATTAGCACCAGCACCTACAAGTGGTTGACACTTGTGGAAACATTGGTTGAACTTTATAAAGTTGTTGTTTTGTTGGCCAACGACAAAAGGAATTATTGATTTTCTAATATCAGCCAAAGTTTCACGTGCTAGCTTGTGGCTTATTTTCAGCATTCCATCGTGAATTGTAAATGTCATAGATTTCTTAGTGAACCATTTTGTGTCGGTGTCGTTAATAAAGCGAGAGAGAAGAAAACAATCCTTATATTTCACAATCAATACTCGGCCATCATTAGTTTTGTTCTTCACAAATCAGTTTTCAGATGTCTGTACACACAAATATAAATAATTTAGTTGTTGGATTTCTTTGGTTTGTTGCTAAGAAATCATTCGTTTTAAGCATATTGCGCTAACACAATGCACTGAATGTTTCTTAAAAATAACTCATGTTTGCTGTATTTTGAAAGGAAATTTGTTTTTTGAATTTTGCGCAAAGCTACTCGAGTGCTATCTGTGCTAGCCGTCCCTAACTTAGTAGTGTAAGATTAGAGGGAAGGCAACTAGTCATCACTACCCACCACCAAATCTTGGGCTATTTTTTTACCAAGGAATAGTGGAATTGATCGTAACATTATAACGCTTCCACGGCTGGGAGGGAGAGTATGTTAGGTGCGACCGGGATTCAAACCCGCGACCCTCGAATCACGAGTCGAATGCCTTAACACACGCTAGGCCATGCCGTGCCCATTCTGAAAGGATGAGCACCTCACATTTCTTTCTTCGTTTTGTCATTGCTACTAATATGAATTTTGACAAAAATGTTATTTATTTTTCAATAGATAATTTTAATTATTTGGCTTATCCAGTATTTTCCAAAGTAATAATGGAAATAAGTTTGAAATGTTCTTATTTCTATCCTATCTGTATCCAGACTTCAGTAGTTTCGACTAAGAAACAGTTATAAAGAAACAAGATATGAAAAAAAAATTATTAATTTCATTGAAAAGGTTATTTATTAATTTGTGGTCATTATTCTAAAGTGACTGGCTGTGAGGAAAAGACTGTTGTGCAGACAGGATTAAAATCTAATAATCTACACAACACACAAATAAAGTGTTAAAATGTAGTAGTCTACATATTACACAAGTCAAGTGTTAAAATCTAGTAATGAAACCATACCCAATTTAAGTGTTAAAAATCTATTAATCAACACATTACACAAGACAAGTGTTAAAATCAAGTTATATACACAATAAACAAGCGCAAGATTAAATTCCTGTTTTCACATTATGCAAATCAAGTGTTAAAATCTAGTATTCAACACACCAAATAATTCAAGTGTTAAAATCTATAAACCAAAACATTACACAATTCAAGTGTTAAAATCTAGTATTAAACATTTTACACAAGTAAAGTGTTAAAATATAGTAGTCTACACATTACAGAAGTAAAATGTTAAAATTTCAAATGTCTGCAAATTACGCAAGTCAAGTGTTAAAATCTAGTAAGCTACACAATAGAAAACTGAAGGGCTAAATTCTAGTAATCTACACATTACACAAGTTAAGTTTTAAACTCTAGTAGTCTACATATAACACAAGTAAATTTTAAATATCCTGTAATATACATAATACACAAAACAGGGGTTAAAATCAAGTAATCTACACATTAAATAAATCAAGTATTAAAAATCTAATTTTGTAATTTACACAACACACAAGTCGAATGTTAAAACCTAGTAATCAGTATATTAGATAAGTCAAGAGTTAAAATCTAGTAATTAATACACCACATAAGTCAAGTGTTAAAACCTATTAATGAAAAAATTACACAACGCAAGTCTAAACATCAAGTAATCAACACATAACACAAGTCAAGAGTTAAAATCTAGTAGTCTACAAATTACACAAGTCTAGTGTTAAACTTTAAAGTCCACACGCTACACAAATCTAGTTGTTAATCCTGTAATCTACACAATGCACAAAACAAGTGTTAAAATCTAGTAAGCTATACAATACAAACTGAAGGGTTAAAATCTAGTAAGCTGCACAACATAGAAGTCAAGAGTTAAAATTTAGTAATCTACATATTATATAACTCAAGTGTTAAAAATCTAGTAATTTACACATGCTCAAGTCAAATATTAAAATGTAGTAATCTACACATTAAAAATGAAGTGTTAAAATCTAGTAATAAGAACAATATACATCTCAAGTGTTAAAGTTTAGTAATAACACATTACAAAATTTAAGTGTGAAAATCAAGTAATCAACACTTTACAAAAGCCAAGTGTCAAATATAGTAGTCTAGATATTGCACAAGTTAAGTGTTAAAATCTAGTAATCTACGGAATACAAAAGTACAGTATTAACATCTAGTGGTCTACATATCACAAAACTCAAGTTTTAAAATCCTATAATCTATATATTGTACAAAACAAGGGTTGAAATCTAGTAATCTACACAGTACACAAATCAAGTGTTAAAATCTAGTAATCTACACAGTACACAAATCAAGTGTTAAAATCTAGTAATTTGAACAATACATATACGACGCGTTAAATCTTATAATTTACGGAATATAAAAATAAGCATAGTGTCAAAATCAAGTAATCTACACATTAAATAACTCAAGTGTTAAAAATCTAGTAGTTTACACAATACACAAGTCAAAAATTAAAATCTAGTAATCCACAAAACACACAAATTAAGTGTTAAAATCAAGTAATCTATACAATTTACAAGACAAGTGATAACACACACTATCTATACATTGCACAAGTAGGTGTTAAAATCTAGTAGTAAACAAATTACACAAGTGAATTGTTAAAATCTAGTAATTACTGCATTACAAAGGAACATAAGCTGTTTATATGTTTATAATTAGGTCTATAAGTTGTTTATAATTACAATCAGAAGTTGTTTACAATTGGGACAGTAAATTGTTTATAATTAGAACTATAAGGTGCTTTTAATTAGGACCATAAATTACTTATAATTAGTAATATAAGTTGTTTAAAATAAGGGCCACAAGTTGCTTATAATTAGAACCATAAGTTGTTTATAACTAGGACTACGTGTTGTTTATAATTAGAACCATAAGTTGTTTATAACTAGGACTACGTGTTGTTTATAATTAGAACTATAAGTTTTTTTTTAATTCGGACAATAAGTTGCTTATAATTAGAACCATAAATTGTTTTAAATTAGGCCCATAAGTTGTTTATAATTAGAACCATAAGATGCTTATAATTAAGACAATAAGTTGCTTATATCTAGGAGTATAAGTTCTTTATAATTAAAGGGTTAATGTTGTTAACTTTATAATTATGGGTATAAACAATGTTATTAATAAAAGGGTTAATACTGTTACCTTTATAACCATGGGTATAAACAATCTTATTAATAAAAGGGTTAATACTGTTAACTTTATAATCATGGGTATTGACAATGTTGTTTATAAAAGAGTTAATACTGTTAACTTTAGAAACCATGGGTATTAACAATGTTATTAATAAAAGGGTTAATGCTGTTGACTTTATAATTATGGGTATAAACAATGTTATTAATAAAAGGGTTAATACTGTTAACTTTATAACCATGGGTATAAATAATGTTATTAATAAAAGGGTTAATACTGTTAACTTTATAATCATGGGTATTGACAATGTTATTTATAAAAGAGTTAATGCTGTTAACTTTAGAAACCATGGGTATTAACAATGTTATTAATAAAAGGGTTAATGCTGTTGACTTTATAACCATGGGTATTAAGAATGTTATTAATAAAAGGGTTAATGCTGTTGACTTTATAACCATGGGTATTAACAATGTTATTTATAAAAGGGTTAATGCTGTTAACTTTATAACCGTGGGTATTAACAATGTTATTTATAAAAGGGTTAATGCTGTTAACTTTATAACCATGGGTATTAACAATGTTATTTATAAAAGGGTTAATGCTGTTAACTTTAGAAACCATGGGTATTAACAATGTTATTAATAAAAGGGTTAATGCTGTTGACTTTATAACCATGGGTATTAACAATGTTATTTATAAAAGGGTTAATACTGTTAACTTTATAACCATGGGTATTAACAATGTTATTAACAAAAGGGTTAATGCTGTTGACTTTATAACCATGGGTGTCAACAATGTTATTAATAAAAGGGTTAATGCTGTTAACTTTATAACCATGGGTATTAACAATGTTATTTATAAAAGGGTTAATGCTGTTAACTTTAGAAACCATGGGTATTAACAATGTTATTAATAAAAGGGTTAATGCTGTTGACTTTATAACCATGGGTATTAACAATGTTATTTATAAAAGGGTTAATACTGTTAACTTTATAACCATGGGTATTAACAATGTTATTAACAAAAGGGTTAATGCTGTTAACTTTATAACCATGGGTGTCAACAATGTTATTAATAAAAGGGTTAATGCTGTTAACTTTATAACCATGGGTATTAACAATGTTATTAATAAAAAAGTTGATACCCATACAAGCTAATTTATGAGATACATTTTTATTTCAACTGGGTTTCTTGTCATCAAAAACGATATTCCATATGATGTCTAGTACGAAATATTTAGAGGATCCCTGAAGGAATTAAATTACAGCAAAACAATAGATATTACTGTGTCTGTAGTACGTATAAATTCGTATTTTGACCTTCGTATTACTTTCTAGAGAAACTTTATCAATTGATTAAAATGCGGCTTTCATTGTATTAAACTAAGCACTAATTTAAGGACCTTGATAGATAAGTGTAATATTAAATATGAAATTAATGAAAATTTCTTAATATGGTACAATTATAATTAATTAGCTTCCTATATTTACAGGGATTTAGAGAAACGTGGGCCATTAATTACGGCATATATGTTTAATTTTATTAATCACATATACCAATGTTGCCGTCAGTTACAGTAAGTTTCAATTAATCATAAATTAAAGTGAAACTGTTGGCTTACATACAAGTTAGTACGAACATTGTGATTTATTTGTTCAATGTTGAGGACGATTTTATGGTTAAAAGATAACTGTAGTAGTGGTGATAATCTCGAACCAGAAGAAACACCAATCGTTCATTCTGTTTTACAAAACCACGTACTATAATTAATTATTTCCCATCAGATTTAGAGGTAAGATACATTAAGACTGAATGTTATAATTATTTATTTTACAGTATATTTTCAGACCTTAATTTTGTAAGTGAACTTAAACTATAAATCGTTCCTAACGCATGGTATTTCAGCTTTGTAACTGAACTGATACAATGAATAATCTAGCCTCATCTAATAGGAAATCTAACCTGGTGTTACTCTCTATGGAATGAAAACAAACCAGTGACTTCGCGCAGAATGGGTACAATAAACACGCAGAGTATCACCGAAATAATTAAAGTTTGATAGAATTATCTACTTTTTACTTTTCAAGTCCTAAACTTAATGTCTTCTGGAGAGAAATACCAGCAAACTCTTACTTGTGATATAGTAAGGTTTATTTTTAATTAACGTGGAGGAAGCGCAAACCTATAATTTCCGACTTCAATGTTTCCAGGAAAGATAATTAAACAAGTCTTTCAACATTTTATGTTTAATCTGACTCTGGGTTTTCATGTAGGCAACCCCTAAGATTTGTTTGTTCGAATATTCAAAATCTATCAGAAACTAAGAAATTGATTGAAAATTGTAGAATTAAAAGTATTTACAAAAAATACTTCTCAGCAGATGGCGCTGCTTTGCATGACAAACGTTAATTGTGTCGATTCTTTAGTTTCATTAATAAGATTAATTTACTTCAATTTTGTTCTTATTTTGCGTTAATTTTGAAAAAGTGTCTCACAAGATTTGTTTAGTGAACATTCATGACCTGCGGTGTATAAACATAGCAATGTCACAGGCCCTTGTCTCAGTTCTCAAACTAATACATGCCAGGCCTAATATATGGTACATCCGTGTTTGTTTTAACACAAAACTACACTAGGCCAGCAGAAAGCTGGAAAACAAAGATTTTTAAACGTAATGATATGGTTTGGTTTTTGGTAGCGTACTACATATTTCGGTACAACATTGGTTTCTACAAACATTCATTATGTTCTTCCAAAAATGTATCATTTTATTATGTTTATAAATTGTTGTTCACCAAAGTATCACTATACTAGCATAACGTGTTTTTTACCCACGTACAGAGTAAACTACCTATGTATCAACCATCAAGGGAAATCGAGAACCGTGTATGTCAGACCAATATGAAGGTTAATATAACTATTCTGTAGATTAAAAGGTGTTTTTAATGTTGTTATCTCACAATTGTACATTTCAAGTCTTATTTGAAAAGGGGGACTATTGAATCTTAACTAGTGAGTCATAACTGAATACCGCGTGTGATTATACAAAACACAGGAAAGACCAGTGGAGTTACATCAAATGATTTTACAAGTCTTTGGTCGAGTGAATTGTTCAAATTCCTGTTTTTCCTGGATTTCTTCTCATGGTAACAACATCCATTTAGATTTCTGACTGAAACAGAAGGAAAATCTGGCTTGTGGATCATACTACTTTCAAATCAAGTTTATTGGCTTAAGGACGGTGCTTTATCATAATCTCAGGTCAATCGAAATTACTTTAATGTGCAGATAGTTCACTTTCGCAACATAGCTTCCAATCTGTGGACGAGACTGCCGTTCAGAGTTAACTCGGGCTGTTGTTTCTGAGCCCGTTTTTCTCCGTGGTTTTCTTCCTTCTTGGAGAAGATTGGAGACTTCTTTCTTGAAACTTTTGTTCCTCTTTTAAGACATCGTTCAACACTTACACTGCATGAATAAGCGTCCTCGGAAAAGGTTACGACACGTAATGTACAACAACAAGTCCATTCGTGGAAGTCACGGTCGAGAAATCGAAGTAAACGAAAAGTGTGTGGGGCTAAATATGACTGTTGTTACGTTGCGATAGGTTATGCACAGACATACCGTAGTGTAGGCTTCTGTGTTATGAACCAAAATTAACTTTCTGTGTATTACACTCTCCTGGTAACAGTATCTATATATAAAGCCAAACATAATTACTATGAAAAGCTATTAATGTTCGGAGATTAGTGAAACTTAAAGTAATTTGAACGTTTTATTCTGTTCTATCAAAATACCAACAGAGAAACTATTTTCAATGCAATCTAAATTTATAAGGTTAAAAACCACAAAACTGAGCTGGCCGAGCCTGGCATGGCCTAGTGCATTAAGGCATGCGCTTAGTAATCTGAGGGTCGCGGGTTCGCGCCAAACATCCTAGCCCTCCCAGCCGTGGGGGCGTTATTATGTTACGGTCAGTCCCACTTTTCGTTGGTAAAAGAGTAGCCCAAGAGTTGGCGGTGGGTGGGGATGACTAACTGCCTTCCCTCTAGCCTTACACTACTAAATTAGGGACGGCAAGAACAGATAGCCCTCGAGTAGCTTTGTGCGAAATTCAAAAAACAAACAAACAAACTGGCCAACAGCAATACCGTTTAACAACAGAACTTTTAGTTAAACTGTAAATAAACTACAGTAATACAAACGTCAGTTAAACTGTAAATAAACTACAGTAATACAAACGTCAGTTAAACTGTAAATAAACTACAGTTATACAAACGTCAGTTAAACTGTAAATAAACTACAGTAATACAAACGTCAGTTAAACTGTAAATAAACTACAGTAATACAAACGTCAGTTAAACTGTAAATAAACTACAGTAATACAAACGTAGGTAATTTCTTGTATGTTTTTTTCATTGATATAAGTACAAACGTCAACAAATGAGCGAACAATGTTCTTATCAAATCGAGACAGGTCTTATCACATGACAAGTTATATCTAGTTGTTTCGTGTATGTCGAAGGATTTCATTTGCTATTTTCTTTTGTATAAAGGTTTTGATATTAGGATAGAATTTCATTTCGTGATACTAAAGACGATAAGTTTTCTCGATTTTACAAAAGTTTTCTCTGAAATAGATGTTTTTTTCTCTGTCTACTTACAGTCTTTATGCTGAACGTAGGGTGATCTATAGAGTGACTTATATCTGACGGTTCAAGTGAAGACGAAAACCAAACACTTGTAACGGAGAGCATTTTGAAATGTGACAACAGGGGAGAAATACTTCTTTACAAAATCTGTGAAACGCGTGTTTCCTTCCTCACGTGAGTCACGTACATGAGAAATTATCTCACTTCGTGAACTATTAGCTCGTGATAATTTTTAGAACACTTTGATAGCATATGATTTTCATCTTTATATGCGATAAAAGATAAAGAAAGTCGGTCTGTTTTGTCATTAGGACCTTCTTTACCAATTTAACTTGCAAGTCTAGTGTCGTATTCGTCAAGACAGTTTAGTGATTTTAGAAGGAACCAAACCATTCTGGTATGTCATCTGTGATACGTCGAAATAACTTTAAGAAGTTTTGTTTTATGAATATCTGGGTTTTTCTGAAGGCTAAATGAGACCACGGCAGAACTTTCTTCTCCAAGGTAAGGCTTAGTGTTGTGCTTTTTTACACTAAGGTATCTTTTCGCCCTCGTCTCCGAGGGCTCGGCGTTAACTTCGAGTCTTGTAAAGATAAATTTTCGGCTTAAGTAAAACAAACATTAAACAGTAAATTTATCTCACATAAAACAAAAATCAAAGGAAAAAAACAAACAAAAACCTTAATTTATAAAGATAACCAGTTTGGCTAAATAATCAGCAAGTAAAGTCAGAAAATAATATAAAAATTGTAAAACTTATAATTTAAAGTATCATGTCTTATAATTAAACATGTTACACTTTATTACCATATATGATAATCTCATAATTATATACGACATATCTTATAATTATATGTGATACGTCTTGTATAATTATATATGATACGTTGTATAATTATATATGATATATCTTATAATTTATTATTTTGATGTTGAAAACTTTTATGTACCGCTGTTTTGTAGCTCAGACATTATTTAAAAAGGAAATACTGATATATGTTTATATAATTCATATATGACTTTTGTTGATGCTTAAGCGGATCTTATAGAGATATTTTATTTATTTATGAGTGTGTGTAAGGGAATACACTTTACTTTCTTATAAATAAGTCGTATAAGTTTATTTGTGCATAAAGTAAGAAACACATTACCTTCTTTAAATGTCTAGTATTTGTGTAGGTGTAACCTTACACCATCTATTATTTCACTTATATATCTGTAAAACATTCATTACAATTAATTTACCTAACTAATAAATTTTTAATTTCATCTGAACTCAACTACTGATTCTCATGGCTCACTACCGCCCTCTCTACTGAGTCTCATGGCTAACTACCGCCCTCTCCACTGATTCTCATGGCTCACTACCGCCCTCTCTACTGATTCTCATGGCTCACTACCGCCCTTTCTACTGATTCTCATGGCTCACTACCGCCCTCTCTACTGAGTCCCATGGCTCACTATCGCCCTCTCTACTGATTCTCATGGCTCACTACCATCTTCTCTACTGATTCTCATGGCTCACTACCGCCCTCTCTACTGATTCTCATTGCTCACTACCGCACTCTCTAATAAGCAGCAAGTTGAAGTAAACGTCAATGTTATCATTATTTTATAAATTATGAGAACACTCAACATATAACGATCAATTCCATACAATGAGGTGGTTAATAAGGATGACTTGTGACATTAAGACTCAAAAACAAAAACAGAGTTATTTTGTTTTATGTTTTGATGAAGTGTTTATCGGACAATTCAATCGAATGAATTGGATAACACAGTGACTATCACAGTAACCATTAACCCTAGTGATGGTAACTATGTTACCGAAACAGTCAGCAAGTATTTGTAACAAACACTTTTATCTTCTCTTTAAGCAAAACTGTCGTTTTTTGCTATTAATATAGTACCACAAAGTAACGTATAAAGAATTACAACTTGTTATCAACTAAACAGCTTACTCTAAATATAGTACCACAAAGTAACGTATAAGGAATTACAACTTGCTCTCAACTTAACAGCTTACTCTTAATATAGTACCACAAAGTGACGTATAAAGAATTACAACTTGCTATCAACTTAACAGCTTACTCTTAATATAGTACCACAAAGTGACGTATAAAGAATTATAGCTTGTTATCAACTAAACAGCTTACTCTAAATATAGTACCACAACGTAACGTATAAAGAATTATAACTTGTTATCAACTAAACAGCTTACTCTAAATATAGTACCACAACGTAACGTATAAAGAATTATAACTTGTTATCAACTAAACAGCTTACTCTTAATATAGTACCACAACGTAACGTATAAAGAATTATAACTTGTTATCAAATAAACTGATTACTCTTAATATAGTAACACAAAGTAACTTATAAAGCATTACAACTTACTATCACCTTAACTAATTATTCTTAATATAGTACCACAAAGTAACTTATAAAGCATTACAACTTACTATCACCTTAACTGATTACTCTTAATATAGTACCACAAAGTAACTTATAAAGTATTACAACTTACTATCACCTTAACTGATTACTCTTAATATAGTACCACAAAGTAACTTATAAAGTATTACAACTTACTATCACCTTAACTAATTACTCTTAATATAGTACCACAGCGGAACGTATAAGGAATGACAGCTCTCTGTCAATAGAAGAATGTCATCGGGTCCTAACATGGTACTCTTTCAGTTTCTGCACTCAGAGTTTCCAAAGCTCTAAGCAAACTGTATTTTGAAATGTTAAAACTTGCCATCATCTTACCCTTTCCTGTAACTAGCTGTTAAAGTAAGTCCTGCTACTTTTGAAGAGTGAATCGATGTATGTTAGCCACTGTTAAACATCTTAGACAAATTACACATCCACAAAGATATGATAATTGAATTTAGGGAGATTGGGTTTACCAGTCTGCATTCTAAAACATCATCTGTATACACAAAAAGATTATTGTAACTTTTATTCACGAAATGAATGTCGTTACTACAACAGTTTGATCCTACTCAACTAATTTATAAACAAAGTAATGTTGTTTGTAGAGCTATTTAAGGTCTCTATAAATGCAGTAATTAGGACTATAGTGTTATTTAAAAACTCTATAACTACTGTAGTTATGACTAAAGCGTTATTTAAAAACTCTATAAATACTGTAGTTATGACTATAGTGTCATTTAAAAACTCTATAAATACTGTAGTTATGACTATAGTGTCATTTAAAAACTCTATAAATACTGTAGTTATGACTACAGTGTCATTTAAAAACTCTATAAATACAGTAGTTATGACTATAGTGTCATTTAAAAACTATAAATACAGTATTTATGACTATAGTGTTATTTAAAAACTCTATAAATAGTGTAGTTATGACTATAGTGTTATTTAAAAACTCTATAACTACTGTGGTTATGACTATAGCGTTATTTAAAAACTATAAATAGTGTAGTTATGACTATAGTGTTATTTAAAAACTCTATAAATACTGTAGTTATTACTATAGTGTTATTTAAAAACTCTATAAATACTGTAGTTATGACTACAGTGTCATTTAAAAACTCTATAAGTACAGTAGTTATGACTACAGTGTCATTTAAAAACTCTATAAATACTGTAGTTATGACTATAGTGTCATTTAAAAACTCTATAAATACTGTAGTTATGACTACAGTGTCATTTAAAAACTCTATAAATACAGTAGTTATGACTATAGTGTCATTTAAAAACTATAAATACAGTAGTTATGACTATAGTGTTATTTAAAAACTCTATAAATACAGTAGTTATGACTATAGTGTTTTTTATAAACTCTATAAATACTGTAGTTATGACTATAGTGTTATTTAAAAAATCTATAAATACAGTAGTTATGACTATAGTGTCTTTTGAAAACTATAAATAGTGTAGTTATGACTACAGTGTCATTTAAAAACTCTATAAATATAGTAGTTATGACTATAGTGTCATTTAAAAACTATAAATACAGTAGTTATGACTATAGTGTTTTTTATAAACTCTATAAATACAGTAGTTATGACTATAATGTTATTTAAAAAATCTATAAATACAGTAGTTATGAATATAGTGTTATTTAAAAACTATAAATACAGTAGTTATGACTATAGTGTTATTTAAAAACTCTATAAATACTGTAGTTATGACTATAGTGTCATTTAAAAACTCTATAAATACTGTAGTTATGACTATAGTGTCATTTAAAAACTCTATAAATACTGTAGTTATGACTATAGTGTCATTTAACATCTTCTGTGACTTCAAATTTTTAGTATCAGAAATACTTTGGTACACGATGAATCAGGAAATACACCCGTGCTTCTCTATCCCCACAGTAAATAAATAAGTAACATTCTGAGCGTGTTATTATTTCAGCTAGCCCTACAGTGGCCTAGTGGGTAACTCCGAGTATTTACAGAACTAATTATCGTGTTTGGCATTCGCTGTGGGGAAAACGTTTGGTAATTTTCACGCTTTGCAAGAAGCAAATAGTCCTTCAGTTATGAAAAGGTATCAGATACCCTAACCTCATTAACATTTGAAATATAACCTTGGTTTTAATATTCATCTTTGTTTTGATACCAACAGAACAGAATGAAGCAGGTTGAGATGGGTTTGTAAAATACATCACAATATGTATTTTTGATCAAGGTACATACATATTTACATTCAAGATATTGGGCATTTAATTTATTTCACATAGAAAGGTATAGACGTTGTGAGAGACTGAGTTGTATCTGTTTCGATGAAAATAAATACGTAATTCATTAGTTCTAGAGTAAATTAGAGTTAATTTATCTCCTCAGATGATATTCTAGTGAACAACATCAACTATCATCTGTTATCTCATTAAACTGTCCCCAATTTTTAACTGATATTCTAGTAAAAAACACTAACTATCAATTCTTATCTCATTAAACTGTCCCCAAAATTCAACTGATATTCTAGTGAACAACACCAACTACCAACTCTTATCTCATTAAACTGTCCCCAACTTTCAACTGATATTCAAGTCAACACCAACTACCAACTCTTATCTTATTAAACTGTTCCCAACATTCAACTGATATTCTTTTCAACGCCATCAACTACCAACTCTTATCTCATTAAACTGTCCCCAAAATTCAACTGATATTCTAGTGAACAACACCAACTACCAACTCTTATCTCATTAAACTGTCCCCAACTTTCAACTGATATTCAAGTCAACACCACCAACTATCAACTCTTATCTCATTAAACTGTCCCCAACTTTCAACTGATATTCAAGTCAACACCAACTACCAACTCTTATCTTATTAAACTGTTCCCAACATTCAACTGATATTCTTTTCAACGCCATCAACTACCAACTCTTATCTCATCAAACTGTCCCTAACTTTCAACTGATATTCTAGTCAACAACACCAACTACCAACTCTTATCTCGTCAAACTGTCCCTAACTTTCAACTGATATTCTAGGGAACAGCACGAATTACCAGTTCTTGAGGTACTTTTTTGTAAAATCAAGTGGTGATATTTGATCATTTCTCTTATGATACACACGACCCACCTCCTTACAACACATTTGTGCAGTGACAGAAAGCGAACCACTCACCCTCCGATTCACAGTTCATTAGTCCATGCCCGAATGCATTTGATTGGTAGTGGAGCTCAAGTATTGCTCAGGTAACAAGCGCAATATTATGAGAGTTCGTGTCTGACCATTATGAAATGCAGCTATCAAGATTGTGGTGGCGGCCCTTACTTTGTGAGCATTCATTTCTCTTGTGGAGTGAACACCGAAAACTAATTCCGAATAAAGTTAACGTGGATGAGATATCTTCGTTGGGAATATAATCGCTGCTGTTAAATAACGTTTCTAAATGTGGTTGTTAAATATCAGTCCCAAGTGAGCAGACTATCTGTAGATACACTGGTTCTAGTAAAAGAACGAGTATCGAAGCGGGTTTTAACAAGGTAGCGCTTGGTAAGTCTTAAACTTACTAAACCTTTTGGCAGGTGGAAATTTTAAAGTGTTTGGAACAGGATCCATTGTGGATAAAACGAAACCAAACATCGTCATTTAATGTAGTTACTGTTCGCTGTGTTTTCGTTCTATTATTCAGTAAGTCCCATATCTATCTTAAAGATATAGCCAAATTCAGAAAGGTGGAAATGTGTAAGTTGACGGTCAATCAGTAAGTCGTGTCTCGCTTCACGTGGCGCAGTTGAATTACGTATTGACGAGATATCATTGTGCATTCCTATTATTTTTGTAAGATGGCTATTGTCATGACAGTTTATTATCCGTGTCATGAAAAACGTGGTGCATTTTACACTTATAAACCTTTATTGGCTTACCTACATGTTACGTTCTTACACAAGTGCCGAAAGCTACGTGTGAAGAATGTTTAAAATAATCCGGATATGATTACATTGAAGAGAACTTTGTGGTTATGTTTTGCACGGCAGTAGAGGAAATTTTGTGCTTGGACCTCACATGAGGTCAGTAGGATGCAAGGTGTTTAAACCATGTTTTAGTTCAGTAGAATGCAGTGTGTTTAAACCATGTTTTAGTTCAGTAGGATGCAATGTGTTTAAACCATATTTTATATTAGTAGGATGCAATGTGTTTAAATCATGTTCTGTAGGATGCAATGTGTTTAAACCACGTTTTAGATCAGTAGGATACAATGTGTTTAAACCATGTTTTAGTTCAGTAGAATGCAGTGTGTTTAAACCATGTTTTAGTTCAGTAGGATGCAATGTGTTTAAACCATGTTTTAGATCAGTAGGATACAATGTGTTTAAACCATGTTTTAGTTCAGTAGAATGCAGTGTGTTTAAACCATGTTTTAGTTCAGTAGGATGCAATGTGTTTAAACCATGTTTTAGATCAGTAGGATACAATGTGTTTAAACCATGTTTTAGTTCAGTAGGATGCAGTGTGTTTAAATCATGTTTTAGTTCAGTAGAATGCAGTGTGTTTAAACCATGTTTTAGTTCAGTAGGATGCAATGTGTTTAAACCATGTTTTAGATCAGTAGGATACAATGTGTTTAAACCATGTTTTAGTTCAGTAGAATGCAGTGTGTTTAAACCATGTTTTAGTTCAGTAGAATGCAGTGTGTTTAAACCATGTTTTAGATAAGTAGGATACAATGTGTTTAAACCATGTTTTAGTTCAGTAGAATGCAGTGTGTTTAAACCATGTTTTAGATCAGTAGGATACAATGTGTTTAAACCATGTTTTAGTTCAGTAGAATGCAGTGTGTTTAAACCATGTTTTAGTTCAGTAGAATGCAGTGTGTTTAAACCATGTTTTAGATCAGTAGGATACAATGTGTTTAAACCATGTTTTAGTTCAGTAGAATGCAGTGTGTTTAAACCATGTTTTAGTTCAGTAGAATGCAGTGTGTTTAAACCATGTTTTAGATCAGTAGGATACAATATGTTTAAACCATGTTTTAGTTCAGTAGAATGCAGTGTGTTTAAACCATGTTTTAGTTCAGTAGAATGCAGTGTGTTTAAACCATGTTTTAGATCAGTAGGATACAATGTGTTTAAACCATGTTTTAGTTCAGTAGAATGCAGTGTGTTTAAACCATGTTTTAGTTCAGTAGGATGCAATGTGTTTAAACCATGTTTTAGATCAGTAGGATACAATGTGTTTAAACCATGTTTTAGTTCAGTAGGATGCAGTGTGTTTAAATCATGTTTTAGTTCAGTAGAATGCAGTGTGTTTAAACCATGTTTTAGTTCAGTAGGATGCAATGTGTTTGAACCATGTTTTAGATCAGTAGGATACAATGTGTTTAAACCATGTTTTAGTTCAGTAGAATGCAGTGTGTTTAAACCATGTTTTAGATCAGTAGGATACAATGTGTTTAAACCATGTTTTAGTTCAGTAGAATGCAGTGTGTTTAAACCATGTTTTAGATCAGTAGGATACAATGTGTTTAAACCATGTTTTAGTTCAGTAGAATGCAGTGTGTTTAAACCATGTTTTAGATCAGTAGGATACAATGTGTTTAAACCATGTTTTAGTTCAGTAGAATGCAGTGTGTTTAAACCATGTTTTAGTTCAGTAGAATGCAGTGTGTTTAAACCATGTTTTAGATCAGTAGGATACAATGTGTTTAAACCATGTTTTAGTTCAGTAGAATGCAGTGTGTTTAAACCATGTTTTAGTTCAGTAGAATGCAGTGTGTTTAAACCACGTTTTAGATCAGTAGGATACAATGTGTTTAAACCATGTTTTAGTTCAGTAGAATGCAGTGTGTTTAAACCACGTTTTAGTTCAGTAGGATGCAATGTGTTTAAACCATGTTTTAGATCAGTAGGATACAATGTGTTTAAACCATGTTTTAGATCAGTAGGATACAATGTGTTTAAACCATGTTTTAGTTCAGTAGAATGCAGTGTGTTTAAACCATGTTTTAGATCAGTAGGATACAATGTGTTTAAACCATGTTTTAGATCAGTAGGATACAATGTGTTTAAACCATGTTTTAGTTCAGTAGAATGCAGTGTGTTTAAACCATGTTTTAGTTCAGTAGAATGCAGTGTGTTTAAACCATGTTTTAGATCAGTAGGATACAATGTGTTTAAACCATGTTTTAGTTCAGTAGAATGCAGTGTGTTTAAACCATGTTTTAGATCAGTAGGATACAATGTGTTTAAACCATGTTTTAGTTCAGTAGAATGCAGTGTGTTTAAACCATGTTTTTGATCAGTAGGATACAATGTGTTTAAACCATGTTTTAGTTCAGTAGAATGCAGTGTGTTTAAACCATGTTTTTGATCAGTAGGATACAATGTGTTTAAACCATGTTTTAGTTCAGTAGAATGCAGTGTGTTTAAACCATGTTTTTGATCAGTAGGATACAATGTGTTTAAACCATGTTTTAGTTCAGTAGAATGCAGTGTGTTTAAACCATGTTTTAGATCAGTAGGATACAATGTGTTTAAACCATGTTTTAGTTCAGTAGAATGCAGTGTGTTTAAACCATGTTTTTGATCAGTAGGATACAATGTGTTTAAACCATGTTTTAGTTCAGTAGAATGCAGTGTGTTTAAACCATGTTTTAGTTCAGTAGGATGCAATGTGTTTAAACCATGTTTTAGATCAGTAGGATACAATGTGTTTAAATTATCAGTGATGTCGAGAAACCCACTTGTTGAGCATTTTATATGCAAAAACGGCTCGTTTGGGTTGAGAAAATATTTTAAATCGAAGGTCAAATCGTTGTTCGCTCTTCTGTTTAAACTATGTTTTAGTTCAACAAGATATAATTTTTCTTTTGTTTTTCTTGTAAAATAAATACATAAAGCAGAGGTTGTAATTATTCGTATGAGGATAAACGAACTTTTTTTCATCATACTCTGAATAACTTATTACTTGTGCGGACTAATTTTCTTGTCGTGTCGGATTTCCGCTTTATTATGTTACGCCGTGCGTGGTTTACTGCGCTGGCTTCTTAGTTTTCAAAATAGAACGTACATCCGCAACGAAGAAAATAAGGCCTGATTTTGTGTGATAAATATAACAGTCGAAACTCTGCCAAGAAGAGAAAAAATATAGAACATATATTTTTAATTTTCGCTATACGTTTGAGAATTATGTACACTACAGAAAGCTGAATAGACGCACGTACTTAAAGAGTTTATTAATCACTTTTTAGGTCAGTTTCACATGTTGTGTAAAATTTGCAACATAAATAGAAACAGTAATTTATACTCTTTGTTTCATAAGTCATTTATACGCTTGTCTTTCATACCTTGAGGAATAATTTATATGATAACTTGCTTGATAAATGTACATATCTATATACATAAATACTATTTTATAGTATTGATATAAAAACTAGAGCGGAACATTGTAATTAATAGTTCTCTTAACTAGCTATCTTATCAGGACGCTCGGGTGTCGTACCTGTATCCTGGACGTGAGTCATGAAAACTCGTGATTAATGGAAGGTCATCATAGGACATGAAAAGTTGGTTGCTTCCCTTATATATCCCCGTCACAACAAACATGCTCGCCATTTCCGTCGTGGGGCCGTTATGAAGTTCGATCAATCCCACTATTCTTTAGTAAGAGTAGCCCAAGAGTTGGCGGTGGGTGGTTTTGACTAGCTGCCTTCCCACTTGTCTTACACTACTGAATTAGGGACGGCTAGTGAGGATAGCATTCGTGTAGATCTGCGCGAAATTTAAAACAAACCAAACCAAACCCTTATGTATAATTGTAAAAAAAACAATAATTAAACGTTCATAAAAACTCCAAAACACAAGCTGCGAAACCGTTAGTCCATGTCTCTACTTGCATGAACTCAACAAATATTTATGCTAAATTTGGTGAAGATCCATCCAGAGCGTGCTGAGTACCAGACAGAAACATCCGTGAAAACTGAAACTTTCTATTTACCCATGAATGGACGTAACGAACGTCCACACCAATTGTAATGAAGATCCATCCACCCCTGCAATGTAGTTACACGGACATACAACAGACAGTAATATTATATATAAATAAGTAGTTACACGGACATACAACAGACAGTAATATTATATATAAATAAGTAGTTACACGGACATACAACAGACAGTAATATTATATATATAAGTAATTACACGGACATACAACAGACAGTAATATTATATATATATAAGTAGTTACACGGACATACAACAGACTAATATTATATATATATAAGTAGTTACACGGACATACAACAGACAGTACTATTATATAAGTAGTTACACGGACATACAACAGACAGTACTATTATATAAGTAGTTACACGGACATACAACAGACAGTACTATTATATATGTATAAGTAATTACACGGACATACAACAGACAGTACTATTATATATATAAGTAATTACACGGACATACAACAGACAGTAATATTATATATATATAAGTAGTTACACGGACATACAACAGACAGTAATATTATATATATATAAGTAGTTACACGGACATACAACAGACTAATATTATATATATATAAGTAGTTACACGGACATACAACAGACAGTACTATTATATAAGTAGTTACACGGACATACAACAGACAGTAATATTATATGTATATAAGTAGTTACACGGACATACAACAGACAGTACTATTATATATGTATAAGTAATTACACGGACATACAACAGACAGTACTATTATATACATATATATATAAGTGGTTACATGGACATTCAACAGGCAGTACTATTATGTATATATAAGCAGGTAGACAGACACAGAACTGTATTATATATACATACATACATTTCATTCCTACATATAAATACATACATTTATTGTGCAACTCATTCATATAAATATGCACAACATGATATAAGCGCGAGATGTTCTCATGTTTATAGATAGTTAAACTGAAACATCAACAAGAGTTTCCACACTTTTAAACAGACACGACATTGTGCCGAAGTGTGTTTGTCACACACATATATCAGTAGTATTCATAAAGTGATAAAATGTTCTGCTAGGTCGAGACAGAAAGCTGTCATGTACGACAAAGGTCAGATCCTATCCCAACAAGTAATTCTCTAATTCATTTCGAAAATTCTATAGTCATCAAAACATTTATTAATTGCTATGTTTCTTTTGTGTGTTTTTTTCACATGACTCGCTCGGCATGGCCAAGCGTGTGCAGTAGTGCGACTCGTAATCTGAGGGTCGCGGGTTCGTCTTCACGTCGAGCAAAACATCCTCGTCCTTTCAGCCGTGGAGGCGTTATAATGTGACGGTAACTCCCACACTCCGTTGGTAAAAGAGTAGCTCAAGAGTTGGCGGTGGGTGATGATGACTAGCTGCCTTCCCTCTAGTCTCGCACTGCTAAATTAGGGACAGCTAGCACAGATAGCCCTCAAGTAGCTTTCTGAGAAAATAAACAAACAAACAAACATCTTTTTTCAGAATTTTCTAGCAAATTTTCACATTGTAATAACTTTAATCGGATTGAATACTATTAACTATCATTCTTATGGTTTCAGAGTGAGGACTGGGTTTTTTTGCGATAACTAATCCCAATCCATCAATCCAAGAATTCAAAGTTCGATCCCGCTCAGTCTCACGAGCTTACTTGATTCTTAATAAAATGTTTGGCACGCTTTATGACTTTATGGGCTAAAAAAATACGTCCCAAGCTTCAGTCCTAGTTATCCCTAATGTATGAGCTAAAGATATAGGTCCCAAGCTTCAGTCCTAGTTATCCTTAATGTATGAGTTAAAGATATAGGTCCCAATCTTCAGTCCTAGTTATCCTTAAATATGAGCTAAAGACATAGGTCCCAAGCTTCAGTCCTAGTTATCCCTAATGTATGAGTTAAAGACATAGGTCCCAAGCTTCAGTCCTAGTTATCCTTAATGTATGAGCTAAAGATATAGGTCCCAATCTTCAGTCTTAGTTATCTCTAATTTGGGACTGAACCAGATGAAGGTCGACCTGTCCACAGCACAGCTCTCTAAGCAGCTATTTATAACCAAATTGAAAAAAATTACATTCACAGCTTTAACGCCCTTCCCAACTTAAAGCACGAAATATGCTCAGAGACGTCTCGTGGTTCTATCTTTGAATCTCGCACCGAAGATGCTCGCACATTTAGCAGCGGTGGCATTATAATATGACGATCAATCTTACTTGGTGAAAGCGTAGCCCCAGAATTGGTGATGTGTGGTGATGATTAGCGGCCTTCCCCTCTTGTCTTACACTTCTAAATTAGGGACGCGTAGCGCAGATAGCCCTCGTGCAGCTTTGCGCGAAATTCAAAAAGCAAACAAACTTCCACTGTGATTGAAGATAATATTTTACAATGAATGTTAAAACACAAAACATAGACAATCGTGTTAATAAGTAAATATTGTTTTTGAGCTGATTCACTTAAGAACGGTAAGCTGTACAAGGGTTATATAAATAATGTTAGTAGAATGTTGATTAAAATAAAGAAAACCAAAACACTGTTACTTAACACCCACCACACTTGATAAGTGTGCTGAATGCAAAATAGGTCTATGAACGTCTCAGCTTCGTGCAAGAGAAACCTAAGTTATTATATCAGTATATAAAAACATTTGATTTAAAAACCTTCATGAAGAATGTAGAAGATTACTTGTCTGTTATCCAAACAACAATAAACTGTGTTGTCGGTACAACTGTGATTTTGAGTTACGGTTACTTTTCCTCATATTAAGTAAGGTGTAATTTATTATTTGTCTATTAAATTTTTAATGGTGCTTATGTGTGCATTGAAAAATAAAAAGTAAAGTTTCTTTAGATTGGTTTCGCCTTTCCCTGTGAAATATAAGTAAATAAACAGCTGTTGATATATATGTTAGGGTTAGGGGTTGTGTCCAAAATGAAAGCTGTATGGATGTGTATGTCTCACTTTCGTAATAAAGTCTACCCACTCTAGAGCAACTAAACTTAGAATTGGTTTGAATTTTTCTACGCCTATTTGTAGCATAAAAGAGGTAGAAAAAAACAAAAGAAACGTCAACAGGTGGCGCCATGTTCGTATTTTTTCCCTCTGGATCTGTCTTATATCTACCTCTCTGAAGTAAAAGTGGTACTCCTAATTAATACAGTATAAAAGTGTCTAAAACTTAATTTAAAAGTTTCAAGTTTAACTTCCTCAACAAAACTGGCAAAATCAAAACGAATCCACAAATTTGTAGAATTTAATCATCTAACCTTTAAGACCAAATGTTTAAATATATAGATTTATTTTGAAAGCGAGTTTGAAAATTTTAAAACACGCCACCTGTGTTCCGTAAATAGTAAACAAAAATTTCATTATGAAATCTACAAGCTCTGCATATACATACTACAGGATTCCCTATCATTTCTTCTTTTCTTATTTATAAAACGCAAAGCTGCACATTGAACTTTGTGTACATGGTATCGAAGCTCGATTTTCAAAGTTACCAGAGAGGAATTTGTATTTTCATTCCTGTTCTTGAATGACCTTGTTTCTGCTGATAATTTCTGTTTGTTTTAATTTCGCACAAAGCTACTCGAAGGCTATCTTTGCTAGTCGTCCCTAAGTTAGCAGTGTAAGACTAGAGGGAAGGCAGCTAGTCATCACCACCCACCGCCAACTTTTGGGCTACTCTTTTATCAACGAATAGTGGGATTGACCGTCACATTATAACGTCACCACGGAGGAAAGGGTAAGCATGTTTAGCTCGACGCGGGCGCGAACCCGCGACCCTCGGATTACGAGTCGCACGCCTTAACACGCTTGGCCACGCCGAGCCTTATTTTCTGTTATAGTCTGATTTAGTTTCGCAGTCAATTTGAATACAAATTGAACACTTTTCTATTTCTGAGTCTTATTATTTACACCAAGTGTCGTATGAATATCCTTTCTAAAAAAAGAAACTGAACACATGTTTGGAGCATTTTCAAATTTGTGTCTCCATATGTGAATCACGGATTTCACTCCACAGCTACACATGAACATTCATAAAAACTTGCTTCCCCTCTGCCGGATGGGGTAGCCATAAGTTTACGAAATTTTGGTGCTAAAATTTAAGGTTTGATTCGTGTGGTGGACGCAATTGCTTTACAATTTGTTTTGGACTTCTCACAAAGCTACACGAGGGCTATCTGTGCTAGCCGTCCCTAATTTAGCAGTGTAACACCAGAGGGAAGGCAGCTAGTCATCACCACCCACCGCCAACTCTTGGGCTACTATTTTACCAAACGATTAGTGGGATTGACATTCACTGTATAAAGCCCCCACGGCTGGGAGGGCGAGCATGTTTGGCGACATAGGGGATGCGAACCCTCGACCCTCAGATTATGAGTCGCATGCCTTAACACACTTGGCCATGCCGGGCCTTGCTTCCCAAACAAAGTGTAAATAATAGATTAAAATATTGTTTTTTTTATCGTGTTAATTTAAATTGGATTAACAGCAATTACCATAAACTACATTTAGTCATTTTTTGTCTATAATATTAGTTATGTTGTTTTAATATAAAGTATAAGGTGACTTTTATTATTCGTCGACTGACCTTTCAGATTTGAACAAAGTAAAAACAATATCTCAATGAATCAAATGAATTTTTTCCAAATAATAAAATACCAAATTGAAGTACAACACAATGTTAAACAAGAGTGCAATATAGATAGCTGGAAATTACTTCAGTTCTTCTCTTTGTTCTGCTGGAATTCGAAGTTTGAGTTGTGACAATATCTGTCCTAAATGTTGAGCCCCTGGTTTCATGTAGTGGAGAGGACGAATTCGTATATTACACGAACGCTTGTCATTAATGTCATTTAAAAACGCAATCCCATTAGACGACTATTAGATATACCAAGAACGCAATCCCATCCGACGACTATTAGATATACCAAGAACGCAATCCCATCCGACGGCTATTAGATATACCAAGAACGCAATTCCATCCGACGACTATTAGATATACCAAGAACGCAATCCCATCCGACGACTATTAGATATACCAAGAACGCAATCCCATTCGACGACTATTAGATATACCAAGAACGCAATCCCATCCGACGACTATTAGATATACCAAGAACGCAATCCCATCCGACGACTATTAGATATACCAAGAACGAAATTCCATCCGACGACTATTAAATATACCAAGAACGCAATCCCATCCGACGACTATTAGATATACCAAGAACGCAATTCCATTCGACGCTATTAGATATACCAAAAACGCAATCCCATCCGACGATTATTAGATATACCAAGAACGAAATCCCATCCCACGATTATTAGATATACCAAGAACGCAATCCCGTCCGACGATTATTAGATATACCAAGAATGCAATCTCATCCGACGACTATTAGATATACCAAGTATAATTATCTGTGAAGTTTGGAAATTTCGTGAAAAGAATTCGTAGTTTAACACTGTCCGAGCTGCAAATAAGTTATGAAGTTTCTTTTAAAATGCAAATTTCCCGCCTATCGCGTTTCATGGTTCAGTAATACAGCACATAAGAGCCAACCGAACCTAGTTTCAGGGTTTTGTTGAAACTGACATGGTAATATTAGATATACACGTGTTTGGAGAAAGTGAAATACAAACGGCACTCTGTCTTGCCGAGTTTTTCATTTGATATGAGCGGTAGAAGTTTTTTTCTTATATTTCAGAGTCCCTTCCTCTCCCCGTTCTTCTGAAGACAGCGAGTTTAGACTGCAATAATTAGAACTGAGATAAAAATTTAAACAAAGTATAGCTTTAAGTAGATTGTAAAGTTAAGGCGTGCGACTCAAAATGTGAGGGTCGCTGGTTTAAATCCCCCTCGTACCAAATATGCTCGCTCTTTCAGCCGTCGGGGCGTTATAAAGTGACGATCAATATCTTTAGACTTAAACTAATAAATTAGGGACGGGTAGAACAGATAGTCCTCGTGTAGCTTCGCGCGAAATTCAAAAACGAACCACTCATCCAAATGAAAACACCGACTTTTTTGGGGGTTACACAATTAACGACATTTCATTTGTGACAAATCTACAGTCTCGTGTGTACTTGATACGTTTGGAAGTCCCTTAACGAGTCATTTTTATTAGAGCTACACTGTTTATTTGCACTTCGAGTTCTCTCATGCGGCCTCTTCCATTATGTCGTTTTTAAAGAATATTACGTCATCTTCATAAACTCTGCCCAATTATTCCTTCATAACAGTTTAATAGATTATTATTTTTCTTAAATCTATTTCTTCCTAGTGAGTCAAGAATATTTTATGTCATCTCTCGGTAGAGATAATAAAATAATTTTCTGTCAGTGGATTGTGTGCTGTGATAAAATGATCAGTTGTTGGTGAATTGAATTGTGTGCTATGTTAAAATGATCAGCTGTTTGTGTATTGGATTGTGTGCTGTGTTAAAATGGTCAGCGGTTGGTGAATTGGGTTTTGTTCTGTGTTAAAATGGTCAGCGGTTGGTGAATTGGGTTTTGTTCTGTGTTAAAATGATCAGCGGCTGGTGAATTGGATTGTGTGCTATGTTAAAATGATCAGCTGTTGGTGATTTGGATTGTGTGCTGTGTTATAATGATCAGCTGTTGGTGAATTTGATTGTGTGCTGTGTTAAAATGATCAGCGGTTAGTGAATTGGATTGTGTGCTATGTTAAAATGATCAGCTGTTGGTGAATTGGATTGTGTGCTGTGTTAAAATGATCAGCTGTTGGTGAATTGGATTGTGTGCTGTGTTAAAATGATCAGCTGTTGGTGAATTGGATTGTGTGCTGTGTTAAGATGATCAGCAGTTGGTGAATTGGTTTGTGTGCTGTGTTAAAATGATCAATAAATTATCTATTGATTTTATTTTCAAAGTTCACTCTGTATACTTCCATGTGTTTATTTTGTTAAAAATGAAAATCATTAGAGCAAATTTTAGTGGTCTTGTATATTTATGTATTTAAATTAGATGCTATTGGTCTATAGCCGTAACTATGCAACTCGCATTTGATAAAGTCTTCTTGCTGTGTTAGTCTTAATCGTTCTATAAGAACTTCCTAGTGGAAGCATATACTAAAACTAGTCTAAAATATAGTGCGAACATAAGCAAAATGTTCAAAACCAAAAATAGATATTTCACCATCAGCTGGATATTTTAGCATAACAGAAAACATGATTCAGTCGTGGAAAACTATGTTTACTTCCACTTGAAGGTGTTGATACCAGAAGTATTCATGAAATTATTCATTAATTAGAAGTAATTAAATTTAACAAAATTATAACATTGACACAGGAACAAGAAATTACCAGTTGGAGAATTTACATAGATGGCGTGATAGTCTGTGAACATCGTGTAAATTAATATATTAAATGACTGAACACAAGGTGTTGCCCATGTTTTGCTGTTATGGTTTTTTCTCCTGGAGATGACGCGTCGAGAAGTGGTGAAACTTGTCAACGTCATACGAGAAGAAAAGTCCGAACGTGTCGAGTGTGAGCAAATATGTAGACCAGGTTCGAATAAAACTACCTTTATTTTGCGAGCCATAAGAAGTTGCCGTTTATTTATTGACATAAATGCGTATGTGTGTGTTTTCATACAGTAAAGCCACATTGATCTGCTGAGTCTATTGAGTGGAATCGAACCGCTAAATTTAGCGTTGTAAATCAGTAGACTTACCACTGTATCACCGTAGAATTTACATAAATATAGGTAGTGTGTTATCATTCCACTAAGCCTAAAACTACGTCAGTTCGAAACTGTCAACTGATCTAAAAACTACGATACTGTTGACTGATGCGGCTCACACGGGTACTGATTACTTATTCAACACAGAACTTTGTGGAAGAAGCTTCTTCTGAGAATGTTCTGTTCAACTAACATTGAAAATACCGACTACGTCTACTTCTGAAGAGAAATGAACATGTGTACAATCTTGGAATAAAAGTTGGTAGCATGTTAGCAAAACTAAATTAATTTCATATATTCTGGTACACGAAACTATTTATTATATTTCTAGGCAATGGTGCCTTGCTTGAAGCGTCTCTCTTGAATCGTCTATTAAATACCACAGAACATTTGTTTGTTTGTTTTTTGGAATTTCGCGCAAACCACACGAGGGCTATCTGCATTCGATAATTCAGCAGTATAAAGCAAGAAGGGAGACATTCGTGATGACGAGAAACCCACTTGGAGAAAAAGGTATTTCAAGACGGCTGGTATGGGTATTAAAACTTTTATGAAAATAAAGTATAAAACAACGTTTCGACTTTTTTAGTCCATCATGAGATTAACAAACAGTTTGCAACTCTCTTTGCATATTCTCTTTGCAAACTTGAAGACGATCTAAGAAGGTTGAAACGTTGCTTTTTACTTTATTTTATTAAAAGTTTTAATACCCATATAAGCCGTCTTGAAATACAAGAGGAAAGGCAGTTTGTCATCACCACTCACTCTCAGCTCTTGGGTTAGTCTTTTACCAACGTAATGTGGGATTGAACTTCACATTATAACACACTAACGGAATGAGAATTCTAACCCGCGACCCTCAGATTGCGAGATGAGCGCCCTAATTGGTGAGAAACAAGCGGAGTATTGTAGAATATCGAACACCCATATGACGAAACACCATTTTCCTAGTTCCTAAGTTGTATCTAAGAAACACCATTTTCCGAGTTCCTAATTTGTATCTAAGAAACACAATTATCCTAGTTCCTAATTTGTATCTAAGAAACACCATTATCCTAGTTCCTAATTTGTATCTAAGAAACACCATTACCCTAGTTCCTAATTTGTATCTAAAAAACACCATTATCTTAGTTCCTAATTCGTATCTGAGAAACTGCAAATGGACAATCCAGTTGTTTACAATTAAAATAATTTTCTTAAACTTAGAATTAGTTCCTAATTTGTATCTAAGAAACACCATTATCCTAGTACCTAATTTGTATCTAAGAAACACCATTATTGTAGTTCCTCATCTGTATCTAAGAAACACCATTATCCTAGTTCCTACTTTGTATCTAAGAAACACCATTATCCTAGTTCCTAATTTGTATATAAGAAACACCATTTTCCGAGTTCCTAAGTTGTATCTAAGAAACACCATTATCCTAGTTCCTAATTTGTATCTAGGAAACACCATTATCCTAGTTCCTAATTTGTATCTAAGAAACACCATTTTCCTAGTTCCTAAGTTGTATCTAAGAAACACCATTATCCTAGTTCCTAATTTGTATCTAAGAAACACCATTATCCTAGCTCCTAATCTTACTTGAAGGCTCACGACTCTAACTACGTCATTAAGTTCACTTTGTGTAAAAAGTTGTGGTTCACCAGACGTTTCAAATTATTAACAATCTCTATCACCAGACGTTTCAAGTTAAAACAAAATCTATCACCAGACGTTTGAAATTATAAACAATCTCTTTTTTTTTCTTCACCACAAGTGTACTAAAAATATAAAAAATATGGTTGCGCCATTTACACAAATCCTTGCTGCCATAAAGTTTGTTTTTGTTTTTGAATTTCGCACAAAGCTACTTGAGAGCTATCTGCGCTAGCCGTCTCTAAATAGCAGTGTAAGACTAAAGGGAAGGCAGCTAGTGATCACCACCTACCGCTAACTCTTGGTCTACTCTTTTACCAACGGATATTGCGATTTACCGTCACATTATAACGCCCCCACGGCTGGGAGGGCGAGCATGTTTGGTGCGACCGGGATTCGAACTCGTGACCTTTGGATTACGAGTCAAACGCCTTAACACGCTTAGCCATGCCGGACCCAGCTGCTGCTATAAGGAACAATTAATACTGAAAATACAAAAATAATGTCAAACTACACTTAACTTGTAATCTGAGGGTCGCGGATTCGAATCCTGGTCACATCAAACATGCTCACCCTTTTCACCCGTTAGGGCGTTTAGGTGATGGTCAATCCCACTATTCCTCAATAAAAGAGTAGCCTAAGAGTTGGCAGTAGATTGTGATGACTAGCTGCCTTTCCTCTTGCCATAGACTGCTAAATTAGGGATGGCTAGCTCAGATAGCCATCGCGTTTGTTTTAAATTCTAAACGAACCAAGCCAAACACGCACAAACAAATATATCTAGAAATGATATGTCATGCGGCCAGTTTATCGTTTATATACTAGTGGTGCATTTATCGTGGGTTTTAGAATGATCGATGAGGCACTCACGTCGCAATTGGTCTAGAGAAATCTACAGCCAGCGGTTGTCAACATTTTAAACATAACAAAATGTGACCCGATTTCAACAAAATTGGTTAAATTATGTAAAAGTACACATGAATTTTTGTGAAAAATCTGTATGTGATAAAGGAAAATGTTATCATAGTATTTATCAATGTGTAACTCATACAGATGTACCTGTATATATGACATCATCAAGATGTATCCATCAATATGACAACATCAAGATGTATCTGTTAATATGATAGTCATCAATATGTATCCATCAATACTTCAGTCACCAAGTTGTATCCTCGAACTTGTCATTCATCAAGATATTGCTGTCTACATACCAAAAGCCAAGATGTATCTGTCAATAGCCAACTACCAAACTGGCGTCTTAAGATGTTAATTGCAAAGTGCATACCAATCATCAAGCAGTTCATGTAGGCTGTTGTAATTATCGTATTTTTAACAAATTTCGTAAGAGTTATTAAAGTAAAGAAATCATGAAAACCACTTTGTATTTTATACGTTAAAGTATAGTGGAATACTGGTTTGAATAAACGGGTAATTTTAAAATTTAGAACTGAATTTGGCGGAGAGGAAAGTTTCCCCTTATGAAAACACGTGCTACTGAACTAGAGATTTGCTCGAATTAAAAATTCTGAATTTCAGTTTTAGAATTTTTTATCTCTGTGAATCCTTGTTTGTTACTTAACTCACTGTGAGCCTCTACTCGAGAGTAAGGGAAATTCCATGCATAAACAAAAATAACAAACCGACAAATATACGTGCTTGTCTTGAGAATATTTTACGCATTTTATTTTGAATGAGGTCACGTAAACATTAGAAGTTTATGACGAAATAAATAGTTAGCTTCACTTGGATGACTTACTGTTCTAGAGCATAAATAACCTACTATAAATCTCTAACAGTTGTCCGGTAAGTGTCTCTAAACAAAGTGCTAGAGATATGGGTGCTTTAACGCTACAATGTTATTACGGTAATCCATTAGATAATTAGGGTCAACATTTTATTGTATGTTATGTACAACCCAAGAAATGTTCTGTTGTTGTTTTGAATTAAGCACAAAGCTACACAATGGGCATTCTGTGCTCTGCCTACTACGGGTATCGAAACCCGGTTTTTAGCGTTGGTAGTCCGCGGACATACTGCTGAGCCACTGGGGGGTAACCCAAGAAATAAAGTTTTAAGACGCTTTTAAGAAAAAAAACCGAAGAGTATAGACCGAAACGCTCGAATCTAGAAAATGGATATTTTCACTGTTTTCACTAAGTTTTTATACATTTACACTCATTTCGGTGGATATATTATATACCACACTTCTGATTCAGAATAGAAACCGTACAAGAGTTACTGTACAAACTCTCAACCATCAGTGATGTCGAGAAACCCACTTATATTCGAGACCCTAACCCGATTATAGACATTCCCAGTAACCAGTTAGCAACCCTCATAGAATTCACCACAATAAAGACAAACTTCATGTTCAACAACCAAAACTATATACAAACAAATGGCCTAAGCATGGGCAACCCAGTATTGCCAGTTCTAGCCAATATTTTTATGACACAAATTGAAACACAAGCAATTAATAAAGCATTACATCCACCACTATACTGGTACAGATATGTAGATGACACGGTTGCGGGATTCGAATCTACAGAACACATACTTAACTTTTTCACTCACATTAACTCTATACATCCCAACATTAACTTCACATGTGAACAGGAAGAAAGCAATCAAATATCATTTCTTAACCTCAAAATTATAAGAACCGACACACAATTCAAAACAGAAATCCACCGAAAAATCACCCATACTGGACTATACATTCCTTGGGACTCAGCACATGAAACAAAACAAAAACTCAACATACTAAGAAACCAGATAAACACAGCCATAAAACTATGCTCACCAGATAAAATTAACGATGAATTAGATAAAATAAAACAATACTTCATCAACATCAATAAGTTTCCTCCACAAACCGTAGAAAACATTATACGCACACACCTAGACAGAAAGCAAAATCAACCAACAAAAGTAAATATATCTCACGAATCAAAAAATCACGAAACCATATACTGCTGTATACCATATATTCCTGACATCAGCAAACAAATAACCAACATTTGGCAAAAACTAGTAACAAAATATAACATTCCAGTTAACACTAAATTTATTCAAAAACCAGGCACAAAACTAAGGTCTATACTATGTAAGAACTACACTGACAAACACCACACCAACATTATTTATAAAATACAATGTGATAACTGCCACGACTTCTATATAGGAGAAACAAGTAGAAAAATGGAAACCAGATTCAAAGAACATAAAAAGTCACCTTCACACGTTTTCGAACACTGCAAGTCAAATGGACACAACATAACCATAGAAAACACTAAAATACTAAATAAAGAAACAAACATAAACAAACGAAAAATTAAAGAAGCCTTACTTATACAACAACTTAAACCCAAAATAAACCAATATAAAGGAACACCATTATACCTATATTAATATTATAGATAAAATTATGTATTCAAACATCAAACCGCGCCCTCTACATTGCGACACTCAGTTATACAACCCCTTCCAAACATGTGGTCAGCTTCCGGCCAGTTACCTCTTTCTTTGTGAACCTGACGATGACCGAAGAAGGTCGAAACGTTGTTCGCTCTTCTATTTGAAGTGTTTTCTGAGCCCAAAAGAGCCGTTTTTTTTTGCATATAAAAAACTCTCAACCAATTGGTTCAGTATTCTAAGGGCTTATAAAGGTAAAACTCACAGTTTGATGTCAGAAAATGGCACAATGTAGATGTCACACACATATCTTTGTGCTCAACTGCAAATGGACAATCCAGTTGTTTACGATTAAAATAATTTTCTAAAACTTCTGCAACAACTTTTGGAAAATAATTAACGCAACAAACACAATATGAACCTACTTTCAATCGTATTAATACTTAAATTGTTTTGTATGGATTTTAAAATGTTTGCTTTCATTCAAATTAAGTTAAACAGGACTTGAACCCAGCCTGGTGGTCTTCCGTGAAGAAGGAAAAACAAAATAGTTATCGCTTAGTACTTTGTGGCCGTGACAGCGTTAGAAGAGTGACAATCAGATTCCACTATATTGATGTGATAGACAAAAGCTAACTTGCGGTGTTGAATACCTGTCGTCTCTATAATGATCCAGTTGTGGTGTCCGCTTCAACAAAACATTTCGTTAAAATGTGAGAGCACATTTAAAATTATTTAGAAAAAGTTAATGTTTAATCTCACGCCAAAAGGGACATGTTTAGACTCATAAAACAAATCCCGTATTTTCATAAACAAACATTTTCACACATAGAAACAAATATAATCATAAAACTAAAACTGATATCACTATTTTCAGATAGACAAATCGAATACCGATATATGTATTTATGGAAAAGTGACTCTAGCACCAATACCTTTAAACTCATGGAATAGAATATGATATCTGTAAGAACATAAGAGCGTCTTAAAAAATATATAAAAAATAAGTTATCATAAACATAAAAGAATATTTTGATATATGTAGCAGTGAGAATATTATGTCATTTTACGTCTCTTTGAACATAATAGTAAAACAGATCATTAAATACTATTTATTACTAGTTATTGTGAGGAAAGGTTGGATTTTTATAGAAATAATACTTTTTTGTTTCTTAAGTTTATATTGTACCCCAGGGGCACAGTTCGGACTTACAGCACTAAAAAGCGGGATTCGATACCTGTGGTAAGTAGAGTATAGATAGCCCATTTTGCAGCTTTGTGCTCAACTTAAAACAACACATTTATATTAGTTGATGCTTTGCTTTAAAAACAAACGCTTAGAATTGCTGGGAAAGTCATATTAGCAATATCTGATGAAGTGACGCAAACTCGCATCTGCAGCACTGAATTAATTCACCGAAACTTCTCAAATGTTGGACAGTGCAATACGGTCTGACAACTTACGATCTGAGCTAACCGCGCAGCAAGCTCGTATATCATTGTTGTTGTTTTTCTTTCTTTCGTTTCCAGAGCTGTTAAAATCATGAGAACTTGGGTTACAGAATCTGACACCTGAAAGTGGATGGAAATACTTGGAATTTCTGGAAATTGTTACAGCTGGTTCTAGAAACAGTTGTATATAAACATATATAATGCAATTAAGTTACTTAATCAGAAGGTCTATAAGAATCTATAGCGACTGCAATATTAAGTAAAATTTAATGGAACAACGGAGAATAGAAAATCAGATAAAACTAAACATGTGTGACAATTCCAGTGTCTTCAACCATTAATAAAACTCAATAAGCTTCTGTTTAGACTTTCAGTAACAGAAAACGAGCTTGATCTGTTTACCTATCTGTATGTCTGTCTATCCATCTATATGACTATCTGTATGTCTGTCTATCTATCTATATGACTATCTGTATGTATGTCTATCTATCTATACGACTATCTGTATGTCTATCTATCTATATAACAATCTGTATGTCTTTCTATCTATCTGTATGACTATCTGTATGTTTATCTATCTATATGAATACCTATATGTCTGTCTATCTATCTATATGACTATCTAAATGTCTGTCTATCTATCTATATAACAATCTGTATGTCTGTCTATCTATCTATATGACTATCTGTATGTCTGTCTATCTATCAACTTGTCGGTTCATCTATCTATATGCCATTCTGAATGTCTGTCTATCTATCAATTTGCATGTTTATTTATCTATGTGGCTATCTGTATGTTTGTCTATCTATGAACTTCTCTGTTCATCTACCTATATGGCTATCTGTACGTCTGTCTATCTATCAACTTGTCTCTTCATCTATTTATATGACGATCTGTATATCTGTCTATCTATGAACTTATCTCTTCATCTATCTATACGACTATCTGTATGTCTGTCTATCTATCTATATGACTATCTGTATGTCTGTCTCTCTATCTATATGACTATCTGTATGTCTGTCTATCTAACTATATGGCTATCTGTATGTCTGTCTATTCACCATTTTGTCTGTTTATTTATCTATATGGCTATCTTTATGTATGTCTATCTATCAACTTGTCTGTTCATCTACCCATATGGCTATCTGTATGTCTATCTATCTATCAACATGTCTGTTCATCTACCCATATGGCTATCTCTATCTGTCTATCTATGAACTTGTCTGTTCATCTAGATATATGGCTATCTGTACGTCTGTCTATCAACCATTTTGTCTGTTTATTTATCTATATGGCTATCTGTATGTCTGTCTATCTATCAACTTATCTGTTGATCTACCTATATGGCTATCTGTATGTCTCTCTATCTGTCAACCTATTTGTTCACCTATCTATATGGCTATCTGTATGTCTGTCTATCTATCAACTTGTCTGTTCATTTATCTATATGACTATCTGTGTGTCTGTCTATCTACCAACTTATCTGTTCATCTTCCTATATGTCTATTTTTATGTCTGTTTATCTATGAACTTGTCTGTTCATCTATATATATGGCTATCTGTACGTCTGTCTATCCACCATTTTGTCTGTTTTTTTATCTATATGGGTATCTGTATTTCTGTCTATCTATCAACTTGTCTGTTCATCTATCTACCTGGCTATTTGTATGTCTCTTTCTCTATCAACTTGTCTTTTCATCTATCTATATTAATCTCTGTATGTCTGTTTATCTATCAACTTGTCTGTTCATCTACCTATATGGCTATCTGTATGTCAGTCTATCTATCAACTTGTCTATTCATGTACCTATATGGCTATCTGTATGTCTGTCTATGCATCAACTTGTCTGTTCATATACCCATATAACTATGTGTATGTCTGTCTATCTATCTTTATGACTACCTGTATGTCTGTCTATCTATCTTTATGACTATCTGTATGTCTTTCTATCTATCTACATGACTATTCTTATGTCTGTCTATGTATCTATATGACTACCTGTATGTCTGTCTATCTATCTATATGACTATCTATATCTTTCTCTATCTATCAACTTTATCTCTATGTATGTCTGTATATCAACTTCTCTGTTCATCTACCTATATGGATATCTTTATGCCTGTCTATCTATCTACTTTTCTGTTCATCTACCTATATGGCTAACTGTATGTCTGTCTATCTAGCAACTTGTCTGTTGATCTATCTAAATAGACATCAATATGTCTGTCTATCTATCAACTTGTCTGTTCATCTATGTATATGGCATTCTGTATGTCTGTCTATCTATCAACTTGTCTCTTCACCTATTTTTATGGCATTCTGTATGTCAGTCTATCTATCAACTTGTCTGTTCGTGTACCTATATGGCTATCTGTATATCTGTCTATGCATCAACTTGTCTGTTCATATACCCATATAACTATTTGTATGTCTGTCTATCTATAAACTTGTCTGTTCATATACCTATATGGCTATCTGTATGCCTGTCTATCTATAAATTTGTCTGTTCATCTATTTAAAATGCTATCTGTATGTTTCTCTATGTGTCAACTATTCAGTTCATGTATCTATATGGCTATCTGTATGTCTTTTTATCTATCAACTTATTTGTTCATCTATCTATATGGCTATCTGTATGTCTGTCTATCTATCAACTTGTCTGTTCATTTATCTATATGACTATCTGTGTGTCTGTCTATCTACCAACTTATCTGTTCATCTTCCTATATGGATATCTTTACGCCTATCTATCTACCAACTTGTCTGTTCATGTACCTATATGTCTATTTTTATGTCTGTCTATCTATGAACTTGTCTGTTCATCTATATTTATGGCTATCTGTACGTCTGTCTATCCACCATTTTGTCTGTTTTTTTATCTATGTGGCTATCTGTATTTCTGTATATCTATCAACTTGTCTGTTTATCTATCTACCTGGTTATTTGTATGTCTCTTTCTCTATCAACTTGTCTTTTCATCTATCTATATTAATCTCTGTATGTCTGTTTATCCATCAACTTGTCTGTTCATCTACCTATATCGCTATCTTTATGTCTGTCTATGCATCAACTTCTCTGTTCATATACCCATATAACTATGTGTATGTCTGTCTATCTATCTATATGACTATCTGTATGTCTGTCTATCTATCTGTATGACTATCTGTATGTCTTTCTATCTATATTCATGACTATCTGTATGTCTGTCTATCTATATATATCACTATCTGTATGTCTGTCTATGTATCTATATGACTACCTATATGTCTGTCTATCTATCAACTTGCATATTTATTTATCTATATGGCTATCTGTATATCTCTCTATCTATGAACTTGTCTGTTCATTTACCTATATGGCTTTTTATATATCTTTCTATCTATCAACTTGTCTGTTTACCTACCTATATGGCTATCTGTATGTCTGTCTATGTATCTATATGACTATCTGTATGTCTGTCTATCTATCTATATGACTATCTTTATGTTTGTCTATCTATCGATATAACTATCTGTATGTCTTTCTATCTATCTATATGACTATCTATATCTTTCTCTATCTATCAAATTGTCTGTTTATCTCTATATATGGCTATCTGTATGTCTGTCTATATATCAACTATTCTGTTCATCTATCTATATGGCTATTTGTATTTCTGTCTATCTATCAACTTGTCTCTTCATCTATCTATAAGAGGTTCTGTATATCTGTCTATCTATGAACTTATCTCTTCATCTATCTATATGACTATCTGTATGTCTGTCTATCTATGTATATTACTATCTCTATGTCCATCTATCTATCTATATGACTATCTGTATGTCTCTCTATCTATCAACTTGTCTGTTCATATACCCATGTGGCTATTTGTATGTCTGTCTATCTAACAACTAGTCTGTTCATATACCTATATGACTGTCTGTATGTCTGTCTATCTAACAACTTGTCTGTTCATCTATCTATATTACTATCTGTATGTCTGTCTATCTATCTATATGACAATCTATATGTCTGTCTATTTATCTATATGACTCTCAATATGTCTGTCTATCTATCTATATCACTATCTGTATGTCTGTCTATCTATCTATATGACTATCTTTTTGTGTCTATCTATCTATATGACTATCTTTATGTTTGTCTATTTATCAACTTCTCTGTTCATATAAGCACATGGCTATCTGTATGTCTGTCTATCAACTTGTCTGTTCATCTACCTATATGGCTGTCTGTATGTCTGTCTATCTATCAACTTGTCTGTTCATCTACGTATATGGCTATCTGTATGTCTCTCTTTCTATCAACATGTCTGTTCATCTATCTATATGACTATCTGTATGTCTGTCTATCTATCTATATGACAATCTGTATGTCTGTCTATCTATCTATATGACTATCTGTATGTCTGTCTATCTATCTATATGACTATCTGTATGTCTGTCTATCTGTGTATATAACTATCTGTATGTCTATCTATCTATCTATATGACTATCTGTATGTCTGTCTATCTATCAACATGTCTGTTAATCTACCTAAATGGATATCTTTATGCCTCTCTATCTATCAACTTGTCTGTTCATCTACCTATATGGCTATCTGTATGTCTGTCTATCTATCAACTTGTCTGTTCATATACCCACGTGGCTATCTGTATGTCTGTCTATCTATAAACTTTTCTGTTCATCTACCTATATGGCTGTCTATCTATCAACTTGTCTGTTCATCTTTCTATATGGCTATCTGTATGTCTGTCTATCTATCTATATGACAATCTGTATGTCTTTCTGTCTCTCTATATGACTATCTGTATGTCTGTTACTCACCATTTTGTCTGTTTATTTATCTATATGGCTATCTTTATGTCTATCTATCTATCAACTTTTCTGTTCATCTAACTATATGGCTATCTGTATGTCTGTCTATCTATCAACTTGTATGTTCATCTATCTATATGGCTATTTGTATGTTTGTTTATCTATCAACTTGTCTCTTCATCTATTTATATGACGATCTGTATATCTGTCTATCTATGAACTTATCTCTTCATCTATCTATATGACTATCTGTATGTCTGTCTATCTATCTATATCACAATCTGTATGTCTGTCTATCTATCTTTATGACTATCTGTATGTCTGTCTATCTATCTATATGACTATTTGTATGTCTGTCTATTCACCATTTTATCTGTTTATTTATCTATATGGCTATCTGTATGTCTGTCTATCTATCAACATGTCTGTTCATCTATCTATATGACTATCTGTATTTCTATCATTCTATCAACTTATCTTTTCATCTATCTATGTGGCTATGTGTATGTCTGTTTGTTTATCTATATGACAATCTGTATGTCTGTCTATCTATCTATATCACTATCTGTATGTCTGTCTATCTATCTATATGACTATCTTTATGTTTGTCTATCTATCGATATAACTATCTGTATGTCTCTCTATCTATCTATATTACTATCTATATCTCTGTCTATCTATCAACTTGTCTCTTCATCTCTATATGTGGCTATCTGTATGTCTGTCTATATATCAATTTCTCTGTTCATCTACCTATATGGATATCTTTATGCCTGTCTATCTATCAAATTTTCTGTTCATCTACCTATATCGCTATCTGTATGTCTGTCTATCTATGATCTTGTCTCTTTATCTATCTATATGGCTATCTGTATGTCTGTCTATCTATCAACTTGTCTCTTCATCTATCTATATGACGATCTGTATATCTGTCTATGAACTTATCTCTTCATCTATCTATATGACTATATGTATGTCTGTCTATCTATCTATATGACTATCTGTATGTCTGTCTATTCACCATTTTATCTGTTTATTTATCTATATGGCTATCTTTATGTATGTCAATCTATTAATTTGTCTGTTCATCTACCCGTATGGCTATCTGTATGTCTGTCTATCTATCAACATGTCTGTTCATCTACCCATATGGCTATCTCTCTCTGTCTATCTATCAACTTGTGTGTTCATCTATCTATATGACTATCTGTATTTCTATCATTCTATCAACTTATCTTTTCATCTATCTATGTGGCTATGTGTATGTCTGTTTATCTATCTATATGACAATCTGTTGGTCTGTCTATCTATCTATATCACTATCTGTATGTCTGTCTATCTATCTATATGACTATCTTTATGTCTGTTTCTCTATCTATATCACTATCTGTATGTCTGTCTATCTAACTATATGACTATCTGTATGTCTTTCTATCTATCTACATGACTATTCTTATGTCTGTCTATGTATGTACATGACTATCTGTATGTCTGTCTATCTATATATATCACTATCTGTATGTCTGTCTATGTATCTATATGACTACCTGTATGTCTGTCTATCTATCAACTTGCATGTTTATTTATCTATATGGCTATGTGTATATCTCTCTATCTATGAAATTGTCTGTTCATTTACCTATATGGCTTTTTGTATATCTTTCTATCTATCAACTTGTCTGTTTACCTACCTATATGGCTATCTGTATGTCTGTCTATGTATCTATATGACTATCTGTATGTCTGTCTATCTATCTATATGACTATCTTTATGTTTGTCTATCTGTCGATATAACTATCTGTATGTCTATCTATCTATCTATATGACTATCTATATCTTTCTCTATCTATCAACTTGTCTGTTTATCTCTATATATGGCTATCTGTATGTCTTTCTATATATCAACTTCTCTGTTCATCTACCTATATGGATATCTTTATGCCTGTCTATCTATCAACTTTTCTGTTATCTACCTATATCGCTATCTGTATGTCTGTCTATCTATGAACTTGTCTTTTATCTATCTATATGGCCATGAGTATGTCTGTCTATCTATCAACATGTCTCTTCTTCTACCCAAATGGCTATCTCTATATGTCTATCTATGAACTTGTCTGTTCATCTATCTATATGACTATCTGTATGTCTGTCTGTCTTTTTATATGACTATCTGTAAGTCTGTCTATTCACCATTTTGTCTGTTTATTTATCTATATGGCTATCTTTATGTCTGTCTATCTCTCAACTTTTCTGTTCATCTATCTATATGGCTATCTGTATGTCACTCTATCTATCAACTTGTCTGTTCATCCATCTATATGGCTATTTGTATTTCTGTTTATCTATCAACTTGTCTCTTCATCAATCTTGATGACGATCTATATATCTGTCTATCTATGAACTTATCTCTTCATCTATATATATGACTATCTGTATGTCTGTCTATCTATCTATATGACTATTTGTATGTCTGTCTCTCTATCTATATGACTATGTGTATGTCTGTCTATCTAACTATATGGCTATCTGTATGTATGTCTATTCACCATTTTGTCTGTTTATTTATCTATATGGCTATCTTTATGTATGTCTATCTATCAACTTCTCTGTTTATATACCCATATGGCTATCTGTATGTCTATCTATCTATCAACATGTCTGTTCATCTGCCCATATGGCTATCTTCATCTGTCTATCTATCAACTTGTCTGTTCATCTATCTATATGACTATTTGTATTTCTATCTATCTATCAACTTGTCTTTTCATCTATCTATGTGGCTATATGTATGTCTGTCTATCGATCTATATGATTATCTGTATAACTGTCTATCTATGTATGTCACTATCTGTATGTTTGTCTATCTATCAACTTGTCTGTTAATCTACCTAAATGGATATCTTTATGCCTGTCTATCAACTTGTCTGTTCATCTACTTATATGGCTATCTGTATGTCTGTCTATCTATCAACTTGTTTGTTCATATACCCATACGGCTATCTGTATGTCTGTCTATCTATCAACTTCTCTGTTGATCTACCTATATGGCTGTGTGTAGGTCGGTCTATCTGACAACTTATTTGTTCATCTACCTCTTTGCCTATCTGTATGTCTCTCTATCTTTCAATTTGTCTGTTTTTTCTATCTATATGACTATCTGTATGTCTGTCTATCTATCTATATAACAATCTGTATATCTGTCTATCTATCTATATGACTACCTGTATGTCTGTGTATCTATCTTTATGACTATCTGTATATCTGTCTATTCACCATTCTGTCTGTTTATTTATCTATATGGCTATCTATATGTCTGTCTATCTATCAACTTTTCTGTTCATCTATCTATATGGCTATTTGTATGTCTTTTTATCTATCATCTTGTCTCTTCATTTATTTATATGACGATCTGTATGTCTGTCTATGTATGAACTTATCTGTTCATCTATGTATGTGGCTATGTGTATGTCTATCTATCTATCTATATGACTATCTGTATGTCTGTCTATCTATCTATATGACTATCTGTATGTCTGTCTATCTATCTATATGACTATCTGTATATCTGTCTATCTATCTATATGACTATCTGTATGTCTGTCTATCTATCTATATGACTATCTGTATGTCTGTCTATCTATCTACTTGTCTGTTCATTTACCTATATGGCTATCTGTATGTCTGTCTATCTATCAACTTGTCTTTTCATCTACCTATATGGCTGTCTGTATGTCTGTCTATCTATCAACTTGTCTGTTCATTACCTATATGGCTATCTGTATGTCTCTCTTTCTATCAACTTGTCTGTTCATCTATCTATATGACTATCTGTATGTCTATCTATCTATCTATATGAGAATCTGTATGTGTGTTTATCTATCAACTTGTCTGTTCATCTACCTATATGGCTATCGGTATGTCTGTCTATCTATGAACTTGTCTTTTTATCTATCTATATGGCCATCTGTATGTCTGTCTATCTATCAACATGTCTGTTCATCTACCGAAATGGCTATCTCTATCTGTCTATCTATGAACTTGTCTGTTCATCTATCTATATGACTATCTGTATGTCTGTATGTCTATCTATATGACTATCTGTAGGTCTGTCTCTCTATCTATATGACTATCTGTATGTCTGTCTATCTAACTATATGGCTATCTGTAGGTCTGTCTCTCTATCTATATGACTATCTGTATGTCTGTCTATCTAACTATATGGCTATCTGTATGTCTGTCTATTCACCATTTTGTCTGTTTATTTATCTATATGGCTATCTTTATTTCAATCTATCTATCAACTTGTCTTTTCATCTATCTATGTGGCTATATGTTTGTCTGTCTATCGATCTATATGATTATCAGTATAACTGTCGATGTATGTATATCACTATCTGTATGTTTGTCTATTTATCAACTTGTCTGTTAATCTACCTAAATGGATATCTTTATGCCTGTCTATCAACTTGTCTGTTCATCTACCTATATGGCTAGCTGTATGTCTGTCTATCTATCAACTTGTTTGTTCATATACCCATACGGCTATCTGTATGTCTGTCTATCTATCAACTTCTCTGTTGATCTACCTATATGGCTGTGTGTGTGTCTGTCTATCTAACAACTTATTTGTTCATCTACCTCTATGGCTATCTGTATGTCTCTCTATCTTTCAACTTGTCTGTTCATCTATCTATATGACAATCTGTATGTCTGTCTATCTATCTATACGACTATCCGTATATCTGTCTATTCACCATTCTGTCTGTTTATTTATCTATATGGCTATCTTTATGTCTGTCTATCTATCAACTTTTCTGTTCATCTATCTATATGGCTATTTGTATGTCTTTTTATCTATCATCTTGTCTCTTCATCTATTTATATGACGATCTGTATATCTATCTATGTATGAACTTATCTGTTCATCTATCTATATGACTATCTGTATGTCTGTCTATCTATCTATATGACTATCTGTATGTCTGTGTACCTATCAATTTGTCTATTCATATACCCACATGGTTATCTGTATGTCTGTCTATCTATCAACTTGTCTTTTCATCTACCTATATGGCTGTCTGTATGTCTGTCTATCTATCAACTTGTCTGTTCATTACCTATATGGCTATCTGTATGTCTCTCTTTCTATCAACTTGTCTGTTCATCTATCTATATGACTATCTGTATGTCTGTCTATCTATCTATATGACTATCTGTATGTCTGTCTATTCATCTTTTTGTCTGTTTATTTATCTATATGGCTATCTTTATGTCTTTCTATATATCAACTTTTCTGTTCATCTATTTATATGGCTATCTGTATGTTTTTCTATTTATCAACTTGTCTGTTTATTTATCTATATGGCTATTTGTATGTCTGTTTATTTATCAACTTGTCTCTTCATCTATCTATATGACAATCTGTATGTCTGTCTATCAATCTATATCACTATCTGTATATCTGTTTATCTATCAACTAGTATATTCATCTATCTATATGGCTATGTGTATTTCTGTCTATCCATCAACTTGTGTTTTCATCTATCTATACGGCTATGTGCTTGTCTGTCTATCTTTTTATATGACTATCTATATGTCGATCTATCTATCTATATGACTATCTGTATGTCTGTCTATCTAAAAACTTGTCTGTTCATCTACCTATATGGCTATTTGTATGTCTCTCTATCTATCAACTTGTCTGTTCATATACCCATGTGGCTATCTGTATCTCTGTCTATCTAACAACTAGTCTGTTCATCTACCTATATGGCTGTCTGTATGTCTGTGTATCTATGAACTTGTCTGTTCATCTATCCATATGATTATCTGTACGTATGTCTATATATCAATATATATGTTCATCTATGTATATGGCTATCTGCATGTCTGTCTATTCACCATTTTGTCATTTTATTGATCTATATGGCTATCTGTATGTCTGTCTATCTATCAACTAGTATGCACATCTATCTATATGGCTATTTGTATGTCTGTTTATCCATCATTTTGTCTCTTGATCTATCTATATGACGATCTGTCTATCTGTCTATCTATGAACTTATCTGTTAATCTATCTATGTGGCTATGTGTATGTCTGTCTATCTATCTATATGACTATATGTATGTCTGTCTATCTGTCTATATGACTATCTCTATGTCTCTCTATCTATCAACTTTTCTGTTAATCTACCTAAATGGATATCTTTATGCCTGTCTATCTATTAACTTGTCTGTTCATTTACCTATATGGCTGTCTGTATGTCTCTCTTTCTATCAACTTGTCTGTTCATCTATCTATATGACTATCTGTATGTCTGTCTATCTATCTATATGACAATCTGTATGTCTCTCTATCTATCTATATGACTATCTGTATGTTTGTCTATTCACCATTTTGTCTGTTTATTTATCAATATGGCTATCTTTATCTCTGTCCATCTATCAACTTGTTTGTTCATCTATCTATATGGCTATTTGTATGTCTGTTTATCTATCAACTTGTCTCTTCATCTATCTATATGACGATCTGTATATCTGTCTATCTATGAACTTATCTCTTCATCTATCTATATGACTTTCTGTATGTCTGTCTATCTATCTATATGACAATCTGTACGTCTGTCTCTCTATCTATATGACTATCTGTATGTCTGTGTATCTAACTATATGGCTATCTGTATGTCTGTCTATTCACCATTTTGTCTCTTTATTTATCTATATGGCTATCTTTATCTATGTCTATCTACGAACTTATCTGTTCATCTTCCTATATGGATATCTTTACGCCTGTCTATCTACCAACTTGTCTGTTCATGTACCTATATTTCTATTTTTATGTCTGTCTATCTATGAACTTGTCTGTTCATCTATATATATGGCTATCTGTACGTCTGTCTATCCACCATTTTGTCTGTTTTTTTATCTATATGGCTATCTGTATTTCTGTCTATCTATCAACTTGTCTGTTCATCTATCTACCTGGCTATTTGTATGTCTCTTTCTCTATCAACTTGTCTTTTCATCTATCTATATTAATCTCTGTATGTCTGTTTATCTATCTACTTGTCTGTTCATCTACCTATATGGCTATCTGTATGTCAGTCTATCTATCAACTTGTCTGTTCATGTGCCTATATGGCTATCTGTATGTCTGTCTATGCATCAACTTGTCTGTTCATATACCCATATAACTATGTGTATGTCTGTCTATCTATCTATATGACTATCTGTATGTCTGTCTATCTATCTTTATGACTCTCTGTATGTCTGTCTATCTATCTATATGACTATCTGTAAGTCTGTCTATTCACCATTTTTTCTGTTTATTTATCTATATGGCTATCTTTATGTCCGTCTATCTATCAACTTTTCTGTTCATCTATCTATATGGCTATTTGTATTTCTGTTTATCTATCAACTTGTCTCTTCATCTATCTATATGACGATCTGTATGTCTGTCTGTCTATCTATATGACAATCTGTATGTCTTTCGATCTATCTATATAACTATCTGTATGTCTGTCTATCTATCTATATGACAATCTGTAAGTCTGTCTATTCACCATTTTTTCTGTTTATTTATCTATATGGCTATCTTTATGTCTGTCTATCTATCAACTTGTCTGTTCATCTACCTATATGGATGTCTCTATGTCTGTTTATCTATCAACTTGTGTGTTCATCTACGTGTATGGATGTCTGTATGTCTGTCTATCTATCAACTTGTCTGTTGATCTATCTAAATGGCTACCTGTATGTCTGTCTATCTATCAACTTTTCTGTTCATCTATCTATATGGCTATCTGTATGTCTCTCTATCTATAAATTTGTCTGTTCATCTATCGATATGGCTATCTGTACGTCTGTCTATCCACCATTTTGTCTGTTTATTTATTATTATGACTATCTGTCAATTTGTATGTTCATCTATGTATATGGATATTTTTATGTCAGTCAATCTATCAACTTGTCTGTTCATCTATCTATATGATTTTCTGTATTTCTGTCCATCTATCAATTTGTCTGTTCATCTACCTATATGATTATCTGTATGTCAGTCTATCTATTAACTTGTCTGTTCATATACCCATATAACTATTTGTATGTCTTTTTATCTATCAACTTGTCTGTTCATATACCCATATAACTATTTGTATGTCTGTCTATCTATCAACTTGTCTGTTTATCTACCCATATGGTTATCTGTATGTCTGTCTATCTATCAACTTGTCTGTTCATCTACCTATATGGTTATCTATATATTTTTGTACCTACCAACTTGTCTGTTCATCTATATATATGGCTATGTGTATGTCTGTCTATCTACCTATATCGCTATCTGTATGTTTGTCTATCTATCAACTTCCCTGTTTATCTATCAATATGGCCATCTGTATGGCTGTCTATCTATCAATTTGTATGTTGATTTATATTTATCTATATATGTTCTTCTATCTATATAGCTATCTGTATGTCTGTCTATCTATCGACTTGTGTGTTTATCTTCCTATATGGCTATATGTATGTCAGTCTATCTATCAACTTGTCTGTTCATCTATCTATATCACTATCTGTACGTCTGTCTATATATCAATATATATATGTTCATCTATCTATATGACAATCTGTATGTCTGTCTATCTTTCTTTTTGACTATCTTTATGTCTGTCTATCTATCGATATGACTATCTGTATGTTTTTCTATCTATCTATATGACTATCTGTATGTCTATCTATCTATCGACTTGTCTGTTCATGTATCTATATCACTATCTGTATGTCTGTCTATATATCAATATATATGTTCTTCTATTTATATGGCTATATGTATGTCTGTCTATCCACCATTTTGTCTGTTTATTTATCTTTATGGCTATCTCAATGTCTGTCTATCTATCAACTTGTCTGTTCATCTACCTATATGGCTATCGGTATGTCCTCGTATCTATCAACTTGTCTGTTTATCTCTCTATATGAGTATCCGTATGTCTCTCTATATATCAATATATATGTTCATATATCTATATGGCTATCTGTATGTTTTTTTATCCACCATTTTGTCTGTTTATTTATCTATATGGCTATCTGTATGTCTGTCTATCTATCTATATGGCTGTCTGTATGTCTGTCTATCTATTAACTTGTCTGTTCATCTATCTATATGACTATCAGTATGTCTGTCTATGTATCAATATATATGTTCATTTATCTATATGGCTATCTGTATGTTTGTCTATCTATCAACTTGTCTGTTCATCTATCTATATGGCTATTTGTATGTCTGTTTGTCTATGAACTTGTCTGTTCATCTATCTATATGACTATCTGTATGACTGTTTATCTATCAACTTGTATGTTCATCTATTTATATGACTTTCTGTATGTCTGTCTATTTATGTATATTGCTATTTGTATGTCTGTTTATCTATCAACTTGTCTGTTCATCTATCTATATGGCTATCTGTATGTCTGTCTATCTATCAACTTGTCTGTTCATCTACCTATATGGATATTGGTATGTCTGTGTATCTATCAACTTGTCTGTTCATCTATCTATATTATTATCCGTATGTCTGTCTATATATTAATATATATGTTCATCTATCTATATGGCTATCTGCATGTCTGTCTATTCACCATTTTGTCTTTTTATTTATCTTTATGGCTATCTGTATGTCTGTCTATCTATCAACTTGTTTGTTCATCTATCTATATGGCTTTTTGTATGTCTGTTTATCTATTAACTCTTCTGTTCATCTATCTATATGAATATCTGTATGTCTGTCTATCTATCAACTTGTCTGTTCATCTATTTATATGACTCTCTGTATGTCTCTCTATTTATCTATATTACTATCTGTATGTCTGTCTATCTATCTATATGACTAACTGTATGTTTGTCTATCTATCTATATGGCTGTCTGTATGTCTGTCTATCTATTAACTTGTCTGTTCATCTATCTATATGACTATCAGTATGTCTGTCTATGTATCAATATATATGTTCATTTATCTATATGGCTATCTGTATGTTTGTCTATCCACCATTTTGTCTGTTTATTTATCTATATGGCTATCTGTATGTCTGTCTATATATCAATATTTATGTTCATCTATTTCTATGGCAATCTGTATGTTTGTCTATCCACCATTTTGTCTGTTTATTTATCTATATGGCTATCTTTGTGTCTGTCTATCTTTTAACTTGTCTGTTCATCTATATATATAGCTATCTCTATGTCCGTCTATCTATTAATTTATCTGCTCATCTACCTGTATGGCTATCTTTATATGTGTTTATCTATCTATATGACTATCTGTATGTCTGTCTATCTATCAACTTGTCTGTTTATCTACCTATATGGATATCTGTATGTCTGTTTATCTATCAAGTTGTCTGTTCATCTATCTATATGGCTATGTGTATGTCTGTCTATATATCAGTATATATGTTCATTTATGTATATGGCTATCTGTGTGTCTGTCTATCTATCAACTTGTCTGTTCATCTTCGTATATGGCTATCTGTATGTCTGTCTATCTATGAACTTGTCTGTTCATCTATATATGTAGCTATCTCTATGTCTTTCTATCTATTAACTTGTCTGTTCATCTACCTATATGGATATCTTTATGTGTGTCTATCTATGAAATGAACGTATCTGTTCATCTACCTATATGGATATTCGTATGTCTTTTTATCTATTTATGTGACTATCTGTATGTCTGTTCATCTATCTAAATGACTATCTATATGTTTGTCTATCTATCAACTTGCATTTTTATCTACCTATATGGCTATCTGTATGTCTGTTTATCTATCTATATGACTATCTATATGTCTGTTTATCTATCTATATGACTATCTATATGTCTGTCTATCTATGAACTAGCATTTTTATCTACCTATATGGCTAACTGTATGTCTGTTTATCTATCTATATGACTATCTGTATGTCTGTCTATCTATCTATATGACTATCTATAGGTCTGTCTATCTATCTATATGATTATCTATATGTCTGTCTATCTATCAACTTGTCTGTTTATCTACCTATATGGCTATCTGTATTTTTGTTTATCTATCTATATGACTATCTGTATGTCTGTCTATCTATCTATATGACTATCTATATGTCTGTCTATCTATCAACTTGTCTGTTTATCTACCTATATTGCTATCTGTATGTCTGTTTATCGATCTATATGAGTATCTGTATGTCTGTCTATCTATCTATATGACTATTTATATGTCTGTCTATCTATCAAGTTGTCTGTTCATGTACCTATATGGCTATCGGTATGTCTGTGTATCTATCAACTTGTCTGTTCATCTGTCTATATGATTTTCTGTATGTTTGTCTATATATCAATATATATGTTTATCTATCTATTTGGCTATCTGTATGTTTGTATATCCACCATTTTGTTTGTTTATTTATCTATATGGCTATCTGTATGTCTGTCTATCTATCAACTTGTCTGTTCATCTATCTATATTGTTATCTGTATGTCTTTCTATCTATCAACTTGTTTGTTCATCTATCTATATGACTATCTTTATGTCTCTCTATCCACCATTTTTTCTGTTTATTTATCTATATGGCTATCTGTATGTCTGTCTATCTATCAACTTGTTTGTTCATCTATCTATATGACTATCTTTATGTCTCTCTATCCACCATTTTTTCTGTTTATTTATCTATATGGCTATCTGTATGTCTGTCTATCTATCAACTTGTTTGTTCATCTATCTATATGACTATCTGTATGTCTGTCTATCTATCAAGGTGTCTGTTCATCTACTTATATGGATATCTTTATGTCTGTCTATCTATCTACCTGTCTGTTCATCTACCTATATATCTATCTGTGTGTCTGTCTTTTTATGCACTTGGGTGTGTGATTATAACTTCCTTTTTCTAAAGTTGCTTGTAAGTAGCTCACTGAAAACCTAAAGACTTGCCATACTGGATATTCACAACACAGTCAGCTGATTGTGTTTAACAACAAATTATCCAACAACCCGAGGTTGGACAATAATTATAACAACGACTTTCTTTGGTTGATCTAATAAAAGAAGACATTAATTAAAGCGAAATACTAAAGAAATTTCATGTTGGGGCGCAGTGTTTCATATCGGAATGTTGCGAGAAGGGAAGAACGAATCATATCGAAATATTACAACAATGTTATGATAAGGGTAGAACAAATCATATCGAAATATTACAACGATTTCATGATAAGGAAAAAACGAATCATATCAAAATATTACAACAATGCTATGATAAGGGAAGAACGAATCATATCAAAATATAACAACGATTTCATGATAAGGAAAAAACGAATCATATCAAAATATTACAACAAAGTTATGATAAGGGTAGAACTAATCATATCGAAATATTACAACAATATTATGATAACGGAAAAACGAATCACATCGAAATATTACAGCAATGTTATGAAAAGGGGAGAACGAATCATATCAAAATATTACAACAAAGTTATGATGAGGGAAGATAGAATCATATCAAAATATTACAACAATGCTATGATAAGGGAAGAACGAATCACATCGAAATATTACAACAATACTATGATAAGGGAAGAACGAATCATATCGAAATTTTACAACAAAGTTATGATGAGGGAAGATAGAATCATATCAAAATATTACAACAAAGTTATGGTAAAAGAAGAACGTGTGTTTGTTTTTTCCGCAAAGTTATACGATGGCTATCTGCGCTATCCGTTCGTGATTTTGCAGTGTAAGACTAGAGGGAAGGCACCTAGTCATCACCACCCATCGCAAACTTTGGGGCTACTCTTTTACCAACGAATAGAGGGATTAACTATCATATTATAATGCCCCCACAGCTGTAATTGTGAGCATGTTTGGTGCGAGCGGGATTCGAACCCGTGACTCTCGGATTAGGAGTCAAACGTCTTAACAAACTTGGCCATGCCGGGCGAGTGAAGATAAACTCCTATAGAAATATTACAACAATGTTAGAATAGGGGAAGAACGAATAATATCGAAATAATACAGCAATGTTATGACAAAGGAAGAATGAATCCTATATCTTTCATTTCGAACTAGTTTATATTAAAAGATATAATTTCAGAATTTTATCCGCAGTATTTATCGTTACACTGTTAATGTAAACTATCATTAAAATCCTATTTGTTTCAATGTTTGCTGGAGTGAATTGTTACGTTTAATTTCTTTATTATGAATACATTCAAAATCTGACGACTTTGAGTTAATCGACGATTTAATTACTTTAGCGTAGTATTTTTAATCACGGTGTTAAGTAGTTAAACTGAATATTGCAGTCACACGATAATTCAGACAATTGTCGCACTAAATCTGTGTAATTCTGTCGGGTGTTTACAGTGAAAAATATTCATTTTATAGCAATTAGGATTTATATGGAAATCCTTCAATTACATTTAGTAATTTACTGAAACGATTTCAACATAAAGGGTCTATTTTTGCAAGCGATTTAATTAAGGTCATAATGGACCAATCTTTATTTAAATGAATAAATTATAATATATTTGCAGCTCTTTTAGAAACAACAGGAAATCCTCAATATCCTCGGCACTTGATGTTCTTTTAGGAAGGATAAGAGAAAGTTAATTTATGAGATTCCTTCCTTCTTGATTTCCTGATTATATTTTTTGCACGCGTTTACTCGATTCGATTTTATTATTTATCAGGATCTTTACCAGCCTACTCCTAAATTGAAATTCTTTCAGGCAAAGTTAGAGTAAATTAATCCATGAGACATTTGGTGTGTTGAAGTTACGTTAATCGACATTATGCGTCCAAAACTTTAATTACATGAAGATTCAATTTCGGCAACTTGTGCAAAAGATTTTAAAATTTGAAACAAAATCAACGTTAAAATGCACAAAAAAAAATTTTATTTGGCCGATGGCCAAAAATTAAAAAGTAAAACTCAAATTGACTGTTCGATACCAAATAATATCTGTTGAAGCACGCCTTTGTTATAAACCTGTAGATTTGTCGTAACATATGCACAACAATATGTAGTATAACATATACACAACAATATGTGGTATAACATATACACAACAATATGTAGTATAACATATACACAATATGTAGTGTGACATATATAAAACAATATGTAGTATAACGTATATAGAACAACATGTAGTGTGACATATACACAACAATATGTAGTATGACATATATAGAACAATATGTAGTATGACATATATAGAACAACATGTAGTATAACATATATAGAACAATATGTAGTATGACATATATAGAACAATATTTAGTGTAACATATACAAAACAAAATGTGGTATTACATATATAGAACAATATGTGGTATAATATATCCATGATGAAATATAACACAATACATCATAAAAAAACAAAACACAATACATTCACGACAACATGTAACACAGCACTTTCTTACAAGAGCGAGTTGTTTGTTATATTACATGAAAGTGAAGTTACCAGTGGAGAAAATAAAAATTCATAAATATATTAAATATGTGATAATAATTAGTGGAGTTTTGTGTAGAAAATCAAATCTTTTTACTACCACCAGTGTATGTTTAATTTAAATGCAGCTGCATAAAGACATCATTTATTTAACACCAATATTTTTGTTTCATACTTTCTATTGGGTTTATTTCAGAAACCAACATTTTCATTTATTTATTTTAGCAAAACGTTTTTCTGTTAATTAAACAACCTTTCCAGGACCAACTATTCTTCTATGGAAATATTTGTACGAAAGCCTAGTCTTCTAAAAATTCGTCGTAAACTAAATGTTGTGTTATATTATCGTAGAATAATCGCTCGCATCTTTGGCGACAACTTCATTAACTTTTAAAATTTAACTTTCAGAATAAACATTTTCATTATTTTTATTTTTCACGTGTTTCTTTCTCTTCTTACTTGAACGTTTAGATTAATTGGCTTAATAACACATGGTTGTCTTTGATTTCAGTATATATTTACTGTTGGACAATTCTTAAGGCCAATGAACATAAAAAAGCATATGCATTCTGCGTTGTTAGACTCAACCACTTATTTGCGTAGAGCTTCGAAAGACGAAAATAAGAAAAGGGAAAATAAAAATAAAAAACTTTTTTAGCATTTAACAGGGAAAATGTAAACATTATAAAATTAGCCTAACTACAAGCTATTCAAAAGTTTCAGTTCACACCAAAAAGAAGTTCTAAATAGGGTAGAAAATGCCCAACAAGAGGTCTCAGTGGTGAGTTGCACGGCCGTCATTGCGAATAACTGCAAACATTCGCTTTAACATGGTCGATATGAGCGTTTACAGAAGACTGGCTGGAATGTTATTCCAATTGGTGAAGACGGCTTCACTAAGGTCATGCACTGTTTGGAATTGACGTCCATTGCAAAAGACTTCTCTTGCCATCCGCCCCCAAGCATTTTCAATGGGGTTCAGTTCGATCGAACACACTGGATAGTCCAAAAGAATCACGTTATTCGCCATGAAAAAGTCCTTTGATTTGCGGGCATTATGGATTGCAACATTGTTCTGCTGAAAGATCCAGTTATTTCCACACAAGTGAGGGTCTTCAGTCAATAAGAATGCTCTCTCCAACATGCCAATGTTGTCAGCTGCTGTTTGACTCCCCTGTATAACATGAAGCTCCATTGTTCCATGAAAGGAGAAAGCACTCCATATCATGATGGAACCTCCTCCAATGTGTTGTGTATCTGGAGGGATATCCTTATTGTACAAGTAACGTTGAAAACCATCTGGACCATCAGATTAGAATGTTTCTCATCATAAAACAAAAACTTCTGCGATTTTTCCACGTCCCATGTTTGGTGCTTCTCAGCAACGTTTAACTGATCTGTTTTGTGGTGTGGAAGGAGGCGTGGCCTTTTAAAACATTTACTGTTTTTAAAACCTTTCTCTTGAAACTGCTGTCTTATTGTTCTTGGGCTGCATTCTGCGTCCATAATGACCTTAATCTAGTTCGGTGATCGGCTGGTGTCGTGCCGGTCAACCCATCGAATCCTCCTGCTTAACGCCAGCAAAATTTTTCTTGGCCCGACCACTTGAAATTCTCCTTCCGTATTCCTCAGGGTCTTTTAAGAAATTTGCAACAGCAGTTTTATTACGCCCAATCTCACCAGCGATGGCACATTAAGAGAGACCTTGCTTTTGCAGCTCGACAATTCTGCCACATTCAAACTCTGTCAACTTTTTAGTCTTTGCCATGTTTATACCCAATGTAACACAGGAGTTTTAGTATGGTCTTAAACTTTTAATCAGACAGTATTTAGGGTAATGTAATAGTGTTCACATTTTTCATATCAAATGATAAAACATGTTTTTTTTTATTTTTATCTTCCCTTTTATTATTTTAATCTTTCAAAGCTCTACTCAAATAAGTAATTGAGTCTAACAACGCAAAATGCATAATTTTCTCTTTATGCTTATTGGCCTTAAGATTTTGGCCAACAGTTAATCGACTTTACAACAGTTTGTGGAATGAGTGACAAAGTATCTTCTCTATTGCCACTGTAGAGAACTTAAGCCAGGATAAGATAAGGATAAATATGATCATTCTTGTTCAAAGAAGTTTATTTTAACCACCATTTTGAAATATATTTTGCAGGGTACATGTCGTTTGTCGTCTTCGTCTGGTACGCCATCTTTCCATACCAGATTCAGTTAGTCTAGATTGTCGTGAAGCGTACATCAAACTTTTGACGGCGATAAACATGTTGCTATAGCAACAAGCAGTCACATCGCCCGAGAAGACACAAGAAAGGTGATTCCCGGGCAAATTTCTGACACACAGCTGTAGAGACCTTTATAACTTCTTTCTACATTTCTAAAGTTTGGAGAGTCATTAGACGAGCATAACATAACAGCGACTTTATGTTTTGATCGATAGAACCTTCAAAATCATGAACAGACTACGGTGCTCGTACATCACGAGATATCTATTAAAATATTTTACTATTTTTAAAGACAACAAAAGCTAGACGCCTGTTGCTAGGATACAGTCGTTACTCATAACAGAATGACTTCCATTTATCTCTTAAAAATGCCTGCCCTCTGCTAGTTAGGTCAGAAACTAACTTCTGGTATCAATAAAGTTACAAGAAAAGAGAATGCATCATCAATTGACGAACGTGCTCAGAAAACCAATCAAAAGGTTTGTTAGTAATTTTACAGTCTCAATGTACATAGGCACCCTGCTGGTACAGAGGTAGGCCTTGGGATTTACAACGCATAAAATCATTAGTTCGATTCTCCTCGGGGGATTCAACAGATAGCTCGATGTGGCTTTGTTTTTTGAAAACATACATACAATGTACGTAGAACTTCAGTAATAGGACAGCTAAATATGCACGAATACATTCAATGCCAATAAAACAGTGAAAATGCGACAGCAACCTACATTAGATAGTTGTTAAACAATAACGAACATTCCATAGTTTTTCGGAATGAATATATTCCATCGCCAGGAAACTGCTCCTTGCTAGTAAAACAAGTAAAGCTACTTTCATGTGGCTTTGCTATAAGGAAAACACACACACTCTAAGAAACTATATTATACGAGCTAACGTATAAATATAGCGATTTCTAAACTCGCAAAGTTCCAGGATTTTAATTAGAGGAATTAAAATATAAAATATCAGATCATCCCTTATATCAGGTCATCCCTTGTATCAGATCATCTTTTGTATCAGGTCATCTTTTATATCAGATCATCCCTTGTATCAAATCAGCCCTTGTATCAGGTCATCCTTGAAGCAATGTTCGGCTTTAGATTCAGAAAAAGAGAAAGGATTTTAAACGTTTTAAATGTTATTTAATCAATAATGGGTGTTCCATTATTATTAATTACTTCCTGCCAACGATTCACAAGCTTCTGAATGTCACTTCTATACAATTCTTAAGGTTTGGAGGAGAAGAATGTAGAGGGCAGTTTTAACATCTTCATGTGTTCCAAGCTCTTACCCAGCAAGATAGTTCTGCAGACTCCGAAATAGATGACAATCAAATGGGACAAGGTCTGGAGGATATGGTAGTTTTTCCCAGTCCAGCTCCTTAATCTTTGCAGATGTGATCCTTGCTGTATGGAGTCCTGCATGATCCTGGTGTAACACAACACCTTTATGATTGCTCAAAGCAGGTCTCTTCTCTTTCAGTGCAACATTCATGCGCTCTAACTGTTGACAATAGAAGTCTGATGTACTCATTACACTGAGTGGCAGCAACTCAAAGTGGATCACACCAACAATAACCTACCAAACGCTTAATAAGACTTTCCTAGGGGGAGGTTTACCAGTTTACCTGTATTGAGCTGTTGCTTGCAACGCTCAACGTTTTTATAATATATCCATTTTTCACCTCCAGTCGCACCTGTTCACAAAACTTGAGTTACGTTCACGAGAGTGCAGAGAAGTGCAAAGATACACCCTTTCTCTAAGGTTGGCTTCTGTCATATCATGGTGGACACATTTTCCAAGTTTTACACCTTTCCAAGTACTCGCATGACGATGAACTGTTGAATGGGTTAAATTAAACTTCTGTACTAGTTTTTCAACTGTTACAACACAATCTTCATCAAGTGCAGCCAGCAGCAAGTCATCATTAAACTCAACTGTATGACTTGAACGTGGCGCATCATTGAACTACTAAAACCACTTTCGACATCTTCTTTCATCAAGAGACTCTGCACCATAAACACCTTAAATGTTTTGTGTAGTTTCTGCTGCACTATTGCCTTTCTTAAACTCATAAAGCATTATATGTCTAATGTGCTCTTCAGACACATCCATCTCAGGGTTTATTTGATTAATGATCTCAATAGATGGAGTAAGGTTAGTTTCTTTTATTTTTCTGAACATTCTTATGCACATCCTACGACATTTCTTGATCATTAAAACTTTTTACAGACACAGAAATGATGACGCACTTTCTGTATTAAAGTTTTGGACATTACTTATGGAATGACCTGACAAAACGATGGATAAAAACACAAGGTTTATTTGTTTTTGAATTTCGCGCAAAGCTACACGAGGACTTTCTGCGTTAGTTATCCCGAATTTAGCAGTGTAAGACCAGAGGGAAGAAAGCTAGTCATCACCACCTACTGCCACATCTTGGCTACTCTTTTACTAACGAATAGTCAGATTAACAGTCACATTATAACGCCCCCACGGCTAAAAGGCGAGCATGTTTGGTGCGATGGGAATGCTGACCCACGACCTTCAGATTACGAGTCGCACGCCTTACCCAACCTGGTCATGCCTGGTAAAACTTGATGTGTATAGAACATATCAGCTTTAGATAATAGAGATTACTTTTGTTTTAAATGTACATTTACATCACGACTCTTGAGATTTAATCTATTATATATAGATGACATGTTATCTTTTAAGTTTATACCTGTTGTATATATGTTAACAGTTACACTTACAGTTATATATGTTACATAACAGAGAGATTAAATGTTATATATATGTGTGTGTGTGTGTGTGAATATAACCTAACAACTTTTATTTGTGATAAGCTAGTATACTACAGTATATGAGTGTCTTGGTACACATAAACCTGTATTTAGGTTTTGTGTCATTTTTACTTTTTTATCGTCTTATGTAGCGCAGGATATTAGTTTAGGCACTTATAAACGGGTGCTATGAATATGTTATTTTTACTCTCTACAGGCCTGTATAATACCGTTTAATACCTTCGTTATTTGTAAACCTGTGTTACAATGTTTTGTTATTTTTTATTATTTACAGGACTATATAATACCGTTTAATACATGTGTTATTTGTGAATCCGATACAATGTTTTATTTTTATTTTTTACAGGACAATATAATACCATTTAATACCTTCGTTATTTGTAAACCTGTGTTACAATGTGTTGTTATTTTTATTCTTTACGGGTTATTTATTGTTGTATGTTTTGTGTGCTTCCATGTGAAATTGTCACATTTTTATAAACAGAACTTGTACTCTTCTATTAGTTGGTTGGTATTAATAAGAAGACAAAGGAGGAAAGTACTGAAAATGACAGATGCTGAAAATCTATTCGAATCTAACATTTTTACTCACCAATTTTTTTAAAGAGTCTGTATTTTAGGGCCCTCAAGCGTACAGTTGCAGCAGAGGTACTAATACCAAAATAAATCTATTTACACGTGATACCGTGTGAAAAATATATAGAAATAATCCTCGGTAATTAATCATAATCAACTGAAGGTAATTGCTGTCGGTTGCCTTTAGTTCTGAGTTAGGTAATTATCGCCAGCGCAACTCTTTCTGGGATGCGTTCTGATATGCACCATGCCACAGGTCTCCAGATCTGGGAGGCTGTGCTTTGTCCAATCTTAAACTCCTTGGCATAAAAGTAAGAAACAATAGTGTAGAAAAAAAGGCTTGTGGTATATAAGAAACATACGAGACTTTTGCACTCGTTTAATAACTGATCGTAGAAATTTGATTTTCTTTCGATTATGTGTTCTTGCGCGCAAATAGTACGTCAATGTTTATTGTGGTTTTTCAACACAAAGATCCACATTAACCTATCTACGCTACGGTCTTGCAGGAATCAATATTCGTTTTAAGTGTAAAATCCTTTAAGCTCAGTATAAAGCCTATAGAGGGCATTTTCGATAGAAATACAATTAAAATGTTCTTACTTACACAGTAATAAATGACACAAAATGCAAAAAAATGTAATGAAAACTGATTGATTATTCCTGAGCTCATAATGGATTGATGTGTAAAGCAACAGATGTTGATGACTACAGATAAAATCATATTTTTGGTGTGTTTTTTGCCAATAGTTTTTGTTAGATTCGAATCCGCGCGATTCAAACTTATAATAAAACTTAACACTGCACTCAAGGATGCACCCCTGGATACTCCTGAGGATTTCATTCTTCAAAACTTGACAATGTACTCAAGGATATACCCCTGGATACTCCTGAAGACTTCATTCTTCAAATCTTGACACTGTATTCTAAGATATACCCCTGGATACTTCTGAAAACTTCATTTTTCAAAACTTGATGGGCCCGGCATGGCCTAGCGCGTTAAGGCGTGCGCTTCGTAATCTGAGGGTCGCGGGTTCGCGCCCGAGTCGCGCCAAACATGCTCGCCCTCCCAGCCGTGGGGGCGTTATAATGTGTCGGTCAATCCCACTTTTCGTTGGTAAAAGAGTAACCCAAGAATTGGCGGTGGGTGGTGATGACTAGCTGCCTTCCCTCTAGTCTTACACTGCTAAATTAGGGACGGCTAGCACAGATAGCCCTCGAGTAGCTTTGTGCGAAATTCCAAAACAAACAAACAATCAAAACTTGACACTGTACCGAAGGATATACCCCTGGATACTCCTTAAGTCTCCTGAATTTCGCGCAAAGCTACACTTGGATTTTCTGCGTTAGCCGTCCCTAATTTTGTAGTGTAAGACAAGAGGGACGGTAGTCATCACCACCCACCGCCAACTCTTAGGCTTCCCTTTTACCAGCAGATAATGAAACGGACCGTCACAAAGTAAAACCCCTACGGCTGAAAGCACAAGTATGTTTGATGCGACAGGGATTCAAACCCGTGACCCTCAGATTATGTGAGGAGAGCCTTAACCACCGGGCCGTGCTGGGCCAAAAATAAACTGAGACGCAACAAGTGTTACAATACTACCATTTTAAATCAGAATTATATAAATTACTGAGAACAAACGTTACTCTATTATTATTTAGAGGTAGAAATTCATTTCCAACAGATTATCTTTAGTTGAAACTGGTCTAGATTAATTGACCGTGAAACTATCAATCAATTTAACATGATTCCTGCTTTCAGGTTGGATGTGAATTACGAAGTATATCACTAGGTAACTGGTCTATTATTTTTGTTGAATACAATTATTTATTTTCAAGCGTAACTGGTTATATTGTACGTCTCCCAATAATTGGTGAAAAATAACAAGTTTGACAAAGGTAAGGTTATCCCTGATAAATACAGGTACATTAGCAAAACGAAACTTAATTGTGTACGGCTTAAGAAAGTTCAAAGCTCTTAACGTTTATTGGTTTAAACTCATTATAATACGCGAAGAAAAAAAAACCCAACAAATTCCAATAATTTTAAGTCAACTCGATTTGGATTATGACAGTTTGGTTGAAGACGTTTACTTCTTACGATCCTACTCAGACCCTGTGTATGATTTATCTACGGTTCACAAAAACTATATTATCTGAAGACCTTTCTATTCATCATCAGGTCTCATGCTTATAAACTGGATAAATTCAATTTTTCCTATTTTACGTTCACTTACTTTAAAGGGTTCGGTTAAAGATTCCTCTCCCTCTGTACAAGGAATGACTAATAGTAGTTCATATAAATATTTTCTAACTTCAACAACGAACCTTTACTCACTAATATTCCTTTCCAGTTAACAAAGTAAATACTCATAAAGAAAGTTTTTTTTAATAAAAATGATAAATTAACACCACTTAATCACTGACAGTTCGCAAAACTACTAAAACATACCCTTAAGGATAGTCACTCTGTCTACAACGGTCAACTGCATAATAATGTACATGACATGACAGTAGGGTCACTGTGATGGTCGAATAACATATTTCATTGTCACAATTTCACTTGTTTATTTGTAGTTAAACACTAAGCTACACAACTGACCGTCTGTATTCTCCAGAGACGACTGATATGGTATTAACTCTTTAATTGAAATAAAGTCCAGAATAACGTTTCGACCTTCTTAGGTTATCTTTAGGTTAACTTTTTATTAACCTGGATATGTGTTCCTTTACCTTGTATTTTCCTTCTTGTTCATAAAGCACAATGTGTAGCTTTATGTTTAATAATATCCAAACTACAAGAAAAACAATCCTTTTTAGTAAAGGCTGAAACTTTTTGAACTTTGAAATATTTGTGTATTATATTCCTACGTATATTACCTCACATACTGCAGCCAGCCCATGATGGAATGTGTATATTTTAAAATATTCAAGTATTAAATCTATATTATAGTTATTGTTTATCTCTTTGTAACGGTAAAACTTTCCGGACCTAATTTAACAATAAGTAAACCATTTGAAACTATTTCAAAATAACAATGAAGTTTTCTGGAGCTTTAAAGCACTATTTCAGTTATGTGCAACTGGTTTGAACGTTCAGCTACACTGTACGTGATAAAGTAAAACAAAACAAATTAATTAAAATAAAGTGTAATTGATTCTATTTACAACTAGCTTGAGAAAAAATTAAAACTATGTGAAATGCGCTTAAATTCAAACTGCAAAATCTCAAACTATTTTCAACTTATATTTAACATTTCAAATTAGCTTCTGAAACTAACTTGAATTATAAACTTTCAACTACTTCCGGCTAACCTGATTTAAACGTAAGTTATTTGGAACTAAAGGAGAAATAAAAAGACAGAAGGTTGTATTAAAATGATATTTGAAATTTGAAACTCACAATATAGAATCATACTTAAACAAACCAACCACATCATAAGAAACAATGCTAATTATAAGTTCAAAATTTTCGGCACAAAAGTCATTAACCTCAAGTTACCGTTTGGTTTATTAATATTGAAGAAAAACAAAATGTTTTTTTTTCATTGCCCTTTTTCACATACATATATATTCCATTTTTTTGTGACTGTTTATACCAAGTCGTGGCGACATCTAAGTTCCAAGGGTCTTCAGAAATAACCTATCTATACTCTCAAAACCAGTGGTTTCCTGTATTTCGTACGCTCAGTACGAGAGATATACTATAAAAACCAACAACTAGCTAGTTATTACGAAATTCTCAGAATATTTTCAGTCACTGTTGGCTCGCAGCAATGCTATAACTCTTGTGTAGCAGTGACGTAGCTAATAAATTATACACATACACGATTAACTGTAATGTGCTACTACATTACAACGATATTTTTATAACGTAATGTACTAGACTCATATTTAGTGTTAGTTAAATTGTACTTGATGCATACAAACACATCATAATAAAGACACACATGTATATACAACAATTTTCAAAAGTAATTTAAAAATAATAAAGTAAATTCTTTCACCGAAACTGACAACAACAATGTGTATTATAAATCATCTAATTCTTGAGAAAACTAGAACGTGTGATAATTAAACAATATTATTAACAGATGAGTATTGTCGTTAAAACTAATTTTAACTGCAATGTTAACAATAGTGGTAGGTTTCGCGATGCTGTAATAACTTTAAACCATTTGAAGCGGGAGAGAAACAGTGATGAGCATGCGTAGTTACAACAATTCCTTAATAACTCTGAAATATACAAAACATCGTAATATTCAGTTCTACTAAATTACATTTGAAATATTGTAAAATGTCTAGTAATTCTCCTTTCAGTAAGACAGTAAAATATCTAGGAATTCTCCTTTCAGTAAGACAGTGAAATGTCTAGTATTCTCCTTTCAGTAAGACAGTAAAATGTCTCGTTATTCTCCTTTCAGTAAGACAGTAAAATGTCTAGTAATTCTTCTTTCAGTAAGACAGTAAAATGTCTAGTAATTCTCCTTTCAGTAAGACAGTAAAATGTCTAGTAATTCTCCTTTCAGTAAGACAGTAAAATTTGTAGTAATATCTCTTACAATAAGACAGTAAAATATCAAGTAATTCTCTTTTCATTAAGACTGTAAAATTATCCCTTCAGTAAGACAGTAAAATGTCTAGTAGTTCTTCTTTCAGTAAGACAGTAAAATGTCTAGTAGTTCCTCTTTCAGTAAGACAGTAAAATGTGTAGTAATATCTCTTACAGTAAGACAGTAAAATTCTGACGTTAAAACGACACAAAACACGTGTCACTATACGATACAACTCGTTGTAACACTTCATCACTCTAATTAGATTAATGATTATCATATTCTGAAATAATGTACACTTTCCGCGAGAAGTAAAGGGTCTAGTTATTTATAACAATCCGACACTAATTTGCTTTGCTGTGTATAATAAATAATAGATGGATCTTTTCTCCTAATTAATGTATAACGGTTTTGAAATTTATGTTATAGATGCATTTTAACAGTAATTTTACACCTGAGGTTCCTAGACGTCTCTTCATTCTGAAATCCTCTAACTAAAAAAAAACAATCTTCTTACTTCACATTTTGTTCGTGAACAAAAAACGACACCTTGAGAGCTGTCTCTCCTAGCATTATCACACCTTAAAATACTCATATAACTAACCAAAATAGAAAACAAACCAAAACACATATCTTTTGTTTGTCAAAAAGAATCAGTATATCTGAGTCTGTTTGAGCAGGAGAATATAACACACATACAAACGATAAATTTTATTTGTTGTAATGAAACAAAAATGTTGAACCAGACAAAATTGTACAACGTAAGTACACTGTTACAGTAAGTAAGGAGATATTTCTTTCAAGACGTCCAGTAACCTACGGTTTGTTTGTTACCTAGCAGTTGACTCTTTAGATAATTCGTTCTTTTATTAAATACGAGAAATATGTACCATTTTTCATATTTTAGGCAGTTATATTATTATTAGAAGATATGGCTGTTGGGAACAGCTGTCTCAGGACCCATGGTTCTACAAATAACAAACACGTGGCCAAAACTTGGCATTTCATGCTTGCTTAAGACGATCTTAACAAGCTAAATAAACATTATATGAGGTATTTTTCTCAATTCTTTTTATTTTCTAGATTATTTATGAAATAATAACCTTTACCAAGAAAACAGTAACACAAATTTCCAACCACCCATGACATAGTATCTTTTTGGTATTAAATTGTAAATCTATTTTATCTGAAACCTCGTTATAATTCAATACTAATTTGTTAATGCTATATGCACTATATATTGTAGTTCAAAGTGAACTAAAGTTTCCCTTATTCTATAATACTATATACACTAATAGCACGTATACCTTATTTAGGGTTTACTATGATTTTCCTGGTATTATAAAATTACACAGTAAATTATACAAGAGTTTAAACGTAACTTTTGCTAAAATTTCCTATACATTTCATAATACTATGTGTACTAAATGTAACGTACTTTTAATTTCAATAATATTTCACTGATTTTAAAATATATATATATATACACTAAATTGTACATGTGCTTTATAGATTATAATATATATACATTTATATATACACACGCTAAATGGAACAAGTGTTTTATTTTTATAATATATATACACACTAAATGGTACATGTGTTTTATATTTTATAATATACATACACTCTAAATGGTACATGTGTTTTATATTTTATAATATATATATATGCACACTAAATGATTCATGTTTTTTATCTGCAAACTTGCTTTAGTTCATTTCTAATATTATAACCTTTTGCACAACAAGCACTTTGAATACAGCTGGAATTTGTAGTGCATCAAAGTACGTGACGTAATACATAATAGCGATAGTCACAAAGATTACGGCTGGCGTAAAGAAGAATTCGTTGAAAACTCGAAAGGCGCCACCTTGAAATGAGTTTCGTCCAAGTCCCTTCCTTCCTTGTCTATTAACGTACTTTTTGATTAATTCGTTCTATTAGTCTCTGGTGTAAAGAATTAATGATCGAAACGCCTGTTTGTTTAGTTTCTTTTTAAGCGACAAAGAAATGATGGTTAAAAACAGTTTCACTTATCACAGTATTGATAATTAAAATGTTAATTTTATTGAGAGAAAACTCGTTAGATGTAGTTATGTCAATTTCATTGCTTTTATTTGATTACAAATGATATCGTGTCTCCCACATTTCCTCATTATTCGTTCTTAATATTGCTGTTTTGTATTAGCCAGGCTTGAATCTAGGCTTTTAAAATTTCACATCTACTGTGGAGATTTCTATCACGTTGTTCTCGAATAGTTTCATCGCTATACGTCAGCCAAGAGTTAAAGCATGTTTAAGGGAAGACAGTATGTAAGATGCCTCGAATCGCCCTAAGCTTGATAGATTGTCTAGAAATGTGTGAAGTGCTGTTAGTAGCTAATAAACCTTTTGAATCCTCTGTTGATCAGACAATGACATATGTAACGTGTTCTGTTCACTTATCACCCATTCCAAGAGTGAATTTGGTATCCTATTAATAGATTAGTCTGATGGTGAGGGAAGAGTTAGGCATTTCAGTGCTTTTCAGTTATTCTAGTTTATTATTTCTGCTTCCAAGAAAGTTTCAGAACGAGACAAGGCTGGAAGAAAACGGAACTTATAAAATATTTAATGAATTGGTTTCAGGTTTCCGAACCGTTATAGAGATAAAGTAAGATGTGAAACACTTTACGTTGAAGTGTTTTTTTTTCTAATTTTGTATTTTATCTTCGAAACAAAAAGTTAGTGGACATATTTGCTCTTGAAAGTTTAAATAAAATATAAGCTCCAATTCTGTCTATAAAATTAAAATAACTTGTCTTATTATAATAGACAAAAGTCAACGAACAACATCTGTGTCCATTACGTCTCTTTACAACTGTTTCATCAGGACGCGAAAGAATTACAAGATATACATCAGTAACGACCTTTAACAAAACCTTCATCTCTCTGGATTCAGCAGATACAAACCACGCATGGTCTTCCGATTTTACTTCCCTTTTAGGATCTATTCTTTTCGTAGCAATCATTTTTCTGTTTTGTTGGAAGCAGCTGCTAACAGAATCAATTATGTATATATCATATCACTGTTTCAGAACGGATAACATAAACATGTTATTAATACCAGGCTAAAGACGTGTGGTGTTCCATGTACTTCTCTACTTATAAGACAAATTAAAGAAAATTGAAATAGTTTTCTCTAGATAGAGAAAACAGTTTCGAATGAGTGAAAATGAACGTGAATGAAGTTAAAAAAATGTACTTCAGGTAAAGGAAGCGAAACTGTCAGGTAACTGCTATTAACAACTTTGTTTGGTTTGAATTTCGCGCTAGCCGTCCCTAATTCAGCAGCGTAAAACTACAGGGAAAGCAGCTAATCATCACCACCCACAGTGAACTCTTGGGCTACTCTTTTACCAATGAATACCATTTATTAAGTGTAAAATCTGTTTGTTGTTGTCGTTGGTTCCTGTCGTCAAAACAGTAAGGGAACCTTTTATTTTCCCTGTTAACCACTTGTATGTTATGGTGAACGTTGCCACAAAAAATACGGAAGTGACGTTGGAAAATAAAATAAACTTACTATATTATAACAAAATATCAGCTAGTAGTAAAATGAAACATAACACGGAGGACAATGACAGTATCATTATAACACAATATCAACTAGTACTAAAATGAAACATAACACCGAGGACAATGACAGTATCATTATAGCACAATATCAGCTAGTAGTAAAATGAAACATAACACGGAGGACAATGACAGTATCATTATAACACAATATCAGCTAGTACTAAAATGAAACATAACACCGAAGATAATAACAGTATCGTTATAACACAATATCAGCTAGTCGTAAAATGAAACATAGCACGAAGGATAATGACAGTATCATTATAACACAGTGTCATTATCACACAATATCATTACAATACAATATCATTACAACGTAGTGTCATTATAACACAGTATCATTACAATACAATATAATTACAACACAGTATCATTGTAAAACAGTGTTATTATAAAAGTAAAATCAGAATCTCTAAACATTTTCAGATCCCGTTTTGTTTTTCGATCAGAATTATATATGTAAAAACAAAACAAAACAAAACAATGTTTTTCAAAATCGTTGAAATTTAACCCTGATCTGTTGATTTTCTATGACGACAAAGTCCTCAGTCTGACATATTAATGTATTAACATTGTGAAGCCTAGATACCTGAGATCAGTGAATGTTTTCTTTGCTCAACTTTCACCTAGTTATAACGCCAGACTAATTATCAAAACCATTCAACCAGTATTTATCAAAATTTCAACAGAAAGCGTGATGAAAGACGTGATATTCAATGTGTTTTCTTACAGCAAAGCCACATTGGACTATCTGCTGAGTTCACCGAAAGGAATCAAACCCCTCATTATAGCGTTGTAAATATGTAGACTTACCGCTGCACTAGCGGGTGACGACGTGATATTGAAATATTTATATTAATAGACTGTTTGTTTGTTTTTTTAAAATTTCGCGCAAAGCTACACGAGGGCTATCTGCGCTCGTGTCCCTAATTTAGCAGGGTAAGACTAAGGGGAAGTCAGCTAGTCATCACCATTCACTACCAACTCTTGGGCTACTCTTTTATCAACGAATAGTGCGATTTGCCGTCACATTATAACGTCCCCATGACTGAACGGGCGAGAATGTCTGGTGAGACGAGAATTCGAACTCACGACCCTCGTATTACGAGTCGAGCGCCTTAACCACCTTGCCATGCTGAACCATTTATACGTAGAAATAAAGTAAATGCAACATTTGGTCATTAGAAGTCGCTTTGGACGTGACGTTTCACCGATTCTGTTCACTACCCCATTGTTTTAAAAATTTTTCTTTGTCATCTTTGGTGAAAGTTAAAGTAATTTACCTCGTGTGTTTAACTTCTAAAATACCACGAAGTTTTATACAAGCACAACCAACACAATCCTCACAGTTCTAGTTTTTGTACAGCATGCAGATGACAACGTATTTTTATTTTTTCTAACTCTTCTATTTCGCTCCTGGTTCAATTAGTCACGTCGTAGCTCGTATGAATAACTAGCTTCCCAGAGAGGCATACATATAAAATTCTCTTGTGTGTCTGAGAAGAGCACAAGAAAAGTACTTTAAGTTGAAGTAGCTCTGGGGGCTCGTTACGAAACAAATTGTGAAGAATGAAGTCTTCAGGAGTATCCAGGGGTACATCTTAGAGTACAGTGTCACGTTTTAAATAATGAAGTCTTCAGGAGTATCCAGGGGTACATCTTAGAGTACAGTGTCACGTTTTAAATAATGAAGTCTTCAGGAGTATCCAGGGGTATATCTTAGAATACAATGTCACGTTTTAAATAGTGAAGTCTTCAGGAGTGTTTAGGAGTATATCTTAGAGTACAGTGTAACGTTTTAAATAGTGAAGTCTTCAGGAGTATCCAGGGGTACATCTTAGAGTACAGTGTCACGTTTTAAATAGTGAAGTCTTCAGGAGTGTTCAGGAGTATATGTTAGAGTACAGTGTAACGTTTTAAATAGTGAAGTCTTCAGGAGTATCCAGGGGTACATCTCAGAGTACAGTGTCACGTTTTAAATAGTGAAGTCTTCAGGACTGTTCAGGAGTATATCTTAGAGTACAGTGTAACGTTTTAAATAGTGAAGTCTTCAGGAGTATCCAGGGGTACATCTTAGAGTACAGTGTAACGTTTTAAATAGTGACGCCTTCAGAAGTATCCAGGGGTACATCTTAGAGTACAGTGTCACGTTTTAAATAGTGAAGTCTTCAGGACTGTTCAGGAGTATATCTTAGAGTACAGTGTAACGTTTTAAATAGTGAAGTCTTCAGGAGTATCCAGGGGTACATCTTAGAGTACAGTGTAACGTTTTAAATAGTGACGTCTTCAGGAGTATCCAGGGGTACATCTTAGAGTACAGTGTCACGTTTTAAATAATGAAGTCTTCAGGAGTATCCAGGGGTACATCCTTGAGTACAATGTTAAGTTTTGAAGAATAAAGTCCTCAGGTGTATTCAGGGGTACTTTTTTGAGTACAGTGCTAAGTTTTATTATAAGTTTGAATCGCACGGATTCGAATCTAACAAAAACTATTGGCAAAATACTCACCAAAAACATGATTATATCTGTAGTCATCCAGATCTGTTGCTTTACACATCGATCCATTATAAGCTCAGGAATAATCAATCAGTTTTCATTACATTTTTTTGCATTTTGTGTCATTTATTACTGTGTAAGTAAGAACATTTTATTTGTATTTCTATCGAAAATGCCCTCTATAGGCTTTATACTGAGCTTAAAGGATTTTACACTTCAAATGAATATTGATTCCTGCAAGACCGTAGCGTAGATAGGTTAATGTGGATCTTTGTGTTGAAAAAACACAATAAACAACGACGTTCTATTTGCGCGCAAGCGCACATAATCGAAAGAAAATCAAATTTCTACGATCAGTTATTTCAAAAACAAGTGCAAGTCTGATATGTTTTTTATATACCACAAGCCTTTTTTTTCTATACCATTGTTTCTTACTTTTATGCCAAGGAATTTACGATTGGACAAAGCACAGCCTCCCAGATCTGGAGACCTGTGGCATGGTGCATATCAGAACGCATCCCAGAAAGAGTTGCGCTGGCGATAATTACTTAACTCAGAACTAAAGGCAACTGACAGCAATTACCTTCAGTTGATTGTGATTAATTACCGAGGATTATTTCTATATATTTTTCACGCGGTATTACATGTAAATAGATTTATTTTGGTATTTGTACCTCTACTGCAACTGTACGCTTGAGGGCCCTAAAATACAGACTCTTTAAAAAAATTGGTGAGTAAAAATGTTAGATTCGAATAGATTTTCAGCATCTGTCATTTTCAGTACTTTCCTCCTTTGTCTTCTTATTAATGCCAACCAACTAATAGAAGAGTACAAGTTCTGTTTATAAAAATGTGAAAATTTCACATGGAAGCACACAAAACATACAACAATAAATAACCCGTAAAGAATAAAAATAACAAACATTGTAACACAGGTTTACAAATAACGAAGGTATTAAACGGTATTATATGGGCCTGTAAAGAATAAAAATAAAACATTGTATCGGATTCACAAATAACACATGTATTAAACGGTATTATATAGTCCTGTAAATAATAAAAATAACAAATCACTGTGACACAGGTTTACAAATAACACATGTATTAAACGGTATTATATAGTCCTGTAAATAATAAAAATAACAAATCACTGTGACACAGGTTTACAAATAACACATGTATTAAACGGTATTATATAGTCCTGTAGAGAGTAAAAATAACATATTCATAGCACCCGTTTATAAGTGCCTAAACTAATATCCTGCGCTATATAAGACGATAAAAAAGTAAAAATGACACAAAACCTAAACACAGGTTTATGTGTACCAAGACACTCATATACTGTAGTATACTAGCTTAACACAAATAAAAGTTGTTATGTTATATTCACACACACACCTATATATAACATTTAATCTCTCTGTTATGTAACATATATAACTGTAACTGTTAACTTATATATACAACAGGTATGAACTTAAATGATAACATGTCATCTATATATAATAGATTAAATCGTAAGAGTCGTGATGTAAATGTACATATAAAACAAAAGTAATCTCTATTATCTAAAGCTGATATGTTCTATACACATCAAGTTTTACCAGGCATGACCAGGCTGGGTAGGGCGAGCGACTCGTAATCTGAAGGTCGTGGGTCAGCATCCCCATCGCACCAAACATGCTCGCCTTTTAGCCGTGGAGGCGTTATAATGTGACTGTTAATCTGATTATTCGTTAGTAAAAGAGTAGCCAAGAGTTGGCAGTGGGTGGTGATGACCAGCTGCCTTTCCTCTAGTCTTACACTGCTAAAGTAGAAAAAAAAAGCCTTATCCTGTGACCAAGTAACTGTATCATTCCGTTTCGTATGTCTTATCCAGACGGTCAAGTAATTGTTCCCGTTGGCTTGGAAACTGTTTTTCTGAGAAGTGAATTTGCACTACTTTATGTGATTGGTTGGCTTACATTGAACACGTGACTCTCGATTAGAGAGAAACGCCCCTATGTTTTCTTTGGGACTTATTCATTGCTTTGCGAGCACGTAAAATTCTATAATTAATCTCAAACCCAGGAAGAATTCTTTGAAATCACTATATAAACCACATCTTAACGACTAATAAATTTCAAAACACACAAATTATTTTTACTTCAAGTAACTAGAGAGGTTGTTAAGAGTACTTGTTTTCCTTTTCGTCACTGTAACATATCCTCCGTTTACCATTCAGTGTTTTGCGTGAAGTGAAAAGCTTCTCTCATAGAAGAGGTAGATGTACATATCCGTTAATTACTTGGAATAAACTTTCCAAATAATTACCAGTTAATGTAACATGTTAATTATTTTAGACAATTTCCATAATAGGATCAATATTTATATAATAAATGAAACATATGAGACAATCTTTAAGATAACAAGCAATTCCTGTATCATCGTCTAAAGATGAAATATTCAGCTTGTATGTCATTTTAGAGACTTGTTAAAGTGTACTAAAGTATTAAAAATAAACTTTGGTATGTCTCAAATACTAGATACAAACATAAGTTTGACCAACAATTTGAGAAACATCTTAAGTACAAGAGACAAATATTGGTATTCCTACAGGAATGTACCAGGTACTAGATACATGCTAATAGTTATTAAATTCAACAAAATTTCAACTGTTATTACAAATCTTAATGTCACCAACATCCCAACTATTGAAGACAAACAAATTTCGTGAGAGCCAGTATCTTCTTTAATACGTCAAGTTTTTGATCCAGTTTTTACATGGGTTCAAGTTTTAAGAACAAATTTAACCATCCATCTGCACTGTTGGCCAAAATATTTACGCAATGAACACAAAGAAAAAATGTGCATTTTGTGTTGTTAGACTCAACCACTTATTTGAGTAGAACTTCGAAGGATGAAAATAAGAAAAGAGAAAATAAAAATAAAAACTTTTTAGCATTTAATATGGCAAATGTGAATACTATGAAATTAGCCTAAATATTAGATGGTTAAAAGTTTAAGACCATACCAAAAAGAAGTTCTAAACAGGGTAGAAAATGCCCAACAAGAGGTCTCAGTAGTGAGTTTCACGGCTATCATTGTGTAAAACTCCAAACATTCGCTTTGGAATGGTCGATATAAGCGTTTATAGAAGACTAGCTGAAATGTTATTCCAATTGGTGAAGACGGCTTCACTAAGGTCATGCACTGTTTGGAGTTGACGTCCATTTCTATGGACTTTCCTTGCCATCCACCCCCAAACATTTTCAATGGGGCTCAGTTTGGTCGAGCACAATGGATAGTTAAAAAAAATCACGTTATTTGCCATGAAAAAGTCCTTTGATTTGCGGGCATTATGGATTGCAACGTTGTCCTGCTGAAAGATCCAGTCATTTTCACACAAGCGAGGGCCTTCAGTCAATAAGGATGCTCTCTCCAACATACCAGTGTAGCCAGCTGCTGTTTGACGCCCGTGTATAACCTGAAACTCTATTGTTCCATAGAAGGAGAAAACACTCCAGATCATGATGGAACCTCCTCCACTGTACCGTGTAGAAAGTGTCTCTGGTGGGATATCCTTATCGTGCCAGTAACGTTGAAAGTCATCTGGACCATCCAGGTTATTTTTTTTCTCATCAGAGAAAAAAACCTTCATCCACTTTTCTACGTCCCATGTTCGGTTTTTCTTAGCAAAGTTTAACTGAGCTGTTTCGTGGTGTAAAAGGAGGCGTGCCCTTTGAAGACATTTACTGTTTTTAAAGCCTTTCTCTTGTAGCTGCCGTCTTTCTGTTCTTGAGCTGCATTCTGCATCCATAAGGACCTTAATCTGGTTTGATTACTGGCTGGTGTCTTGCCGGACAACCCATCGAATCCTCCTGCTCAACGCCGGCGAAATTTTCTTGGGCCGAACACTTGAAATTCTCGTTCGTATCCCTCAGGGTCTTTTAAGAAATTTGAAACAGCAGTTTTACTACGCCCAGTCTCACCAGCGATGTCACGTTCAGAGAGACCTTACTTTTGCAGCTTGAAAATTTTGCAACGTTCAAACTCTGTCAACGTTTTAGCCTTTGCCATGTTTTTACCCAATGTAACACAGGAGATGTCAGTGTGAGATGTTGACAACGTTAATGCTTGAACACAAAAGACTAAATTTTGTTATGTGTTTACTGAATAACCCTTCGTTTCAGTAAGGTCTTAAACTCTTGACCAGCTAGTATTTAGACTAATTTCATATTGTTAACATTTTCATTAAATGTTAAAAAAGTTTTATATTTTTATTTTCTCTTTTCTTATTTGTTTCTTTTGAAGCTCGACGTAGATAAGTGGTTGAGTCTAACAACGCAAAATGCATATTTTTATCTTCATGTTTATCGGTCTTGAGATTTAGGCCAGCAGTGTGTATTCTGTAACTATTAACGTACACATAGAACAGGTTTAAGCTTCAAAGATAATATGTTGTGTATATTCCAGATATAATCTCTATATCTGTTTAGTAATGTGAACATCAGATGCTGTACTTTCAACTGTTAGCTTACATACTGAACGAATTTAAGATTGAAATATATTGTGTTGTATGTATTACATAACAGATATAGAGATTAAATCTATTATATACACAACAGGATATATAATATCCTGTTCATATAGTGGACTTGATCGCTAGAGCTGTGATGTAAATATATATATAGAACAGATGTAATATCTAAACAGGTTTGATTGTTATAAATTCATAGATCTAAGAAATTATGGTATATACATATATAATCCCTATAGTTGTTATGTTATACGTACAACTGATTTAAGCTTTATATGTGTAATATATATATATATATATGTATACACACCTGATTTAAGCCCTATAAGTGTTATGTAATATATACAACACATTTAATTCTAACATATATCTGATACGATTGATTTAAGGTTCAAAAATGTTACGTTACATATACAACAAATCCAATCGTTATAATTTTGATAGAATTACAACAGGTTTTAGATAAACAAATGGTATGGTATGTTACATGTACAACAAATGGTATGTTATGTTACACGTACAACAAATGGTATGTTATGTTACACATACAACAAATGGTATGTTATGTTACACATACAGCAAATGGTATGTTATGTTACACATACAACAAGTGGTATGTTATGTTACACATACAACAAATGGTATGTTATGTTACACATACACAAATTTGAGCTTTACAGATCTTACTTTATATGAACAACAGATTCAATTCCTATAGCTGCAATGATAAATATATATATATACATGTAACTTACTTCATATAGCTGTTATAGTATGTGTGTAATATATTTAGTCTTTATTCCTGCTATTTGATGTAAGCAAGTTATTTAATCCATGTAGCTCTTATAGTATATACATATATCAGATTTAGTACCTTTAACTCTTATGCTATATATATGTGACATGTGTTATATTTACAACAGATATAAAACTCACACATCTAGTGTTATATGTGTAAAACAGGTACAATCCCGTCTAGCTATAAGGTTATACACATACAACACATTGTATCTATAACAGTGTTATATACAACATATTTAATCTATATAAGTGGTACATACAAAATATTTAATCTATAAAAGTGTTACATACAACATATTTAATCTATAAAAGTGTTACATACAACATATTTAATCTATATAAGTGTTACATACTACAAATATATACCCTGTAGATGTTATGTTATATTCATAACATATATAATCCTTATAGCTGTTATGTTACATACATAACATATATAGTCTCTATTTCTGTTATGTTAAATATATACATTCAACAGTTTTAAACCCCACAGCTGTTGTGTTACATACATAACATATATAGTCTTTATTTCTGTTATGTTAAATATATACATATAACAGTTTTAAACCCCACAGCTGTTGTGTCATATACATAACATATATGGTCTCTATTTCTGTTATGTTAAATATATACATTCAACAGTTTTAAACCCCACAGCTGTTGTGTTATATTTAGAACAGATTTAGTGATTAAAACTGTTATATTTATACTTGAGAGAGTAAGTTTGAATGGAGAACCTTTCAAATTTCTTCTTACAATGGAAGATTGAAGTTTGCAGTAGAGAATTCTAGTCTACGTCAGTTTGAAGGAAGTTTTGGTGTAGGTAATAATTTCGGGAGTCAATCTGCTATCCGTCAGCGTTTTGTCACAAACAGCAGCGCTTATGTATTAATGTCTCGTGTGAAACCTTTTCATTTGTTTACTGTCACTTAGAGTACTGGTACCCTCAATGTTGGTATTAATAGTTACTCGTGACTCCCAGGTTTTGAGAGTTTTGCTAGAACTGTTTTCTTTTACTTGAAAAATCCATTGGTTTGTCATTTTTGAACAGACCGCTAAGCTAAAAGTATTATTTATTTTGAGAGTATCATGTGTTGTGGAAAAGTTTTACCCACTTAGATTTAACCTTGATGTCATTAAGGCGTCCCGCAAGGTCATCAGATTCGTTGAGAACGCTATGAACCAAACCGCGCTTCTGAGAAATACAGCAGACTACTTAACAACCATAACTGCTTTAAATACGAAGCACTTTATAAAGTTTTTATATAATCAAACACAAAATATTAGAACCAAAAGAATCGTCAGCAGGCGTTTCCTTCCTGGTAAATATATAAAGATATATTTGTGTGTAACAGCTCTAATCTGGTCACATGTTATTTATGACTAGTCCAATACATATAGCTTTATCTATAATTAATGTATTAACTATAAAGAATGTTTTGTACAAGTATCAAAAACCTGATGGTAACTAAAGTGATGTACTTGAAGAAGAAAACGGTTTATTTAGCGATCGCTTTTAGTTTAGATTACCACAACCATAATTCTTTTACATCCATTTTACTATTACCTTTACAGCTCTGAATAAGAAATCGTGATCTAATGATGTTCTACATTTCTAACGTAAAGTTACATCTAGAAGATACATTACATCTTCAAGACATTCTTCTAACTACAAGGTATCTTATATTCGGTGCTTACTTTCGTCACATACTATTGTGTAGTTACAGGTATCTTATATTCGGTGCTTACTTTCGTCACATACTATTTTGTAGTTACAGGTATCTAATATTCGGTGCTTACTTTCGTCACATACTATTTTGTAGTTACAGGTCCATTTGATGAGTGTCAAATCTATGACACTCATTGCAACTGGTCAGTATCATTTAGGACCATGTAAAAAAAAATTACTAGTAAAGGTTAAAGGTTATCATTGCAAGTTAAGGCTTTTCAGAAACAGTTAGTTATGAGATGTGCAAACATGTTTAATAATGTTAAATTATGAAATAGACACAAGATAAACGAAAAGACTCGTATTGACAAAGAAATAAAAACAAAATAACGCTTGCGAAAGCTGTGTCTCTCTTATTAATAACGACATGTTAACCCGTGTTAGGATCTGTCTCTCTTCTCTTGATGTACAGAAGTATAGCTGTAGACAGGTGTTTCTGTCTTCTCCTAATAAAGAAAAGTTCACCTGTAGAAAGGTGTGTCTGTATTTTCTTGATGAACAGAAGTCCACCTGTAGAAAGGTGTGTCTGTCTTCTCCTGATGAACAGAAGTCCACCTGTATTAAGGTGTGTCTGTCTTCTTCTGATAAAGAGGACTTCACTTATAGAACAGTGTGTCTGTTTTATACTAACAAAGACATGCTCACCAATAGAAAGGTCTATTTGTCTTCTCCTGATGAAGATGAGTTTACCAGTGAAAAGGAGTGTCTGTCTTCTTGTTATGAAGACATGTTCACCTTGTGTGTTTTATGGAGAAAAGTGTGTCTATTTCACCTGGCGGATGGTTATGAAATTATTTGTGTTTTTAACGTGATTAATGAATACTTTTGGTTCCACTGTTAATATTATTATTAATAATCATGAGACATGGAGCGAAACGTAGTAATATTTATCATATAAACATATAGGCTCATGAAGCACTAACTTATGGAATAAAAATCTTTCATAATCTTTCTATACATTTTTTGGGGTTCGTTTTTAATTACAAAACAAAGTTTCGATTTATTTTGTTGACAAATAACGTTGCTTCACATCTTTGGTGTGTACAACAAACATTTTGTCTGATCACGAAACGGCCGTTGCTTTCAGCAACAGTAACATTCTAAGATCATTTGTTAGAGTGTCATCATGCAACATTTAATGCGTGGAATAATCACTATATTCTCGTTCTAGCAATCTTTATCACACCCCATTCAGAAAGAAAGGAAACTGTCTTAATGACCTGGAACAGCCACACTAGCTCACAATAACACCAACAACTGGGATCCGGAGTTTCACAAATTCCTGGTGTTTCTGTATCATTTCCGTAGAATAACTGTAAACTGACTAACTTAACACAACTCATGTTCAGAATAAGAACTACTGCACATGAATTGCCTCGTGCTTCGTAACTGACTGAAATGCTTAGGACTCTGATATAAATTAAGGACGAAACATTAAATTACATTATCCAGTTTAACCCTGTTAGGAATACTCTGATTTCTATTTCCTCCTTTGTTAATTATGGTGATTTCACAGCAGAATGAACTATTCTGTGCAGACACTAGATATGTACTTGTTGACTTAAATTATTTTCGCGATAAATATTTTTTTTTATCGACAACGACAAAACCAAATGTAATAACGTTGTGTGAAATATTTAACCAACAAACAAAACAGATGTTTGTAAGTAAAATAACGGGCACACCTGACTAGCCATCTCTGCTTCCTTTATCCGGCATTAGTAGAATCAGTGCATTGGTGACGAAAACACGTGACGAAAGTATTCCTTACATAAATATATTTAATGTTAGCATACGAAACCAACGTTGTATGAGGAGAGAAAAGTAACTCAATTTCTTTTTATATTTTGCTTTACGTAACTTCAGACTTACACTATTTTATAATTTTAAATACTAATATCAATAATAAGAACTATTTCCTTATTTATTGAAATCATGTTGCACAAATGTCTCAGTGATTAAATTTAGGACACTAATTTAAGTTTCCTAAAATGACAGAACATGATCAGGTATTCTTGGGTTTATGGCCGAAAATATAACTAGTAGCAGAGATAACTAACTATTGAGTAAATTTTCTATACGATATGTGCTTTATGAACTTCTCAGTTAATCCGTAAATCAGATGTACGAAATAAGCCGTTACCTATTTTTGGAAAAGATCTGACAGTTAAAAATATATTAATGGACATTTTAACAACAAGCTACTAATACAAACGAAAACAACCACAAGTCTTCATAAACATCAAACAAAATAGCCAGTAGCCACTACAATCATTATAACCTATCACAGTCACTAGCCGCTACAATAATCATAACCTAACACAGCCACTAGTCACTACAATCGTCATAACCTAACACAGCCAGTAGCCACTACAATCATTATAACCTATCACAGTCACTAGCCACTACAATCATCATAACCTAACACGGCCTCTAGTCACTACAATCGTCATAACCTAACACAGCCACTAACCACTACAATCATCATAACCTAACACAGCCACTAGTCACTACAATCGTCATAACCTAACACAGTCACTGCAATAATCATAACCTAACACAGCCACTGGTCACTACAATCGTCATAACCTAACACAGCCACTACAATCATCATAACCTATCACAGTCACTAGCCACTACAATCATCATAACCTAACACAGTCACTAGTCACTACAATCATTATAACCTATCACAGCCACTAGCCACTATAATCATCATAACCTAACACAGCCACTGGCCACTACAATTATTATAACCTATCACAATCACTAGTCACTACAATCATTATAACCTATCACAGTCACTAGTCACTACAATCATTATAACCTATCACAGTCACTAGCCATTACAATCATCGTAACCTAACACAGCCAGTAGCCACTATAATCATCATAACCTAACACAGCCACTAGCCACCACAATTATTATAACCTATCACAATCACTAGTCATTACAATCATCATAAGCAAACACAGCCAGTAGCCACTACAATCATTATAACCTATCACAGTCACTAGCCGCTACAATAATCATAACCTAACACAGTCACTAGCCACTACAATCATCATAACTTAACACAGCCACTAGCCACTACAATCATCATAACCTAACACAGCCACTAGCCACTACAATCATTATAACCTATCACAGTCACTAGTCACTACAATCATTATAACCTATCACAGTCACTAGCCATTACAATCATCGTAACCTAACACAGCCAGTAGCCACTATAATCATCAAAACCTAACACAGCCACCAGCCACCACAATTATTATAACCTATCACAATCACTAGTCACTACAATCATCATAAGCAAACACGGCCAGTAGCCACTACAATCATTATAACCTATCACAGTCACTAGCCGCTACAATAATCATAAGCAAACACAGCCACTAGTCACTACAATCGTCATAACCTAACTCAGCCACTACAATCATCATAACCTAACACAGTCACTAGCCACTACAATCATCATAACCTAACACAGCCAGTAGCCACTACAATTATCATAACCTAACACAGTCACTAGTCACTACAATTATCATAGCCTAACACAGCCAGTAGCCACTACAATCATCATAGCCTAACACAGCCAGTAGCCACTACAATCATCATAACCTAACACAGCCAGTAGCCACTACAATTATTATAACCTATCACAGTCACTAGTCACTACAATCATTATAACGTAACACAGTCACTAGCCACTACAATCATTATAACCTATCACAGTCACTAGTCACTACAATCATTATAACCTATCACAGTCACTAGCCATTACAATCATCGTAACCTAACACAGCCAGTAGCCACTATAATCATCAAAACCTAACACAGCCTCCAGCCACCACAATTATTATAACCTATCACAATCACTAGTCACTACAATCATCATAAGCAAACACAGCCAGTAGCCACTACAATCATTATAACCTATCACAGTCACTAGCCGCTACAATAATCATAACCTAACACAGTCACTAGCCACTACAATCATCATAACTTAACACAGCCACTAGCCACTACAATCATCATAACCTAACACAGCCAGTAGCCACTACAATTATTATAACCTATCACAGTCACTAGTCACTACAATCATCATAACGTAACACAGTCACTAGCCACTACAATCATCATAACCTAACACAGCCACTAGTCACTACAATCGTCATAACCTAACACAGCCACTACAATCATCATAACCTAACACAGTCACTAGCCACTACAATCATCATAACCTAACACAGCCAGTAGCCACTACAATCATCATAGCCTAACACAGCCAGTAGCCACTACAATTATCATAACCTAACACAGCCAGTAGCCACTACAATCATCATAGCCTAACACAGCCAGTAGCCACTACAATCATCATAACCTAACACAGCCAGTAGCCACTACAATTATCATAACCTAACACAGCCAGTAGCCACTACAATCATCATAACCTAACACAGTCACTAGTCACTACAATTATCATAGCCTAACACAGCCAGTAGCCACTACAATCATCATAGCCTAACACAGCCAGTAGCCACTACAATCATCATAACCTAACACAGCCAGTAGCCACTACAATTATTATAACCTATCACAGTCACTAGTCACTACAATCATCATAACGTAACACAGTCACTAGCCACTACAATCATTATAACCTATCACAGTCACTAGTCACTACAATCATTATAACCTATCACAGTCACTAGCCATTACAATCATCGTAACCTAACACAGCCAGTAGCCACTATAATCATCAAAACCTAACACAGCCACCAGCCACCACAATTATTATAACCTATCACAATCACTAGTCACTACAATCATCATAAGCAAACACAGCCAGTAGCCACTACAATCATTATAACCTATCACAGTCACTAGCCGCTACAATAATCATAACCTAACACAGTCACTAGCCACTACAATCATCATAACTTAACACAGCCACTAGCCACTACAATCATCATAACCTAACACAGCCACTAGCCACTACAATCATTATAACCTATCACAGTCACTAGTCACTACAATCATTATAACCTATCACAGTCACTAGCCATTACAATCATCGTAACCTAACACAGCCAGTAGCCACTATAATCATCAAAACCTAACACAGCCACCAGCCACCACAATTATTATAACCTATCACAATCACTAGTCACTACAATCATCATAAGCAAACACAGCCAGTAGCCACTACAATCATTATAACCTATCACAGTCACTAGCCGCTACAATAATCATAACCTAACACAGTCACTAGCCACTACAATCATCATAACTTAACACAGCCACTAGCCACTACAATCATCATAACCTAACACAGCCACTAGTCACTACAATCGTCATAACCTAACTCAGCCACTAGCCATTACAATCATCGTAACCTAACACAACCAGTAGCCACTATAATCATCAAAACCTAACACAGCCTCCAGCCACCACAATTATTATAACCTATCACAATCACTAGTCACTACAATCATCATAAGCAAACACAGCCAGTAGCCACTACAATCATTATAACCTATCACAGTCACTAGCCGCTACAATAATCATAACCTAACACAGTCACTAGCCACTACAATCATCATAACTTAACACAGCCACTAGCCATTACAATCATCATAAGCTAACACAGTCACTAGCCACTACAATCATCATAGCCTAACACAGCCAGTAGCCACTACAATCATCATAACCTAACACAGCCAGTAGCCACTACAATTATTATAACCTATCACAGTCACTATTCACTACAATCATCATAACGTAACACAGTCACTAGCCACTACAATCATTATAACCTATCACAGTCACTAGTCACTACAATCATTATAACCTATCACAGTCACTAGCCATTACAATCATCGTAACCTAACACAGCCAGTAGCCACTATAATCATCAAAACCTAACACAGCCTCCAGCCACCACAATTATTATAACCTATCACAATCACTAGTCACTACAATCATCATAAGCAAACACAGCCAGTAGCCACTACAATCATTATAACCTATCACAGTCACTAGCCGCTACAATAATCATAACCTAACACAGTCACTAGCCACTACAATCATCATAACTTAACACAGCCACTAGCCACTACAATCATCATAACCTAACACAGCCACTAGTCACTACAATCGTCATAACCTAACACAGCCACTACAATCATCATAACCTAACACAGTCACTAGCCACTACAATCATCATAACCTAACACAGCCAGTAGCCACTACAATCATCATAGCCTAACACAGCCAGTAGCCACTACAATCATCATAACCTAACACAGCCAGTAGCCACTACAATTATTATAACCTATCACAGTCACTAGTCACTACAATCATCATAACGTAACACAGTCACTAGCCACTACAATCATCATAACCTAACACAGCCACTAGTCACTACAATCGTCATAACCTAACACAGCCACTACAATCATCATAACCTAACACAGTCACTAGCCACTACAATCATCATAACCTAACACAGCCAGTAGCCACTACAATTATCATAACCTAACACAGTCACTAGTCACTACAATTATCATAGCCTAACACAGCCAGTAGCCACTACAATCATCATAGTCTAACACAGCCAGTAGCCACTACAATCATCAAACCCTAACACAGCCAGTAGCCACTATAATCATCATAACCTAACACAGCCACTAGCCACCACAATTATTATAACCTATCACAATCACTAGTCACTACAATCATCATAAGCAAACACAGCCAGTAGCCACTACAATCATTATAACCTATCACAGTCACTAGCCGCTACAATAATCATAACCTAACACAGTCATTAGCCACTACAATCATCATAACTTAACACAGCCACTAGCCACTACAATCATCATAACCTAACACAGCCACTAGCCACTACAATCATTATAACCTATCGCAGTCACTAGTCACTACAATCATTATAACCTATCACAGTCACTAGCCATTACAATCATCGTAACCTAACACAGCCAGTAGCCACTATAATCATCAAAACCTAACACAGCCACCAGCCACCACAATTATTATAACCTATCACAATCATTAGTCACTACAATCATCATAAGCAAACACAGCCAGTAGCCACTACAGTCATTATAACCTATCACAGTCACTAGCCGCTACAATAATCATAAGCAAACCCAGCCACTAGTCACTACAATCGTCATAACCTAACACAGCCACTACAATCATCATAACCTAACACAGTCACTAGCCACTACAATCATCATAACCTAACACAGCCAGTAGCCACTACAATCATCATAGCCTAACACAGCCAGTAGCCACTACAATCATCATAACCTAACACAGCCAGTAGCCACTACAATTATTATAACCTATCACAGTCACTAGTCACTACAATCATCATAACGTAACACAGTCACTAGCCACTACAATCATCATAACCTAACACAGCCACTAGTCACTACAATCGTCATAACCTAACACAGCCACTACAATCATCATAACCTAACACAGTCACTAGCCACTACAATCATCATAACCTAACACAGCCAGTAGCCACTACAATTATCATAACCTAACACAGTCACTAGTCACTACAATTATCATAGCCTAACACAGCCAGTAGCCACTACAATCATCATAGCCTAACACAGCCAGTAGCCACTACAATCATCATAACCTAACACAGCCAGTAGCCACTATAATCATCATAACCTAACACAGCCACTAGCCACCACAATTATTATAACCTATCACAATCACTAGTCATTACAATCATCATAAGCAAACACAGCCAGTAGCCACTACAATCATTATAACCTATCACAGTCACTAGCCGCTACAATAATCATAACCTAACACAGTCACTAGCCACTACAATCATCATAATTTAACACAGCCACTAGCCACTACAATCATCATAACCTAACACAGCCACTAGCCACTACAATCATTATAACCTATCACAGTCACTAGTCACTACAATCATTATAACCTATCACAGTCACTAGCCATTACAATCATCGTAACCTAACACAGCCAGTAGCCACTATAATAATCAAAACCTAACACAGCCACAGCCACCACAATTATTATAACCTATCACAATCATTAGTCACTACAATCATCATAAGCAAACACAGCCAGTAGCCACTACAGTCATTATAACCTATCACAGTCACTAGCCGCTACAATAATCATAAGCAAACACAGCCACTAGTCACTACAATCGTCATAACCTAACTCAGCCACTACAATCATCATAACCTAACACAGTCACTAGCCACTACAATCATCATAGCCTAACACAGCCAGTAGCCACTACAATCATCATAACCTAACACAGCCAGTAGCCACTACAATTATTATAACCTATCACAGTCACTATTCACTACAATCATCATAACGTAACACAGTCACTAGCCACTACAATCATTATAACCTATCACAGTCACTAGTCACTACAATCATTATAACCTATCACAGTCACTAGCCATTACAATCATCGTAACCTAACACAGCCAGTAGCCACTATAATCATCAAAACCTAACACAGCCTCCAGCCACCACAATTATTATAACCTATCACAATCACTAGTCACTACAATCATCATAAGCAAACACAGCCAGTAGCCACTACAATCATTATAACCTATCACAGTCACTAGCCGCTACAATAATCATAACCTAACACAGTCACTAGCCACTACAATCATCATAACTTAACACAGCCACTAGCCACTACAATCATCATAACCTAACACAGCCACTAGTCACTACAATCGTCATAACCTAACACAGCCACTACAATCATCATAACCTAACACAGTCACTAGCCACTACAATCATCATAACCTAACACAGCCAGTAGCCACTACAATCATCATAGCCTAACACAGCCAGTAGCCACTACAATCATCATAACCTAACACAGCCAGTAGCCACTACAATTATTATAACCTATCACAGTCACTAGTCACTACAATCATCATAACGTAACACAGTCACTAGCCACTACAATCATCATAACCTAACACAGCCACTAGTCACTACAATCGTCATAACCTAACACAGCCACTACAATCATCATAACCTAACACAGTCACTAGCCACTACAATCATCATAACCTAACACAGCCAGTAGCCACTACAATTATCATAACCTAACACAGTCACTAGTCACTACAATTATCATAGCCTAACACAGCCAGTAGCCACTACAATCATCATAGCCTAACACAGCCAGTAGCCACTACAATCATCATAACCTAACACAGCCAGTAGCCACTATAATCATCATAACCTAACACAGCCACTAGCCACCACAATTATTATAACCTATCACAATCACTAGTCACTACAATCATCATAAGCAAACACAGCCAGTAGCCACTACAATCATTATAACCTATCACAGTCACTAGCCGCTACAATAATCATAACCTAACACAGTCACTAGCCACTACAATCATCATAACTTAACACAGCCACTAGCCACTACAATCATCATAACCTAACACAGCCACTAGCCACTACAATCATTATAACCTATCACAGTCACTAGTCACTACAATCATTATAACCTATCACAGTCACTAGCCATTACAATCATCGTAACCTAACACAGCCAGTAGCCACTATAATCATCAAAACCTAACACAGCCACCAGCCACCACAATTATTATAACCTATCACAATCATTAGTCACTACAATCATCATAAGCAAACACAGCCAGTAGCCACTACAGTCATTATAACCTATCACAGTCACTAGCCGCTACAATAATCATAAGCAAACACAGCCACTAGTCATTACAATCGTCATAACCTAACTCAGCCACTACAATCATCATAACCTAACACAGTCACTAGCCACTACAATAATCATAACCTAACACAGCTAGTAGCCACTACAATTATCATAACCTAACACAGTCACTAGTCACTACAATTATCATAGCCTAACACAGCCAGTAGCCACTACAATCATCATAGCCTAACACAGCCAGTAGCCACTACAATCATCATAACCTAACACAGCCAGTAGCCACTACAATTATTATAACCTATCACAGTCACTATTCACTACAATCATCATAACGTAACACAGTCACTAGCCACTACAATCATTATAACCTATCACAGTCACTAGTCACTACAATCATTATAACCTATCACAGTCACTAGCCATTACAATCATCGTAACCTAACACAGCCAGTAGCCACTATAATCATCAAAACCTAACACAGCCTCCAGCCACCACAATTATTATAACCTATCACAATCACTAGTCACTACAATCATCATAAGCAAACACAGCCAGTAGCCACTACAATCATTATAACCTATCACAGTCACTAGCCGCTACAATAATCATAACCTAACACAGTCACTAGCCACTACAATCATCATAACTTAACACAGCCACTAGCCACTACAATCATCATAACCTAACACAGCCACTAGTCACTACAATCGTCATAACCTAACACAGCCACTACAATCATCATAACCTAACACAGTCACTAGCCACTACAATCATCATAACCTAACACAGCCAGTAGCCACTACAATCATCATAGCCTAACACAGCCAGTAGCCACTACAATCATCATAACCTAACACAGCCAGTAGCCACTACAATTATTATAACCTATCACAGTCACTAGTCACTACAATCATCATAACGTAACACAGTCACTAGCCACTACAATCATCATAACCTAACACAGCCACTAGTCACTACAATCGTCATAACCTAACACAGCCACTACAATCATCATAACCTAACACAGTCACTAGCCACTACAATCATCATAACCTAACACAGCCAGTAGCCACTACAATCATCATAGCCTAACACAGCCAGTAGCCACTACAATCATCATAACCTAACACAGCCAGTAGCCACTACAATCATCATAGTCTAACACAGCCAGTAGCCACTACAATCATCATAGCCTAATACAGCCAGTAGCCACTACAATCATCATAACCTAACACAGCCTCCAGCCACCACAATTATTATAACCTATCACAATCACTAGTCACTACAATCATCATAAGCAAACACAGCCAGTAGCCACTACAATCATTATAACCTATCACAGTCACTAGCCGCTACAATAATCATAACCTAACACAGTCACTAGCCACTACAATCATCATAACTTAACACAGCCACTAGCCACTACAATCATCATAACCTAACACAGCCACTAGTCACTACAATCGTCATAACCTAACACAGCCACTACAATCATCATAACCTAACACAGCCAGTAGCCACTACAATTATTATAACCTATCACAGTCACTAGTCACTACAATCATCATAACGTAACACAGTCACTAGCCACTACAATCATCATAACCTAACACAGTCACTAGCCACTACAATCATCATAACTTAACACAGCCACTAGCCACTACAATCATCATAACCTAACACAGCCACTAGCCACTACAATCATTATAACCTATCACAGTCACTAGTCACTACAATCATTATAACCTATCACAGTCACTAGCCATTACAATCATCGTAACCTAACACAGCCAGTAGCCACTATAATCATCAAAACCTAACACAGCCACCAGCCACCACAATTATTATAACCTATCACAATCACTAGTCACTACAATCATCATAAGCAAACACAGCCAGTAGCCACTACAATCATTATAACCTATCACAGTCACTAGCCGCTACAATAATCATAACCTAACACAGTCACTAGCCACTACAATCATCATAACTTAACACAGCCACTAGCCACTACAATCATCATAACCTAACACAGCCACTAGTCACTACAATCGTCATAACCTAACTCAGCCACTACAATCATCATAACCTAACACAGTCACTAGCCACTACAATCATCATAACCTAACACAGCCAGTAGCCACTACAATTATCATAGTGTAACACAGTCACTAGTCACTACAATTATCATAGCCTAACACAGCCAGTAGCCACTACAATCATCATAGCCTAACACAGCCAGTAGCCACTACAATCATCATAACCTAACACAGCCAGTAGCCACTACAATTATTATAACCTATCACAGTCACTAGTCACTACAATCATCATAACGTAACACAGTCACTAGCCACTACAATCATTATAACCTATCACAGTCACTAGTCACTACAATCATTATAACCTATCACAGTCACTAGCCATTACAATCATCGTAACCTAACACAGCCAGTAGCCACTATAATCATCAAAACCTAACACAGCCTCCAGCCACCACAATTATTATAACCTATCACAATCACTAGTCACTACAATCATCATAAGCAAACACAGCCAGTAGCCACTACAATCATTATAACCTATCACAGTCACTAGCCGCTACAATAATCATAACCTAACACAGTCACTAGCCACTACAATCATCATAACTTAACACAGCCACTAGCCACTACAATCATCATAACCTAACACAGCCACTACAATCATCATAACCTAACACAGTCACTAGTCACTACAATTATCATAGCCTAACACAGCCAGTAGCCACTACAATCATCATAGCCTAACACAGCCAGTAGCCACTACAATCATCATAACCTAACACAGCCAGTAGCCACTACAATTATTATAACCTATCACAGTCACTAGTCACTACAATCATCATAACGTAACACAGTCACTAGTCACTACAATCATCATAACCTAACACAGTCACTAGTCACTACAATTATCATAGCCTAACACAGCCAGTAGCCACTACAATCATCATAGCTTAACACAGCCAGTAGCGACTACAATCATCATAACCTAACACAGCCACTAACCACTACAATCATCATAACCTAACACAGTCACTATTCACTACAATCATCATAGCCTAACACAGCCAGTAGCCACTACAATCATCATAACCTAACACAGTCACTAGTCACTACAATCATCATAGCCTAACACAGTCACTAGTCACTACAATCATCATAGCCTAACACAGCTAGTAGCCACTACAATCATAACTAACTCAACATCTGGGATTATAATCAGTCTGCTTCTAGCCACTACATCCATAATTTTGTGTCTAACATTAGCTCTCAAAACTCTATAATCTGGCACGAGCTATTATATCCACAACCTGTTTGACACAGCAATTAGAAACAGAATCTAAATGCCACTAGACACTACAACCTAATATATCAGACACAGCCATTGTCCAATACAACGTAATCTATCAGACTGAGTCATTTTCCAATACAACCTAATCTATCAGACTGAATCATTGTCCAATACAACCTAATCTATCAGACACAGCCATTGTCCAATACAACGTAATCTATCAGACTGAGTCATTGTCCAATACAACGTAATCTATCAGAATGAGTCATTGTCCAATACAACCTAATCTAGCAGACTGAGTCATTGTCCAATACAACCTAATCTATCAAACACAGTCATTGGGCGTTACAACCTAACCTACCAGACACAGTGACTTCCCAATACAAGTACATCCTGGATCGGCTTTCAACTGTACGTTGAGTAATATAGGTCGAAGTTGTACTGACTTTGTAGCATTAATTTGTCAATATGTATATCAGTTGTATCAGCTGGTACTAAATTACCACCATAACTTGTACGATACCGACCAATGTCTGTACCGACTCTTTACGGTAAAGTAGTTAATACAAACCAATATCTGTACCGACTTTTTACCGTAAAGTAATTAATGTAAAGAAATATTTTTACCGACTCTTTACCATAAAGTAATTAATACAAACCAATATCTGTACCGACTCTTTACCGTAATTTAATTAAAACAAACCAATATTTGTTCAGTCACTGTATCGTAATTTAATTAAAACAAACCAACATTTGTACCATAACTATACCGTAAATTAATTAATACAAACCAATATTTGTACCGTCATTGTACTGTAAATTAATTAATGCAAACCAATATTTGTACCATCACTGTATCTTAAATTAATTAATACAAACCAATATTTGTACCATCACTGTATCGTAAATTAATTAATACAAACCAATACCTGTACCCTCACTGTACTGTAAATTAATTAATGCCAACCAATATTTGTACCGTCACTGTACCGCACATTGATCAATAGATACAGTAGATACAAATACTTGTTTTTTTCTCTAATTTTTCTCTATTTTTACTGTTTTGTGATTAGCTCTAATGTTACAGTAAGAGTTCAGTTGTAGAATAAACCAGTTTTATCAACCACACTTATAAAGAATGTTTAGAAAGATGTTTATATGGTCTTCCGCTGGTACCGCAGTAAGTCTGTTTATTTACAACGCTAAAATTATGGGTTCGACTCTTCTCGATGGAATTAACAGATAGCCCGATGTGGCTTTGCTATAAGAAAATAGGCATATAGTTTCTATGTTGTTGTTGTTTTGAATTAAGCACAAAGCTACTCAATGGGCTATGTGTGCTCTGCTCACCACGGGTATCGAAACCCGGTTTTTAGCGTTTTTGAACTTACATACATGATATAATGTTTAAAACACAGTTTCAGTGACTATAATTGAAGAAGATTTATTGTGTTAAACTATTTTGTTCATGTTAGGAATTCCAAATAAGACTATAATATATAAATGCTTTTGTCGAGATGTACTGTTATTCGTAAACTAAGGATGAGTTTAGATAGTTTGTGTGTTATGTTATGATATGTAGAGCGTTTAGATAGTTTGTGTGTTATATTATGACATCTAGAGCGTTTAGATAGTTTGTGTGTTATGTTGTGATAGGTAAGTTTTTATCCTATCAACTGACGTTTTACTTTTAAGTATTTAATATTTCAGAAAAGCACGCGAGCTTAAGAATTCGTGATACAAGATAATAAAACCCTTATAACTCGAGCGCTTTCGACACGTGGATCTATCTTCCTCAGGGTCAAACTTTTAAGTACAAAAGCCAACAAGATATTCAAAACTGAAATTATTATTATTTCGATACGTTTAAAGCAGGGGTTCCCAACCTTTTTTATACCCCGCACCCCTAAAAAATTTAATATGTTCTCTCACCCCTTACAGTAATTTTTATTTGAGAATAAAAGTGAAGGGGGCTAAAACAAATGTTATCTCGCACCCCCTGGAATGCTATCTCGCAACCCCAAGGGGTGCAAGCACCCCTGGTTTAAAGTAACTCTGTTTGGGGTTTTTGCTGCTGATTATGTCGCAAATTCACGAAGTTGAGCTTTGTTTGTTTGTATTAAAACAGCGTTACATTGGTCTTGTTCACCGTGAGGAATCGAATCTCAGATGTTGGCATTGTAATTCCCTGAACTTACAGCTGTGCCACATTAATTAGGCTGCGAAAGCTTTGTATACATTTGTAATTCAGACGTTACTGAAATAGTGAAATTTAAAATCTTATCTATTTTTTTTCATTCGTTTTTATGTTGGCTGTGGTTGTCATGTGACTATTTTACTTTGGTAAGATCGGTAAATAAAGAAACGAGTAGCTCTGAACTCCGGCAACACTGAAAGTCGAATTTGTATAACAGCAACAATTTCAGTTTACTTTACGTCATACTCTTGACACTAACAATTTGGATTGTTTCCACACTGGCTGTAAGGGTAGATAAATATATTTATTTTTAGTTGCAACTTGGCAAAGTTATTCCGAAATGTGGGGTTGGAGGGGGTTAGGAGGGGTTTCTCTGTCCCGTGTTTCTTTTCAATTTCCTGACTCTACAAAATGAACTAGTGTGTTGACACTCGTTTCTGAGACTGTTGAAGAAGATAAGAAAATAAACATCCAATAACCGTTGTGAGCACCTCTTTGTATCTTCTTTATTACAGTACGTCACATCAACTTGTCTTTGTGTTTTAACTCTTTATTATTTTATACGTTATAGCCTATCAACCTCATCACATAAATAACACAGCTTGATAACCAAGATGTGTTTATATACAACTAAAACGTTTGTTGTTAAGTTCGAGATAAAGGGATCGAACCTCGTATTTTGATGCTGTAAACCCCTTCGAGCTTAATTACGAACTAAAGGAGATTTGAAGGCAAAAAGCAGCCGAAACTAGTGAGACAGTTTATATTGTTTGTTTAAGGTTAAACACAAAGTTACACAATGGACTATCTGTGCTCTGCCCACCACGGGTGTTGAAACCCGGTTTAAAGCGTTTTGAGTCGCAGACTTACTACAGTGACGACTATTGTAAGTTACTCCTCTATTGTTCTGTTTGAACATTTACAAAAATAAGTTGTTTGTATTTACAGCGTTTTACTTGTTACTGGCATATATTTGTGAAATAAAGTATTATGTGAAAATGCGTGAACCAGCAACACAAATTATCTTGGATAATAAGAAAATGGATATTATATATATCATAATATCAGACATGGTTTTGTAATTTTTTTAAACCCTAATATGTTTGTATTTCACTTTTTAAAATATTCTTCACCAATCAAATTCTTTTCAAAACATTCTTCACCAATCACATTCTTTTCAAAATACTCTTCGCCAATCATATTCTTTTCAAAACATTCTTCACCAATCACATTCTTTTCAAAATACTCTTCACCAATCGCATTCTTTTCAAAACATTCTGCATCAATCACATTATTTGATTCCAATTTCCATTCCACTGTTTTGGGTAACCTTATTTACATGTACAGCATGGCCACATGGTTAGGGCACTCAACTCGTACTCTGAGGGTCGCAGGTTCAAATCCCCGTCACACCAAACATGCTTGTCCTTTCAGCTGTAGGGACGTTATAATATGACGGTGAATCTCACTATTCGTTAGTAAAGGAGTTGGCGGTGGATTATGATGACTAGCTGCCTTCCATCTTGTCTTACGCTACTAAATTAGGGATGGCTAGCGTAGATTACCTTTGTGTTGCTTTGCGTCAAATTCAAAACAAACTAAACCAAAGAAGCAAAAACAAATATATTCAGAAATGACATGCCATGCGGCCTGTTAACCGTTTATATATTAGCTACGCATTTTTTGCGAGTTTTAGGACGATCGTTAAGACTCTAACTGGTCTAGAGAAATCTACAGCCAGTGGTTGTCAACATTTTATTATGACGGTCAGTCTCGCTATTCGCTGGTTAAGGATTTGGCAGTGGGTGGTGATAGCTAACTGCCTTCCATCTTGTCTTACGCTACTAAATTAGGGACGGCTGACGCAGATAGCCTTCGTGTATCTTTGCGCGAAATACAATCAACATCAAACAAACCTTATCTATGAGAACAGCACGCCTACTTTTAGACTGTGGCGACCAGGCTGTAAAAATTCCTTAGCCTTACCACCTTCTAAAATTATATGAATTACGTTTATGTTTCCGCAACTAGAAGAAATATTTTTGTTTAATTATCTTCAAACTTACCGCTTTAAGATCCATACACCAATTTAGTTTTGCTTCTTACAGATTGGCTAAAAACGAATTGTAATCTCAAAGTAGGCTAATGAAAATCGATCATACGTGGATAATACCTTTGTTAATGATAGTTATTTGTGTTTCAGCTTTAACACAGTAAGTTATTTTCTGTGTTATTATTATTTTTTATAGTTTAATTTTCAGAAAGTTAAAGTTATAGTAATAATGCTAGTTTTTATGTCAGTATAAATTTTAATCTAACTAAGAAGAAAAACCTAGTAATCGAATGCATAATACCATCGTATTTCAGCTGTCTTAAGCTATTCAGAACAGTTTAAGTACTGTTAAACAGCCATATAGCCTAATCAGGATTATTTAGAAACAGAGAACTTTCCTCTGAAAATACAATGTTTTATGTGAGCAATACATATAATTTATATTTACATAATGTATTTGCTTGTGGACATTTTTTGACATTTTTACTATATATATATTACTTTGATATAACTCACTTGGTGAAGAACTCGCGTTTCTATGGTTATTTGAACCTAACCAATGTGCTCGTTAAAATGGATGAAGCATTCCATCTTCTCTCCCACATACACGTCTGTCTGAACCTCTATTACCCTGCTTACTGTATATCAATAGTACAACAATCATGGTTAGGCTACACGAGAGCCTTGTTGACTGTTGGCTACGTGAGAAACTATCTCACTTTTACCCACTCAGTTCTCTTTCTTTTATTTTAGTTATTTTCAAACGACACTAATGCTTTTTGTACTTTCTTTTTTCCTAATTATTTTATTATTTTGTTCTTTCTATAATTTATTCACGAATATTTGTTCATGTTTTTCTCATCTCGTACTTTTTTTGAGGTTCACCACACTAGTAATTTCAATTTTTCTTCTGTTGATTAATTTGTAATATCGACACTAAGTAGTGTACCCTGCTAGAGGGCGTTGTAAAAATAATATAGCATTAGTTATATTTCTTATCACTCAACTGCAAGTTGGCATAAAATCATGTAAGTTGTCAGACATTATAAGCGTATAAACTAAAGTACGTTTTAACTCATTCAAATCATTTCTATACGATTCTTAACTGATATATGGTTTAATAATGAAAGGCTAAATGGATACACTTGAAGGCATGGAAGTCAATCCAGCCTTATTAGAGGGATGAAGCAACATCACTATGGCTTCATAAACAGTTTTGTACGAGAACTGATGAAAGTCCGTGATTCTTAAGCTCTTAAACGCCCTCGCATCATATTGCAAAGGAGAACTTAATGTATTTTCCAAATATAACTAGTCAAAAAATGGTAAAATTGTGCTTTCCTTGTTGAAGTACAACACGAAACTGATTGTACTAAACATTATAAAGCTATACTGGTAGAAAGTATTAATTTGAAGTTAACATCTGTAGTACATATCCTACCTGCATCCAGTATATTAAAACTAATTGCTTAATGACTTGGGAGCAGATGGCAAACATGAAATGAGAGAACGCCGTGGTGGTTTCAGATGAATATGTGTTTACATCTTTCTCAGTTTTGATTATTTTAATACTCATCTGCTAATCTGACCAACAGAGTAGATCACACTTTTAGGTATCCAAATGACGTAATCGGATAAAGATCTACATCTGTTATGCTAAAAAAACACTCGAAACAAAACACAATCTACTGGCAATACATCTTACCTCTACACGGTATTCCACCACGAACAGCTAGTGGTCTGTATTCCATCATACGTTGTACCAACGATGTTGCCTGGTGTTACTACTCTGTTACTACTGTCTCGTCCTGATAGTTCCAACTAATACTACTGTCTCGTCCTGCTAGTTCCTAGTAATACTACTGTCTCGTCCTGATAGTTCCAACTAATACTACTGTCTCGTCCTGCTAGTTCCTAGTAATACTACTGTCTCTTCCTGCTAGTTCCTACTAATACTACTGTCTCGTCCTGCTAGTTCCCACTAATACTACTGTCTCGTCCTGATAGTTCCTACTAATACTACTGTCTCTTCCTGATAGTTCCTTCTAATACTACTGTCTCTTCCTACTAGTTTCTACTAATACTTCTGTCTCTTCCTGCTATTTCCTTCTAATACTACAGTCTCGTCCTGATAGTTCCTACTAATACTACTGTCTCGTCCTGCTAGTTCCTACTAATACTACTGTCTCGTCCTGCTAGTTCCTACTGATACTACTGTCTGGTCCTGCTAGTTCCTACTAATACTACTGTCTCGTTCTGCTAGTTCCTACTAATACTACAGTCTCGTCCTGCTAGTTCCTTCTAATACTACAGTCTCGTCCTGCTAGTTCCTTCTAATACTACTGTCTCGTTTTGCTAGTTTCTACTAATACTACTGTCTCATCCTGCTAGTTCCTACTAATACTACTGTCTCGTCCTGCTAGTTCCCACTAATACTATTGTCTGGTACTGCTAGTTCCCACTAATACTACTTTCTGGTTCTGCTAGTTCCTTCTAATACTACTGTCTCGTCCTTCTAGTTCCTTCTAATACTACAGTTTCGTTCTGCTAGTTCCTACTAATACTACTGTCTCGTCTTTCTATTTCCTTCAACACTTTCAACAAATATTTGTCGTCGATTCTAATTCGAAAAGATCAAAGATTTGAGAATGATGGCTGGGTATGCAACAATACTGCCTTTAAAAGCATTGTTGGGATAAATAGTGTCGCGAAGGAAAATTAAGAGATTCAGAAATAACATGCTATCTTTATGTTGCTCTAAGAATTCCACAACAGATAAAGATCTATATTCAAAGAAACACGCAACGTCCGCGGAGAAAACGGTTTTATTGAACTGAAAGACTGATCTGGTATTACGCAACATGTGAGGCCCCTACAGTTATTTTGTGATTTTGGATTCTTTACCCTTTCATATTCTGTGTGCGTTTTTTTTTCATAGCAAAGTCACATCAGGTTATCTGCTGAGACCACCTAAGGAAATCGAATCCCTGATTTCAGCGTTGTAAATCTGCAGACTTACGGTTGTACCAGTGGGAGACCCTTCATAATCTAGACGCTAGAGTAAATTTCCTCCTGGCCAGGACAATTACAATTCCAGATAACACAAGGGGCTCAAAACTCTATTCAAAATGTAGTTTTTTTATTTTTTAACAAAGATCTATGTTTGGGAATCACTTCCCGAAAAAAATATCTTTGTGATTCGCAGACTAAGGATCAAGAAAAAAATAAAACAGAAGTAATTGTTCTTATTAAAATATTTTGCATGTACGAAAACAGCCAAGCTAGAACGTAGGGGCCAGTAATATTGATATGTAATATATAATAAGGTAAAATTATGAAAAAGAACAAGATATGTAAGTACATAACGTAAATGTCGGTAAGTGAAACAAGAAACGTTTGTGTTTATCTTACTGCTTGCTCCGGTTAAACACAAAAAGAGCGAAAGTTTTGGTCAATTTTTCCTTCAACTTAGCACTTTCACATTATATCTTTACAGAGGTCCGGCATGGCTAGGGGTTTAAGGCACTGGACTCATAATCTATGGGTCGCGGGTTAGAATCCCAGTCACACCAGCATGCTCACACTTTCACCCTTAAGGGGGTTATAATGTGATGGTCAATACCTCTATTCGTTGATAAAAGTGAGCTCTAGTTGGTGATGAGTAGTTTTTCTTCTAGCATTAAACAGCTAAATTTAGGACGACTAGCGCAAATAGTCCACATGTAGCTTTCCACGAAATTCAAAAAAGAAACAAACAAACATCTTAACGTAAATAATATTTTATATATCTTAATTTCTCTTAACAGAGCGGAATCTCAATAAAATACTTGATTTTTTAAGAGTATGTAAACTGAATAAATTGACTGTTTTAATGTATGTAAACTGAATAAATTGACTGTTTTAATGTATGTAAAACTGGGTAAATTGACTGTTTTAGTGTATGTAAAACTGGGTAAATTGACTGTTTTAGTGTATGTAAAACTGGATAAATTGACTGTTTTAGTGTATGTAAACTGTATAAATTGACTGTTTTAATGTATGTAAAACTGGGTAAATTGACTGTTTTAGTGTGTGTAAACTGTATAAATTGACTGTTTTAGTGTATGTAAAACTGGGTAAATTGACTGTTTTAGTGTATGTAAACTGTATAAATTGACTGTTTTAGTGCAAGTAAAACTGTATAAATTGACTGTTTTAGTGTATGTAAAACTGGGTAAATTGACTGTTTTAGTGTATGTAAACTGTATAAATTGACTGTTTTAGTGCAAGTAAAACTGTATAAATTGACTGTTTTAGTGTATGTAAAACTGGGTAAATTGACTGTTTTAGTGTATGTAAACTGTATAAATTGACTGTTTTAGTGTATGTAAACTGTGTAAATTGACTGTTTTAGTGTATGTAAAACTGTATAAATTGACTGTTTTAGTGTATGTAAACTGTATAAATTGACTGTTTTAGTGTATGTAAAACTGTATAAATTGACTGTTTTAGTGTATGTAAAACTGGATAAATTGACTGTTTTAGTGTATGTAAACTGTATAAATTGACTGTTTTAGTGTATGTAAAATGTCTAACTTCACTGTTTTAGTGTATGTAGACTGTCTAACTTGACACTTCCAGCGTATGTAAACTATTTACTTCAACAATTTTCTTATATGTAAACTGACTGACTTGACACTTCCAGTGTATGTAAACTATTTACTTCAACTATTTTCTTATATGTAAACTGTCTAATTTCACTGTTTTAGTGTATATAAAGTATCCAACTTCACGGTTTCAGTGTATATAAACTGTTAACTTTTTAAATGTATGTTAACTGGCTAGTTTGACTATTTTAGTGAATGTAATCTGTTTAACTTGATTGTTTTGATGTATGTAAAGTGTGTAACTTGACAGTTTTAGTGGATGTAAAAAGTCTAACTTCAGTTTTCTAGAGTATGTAAACTGTTTACCTTGACTGTTTCAATGTATGTAAAATATGTAACTTGAATATTTTAGTGTAAGTAAAATGTTAGCCTTGACTGATTTAGTGTACGTAAACTGTTTATCTGACTGTTTTAGTAAATATAAACTTCAAGCAAGACTGTGACTGTTACCTGTTTATTTTGTCAGATTCAGGGTATACAAAGTGTCTTAGTTCACGGTTTTAGTGTGTGTAAACTGTTTATCTGACTGTTTTAGTGTATAAAAACTGTCTAACTTGACTGTTTTAATGTATGTAAACTGTTTAACTTGACTGTTTTAATGTATGTAAACTATCTAACTTCACTGTTTTAGTGTATAAAAACTGTCTAACTTGACTGTTTTAGTGTATGTAAACTGTCTAACTTGACTGTTTTAATGTATGTAAACTGTCTAACTTGACTGTTTTAGTGTATAAAAACTGTCTAAATTGACTGTTTTAGTGTATGTAAACTGTCTAACGTGACTGTTTTAGAGTATGTAAACTGTCTAACTTGACTTTTTTAATGTATGTAAATCGCGTACCTTGAATGTTTTGTGTATAGAAAATTAACATGACTATATAAGTGAACATAAACTGTTTATCTTGACTGTTTAATGAAAACTGTTTAATCAGAAGATTTATTTAACTTCCAATACTTGCTTATGTTATAATTAGATAGAAAACTTTGCAGTAGGCTATCTGTATTCTGCTAACCACGGGTATTGAAACGTGAAACATCGTAAGACATTCTACTCTGACATTGGCTGTATATTTCTGTTATTAAATAGCTTGACATCCCAATGGTTGTCATATAAGAGGTTAGTACATTTACAGTCCCCAACTTTACATTATTCTCGCCAAGGAGTGGACATTCTTTCGAGTGAAATTTCAATGACCGATTGCTTCTTTTAAAACAAATAACAAACAAGTATCGGGCATTCCAAGGAGAGCCCCAGCATAATCAGGTATTTTCAATCGTAATCTGAGGGTTACGTTTTCGAATTCCCCTCACATCAAACATGCTCGGCCTTTCTGCCGTGTGGTCGTTATTAAATATCGGTTAATCCAACTATTAGTTGTTGTGAAAGATTAGCTCAAGAGTTTACAGTCGGTCGTGATGGGCAAGCAGCCTTCCATCTCGTCTTACACTGCTATATTAAGGACGGTCAGCGAAGGTAGCCCTAGTGTAGCTTTGCAAAAAAAAACAACATTAATTCATTTTCAAGACAAAATATACATCTGAGCTTTAAGGTCAGTTTTATCGATCGAACAAAATTGCTATGGAATATCATTGGGACAGGATAGTTTAATAACATTATTATTGGGACAGGGTGGTTTAATAACACTATCACTGGGACAGGGTAGTGTAATAACACTATCATTGGGACAGGGTAGTTTAACAACACTATCACTGGAAGAGAGTAGTGTAATAACACTATCATTGGGACAGGGTAGTGTAATAACACTACCACTGGAACAAGGTAGTGTAATAATACTATTATTGGGACAGGGTAGTTTAATAATACTATCACTGGAACAGGGTAGTTTAATAACACTATCATTGGGCAGGGTACTTTAATAACATTATCATTGGGACAGGGTACTTTAATAGCACTAACACTGGAACAGGGTATTTTAATAATACTATCACTGGGACAGGGTAGTGTAATAACACTATTATTGGGACAGGGTAGTTTAATAACACTAACACTGGAACAGAGTAGTTTAATAACACTATCACTGGGACAGGGTAGTTTAATAACACTATCACTGGGACAGGGTAGTTTAATAACACTGTCACTGAGACAGGGTAGTGCAATAACACTATCACTGGGACAGGGAAGTGTAATAACACTATTATTGGGACAGGGTACTTTGATAACACTAGCATTGCGACAGGGTAGTTTAATAACACGAGCATTGGGACATGGTAGTTTAATAACACTGTCACTGGGACAGGGTAGTTTAATAACACTATCATTGGGACAGGGTACTTTAATAGCACTAACACTGGAACAGGGTATTTTGATAACACTATCACTGGGACAGGGTAGTGTAATAACACTATTATTGGGACAGGGTAGTTTAATAACACTAACACTGGAACAGAGTAGTTTAATAACACTATCACTGGGACAGGGTAGTTTAATAACACTGTCACTGAGACAGGGTAGTTTAATAACACTGTCACTGAGACAGGGTAGTTTAATAACACTGTCACTGGGACAGGGTAGTTTGATAACACTATCATTAGGCCAGGGAAGTTCATTAACACTATCATTGGGACAGGTACTTTGATAACACTAGCATTGCGACAGGGTAGTTTAATAACACGAGCATTGGGACAGGGAAGTTTAATAACATTATCACTGGAACTGGGTAGTGTAATAACACTACTACTGGGACAGGGAAGTGTAATAACACTATTATTGTGACAGGGTAGTTTAATAACACTATCACTGGGACATGGTAGTTTAATAACACTATTATTGGGACAGGGTAGTTTAATAACACTATCATTGGGACAGGGTAGTTTAATAACACTATTATTGGGACAGAGTAGTTTAATAACACTATCACTGGGACAGGGAAGTGTAATAACACTATTGTTGGGACAGGGTAGTTTAATAACACTATCATTGGGACAGGGTAGTTTAATAACACTATCACTGGAACAGGGTAGTTTAATAACACTGTCATTGGGACAGGGTAGTTTAATAACACTATCATTGGGACAGGGTAGTTTAATAACACTATCATTGAGACAGGGAAGTTTAATAACATTATTATTGGAACAGGGTAGTTTAATAACACTATCACTGGAACAGGGTAGTTTAATAACACTATCACTGGGACAGGGTAGTTTAAGAACACTGTCACTGGGATAGGGTAGTTTTATAACACTATCATTGGGACAGGGTAGTTTAATAATACTATCACTGGAACAGAGTAGTTTAATAACACTATCACTGGGACAGGGTAGTTTGATAACACTATCATTGGGCCAGGAAAGTTCATTAACACTATCATTGGGACAGGGTACTTTGATAACACTAGCATTGCGACAGGGTAGTTTAATAACACGAGCATTGGGACAGGGTAGTTTAATAACACTATCATTGGGACAGGGAAGTTTATTAACACTATCATTGGGACAGGGTAGTTTAATAACACTGTTATTGGAACAGGGTAGTTTGATAACACTAGCATTGCGACAGGATAGTTTAATAACACTATCATTGGGACACGGTAGTTTGATAACACTAGCATTGCGACAGGATAGTTTAATAACACTATCATTGGGACACGGTAGTTTAATAACACTATTGTTGGGACAGGGTATAGCAAATCATTCACTTAAATATTTGAAATTGAAAGTGAATATGAATATGAAAGGTAAACATAAAAAGTGTATAGGTTACGGATTCAGGATGAAATAGGTTTTGAAGGAATGTTGTTTTTGTGAACTTTAGGTAACCCGTGGGTGGAACATGAGGGGTAAATGCATTCAAGAATTTTATTTTTACGTAATTGGATTATTTGTTATTTTTCTTTGTTTTGATGTATTTTTTATACACGTTTAATATTAAAAGCTTTAATTTTGTTTCATCACTAAGTATACGGTCCATTTTCATGACGTAATTCGGTGCACTTTTTTCATGTCGGGGAACAATGACGCTTGTTATTAGTTAATTACACTGGAGTAATATATTCTTCGCGAGTAACATAATTATTTTTTTGGTTTCTTGAAACAGTTAAAGAGAAAGCCCAGATATTAATTATCGTTTTACTTAAAATTTTGTATTCTCAAAACGGCTGGTATTGTGTTAAAACTTTAATTAAAATACAGTTCTGTACATTTTGACTTCACGTTGGTTCCTCGTTACCGCGAATTACTTAAATTAATTATAATTTCGTAGTCGTACTGCTCGGCTAACTGAAATAGAAGTCTGTACACTTAATATATATAAATAGACTACTCAACCAATGGAACAAAATTTCGTTTGTAAGTTGAGGAAACAGTATTTCCGTTGGTTTTAACTGACAATATGTATTAAAAGCACAATAAAAATATATAAAGATTCGAATACTGAAAAGAATGATTTAGTGTTTTCAAAAATTTTTATCTCTTTGGAATTAGATGCAGCTCGCCCTTCATGACCTTCATAGGGTCATTATTGATCACTGGGTAAAGTTCTGCTGATTTGGTTGTTGTTTGTTTTTCTGGCGAAACAAAAAAAGAAATAAGACGGGGGGACGTAACTTTCCCCCACATTCTGGCGTTTGTTTTGTTGCTAAGCGACGAGGTATATTGTTTATCATTACCAGAAAACGATCGTGAAAACCATGGAAACAAAGGAAATAGGAGTTTTTTAGTTAGTAATTACTAAGATCTTTGAAAACATTTAACCAGACTATTGGTTTTGTACACATGTACATTAATAAAATACCCTGTGGTACAAAATGTACACATGTACAGCTATAAAATACCTTGTGGTACAATATGTACACATGTACAGTAATAAAATACCCTGTGGTACAAAATGTACACATGTACAGCTATAAAATACCCTGTGGTACAAAATGTAAACATGTACAGCTATAAAATACCTTGTGGTACAATATGTACACATGTACAGCTATAAAATACCTTGTGGTACAAAATGTACACATGTACAGCTATAAAATACCTTGTGGTACAAAATGTACACATGTACAGCTATAAAATACCTTGTGGTACAATATGTACACATGTACAGTAATAAAATACCCTGTGGTACAAAATGTACACATGTACAGCTATAAAATACCTTGTGGTACAATATGTACACATGTACAGTAATAAAATACCCTGTGGTACAAAATGTACACATGTACAGCTATAAAATACCTTGTGGTACAATATGTACACATGTACAGTAATAAAATACCCTGTGGTACAAAATGTACACATGTACAGCTATAAAATACCCTGTGGTACAATATGTACACATGTACAGCTATAAAATACCTTGTGGTACAATATGTACACATGTACAGTAATAAAATACCCTGTGGTACAAAATGTACACATGTACAGTAATAAAATACCCTGTGGTACAAAATGTACACATGTACAGCTATAAAATACCCTGTGGTACAATATGTACACATGTACAGCTATAAAATACCCTGTGGTACAAAATGTACACATGTACAGTAATAAAATACCCTGTGGTACAAAATGTACACATGTACAGCTATAAAATACCCTGTGGTACAAAATGTACACATGTACAGCTATAAAATACCCTGTGGTACAATACGTACACATGTACAGCTATAAAATACCCTGTGGTACAATATGTACACATGTACAGCTATAAAATACCTTGTGGTACAATATGTACACATGTACAGTAATAAAATACCCTGTGGTACAAAATGTACACATGTACAGTAATAAAATACCCTGTGGTACAAAATGTACACATGTACAGCTATAAAATACCCTGTGGTACAAAATGTACACATCTACGACACATATTGTGAATTATAGTAATGTGTTGGTACATAAGGGGTAATTATGTTTTACATTGCTTAGAGCATTCGTTTTAATAAAAAAACAAGAACAGTGTGTTTTAGCATTGTTGCAGTTTCTATTAATTAGTAAACGACTGCTCGTACAGCTGTGTGAGTTAAAGGTAAAAGTGTCGTGGGGTGTTAGCGTTTCTGGATTATGAATTCTAGTTCGTTACCCATTGTTTTAAAACGCACTTTATAATTTACAATCGTGAGTGTACTACAGGGTGTTCAGAAAGTCACTGTGCACTTATATATGTATTAACATACAAAAGTGCACAGTGACTTTCCGGACACCCTGTATAAAAATTAAAGAAATTTGTCTATATTCAGCAAGAGTACAGTGCTCGAACCTCAACAGTGGGTGCTGTTGTCAAGTTCCCTTCGCCATGTCACAGTTCAAATTAAAAACAAAATCTTTACAGGTGAAAAGTCGCAGTTTTAATGGATCTAAAATAGACCTCTCAATCTATCCTGTCGGTTACGCGTGTTAGGGAAACCGTAAGAAAGATTTGATTCTCTGTGAAGGCGAAGAGATTGAAAACCATAATAATGAAAACAGAGTTCGTCACTTGTTGAAAACAACTTCATCTCAAATTATCGATAGTCCGTTAACCACAAACCGATACTTGATGTCCTTATTCCAGTTATTTCTCCACAGACGACTCTCTCTGTATGGTACCAGCACTGTGGTCCTACACATCCACAGACGACTCTCTCTGTATGGTACCAGCTCTGTGGTCCTACACATCCACAGACGACTCTCTCTGTATGGTACCAGCTCTGTGGTCCTACACATCCACAGACGACTCTCTCTGTATGGTACCAGCTCTGTGGTCCTACACATCCACAGACGACTCTCTCTGTATGGTACCAGCTCTGTGGTCCTACACATCCACAGACGACTCTCTCTGTATGGTACCAGCTCTGTGGTCCTACACATCCACAGACGACTCTCTCTGTATGGTTCCAGCACTGTGGTCCTACACATCCACAGACGACTCTCTCTGTATGGTACCAGCACTGTGGTCCTACACATCCACAGACGACTCTCTCTGTATGGTACCAGCTCTGTGGTCCTACACATCCACAGACGACTCTCTCTGTATGGTACCAGCTCTGTGGTCCTACACATCCACAGACGACTTTCTCTGTATGGTACCAGCACTGTGGTCCTACACATCCACAGACGACTCTCTCTGTATGGTACCAGCATTGTGGTCCTACACATAAGATGTAACAGATACGAGCTTTGCTCAGGAGGACCTATACATTATACTATCTATGTTAATACTTCACAGAATAGTTTGAATATTAAGCTATATTTCCGTTCCTAAACAGAATAATATCAAGATAGTATTAGTTTTGTTAGTTATACACAGATAACTCCCGAAATAGTGTTATTTTAACCCTTCAGAGGAGACACTCGAAATGGTACTACCCATTCAGAGGACTTTCTGAATTTGTACTAACTCAGGTAATTTTACTCAGAAGTATCTAGAAGGGGTACTAGCCTTTTTTCTTTCCCTGTTAAGTACAGAGTTACATGATGGGACGTTTGTGGTAGGTCCGCTGCGCGTGTTTAAACCCTATTTTTAACTCAAATTGCCTTCCGACTTACCATTCAGACACCGTGAGGACATGAGCTTTGTTCATACTATAAATTATTATCTGAGGCCCTGAATACGGGAAGTTGAAATCCTAATATAACATAGAAATTAAATGCATTGGCAGAAAGTATGTTTTACACTTTAATCAATAAAGTTTGACGTTTGGTATAAACAAAATAAATCCATAAATACAATTCTGTAATAATTCTACAAGTACGTCTTGTAAAACTAGTTTAAAAGTTAACGTTTTATGTTTCGTCATGATTGGTTTGTCTGTAATTTTGCGCAAAGCTACACGGGAGCTCTCTGTGCTAGTCGTCCCTAATTTACCACTGTAAGACGAAGACGACAGCTAGTCGTCTCTACCCACCGTCAACTCTTGGGCTACGCTTTCACAAAAGAATAGTGGAATTGACCGTTACGTTATAACGCCTCCACTGCTGAGAGGGTAAGCACATTTTATTGGACGGCGATTCGAACCTATGAACCCCTGATTACGAACTGAACGCACTTCGTAAGGGCGAAAAAAAAGTTAAAAGCGGCTATATAAAAACCACAACGTTTAAGTGCCCTCATATAACTGGGTTTGAATGACTTGATATATTTGTCGTATCTGTTACCGCTCATGTATCTGATGTCGCTGAGAAGAAGACTTTTGTTGTTTTCTCATCGAATTTACATCGTTCTTCTGCTAGAGTCACAACTGAATAAACAATCGAATATGATTACTTGCAGACCGCGATTTGTACAAGATTTATTGATTTGTGGGGTCGTGTGTTTAACTTTTATTTTTAAAAAGGTTTGTTTGTGTTACATTTCGCGAAAAACTGCACGAAGGCTATTTGGGCTAACATTCCCTAATTTAGCAATGAAAGACTGGAGCAAAGGCCACTAGTTATCACCACTCACCGCCAACTCTTGGGCTACTCTTTTACCAACGACCAGTGAGATCGACCGTAACATTATAACCCACCCACGGCTGAAATGGCGAGCATGTTTGGCGTGACCAGGATTCGAACCCGCGACCCTCAAATTACGTATTTTTAAAGAAATCAAATACAGATGTCAGAATGAGCGAGCATTCTGTCATTCTACAATTAAACAAAATGGCGTTAGGACTGAAATTTGACAAACATCTAGATATGTGAACTACTCGACATTTAAAATAGCTACTTAGTGTTTTTGACATATTGAAATATGTTAGATAGAGAGTTTTATCAAACTAAAATATACCTTGTACTCATAACGCTAGTCTTTAGTTTTATTTAATATAGATAAGGTTATGAAAAATATATAATAGTGTGCAAAAAAATAATAACCAATCAAACTACATGAATATTTTGTCTCCAGAAGTCTAATGGTTTTAGCGACTCGTACATAGAATAACTCTTGACCGATTAGAGTTCTGATTACAGTTTTGGACTCAGGAGGCCAAACCCTTTCGACTGATGTATTTGATCACGCCCATGATCTGATAGATTAGTTTACTCTATACATGCCACGGCTATTGAAGATTCCATTTTCTTTTTGAAGTAAAATGTGTTTTTTTTTATTGTGGGGAATATTTGTCATAATGAGCAGTATTATTGGCCTCTTCCTCTTCATTCCCCTAACAGTGCAGTAATTTACGTGTAAGATTACATTGACTTGTCAAGAAAAATAGTTACGCCACTCTATAACCTCGTAGGTTTTAACTTTTATAACCTCTCAATAAAATGCATCTATCTTACCATATTGATATATTAAAGAAAATTTAATACCACAGAAGAAAGTTACTCGAGGGCTATCTACGCTAGCCTTCCCTAATTTAGCAGTGAAAGACTAGATAGAAGGCAGCTAGTCACCACCACCCACCGCCAACTCTTGGGTTACTCTTTTACTAAGGAATAGTGGGATTGACAGTCACATTATAGCGCTCTCACGGCTGAAAGTGCGAGCACGATTGGTGTGACGGGAATTCGAACCTGCAACCCTCGAATTACGAGTCGAACGCCTTAACACGCTTGGCCATGCCGGGCCCACAAAACTTGTAATGATTAGAATTCATTGATTCATTGGTTGGACTCTTGACACAATACAGATATTTTAGTCTATAACTTCAGTTATTATCACAACTTCATGTAATAACTTCCGAATGTTCTTAGTGTAATAACTAAAATAGTAAAAATTAAAATAGACCAAAAAAGATAAATAAATATTTATTTGTATATCTACACACAATAAACATTATACACACTATTGAGGATGTAATTATATAAATACAGAGTGAAATATATCTTGATAATGTGCGCACGTGTAACACAGATAATTCTTTTCACATTAATGGCTGAAGATTTTGGTTTTGACATTTTCCATTAACACCATGTATGAAGAAAGTAAAGAAAATTCAAATTAATAGTAAAGCCAAAGTTAAATTTAATTTGACACAAATTGTGATTTCTTTCTTGATACATTTGGTGTTCAACACATTTTTCAATTATTTTTCTCAAGAATTAACCTAAAACTTGCTTAACAAGGATGAAGTTACCATTCGGTGGGTTAGCAACAAGTTTATGGACTTAAAACGTTAAAATCCGGAGTTCAATACTGAGGTTGAATGAACGTCCATCATTTGACTGTCACAAATAACAAGAATAAAGAGTCTCCCAAAACGTGAATCCAATGAGATCTTAATTTCAGATAAGTGACTAATTACTGTACTGTCTCCGCATGAGAAGGTCGAGTTAATCTTGCTGTTAAAAGTTTATAAAAACTTATATTAACAGCTTATTAACATCGCGAATACTTGTTAACTAAATCATGAGAATGAAACAACTACCGATACTCTACACATGTGTGTCATTCATCTCAAAATTTCGTGGTTTAAGACTGGTTAACCAGTCTTATTGTTTAGGTATTTAATATTACATGACATTTAACCGTCACTAACTTTTGTGATTTGAGCAATAAGTTGTTGGACCGGCATGGCCAGGTGGATTAAGGTGTTCGACTCGTAATCTGAGGGTCACGGGTTCGAATCCCAGTCGCACCAAACATGCTCGCCCTTTCAGCCGTAGGGGTGTTATAATGTGACCGTCATTTCCACTATTCGGTGGTAAAAGAGTAGCCCAAGAGTTGGCAGTGGGTGGTGATGACTAGCTGCCTTCCCTCTAGTATTACACTGCTAAATTAGGGACGACTAGCACAGATAGCCCTCGAGTAGCTTCGTGTGAAATTCAAAAACAAAACAAATAAGTTGCTTTGTCAATAAAATTACTATATAACGCTAAAAATTATTGCATTCATAAAATATGTTACTCTAACGCTAAAATGAATTAAAAACATGTCACAAACGAATTATTGTTTGCAGAAATAAAATTTGGAGTACACTGCAAATCAAATGAACACAACATAACAATAGAAAACACCCAGATATCAAATAGAGAAACCAATATAAACAAACGCAAAATCAAAAAAGCCCTACTTATACAGTAACTAAAACCAAAATTGAACCAATATAAAGGAACACATTTATACCTATACTAATTAATAACCTCAAATTCACACGCAGCGCCCCCTACAATCCGGTACCCGATTATACTCTCGTCCTTAAGACATGTGTTCGCCAATGGTCACGTTTAAACTCTCTCTTTGTTAACCTGAATATGATCTGGTGAGGTCGAAACGTTGTTCTCTACTTATCAGTAAAAGTGATAATACCCCTACCAGCTGTTCTGAGATGTAAAAAGCAAAAAAAACTTTATTATTGTCGTGAAGGATTCGCCTGAAAATTTTGGGGTACATTTCTATACGCATCCATTAATATTTTCAGAAATATTGAGAATACATATGTTCACACACACACGTGTTATATTCAGAAATGATAATGCGCATGCTCACAAACACATCGTGTTCTATGAAAACAATTAACGCCAATGCGAAATAAAATCTACAAAATACGTTTTTTTAAAATATCAGAAGATAAGAAATCCAGTATAAGATCAGAACTACTACAAACGAACAGAATGCACTCTTTTTTCAAGCGCGTTTGTAAAGAGGTAAAGATTTTGTTTGTTCGAGATGGTTACTGAGTGTTCTGTATTTATGCTCTTCAGAGGAAACGTTTTGAAATCTCTTATCACTAAAGTCACGTTAACGACGGATCTTCTATAATCACTCGCGATTAGCTCTACGCTCTTATCTCTTCCCTTCTCTTTTCGTTTTGATATTTTAGGTTTAATAATGAAAAAAAATAAATCTCAGTTCTGATGGAAACAGATCATTACCCTCAAACCCAGGGCGAACAGGGAGAAGAAAATACGTTTTTAAACCCCCTGGATTATTATTACTCCATATCTTTAAAGCAAGTATAAGGATACTCAGTAATTGTGTATTGGAAAACAAAACACGTGATGCAGTAACTACAATTCAGGCATGTTCTCTGGGAATTACATATCGATTGTATTACCATAGATTTACAAAAGTGGCGCTTTATTAAAGAAATATGCTTGATTTTCTTGAATCTCCAACTAAAAATAAAGTTTTATGCGATGATTTTCTGTCAGAGCTTCTAAAGAAATCAGATGAAAATACGGAAAACTGAAGAATTATACGATAAAAGAATATTTCTTGAACGAACACATAAATATTTTACTATACTTTACTATACAATAAAAATATCGATAAATGAAAACATTTTCTTTAATAACCGTCACGGAAAGTTATGGGTTTTAAAAATGAAAATGACTGCACAAATAAAGATGAAACTTAAGAACATGGAGAGTGTAAAAAAACAACAACTTACTAAAACAGTAGAATTATAGTTATGTATTCTGTTCTGTTTGTTTGTTTTAGGAATTCGCACAAAGCTACTCGAGGGCTATCTGTGCTAGCCGTCCCTAATTTTGCAGTGTAAGACTAGAGGGAAGGCAGCTAGTCATCACCACCCATCGCCAACTCTTGGGCTACTCTTTTACCAACGAATAGTGTGATTGACCGTCACATTATAAGCTCCCACGGCTGGGAGGGCGAGCATGTTTGGCGCGACACGGGCGCGAACCCGCGACCCTCGGATTACGAGTGCACGCCTTAACGCACTCGGCCATGCCAGGCCTGTATTCTGTTCTACTAATCTCTAATTGATACTAAAACAATAGAATTATAGTCGTGTATTCTGTTCTACTAATCCCTAATTGATACTAAAACAGTAGAATTACAGTAATGTTTTCTGTTCTACTAATCTCTAATTGATACTAAAACAGTAGAATTATAGTAATTAGAATAGTAGAATTATGTATTCTGTTATACTAATCTCTAATTGATACTAAAACAGTAGAATTATAGTAATGTATTCTGTTCTACTAATCTCTAATTGATACTATAACAGTAAAATTCTAGTAATGTATTTTGTTCTACTAATTTCTAATTGATACTAAAACAGTAGAATTATAGTAATGTATTCTGTTCTACTAATCTATAATTGATACTAAAACAGTAGAATTATAGTCATGTATTCTGTTTTACTAATCCCTAATTGATACTAAAACAGTAGAATTATAGTAATGTATTCTGTTCTACTAATCTCTAATTGATACTATAACAGTAAAATTATAGTAATGTATTTTGTTCTACTAATTTCTAATTGATACTAAAACAGTAGAATTATAGTAATGTACTCTGTTCTACTAATCTATAATTGATACTAAAACAGTAGAATTATAGTGATGTATTCTGTTCTACTAATCTCTAATTGATACTAAAACAGTAGAATTATAGTCATGTATTCTGTTCTACTAATCCCTAATTGATACTAAAACAGTAGAATTATAGTAATGTATTCTGTTCTGCTAATCTCTAATGGACACTAAAACAGTAGAATTATAGTTGTGTATTCTGTTCTACTAATCTCTAATGGACACTAAAACAGTAGAATAATAATACTGTATTCTGTTCTACTAATCTCCAATTGATACTAAAACAGTAGAATTATAGTGATGTATTCTGTTCTACTAATCTCTAATTGATACTAAAACAGTAGAATTATAGTCATGTATTCTGTTCTACTAATCTCTAATTGATACTAAAACAGAAGAATTATAGTTATGTATTCTGTTCTTCTAATCTATAATTGATACTAAAACAGTAGAATTATAGTGATGTATTCTGTTCTACTAATCTCTAATTGATACTAAAACAGTAGAATTATAGTAGTGTATTCTGTTCTGCTAATCTCTTATGGACACTAAAACAGTAGAATTATAGTAGTGTATTCTGTTCTACTAATCTCTAATGGACACTAAAACAGTAGAATAATAATACTGTATTCTGTTCTACTAATCTCTAATTGATACTAAAACAGTAGAAGGTCAAAGATGTATTCTGTTCTAGTTATTTTTAACTGATACTGATAGAAAAGAGGCTTGGTTATGTATTCTGTTCCAGTTATCTTTAATTGATAACGAAAGATAAGAGGCTTGGTTATGTATTCTGTTCTAGTTATCTTTAATTAATTGTAATTATTTTTTTGATAAAGCTTTATGTTAAAACGTTTAGAAATGGAACAATCGTGAATATAGAATTTTAAGTTACTTAAGTTTAGTGTGATTGAATCTCACGTTTTTAACGTAGCTTTGATTCCAACGGACAATAAGATCTCAGCACCGAAGTTGTTAATTATATTCATGTATGGAAGTTACTATTGTAACCGAAAACTTTTATTGTGGTCCCAGCCTCTAGTGTAAAACTACGGGAGTGGAGAAAAACTATAATTAAACCACGAACTAATGAACTTCATCAAAATTCTGAGTTGATCACTGGACTTTCACTTGTATATTGTGGCTCAAAGTCAAACTTAGGTGACTTAACTTGTGACAGTGAGAAAAGTGATTCCAAGTTAAGTTTAAGTTATGGGTCAGTTTCATAACTGCAGTTGCAGATCGAAAATTTATACAGTTTGATATTTTTTGGGGTAAGTTTTGGTTCAGTCTGACAACCACAGTTATATATTGAAGGTTCAGTTTAATTTTATAACTATGGTTATGTCTTACATTCTGATAACTATATTCGTAGATGATAATATAGGTTCAGTTTCAGTGATGTCGAGAAATCCACTTGTTGAGAATTTTATATGCAAAAACGGCTCGTTTGGATTGAGAAAATATTTCAAATAGAAGGTCGAAACGTTGTTCGCTGTTCTGTTTAAACTATGTTCTCAATCCAAACGAGCCGTTTTTGCATATAAAATTAGGTTCAGTTTATTGATTTTGTAGCTCTAGAGTAAAGGTTTGGTTCAGACTGATAACAAAAACTGTAAATTATAGTAGGTTCAGATATATTACAGTTGTAAATCATAGTAGGTTATAATTCTGGTTCAGATATAATTACAGTTGTAAATCATAGTAGGTTATAATTCTGGTTCAGATATAATTTCAGTTGTAAATCATACTAACTTATAATTCTGGTTCAGATATAATTTCAGTTGTAAATCATACTAGGTTATAATTCTGGTTCAGATATAATTACAGTTGTAAATCATACTAGGTTATAATTCTGGTTCAGATATAATTTCAGTTGTAAATCATACTAACTTATAATTCTGGTTCAGATATAATTTCAGTTGTAAATCATACTAGGTTATAATTCTGATTCAGATATAATTACAGTTGTAAATCATACTAGGTTATAATTCTGGTTCAGATATAATTTCAGTTGTAAATCATACTAACTTATAATTCTGGTTCAGATATAATTTCAGTTGTAAATCATACTAACTTATAATTCTGGTTCAGATATAATTACAGTTGTAAATCATGCTAGGTTATAATTCTGGTTCAGATATAATTACAGTTGTAAATTATAGTAGGTTGTAATTCTATTTACAGTTTTACACCTGTAGCTGTAAACATATATCTTATGTACTGTTTGACTGTACACCTGGTGACATATCAAATTTTATAAGAAAATGCATAACAATACCTATTACGAATGCATAGAATATGAACTGGAATGACATTTTTACTGGTTACAAATAAGGTAATTTCTGCACTCTTTTAGTGAGTGAGCGAAGAAATATGATTTGAAGCGGTAAGACTGACTGAAATACTTTTACACATCAAGAGTTTAACAGCCAAGTGCATGAAACATGAAGTCTCCAAAGTAGTTTAGAACTTCTTTGGTAGATATTGTATTGTAAGTTGAGAACAATATTAAACGTGTAGCTACTTTCAAAGTGTTCCTAATCCCACTCCTGACTACACTGCTGTATCATTATCAAGTGAAGTCGTTCGTATCTCAGTTTAAAGTTAAGCATAAAAATGTGATAACAGGGGCATACAAGTTTGGTAATTAATTAATTAACTATGTGACTTTATTGATAATGCTTGTTTGGAATCTGGCACAAAGCTACAGAGAGCTATCTGCGCTAGTCCTCTCTAATTAAGCAGTGTGAGACTAGAAGAAAGGCAGCTAATCATCACCTCCCACCGCCAACTTTTTAGCTACTCTTTAACCAACGAATGGTAGGATTAACCATAACTTTATAACGCCCTCACGTTTCGTGTGACGATGATTCGAGGCCGCGACTCTCATATTACGAGTGGACCACCCTGACCACCTGGCCATGCTAGAGCCACTTATTGATGTATATTAGATTTACTCTTATGGTAATTCTTAGTAGTTGCTATGAACAATTGAGGAAGCTGTAATTCACAATAAATTGTATCAATTAAGAAGCAATACTTGATTCGAAGTTGTCTTTAAAAGATACATCCAAAAACACCCTCTTTGGTAGTTTACGGATAAAACGTATCTCTAATGTCCAACAAACTGCAGAGTTAAGACACCCTTTGGTTCCTGCCGGTCGTGTGGGAACAGAAGTAAATAAATTAACAGTGTAGATTCCGAAATAAATATGGAATTTTTTTTTCTCTTCGTAAAGAACACAAATTTTATCCTTGCTTCGTCATCCAAAACAGCTAAATTTGAATCCCCAATGACAAAAGATTCGACAAAAGTGAATATTTTAAGAACGTTAAAAACGTGCGAATTTCTTATCTTTACCGGCAGATCTTTCTTATTACAGATTAAGAGAAAACACCGCAGTACAATATTGCTACACTTTTCTAGATGTTCTATTCATAATTATAGACTGAGGGAAGTCATCATTAACAAGTTATAAATTTCTTATCATGTTAAGCCTTAGACTATAATTACAGATGAAGAGAATGCACTCTTGCAAATCGTTAACTCGTTTACACACTCGATATTTGATCTATAATTACAAATTACAGTTTTAAAGGATATTATTGCATTATAATTAGAGATTAAAATAGAATGTAAGTTATTAGTTCCGTACGTTACTAAGTATTAGGTATGAAATTTCAGCTTGAAGATAAAGCATCATTTGCGAGTTAATTATTTCCTAACCTCTGGGCATTAAACATGTAACATGTAACTCCAGCAGTACATAAATGCCCTTTGCAAATTACTCATTTTTTCCCAACTACGTATTATATTGGTAAGCGAAGTTGAAGTTAACGTATCCTTTGCAAGCTGCTAATTTCTTAACGTACCAGGCGGTAAATATTTTTTTTTGATAGATTGTTCAGGCAGAGAATTCGTGATGAAAGTTTGTAGAATGGACGGCAGCTGGAGACACAAGTGTCGAGGACGACGTGTCGAAAGTCCATTCTACAAAGTTTCATCGATAAATAATTATTTTGTTTGTTTTGGAATTTCGCACAAAGCTACTCAAGGGCTATCTGTGCTAGCCGCCCCTAATTTAGCAGTGTAAGACTAGAAGGAAGGCAGCTAGTCATTACCAACGAATAATGGGATTGACCGTCATAATATAAAGCACCCACAGCTGAAAGGGCGAGCATGTTTGGTGCGACGGGAATGCGAACCCGCGACCCTCAGATTACTAGTCGCACGCCTTAACCCACCTGGCCATACCGGGCTGTAAATAATTAAATGAAAATCTTAAGATGTTTCACAGGAGTACATAACATTATACATCTATATGATAAGATTCAGTGTCTGTGTGTCACGTAGCTTCTCCTGAGTGGAATCAAACAAATTTTCTCGACCCCGAGGTTTGCACAAATTTTTTATCCAACTCCTTAGATAACGCCATCTAGTATTATGTCTACGGATTTACAACGCTAGAAATCACGTTTCGATACCCGTGGCGGGCAGAGCACAGATAGCCCATTATGTATCTTTGTGCTTAATTTCAAACAAAACAAAAACAACAGCCACAGAGAACTCGGGTGTTTTGATAAAGAAAACCTTTAAAGCTCCTGTAAACTTGGATGATAATAAGGCCATGTATTTAATATTATTTGTGTATGGTTTAGTGTGCCTTTTACTTTATTAGTTGGCATATCCCAACAATCTCTTGGGGAGCCATAGGGGACCGTGCGGGTAACATCGAGATTTCGTAGCCGAATTCCCAATAGCTAAAGTTAAATTATAAAATAATTACAATCCCACTAGTGGATTTCTAAATGGACACACACACACTGACATTCGCACTAGTGGATTTCTAAATGGACACACACACACTGACATTCGCACTAGTGGATTTCTAAATGGACACACACACACTGACAATCGCACTAGTGGATTTCTAAATGGACACACACACACTGACAATCGCACTAGTGGATTTCTAAATGGACACACACACTGACAATCGCACTAGTGGATTTCTAAATGGACACACACACTGACAATCGCACTAGTGGATTTCTAAATGGACACACACACACTGATAATCCCACGAGTGGATTTCTAAATGGACACACACACACACTGACATTCGCACTAGTGGATTTCTAAATGGACACACACACACTGACATTCGCACTAGTGGATTTCTAAATGGACACACACACACTGACATTCGCACTAGTGGATTTCTAAATGGACACACACACACTGACAATCGCACTAGTGGATTTCTAAATGGACACACACACACTGACAATCGCACTAGTGGATTTCTAAATGGACACACACACTGACAATCGCACTAGTGGATTACTAAATGGACACACACACACTGATAATCCCACTAGTGGATTTCTAAATGGACACACACACACACTGACATTCGCACTAGTGGATTTCTAAATGGACACACACACACTGATTTTCGCACTAGTGGATTTCTAAATGGACACACACACACTGACAATCTCACTAGTGGATTTCTAAATGGACACACACACACTGACATTCGCACTAGTGGATTTCTAAATGGACACACACACACTGACAATCGCACTAGTGGATTTCTAAATAGACACACACACACTGACAATCGCACTAGTGGATTTCTAAATGGACACACACACACACTGACATTCGCACTAGTGGATTTCTAAATGGACACACACACACTGACATTCGCACTAGTGGATTTCTAAATGGACACACACACACTGACAATCGCACTAGTGGATTTCTAAGTGGACACACACACGCTGATAATCACACTAGTGGATTTCTAAATGGACACACACACACTGACAATTGCACTAGTGGATTTCTAAATGGACACACACACACTGACAATCGCACTAGTGGATTTCTAAATAGACACACACACACTGACAATCGCACTAGTGGATTTCTAAATGGACACACACACACACTGACATTCGCACTAGTGGATTTCTAAATGGACACACACACACTGACATTCGCACTAGTGGATTTCTAAATGGACACACACACACTGACAATCGCACTAGTGGATTTCTAAGTGGACACACACACGCTGATAATCACACTAGTGGATTTCTAAATGGACACACACACACTGACAATTGCACTAGTGGATTTCTAAATGGACACACACACGCTGATAATCGCACTAGTGGATTTCTAAATGGACACAAACACACTGACAATCGCACTAGTGGATTTCTAAATGGACACACACACACTGACAATCGCACTAGTGGATTTCTAAATGGACACACACACACTGACAATCGCACTAGTGGATTTCTAAATGGACACACACACACTGACAATCGCACTAGTGGATTTCTAAATGGACACACACACACACTGACATTCGCACTAGTGGATTTCTAAATGGACACACACACACTGACATTCGCACTAGTGGATTTCTAAATGGACACACACACACTGACAATCGCACTAGTGGATTTCTAAGTGGACACACACACGCTGATAATCACACTAGTGGATTTCTAAATGGACACACACACACTGACAATTGCACTAGTGGATTTCTAAATGGACACACACACGCTGATAATCGCACTAGTGGATTTCTAAATGGACACAAACACACTGACAATCGCACTAGTGGATTTCTAAATGGACACACACACACTGACAATCGCACTAGTGGATTTCTAAATGGACACACACACACTGACAATCGCACTAGTGGATTTCTAAATAGACACACACACTGACAATCGCACTAGTGGATTTCTAAATGGACACACACACACTGACAATCGCACTAGTGGATTTCTAAATGGACACACACACACACTGACAATCGCACTAGTGGATTTCTAAATGGACATACACACACTGACATTCGCACTAGTGGATTTCTAAATGGACACACACACACTGACAATCGCACTAGTGGATTTCTAAGTGGACACACACACACTGACAATCGCATTAGTGGATTTCAAAATGGACACACACACACACACTGACATTCGCACTAGTGGATTTCTAAATGGACATACACACACTGACATTCGCACTAGTGGATTTCTAAATGGACACACACACACTGACAATCGCACTAGTGGATTTCTAAGTGGACACACACACACTGACAATCGCATTAGTGGATTTCAAAATGGACACACTTACTTTTGTCAAATGATAGTTTAAAATGACTATCATTGACAGTGATGTAAGAAATGAACAATACCACGTGATCTGGAACACCGTTCTTATTTCCTCTAAGACACAAAGCCAAATCTAATAGTGAAGTAAAGTATGTAGTGTAGAGTTATTACGTTGTACCTCAAAAACACAAAACATCTTCTGGAGACTGAGTATTTCACGTATTGGATACTTTAATGTATGTTTGTAATGTATATAAACAAAACATCTATACAAGAAATATAATTAAAATATTGAAAATAAAAGGGTTTAAAATGTCTTTTAAAAGTTTTATTTGTTGTTAAGCACAAAGCTTACACAGTATACTTTATTTCCTGTCCATACAGCGTGTATCTAAATCAGATTTGTAACGCAAAAAATTCACATATTAACTGAGGCCCTCACTTGAATGTCATTATTACGTGTCGCTAATAAAATTATAATATTTATTTCGAGAAACCTCTCACACAAACACGACTCCATATTGTTTTTGTTTGTTTTTGAATTTCGCACAAAGCTACTCGAGGGCTATCTGTCCTAGCCGTCCTTAATTTAGCAGTGTAAGACTAGAGAGAAGGCAGCTAGTCATCACCACCCACCGCCAAATCTTGGGCTACTCTTTTACCAACGAATAATGGGATTTACCGTCACATTATAACGCCCCCACGGCTGAAAGGGCGAGCATGTTTGGCGCGACCTGGATGCGAACCCGTGACACTCAGATTACGAGTCGCAAACCTTAACACGCTTGGCCATGTCGGGCCCACGACTTCATTCCAGAATGCAATGAAATTTTCCTTAAAATATTACACCTAATTATAACATTTCTATTTTAGTTTTATTTTCGCGTTTCTAAATTAAAAAATTATTGCACTAAGTGCTTGTTAAATATTTTGTAGAGTATTCATATCATATGTATGCATTTAAAGTTTCTTTTACTTCTCAGTAGTCTCCCGGTGAGACAGCGGTAAGTCCATGGATTTACGATACTAAGACCAGGGATTCGATTCCTTTCGGTTGACATAACAGATAGCCTAGTGTAGATTTGCTACGAAAAATATACAAGTATATTTTTTAGCAATGCTTATTTATTTCACAACACCATAAAATTCTTATAAGCTTGAAATCATATATCCCCATGTCATATAAAAAATAGGAAAGTCTTATAACTTTAAAAAAATATATTTATAGCAAGATGTGTTAGCAGTGGATCTTCCGTAAGGAACGTTCGCTGATGTGAAAGCGTGCCTATCAAATCCAGACTTCCTGCCAAGCTGTAGAGAAGAGTGCATATCACAAATATCCAAGAGGAAACTTTAACGTTTTTAACACTTTTCTTACTTTGTAGGCAGAAAATTATTTCAAAAGTTATCGTTTTTTAACTTAAGTGTTCTTTGTAACGACTCGCTCTTTTCTTTTTTTTTGTCTTCTTCCATGTAAATGTTTATGTCGCATCATAAGTTTTATTGTTGACAACATCAAATGATTAAATTTAAAGCGCCACCTTCTGGATAAATTAATTCAGAAATAAAAAGTTGGCCAACAACAACACAAATCGCAGTTAGAAAGTGTTATCCTCGTTCTCTTTGTTTTGACAGAATTATTATTGAATAGATATTGTATCACGTTAAAGATCAAAAGAATCCCCCCCCAGGAAAAATTCATTTGTCCTGCCAGCTTAAATATACGTGTATAAAAAGGCTTCAGATTCATCTCATTAATGTATAATATGATAATAACCACAATACGCTGCATTGATTAAACATAAGGAGTACTACTGTATTGAATGGCAGTGTATTTGTGTACTTAAAGGCTTCTCAGCTCGAACTCGTATGAAAAAGCAATTTGAAATGACCCACAATCCTCTTTCCTTAATGAATTTAGATTAAATATTTCAGATAATATGACGTAAATTTACACGTTGCTATTAATATCATTCTTACCTTGTTTTATTGTAAAGTAAAACAAAACAATATGGCACACTTTAAGATTAGCTTTTCTACCTTAAGAGTTTAGCAGAAATCCTGCCAGTCCTTCAGCTAATTAACCAAAACATATTAATATTATCATCATGATAATTCTTTTAAAGAACGTGATTCAATGTAAGTTTTAAATATTTTTATCACAAAAATACGAAACCTCAGATTAAATAAACTATCGGTCCGGCATGGCCAGGTGGTTAAGGCACTCGACTCGTAATCTGAGGGTCACGGTTTCGAATCCCCATCAAACCAAAAATGCTCGCCCTTTCAGCCGTGGGGGCGTTATAATGTGACGGTCAATCCCTCTATTCGATGGTAAAAGAGCAGCCCAAGAGTTGGCAGTGGGTGGTGATGACTAGCTGCCTTCACTCTTGTCTTACACTTCTAAATTAGTGATGGCTAGCGCAGAGAGCCCTCGTGTAGTTTTGCGCACAATTCAAAACAATGCAAACCAAATAAACTATAACTTAATAACTCCTTTGTATGATTCGTAAGAACAATAGTTCAAAGTCAACCAATGTTGTTACTAAGAAAAGGTTGTGGGCAAAGTTTAAGGACTTTTATGAAACACATGGTTCTTGTTTCAAGTATTATCTGGATATCAGTAATTAAAGCTGTAAAGTAAACAGTTTACGTCCAAAGTTATAACTTTTAATTTATACACAACTTAGCTTGATATTCACACAGATCACCTTTCGAAGTTTAAACAAACATAACAACATATCTTAAACACAGTGCCTTAATAAACACAATAGTTTCTCATTAACAAGATTTCTGATAAATGAAAAAAAATATCTAATTGTTTGACAGAAGGAGAAAACGTAGACTTGTTTCGTGTAAAGGAATAAGTTGTATGATGTTTAGTTTAATTCGTATTACTGAAAAATATTTCTATTGGCTTGTTGAATTAAACTACGTAAAGCAACTGGGCATGGTCAATTTCACTGCAGTGTTAATTACAGCTTCATGGTTTCTGTTTAACACACGTTTACCCAGAAACAGCTGCTCACAAGTACATCATAAAGCTGTTTAAATCTTCGCTAGTTTTCCTACAATAATACCACTGTTTGCTTAAAGATAAAAATACTTTGTATAAATAATACAAATGGCAAACATGCCTCAAAGGAACAAATGGATTTACATGTTTACAGTATGCACAGTTTCCGTCATTCTGAGATGTGATCATTCCGTGTAGCAAGAACAGCCTTGGACCAATTTCCTTGTCAGTCCTGATTAGGCCCCGAAAGATCTTCCGCTAATCCTTTGAAAGATATGTTTCCAAGGCGTCTTCAGCCACATGACGGAACGCAACGTGTCTCCCAGAAGCACTTAAGACCTTCTTGATTGATCCAAGTGTGATAAGCATAGAGACCACTCCATTCAGACAGTTCTGTCGTCTTCAATGAATGCATCAACTAGTTTAATACAGAAGAGGTGGGCTGTGTCATTCATCAGGTCTATGTCAGAGTCGATTACATCAGTATCTGACAACACAGAGTATGTGTTTACTGCAACATATAATACTAATGGCTCTATTACGAGGGTTTTTTGTTTGTTTGTTTGTTTTAAACATTTTTCAAAGCTACATAAGAGATATCTGCGCACAGTCGTTTCTAACTTTTGAACTAGCACACTAGATAGAAGAAATCTAGTCAAAATCTTCAACCGTCAACTCTTGGGCTACGCTTGTCTGATCAAATAGGGAGATTTGACAATCATTCTTATTGTATACCTCCGTCCAAATAGCGAAAAACTCGTTTATGCATCAACGGATAGCGAACCATGAATCTTCATATTTTCAATGCGGGTATTCTGACCACAATGCAACAATCGACCTTTATCTCACATAATGTAGAGGTCGCTATGTTCTAAAATCAGTTCTTCTTCCAATACCAAAACTGTATACTTCCGTCATCTTTGCATACTTTAGGTTCCTTGGATTGAAATTTGTATGAGATAATATCTGTAAAATGGTTTTAGGGCGAAACGCTACTTAACTGTACTAAGTATTGTTTCACATATTTCGTTGGTCCCTTGCACGTGCTCTTGCTGTTACTACAAGCGACCTACATAAGTATCTGACACACAGACCAGCCTAGAACTCTGTTCTAACCGTCTATAGACCGTCATTGTGAATAGTTGTTCTTAATATCCGAATCAAGTATCCGCAAGATGGTGTTGTCAGTCATTCTCTTCTTTGTCCGATCGATTGTCTTGACGGCTTCAAACCAGTTCCGAAAACCAAACCAAAATCTTGGCAGTGATGTTGGAGAAAGTATTACGAGGTAAACCTTCCAAGAGTGAAACATCAGTGAAGGGACTGACGGTCAAAATGTGAAATTAATCACCACGGCAAATCTTCTCGCATAACCAAACGAACGTTATCAGATTTATGGTCCTTTAGGGCAGCGACGAATCTAAAAATTAAAGGTCTGAACTTTGTTGTAGGGAAAGAAAGAGTACCTCTAGTAGAAAACCCACTTTTGGTGGTCTACCTGAGCAGCGCCTGACTACATATGGATGATAAAACAGCATAGTGGTGGTCTACCTGAGCAGCGCCTGACTACATATGGATGATAAAACAGCATACTAGTGGTGTACCTGAGCAGTGCCTGACTACATATGGACGATAAAACAGCATAGTGGTGGTCTACCTGAGCAGCGCCTGACTACATATGGATGATAAAACAGCATAATGGTGGTGGAAGACCACTGCAGCTAGACTGGCTTAGGAATGTTATGGAATGAGTCTTTGTTGAGGGGCGGAGGAAACATGAGAAATACGCGTGGGGATCTTCGGTTTCTTCGTTAGGTGAGAGCGAATATTGAAACGAAGTTTATATCTGTGAGACGTTTGATGAGGTGAATATCACGTAACTGAAGTGTGTATCTGTGAGAGATTTGATAAAGTGAATAGGACATAACATGAAGTGTGTATCTGTGAGACGTTTGATGAGGTGAATAACACGTAACGGAAGTGTGTATCTGTGAGACGTTTGATGAGGTGAATAACACGTAACGGAAGTGTGTATCTGTGAGACGTTTGATGAGGTGAATAACACGTAACGGAAGTGTGTATCTGTGAGACGTTTGATGAGGTGAATAACACGTGGACGAAGGGGGCTTTGACGGGAAGGGCGTAAAGGCAGCTTCTCGGTTAAGTGTTGAGCTCAGAATGTAACAAATTCCGTGTGGCTTTCTCTCTCCTGAATGGTCTGAGTGACCAGAGTGGTACTGTTAGGTTTGTTCGATGTCACAGATGTCTGGTACACATAAGTGGGTGATAAGAATGGTATATAAAGTTTTGTCGATATCACGGATGTCTGGTGCACATAACTGAGTGACCAGAGGTATGATTCGATCAATGTCACGTCACGGATATCTGGTGCAGTGTTTGTTAGCCAGGATCCTTGACTGAAGCTTGTATCTGTGTTTGAGTTGATTGGTGAACAGGTGAGGGTGTTATGTGTGTGTGTTTATTTGGGTTTGTAACTACTCAGATAAGAGTAAACAACTGAGCATGCTCGTAAACGTTTTGCCTCTTTTCATTCCATTACCGTAAAGTACGTTTATGAAGATTAATGGTGTATTATATCTCAGGGTGGCCGTATTATGAAGTCGATGTGAAGCGATCGATGCTCTTAATGACACTTTTAAACGAATTGTACCCAACTTGCAACATTCTGCTGTGATTGGCTGGTTTTCATTCGTTCCATGGAACTTTAAACTTCGAGATTCATTTTGCAGCAGCAAACGAACGAGAATTTGCGAGACTTCTATCAATAGCATGTAATAAATAACCATAAGTTGGATCTCAAACCACGTGACTGGTCATCAGACGATTAACTGGTATATAAAGCGACTCGGAGGGGCCGTGAATTTATAAAGATATTTCTTGTCTCGTTATAATTAACAATTAATTATCATAAACAATGATTGTAATTTAGCTGTTTTATTTAATAGTCACTAGTTTAATTACAGTGAAAGTGAATAATTTTAAGTTCTTGATAAAATGTTACACTTTTCAAAAACAAATAAGCATTCCACTAACACTAATATTTCTACTTATGTCATCGTCAAGATATAATGCAACACAATAAAGTAACTCATTTTATATCGATAATATATCTAAGGCAGCAATTCCCATTAATTATATAAGGGTAATGTACTTCAGCTAGCACTTTTCATGAATTATGTACGGGTAATGTACTTCAGCTAGCACTTTTCATTAATTTTATACGGGTAATGTACTCCAGCTAGCACTTTTCATTAATTATGTACGGGTAATGTACTTCAGCTAGCACTTTTCATTAATTTTATACGGGTAATGTACTTCAGCTAGCACTTTTCATTAATTATATACGGGTGTAATGTACTTCAGCTAGCACTTCTCATTAATTATATACGGGTAATGTACTTCAGCTAGCACTTTTCATTAATTATATACGGGTAATGTACTTTATCTAGCACTTTTCATTAATTATATACGGGTAATGTACTTCAGCTAGCACTTTTCATTAATTATATACGGGTAATGTACTTCAGCTAGCACTTTTCATTAATTATATACGGGTAATGTACTTCAGCTAGCACTTCTCATTAATTATATACGGATAATGTACTTCAGCTAGCACTTTCAATTAATTTTATATACGTGATTTGCTTCCCTAAGTATTTTTAAATTATTATATATCTTTATAAGCAATGTACTTTTGTTACCATTTCGTAAATCCAATATTACTACATTTTTAAATTGGATAAAAATAATTTTATGAAGTGTTGAGTTAGGTTATTAGTATCTTATAGCATTATGCTATATCATTAAGGATATACTAAATGAATTATGTCGGGTAAAAACAGTTCCATATAGTGTCGTGTTATAATATGTTCGTGTAGTAATATAATTTTGTAGTGTATTGTTTGTTTTTTGTAATGTTTTGGCATGACATACTAGCCCGATTGTAAGACAATTTAAAAAGTAATAATTAAGCGGAAAATTCGTAGTCGTCTTATATTCGCAGCCGACCACAGGACCCTTCTCTCTGCTCAAGTCTGTCTCATTCCTGAATATTCATATAACATACAAACGTCTGTAAATTCACGCCAGCTGTTTGCCAAAGGTCATCGCTAAACTTTGCAACTAATCTGCCTTCAGGCAGTCCAGTTATACTATTGATTTTAAAACCTAGAAAAATGATTGTTTTGAGTTGTTGTTTTTGAATTAAGCACAAAGCTAAACAATGGGCTATCTGTGATCTGCCCACCACGGGTATCGAAACCCGAATTTTAGCGTGTAAGTCCGCAGACATTCAGTCAGACAAAAGTAACTTGAGAGTTGGTGGGTAGATTCTGTTGCCTTTCGAATAGGCTATCAGTTCAAAACTGGGACTAAGGCTACCAATCAGTTCAAAACTAGGATTAGAGCTACCAATCAGTTCAAAACTAGGATTAGAGCTACCAATCAGTTCAAAACTAGGATTAGAGCTACCAATCAGTTCAAAACTAGGATTAGAGCTACCAATCCTTTAATTGTTACCTTCTGAATTTTCCGCGATCGACGATTGATCTTTTGTTTGTTAATTATATAAATTGATAGGCATGCGATAATATGTGCGTTTAAATTACTATACCCTCTGTTTGTATGAATAAAACATGTTATGTTTTGTAGTAATCACACACATGGCTCATGATCTTACGCTCTCTTCTTTTTCAGTACTGGGTTCTGCGGTTCTGCTGTTTCATGTCAGGACAATTGTAGGTAGGTGTTTTTGTAAACACATAAGTAGCCATTGTTTACAAAAGGAAAAAACATTAATTTCAAGCCCTAACATAATTAAGGTAGGGTAATGTACCTTTTATATAATCAATCAACTTGTTTAGTATATACAACAATTATACTCTAGATACTTAATGAACTGTCATATTTAGATACTTAATGAACTGTCATATTTAGATACTTTATCAACTGTCATATTTAGATACTTAATGAACTGTCATATTTAGATACTTTATCAACTCTCATATTTAGATACTTAATGAACTGTCATATTTAGATACTTGATGAACTCTCATATTTAGATACTTAATGAACTGTCATATTTAGATACTTAATGAACTGTCATATTTAGATACTTTATGAACTGTCATATTTAGATACTTAATGAACTGTCATATTTAGATACTTTATCAACTGTTATAGACTAGATACTAAGTCAATGGTTATTATTTGCTTAATATTTCCCTGATAAAGTAAGGCTCATCTTTCAATATCGCTTGGATATGGAGTTTCTAATTTCTTTTTTCAGTTACGTTTTTGAATTTGTGTTTCATAAATTGTTATTCAAAACTAAGATAATCTGAACTACGAACAAATATAGATCGTCTAAAGTGTGTAACACTAATATTTTTTGAAAATATCGTTGCAACACATATGTTCTTTATAGTTTATAACAATCCGCCAATGTTGATAAAACATCACGTTCTATACCGTTTGTAACAATCCGCCAGTGTTGATAAAACATCACATTCTATACCGTTAGTAACAGTCCGCCAGTGTTGATAAAACATCACGTTCTATACCGTTAGTAACAGTCCGCCAGTGTTGATAAAACATCACGTTCTATACCGTTTGTAACAATCCGCCAGTGTTGATAAAACATCACGTTCTATACCGTTAGTAACAGTCCGCCAGTGTTGATAAAACATCACGTTCTATAGCGTTAGTAACAGTCCGCCAGTGTTGATAAAACATCACGTTCTATACCGTTTGTAACAGTCCGCCAGTGTTGATAAAACATCACGTTCTATACCGTTTGTAACAGTCCGCCAGTGTTGATAAAACATCACGTTCTATACCGTTTGTAACAATCCGTCAGTGTTGATAAAACATCACGTTCTATACCGTTAGTAACAGTCCGCCAGTGTTGATAAAACATCACGTTCTATACCGTTAGTAACAGTCCGCCAGTGTTGATAAAACATCACGTTCTATAATGTTAGTAACAGTCCGCCAGTGTTGATAAATCATCACGTTCTATACCGTTTGTAACAGTCCGCCAGTGTTGATAAAACATCACGTTCTATACCGTTTGTAACAATCCGCCAGTGTTGATAAAACATCACGTTCTATACCGTTAGTAACAGTCCGCCAGTGTTGATAAAACATCACGTTCTATAGCGTTAGTAACAGTCCGCCAGTGTTGATAAAACATCACGTTCTATACCGTTTGTAACAGTCCGCCAGTGTTGATAAAACATCACGTTCTATACCGTTTGTAACAGTCCGCCAGTGTTGATAAAACATCACGTTCTATACCGTTTGTAATAGTCCGCCAGTGTTGATAAAACATCACGTTCTATACCGTTTGTAACAGTCCGCCAGTGTTGATAAAACATCACGTTCTATACCGTTTGTAACAATCCGTCAGTGTTGATAAAACATCACGTTCTATACCGTTAGTAACAGTCCGCCAGTGTTGATAAAACATCACGTTCTATACCGTTAGTAACAGTCCGCCAGTGTTGATAAAACATCACGTTCTATAATGTTAGTAACAGTCCGCCAGTGTTGATAAATCATCACGTTCTATACCGTTTGTAACAGTCCGCCAGTGTTGATAAAACATCACGTTCTATACCGTTTGTAACAGTCCGCCAGTGTTGATAAAACATTACGTTCTATACCGTTAGTAACAGTTCGCTAGTTTTAATAGAATATTTCGTTCTACACCGTTAGTAACAATACTCTAGTGTCGATAGAACATCACGTTCTTTACTGTTTCTAAAATTCCGCCAGTGTTAATAAAATATCACGTTCTTTATTGTCTACAAAAATCCGCTAGACTTAACAGAACGTCACGTTGTTTATTTTTGTAACAATGCGCTAGCGTTTATGAAACGTTACGTTCTATACTGTTTCTAATATTTCGCTAGTTATGATAAAACATCACTTTCTTTACTGTTTGTTACAATCAGCTGGTTTTAATAAAACCTCATGTAATTCACTACGTTTTTTTACTGTTTCTAGTGTTCACAAAACGTAACGTTCTTTATTTTTTGTAACAATACGACAGTGTTTATAAAATATTACGTTCTGTAGTCTTTCTAACAATCCGCTTATGTTGATAAAATGTCACGTTATTTACTTTTTGTAACAATCCGCTATTGTTGAAAAAACAACACGTTCTCTATTGTTTGTAACCATATGACAGTGTTGAAAAAATAACACGTTCTCTATTGTTTGTAACCATATGACAGTGTTGATGAAACATCACGTTCTTTATTGTTTGTAACCATATGACATTGGTGAAAAAAACAACACGTTTTCTATTGTTTGTAACCATAAAACAGTGTTGAAAACAACACGTTCTCTATTGTATGTAACCATATGACATTGGTGAAAAAACAACACGTTCTCTATTGTATGTAACCATATGACATTGGTGAAAAAACAACACGTTCTCTATTGTTTGTAACCATATGACAGTGTTTAAAAACAACACGTTCTCTATTTTTTGTAACCATATGACAGTGTTGAAAAAATAACACGTTCTCTATTGTTTGTAACCATATGACAGTGTTGAAAAAATAACACGTTCTCTATTGTATGTAACCATATGACATTGGTGAAAAAACAACACGTTCTCTATTGTATGTAACCATATGACAGTGTATCCAATGTATTAGATCAACTGATTTATATCTGAGTTACGTATTTCCTAAGCCGAATAAAGTCATTTTGTGTTCGCTCTTAATTTCGTGAGTGAACTGAACCATTGTTTCATATTTATATTGACGACTAAAATATTTTATTGTGTTTAAACGTGTTTCGTTATGGAAATGTTATGCATTAAAGTGTAACAGAGGCCACAACACATTTTGATGAGTCTCTAAGCTACACGGATCTCGACTTTCCAAACTTAATTCATCGTAAACTTCATTCAGAAGCATTACAAGTAGCTATAGTTTTGAATATGAAACCTTTTTAAGTGTTTTACGAAGATTACTTTTATTTGAAAGTTCGATAATTTGATTCGTAATAAGTTTCAACTAGCATCCGCTTGTCTTAAAACAAAAGCTAAGAGATGAAAGTGAGAAAAAGCCTTTATTTTAATTTTAATTCTTTATAACAGGGAAAAAATATTTATGAAGTTAGTATATTTCATATGGATGTTTTAGTTGGGGGGAGAGTGTGATATTTCATATGGATGTTTTAGTAGGGGGAGAGTGTGATATTTCATGTGGATGTTTTAGTTGGGGGGAGTGTGATATTTCATATGGATGTTTTAGTTGGGTGGAGAGTGTGATATTTCATATGGATGTTTTAGTAGGGGGAGAGTGTGATATTTCATATGGATGTTTTAGTTGGGGGAGAGTGTGATATTTCATATGGATGTTTTAGTTTGGGGGAGAGTGTGATATTTCATATGGATGTTTTAGTTGGGGGGAGAGTGTGATATTTCATATGGATGTTTTAGTTGGGGGGAGAGTGTGATATTTCATATGGATGTTTTAGTTGGGGGGAGAGTGTGATATTTCATATGGATGTTTTAGTTGGGGAGAGTGTGGGGGTGAAGATTTTGAAACGGAACTTTATGTTCAGAACATCCTTATGTATTAGTCAATGAACCATAGAATTTCACTGTTTAATAGTGTGTCTGTTTACTTATAGGAAAGCAACATCAAACTATCTGCTGAGTTCCCCGAGAGGAATCGAGCCCCTGATTTTAGCGATGTAAGTCCGTTTACTTACTGCTGTACAAGCGTGGGGCCTGCTTAATAGTCGCCAAAGTTTTATATCCAATAAATATTAATAATAAAGTAAAGAAAAAAACAGAATTCTTTCATTTCATTTTCAAGTATTTCTAGTCGATGAAGTTTGATGTAAAGAATGAATTGTGATGTGAAAGAAACTTTTATATACGAACACTAAAACTACACGAAATAAAATAGTTTTATATGAAAAGTCATGAACAATAACAGGGGTAATCCTCGTATGTTTTAAGAGCTCAGATTACAACATCTTCACTTATGTAAATAATAACTGTATTTAAAACAGTAAACTCGGAGAGTGAAAGTGGTAAAGAATACTAAAATCACAGATATTTACTTCAAACAAAGTTGTCGCAGTTAGAAATACATATTAATTGTGTTTCACTTTGTAGATGAGTTCTGGTTATCGTTTGTAGAGACTGTTGTTTGAACAAAGTAGCAACAACATACATTAGTATTGTACAACTGACGTCACAAATACTCACTAGTGACATTCAGTTTTAAGAATAATGTATTACTGTTTTCTAACTGTTTGCGTATCCCTTAGAGTTTATATTGTTGTTAATAAATCATGTCACTCAATGAATACGAACGTATAATTTGAAACCGTGAAATCCAAATCTAATTGAGAAAGTTATGAACGTCTAAGATTAATTAGAAGCTCGCGAAATGACTGTTGTATATAATATTGATTGTTTCTTTTTTTACTGCCACGATGAAAAGCGAGACGATTAAATTTACTAATTATACTATCGTATAACAAAGAAATGAAAGGAATTTTGTGACGAGGTGTATTATACTGATCTTTAATGAAGCGAACGACACAAGTGTGGTAAACGTCCTTTAGGAACGTGGAGATAGCGAGAAATCTGGCTACGCTTGTACCCGGAACACGCGAAGTTCCATGGCTTCGTATACCAGTAGCCACGCCCCAGTTTACCGGTTATTTTTTTGCCCTTGCCGAAAGTCAAGCATTAGATTAATTACCCTGAAGACACTGCCCAAATTCAACAGACGCGCGTTAATACACTAAAAATATCAGTTTGAAGAACACTAAATACTCTACTAAATACGGACGTTAATTACATGGAACAATACGTACATACACACGTATTTTTAAGTGAATATTAACTGTGATATAGTTTAGTAAATGAATACAAAATCAAAAACAAGGGCTGCGTTAAAACAATAAATCCAGACCTCCGAACCTAGGGTACATTTTATATCCTTTGTTACAGCTGGTACCTTGAGACCCTTTCAATTAGTGTAAAGTTTTTTATTTTTGTTTTGGCTAACTTTTGGTTATAACAAACTAATACACAAACTTATGTTTTCAGTAATTTTAGGACTATGATTTCAAACTACAACAGTTACGTCAAAGGAACCTCGAATTTTTGTTTAATTTTCGAGAAAATTTTCCCTGGTTGTTTTTTTTTAGTCAAGCTTGCTTTAAATTTCGTTTTTGTCAGATACAAGAAGTAATTACACAGAGGTGCCGCTCATTAGCACTAAAAATCTAGGATATTGTCACCATTTTGTGACGAATTACTGTTTGTGTTGTAGAAATTTATTTTGTTGGTGGGTTGAAAAATTAACAAGGTTTCGAAGCCAAGGAAGCAGTTTCTCATGTTTATTTTGTATAAACTATGTGACGAAGGAATGTGAACTTTTAGTTTTAGCAACATCAAACAACAGATTCTATAAACTATGTGACGAATAAATGTAAACTTTTACTTTTAGCAACGTCAAACAACACATTCTATAAGCTATGTGACGAAGGAGTGTGAACTTTTAGTTTTAGCAACATCAAACAACAGATTTTATAAACTATGTGACGAAGGAATATGAACTTTTAGTTTTAGCAACGTCAAACAACAGATTCTATAAACTACATGACGAAGGAATGTGAACTTTTAGTTTTAGCAACGTCAAACAACAGATTCTATAAACTATGTGACGAAGGAATGTAAACTTTTAGTTTTAGCAACGTCAAACAACAGATTCTATAAACTATGTGACGAAGGAACACGAACTTTTAGTTTTAGCAACGTCAAACAACAGATTCTATAAACTATGTGACGAAGGAATGTAAACTTTTAGTTTTAGCAACGTGAAACAACAGATTCTATAAACTACGTGACGAAGGAATGTGAACTTTTAGTTTTAGCAACGTCAAACAACAGATTCTATAAACTATGTGACGAAGGAACACGAACTTTTAGTTTTAGCAACGTCAAACAACAGATTCTATAAACTATGTGACGAAGGAATGTAAACTTTTAGTTTTAGCAACGTGAAACAACAGATTCTATAAACTACGTGACGAAGGAATATGAACTTTTAGTTTTAGCAACGTCAAACAACACATTCTATAAACTACGTGACGAAGGAATGTGAACTTTTTGTTTTAGCAACGTCAAACAATAGATTCTAAAGTGAAAATAATCACTCTAAGAATAAAAATGTTTCTAGTTTGAACTAAAATCAACAGCTAATTTTCAGTAACATAATATTTTATCTACTTTACTGAAGGGAAAAAGAAGGAGTAAAATAAATTACTAAAGTAAGTTTATATAATAATAGAATGAATTATTACTTTTACTTAAATGATTTCTATTGGGTCACAGATTTTAGCGTTCGGAGTTCGTAATTTTACCGCTGTTTCATCGGACATCTTAGGCTTAACCTCATGGCTAAACTACTGGAATGCAAAAAAAACAACTTAAAAAGACTAGAAAACAAGTTAAATTATTTGCAATTATTGAACCTCGAACCCATTTTCTTTGTAAGTTAAAAAAACACAACAAAAACATCAAAATGTTCAGAAAAGGGACACACTAGTTTAAAGCATCGAACTAACTTAACATTTATAAGCTGGTTTCTCGTGACAATTATTTTTTTTTGAATTAAGAATAAAGCTACACAATGGGCTATCTGTGCTCTGCCCACCACGGGTATCGAAACCCGGATTTTAGCGTGTAAGTCTGCAGACATACCGCTGAGCCACTGGGGGGCTCTTGATAATTAAAACAGAATGTTTATATTTCGTTTGCTTGTTTGTTATTAAGCACAAAGATTCACAATTGACTATCTATAGTGTGTCTATCACGGGTATCGAAATCCGGTTTTTGGGCAGTGAGTCTTAAGGATTTTTGCCGAACTACCAGCAACACTTATTTTAAAATAAATCTGTTTTTTTAGTTAATATCAGAATTCTGGTTCTTCAATGTACATGTTTCATTGGTAAAACAAAATTTGTGGAACACAACGATAATGTTTATTTTAGCGTATAACCCTAAAAATCCTGTTTTAATACTCTGGAGGGACAGCATAAATAGTGCATTGTGTAATGTTGTGCTTAACAATAAACAAACACAAAATATTGGATATAACTACCTTTAGTTTCCTATATATTCATTCCCTTAAAATTATTACTTCAAAGTGTGTTAATTTGCATGGAAAATTTATAGCCAATTTCACCTGTGTCATACAGGGTGCTAGAAACGGTGAGTACTTCAACGAATTTCACAGAATGTGTTTCACTTGCTATGCTCGCAATTCGAAACAAGTATGAATTACAATAAATATTTAAAATAAACAACATCGTTTATTGACATCATAAGGGGACGCAGATAAACGTTTTGGATAACACAAAGAGGCACATATAAACGTTTCGGAAACAAAGAGATTCCATCCTTAGTATCTAAAGGTAACTAAAAGTATTAGGTAACTCCTAAATAAGTAACTAAAATACAGTGTTATAATAACAGTAATTTAATTACAACATAATGAATGACAAATCTAATACTGATAATCACCCGTACTTTACTCATTTTGTTCATTACGACATTTCCTTTGTCTCACCGTGAAACATGAATATTTTTATTTAATGACTATTCTTTGGGGTAGGGGTGTAGATTCTTTACACCCGATGGGAGGGGGATGATTTTTGCAACCACTTAGGTAGACTGTTTAATTTTTAGATTGGTAATCTCTGCACCTGAAAGCTGTAAACATGCAGTCACAGAGTAATCTTGTTACCACGACACTTACATGTATACTTAGGCCTACTGACTGATACTTACGAACTATCGCTGAGATCGAAAAGCTTAGAAGCACGCCTATATTTAAAATGTTCATTTAGGCTACTGAAAAAGCCAACATCTCGGCCTAATTATGTAATTCGGTTGGTAAGAACACGAGAATCACAAGAACAAACACACAATTTGTAGGCCTGTAATGCAATAAAACAATTCAACAGACCAAACTGTAGGGGGGGATGATTGTATGAAGCATACCCCCACCTAAAATGAAGAGGGGATGTTTACCCCATTCCCCCAGGAACTACGCCCCTACTTTGGAGGCTATAAATTTTTCAGGTATTAGAAAGTTGGGATGTCTCCCAGTATAAAATTATAACAATTAGAATGAGAGTTATTATACAATAATCATAAATAATAAATAAATAATAATAAAATAATCACTGGACTGTTCAGTCGTTGCTTCACAAGAAGGTTTTTTTAGATTTTGCGTTTTAAGTATTTTAATTTTTCTTATCAAATTTCGTTCACACAAACTGGTTTGAAATGCAAGTTTAGCCACAGGTGGTACGTTTCATTTCGATGAGAACTTTGGGTAATATCCTTGGTGAAACAAAAAACGATCAGAAGCAAAAGTGAAAATCTATTTGGCTTTAAAGATTCATTTTTTAAAGAAACAACTAAACTCACTTTGATGTATTACGCTTTGTACTTGTTTCTATCAAACGTTTCTATGGGTGTTTTTAGTACCGTTGTATTGGATAGCCATTTTATAAACATACTTTGAACCAAACAAGTCTTAAACTGAATGTTGTCTGTGGTACATTGATTAAAGGTCTTGAAGAATCGTCCATTTTGCGAGCTTTTAAACATACTCGATACATATGAATTTACAGAATTTGTTGCTATATAAGAATGGGTTTTAACTTTAATAAGTTGTTCTCAATTGGTCGGTATCATAATAAAACAAAGAGACAGAAAAGAAAGATTAAAACAAGTGAACACCTTTTGACAATTGTTTTTTTGTCCACGCTTTGGATACAAATAAATTAAGCCTAACAGATGATCCAATTAACATTTTTAACACCGTACGTAGTAAACAACAATAGACAAGCGTTGTGATCACGTTTTTAATGAAACAGAATGAAAAACTAGGTGTGCATATAATGGTTAAAACATCGAACACTTACAACGATTTACATTTTGTTCAGGATGAATCTCAGAAAATGACCAGGTGGACAACCCTACTGATATCTGGTGTTTATAGGTGTTATCTACATGAATAAAATATCTCTAATTTCTGATTAGCTTCTTTGTTTGTTTTGGAATTTCGCACAAAGCTACTCGAGGGCTATCTGTGCTAGCCGTCCCTAATTTAGCAGTGTAAGACAAGAGGAAAGGCAGCTAGTCATCACCACCCACCGCCTACTCTTGGGCTACTCTTTTACCAACGAATAGTGGGATTGACCGTCACATTATACACCCCCACGGCTGGGAGGGCGAGCAAGTTTGGCGCAACGTGGGCGCGAACCCGCGACCCTCGGATTACGAGTCGCACGCCTTACGCGCTTGGTCATGCCAGGCCTCCCTATAGTTGTTATGTTATACGTACAACTCATTTTATGAAATATAGAGAGTATTAACAGACGACAATATTCAACTAACATTCAAGAACGTTCTAATGTCACATAGAAATTATTAGCAGACGACAATATTCAACTAGCATACAAAAACATTCTAATGTAATATAGAGAGTATTAACAGACGACAATATTCAACTAACATACAAGAACGTTCTAATGTAATATAGAGAGTATTAGCAGACGACAATATTCAACTGACATACAAGAACGTTCTAATGTAATATAGAGAGTATTATTAGATCACTTGAGTTTTATGTTGCCGTTTTTTAAACCTTTCGTATATTCTCTTTAAAAATTAGAAAGTTTTTCACTGGTTATGTTTTAAATTTCTACAATTTTAAACAAAAGTGTCTTTTAACCAGGTTTTCAAATCTTACACTTCCATTCTTTATTTTTTTACTGATTTCATTATTATTACGGATTTACGGAAGTGTTAACATGTACGAAACTTCGTAGAAAGACGACAATGCCTATTTTAAAGACATCACTATCAAAGACCGACAACACTTAACACACACACTGACTTGAAGACGAAAGGCGGAAGACCTTCGAAGTGTTGTCCTCTACAATTGTTTCTCCACAAAAGGTACTTGCCGTCCGTTCTACAAAGTTTCATCATGAATACTTTCTCTAAACAATCTTTCAAAGAATGTTGACATATAACTTTCTTAGTGACTGTTTATTAGCTTACGGACGGTTGGCAACTCTACTTTATACAGTTCATGGCATAGATGTGTAGTTATAAGATTTATAGAATCTCATAATAAAAAAACGAATTACATTCTAAATAACCACCAGCGTTATAATTGTAGGAGGTCACTGATGCTAGTTGTGTCGAGTCACAGTTAGAGACGGCGTGCAATATAACACGTAACACCATGTGTCGCACAAAGCTACTCGAGGGCTATCTGTGCTAGCCGTCCCTAATTTAGCAGTGTAAGACTAGAGGGAAGACAGCTTGTCATCACCACCCACCGTCAACTCTTGGGCTACTCTTTTACCAACGAAAATTTGGGATTGACCGTCACATTATAACGTCCCCACGGCTGGGAGGGCCAGCATGTTTGGAACTCTCATTAATGTCCTACGTGATGGAATTTAATACCAGATGGGGGTTTTCATTTCATAAATGTTAGCAGTGACAATAGAATAATTACATTTGGATGGCCGAGTTGATATTTCGTATTAGCCCCCTAATTTCATCAAATTACCGACAATGTATTTCGGTAGGAGGCTGCATCATTTTTTTTATTCCTACCATTAATTTTTACGTATAATAAATACTCCATTAAAAAAATATATCTTCTTTTATTGTGACCGCAAGCCAATGAACATTCAATGTGGCAATGCATTATGGGATTTGCTTAGAAATCGTTTCGGATTAAGCCTAATACTGTTTAGGGTGTACTATTCTGGTTTTGGTAATATAGTGTATTATGCATTGCGATACATAATCACCTAAAACAGAAAGGTGGAAAATTGTTGTGAGTGAATACAATAGACGATAGTGATTAAAACTAACAGATAAAGATAAGAACCAGATTCTGAATACAAGTAACCATTTCCTTTGTATCTCAAGATATATTTTCAGTGCATGGGATTAAAAACAAAACATTGCAACACAAAAAGGTATTTAAGCAATGCTAGAAATCATATACACGTGCACTGTTTGTGTCCCTAATAATGTTGATTTTAACCATAAGTTAGAAAAGATTGGAAAAGAATGGCAGATTATACAAAATCCTAAGTCATGAAGATATTAGGAACAGAATGGCAGATCATATAAAATCCTAAGTCATGAAAACATTAGAAAAAGATTGGCAAATCATACAAAATCCTAGGTCATGAAAACATTAGAAAAAGATTGGCAAATCATACAAAATCCTTGGTCATGAATACATTAGGAAAAGAATGGCAGATCATACAAAATTCTACGTCATGAAAACATCAGAAAAATATTGGCTGATGATACAAAATCCTAAGTCATGAAAGCATTATTCCGTTTAATATGTGAAACAAATATCGTTACAATACCTTTTATACAACAGTTATAAAATGTATGATGTGGAATTGGAGAGAGAACGTCTTACAGAGAAAGAACTGTAAGACCATTTTTTCTTTTTCAAGTTCCACTGTACCTACCTTCGCATGCAGATTTAATGGCTAGATTAATTGTATTTTATGTTCATTGTAACGCCTAAAGACCTATTTTGTCAAGCTGTTTCTAACTGATTAAAGTTGGTACAGACGAGAATCAACATTGAAAAGGAAAAACCAGTAACTGGCTATCGATTTATCGACCTTTCCTAGAAATAAGACCCTGCTATTCGACAGGGAAAATAAAAGGATGACTCAATATAAATCATTTGACATTGTTTGAAATAGCTTTTCGAACTTCGTTTGCTCTCTGAATAAACCACACGTTTGAAACGTAGCCACTTTTGTAAGTGTCGTATGGTTAACTACAGTGGGTTAGGCCATATCGATGAACAATAACATAATTTCACTCGCCTTTGGCCTTTTAGAGTCCCAGCGATATGTATACGGACTTACAATGTTAAAAACCGGGTTTTGATACCCTTGGTGGGCAGATCACAGATAGCTCTCTGTGTAGCTTTGTGCTTAATTCAAAACAACAACACTCGCCTTTGACTTGGTTTACGTTAACTGAATCGTACCCTAGTTCATGACGCCATATGTATATGTATTATTGTTGTTAAGTGTATTGTGTGTGTGTTTATTGAAAACAAAGCCACATCGGGTTATCTGCTGAGTTTACCGAGAGGAATCAAACCCCTGATTTTACCGTTGTAAGTCCGTAGACTAACCGTTGTACCAGCGAGGAGTTAAGTATAATTCGGTCTTCCTTTGATATGAATATTTGGTGATACTATTGTCCGAATTAACTAACGACTAAATAAGCTACCATTGTCACTCCTTCAAAGTTACACTTTGTTTGCAACCACACCAGCCACTATCTTCCCTATTTCTCATTATGGTGCAGTTCGACCGGCTGCAACCATTGTTAGTTCTCAATATCTTAAATTACGGTTGGCACTAGACCAACCACTATCATTATTACTTCTTATTACGGCGCAACTAGACCAACCACTATCATTATTACTTCTTATTACGGCGCAACTAGACCAACCACTATCATTATTACTTCTTATTACGGCGCAACTAGACCAACCACTATCATTATTACTTCTTATTACGGCGCAACTAGACCAACCACTATCATTATTACTTCTTATTACGGCGCAACTAGACCAACCACTATCATTATTACTTCTTATTACGGCGCAACTAGACCAACCACTATCATTATTACTCCTTATTACGGTGCAACTAGACCAACCACTATCATTATTACTCCTTATTACGGTGCAACTAGACCAACCACTATCATTATAACTCTTCAGTGTGTTAAATGAAATGTGAAGCTGGACCATCCACTAGCATTGTTACCCCTCAATATGTAACATTTGATGTGTAGCTACATTAACTGCTACCAATGACAGCAATTGGTATAGCTGCACATCAAATGTTACATACTGAGGAGTAACAATGACAGCAGTTGATATAGCTGCACATCAAATTTTACATACTGAGGAGTAACAATGACAGCAGTTGATATAGCTACACATCAAATGTTACATACTGAGGAGTAACAATGACAGCAGTTGATATAGCTACACATCAAATGTTACATACTGAGGAGTAACAATGACAGCAGTTGATATAGCTACACATCAAATGTTACATACTGAGGAGTAACAATGACAGCAGTTGATATAGCTGCACATCAAATGTTACATACTGAGGAGTAACAATGACAGCAGTTGATATAGCTACACATCAAATGTTACATACTGAGGAGTAACAATGACAGCAGTTGATATAGCTGCACATCAAATGTTACATACTGAGGAGTAACAATGACAGCAGTTGATATAGCTACACATCAAATGTTACATACTGAGGAGTAACAATGACAGCAGTTGATATAGCTACACATCAAATGTTACATACTGAGGAGTAACAATGACAGCAGTTGGTATAGCTACACATCAAATGTTACATACTGAGGAGTAACAATGACAGCAGTTGATATAGCTACACACCAAATGTTACATACTGAGGAGTAACAATGACAGCAGTTGATATAGCTACACATCAAATGTTACATACTGAGGAGTAACAATGACAGCAGTTGATATAGCTACACATCAAATGTTACATACTTCATTGATGAAGGTCGAAACGTCGTTCACTACTCTACGTAAGAAATTTTCTGAACCCAAATGAGCCGTTTCTACATAAATATTTCTCTACTAGTGGGTTTTCTCGACATCACTGATTGCCTTCCTTTTAGTTTTACACTACTAAATTAGAAACGGTTAGCGCAAATAGCCCTTCTGTAACTTTGCGCAAAATTGAAAACAAACCAAAGAAACAAATAGTTTATATTTATCTGATCCACGACAAATCCATAGATGTCTTGCTAGTGAGTTGACTGAAGTACTGTGATGTAGATATCATCCCGAAGTGACATCACTGGGTGATAAAAATTATCCTAATCAAAGAATTTAAGGATTGAATAAGCATGGAGTGGTCAAAGCTAAAAGAAGGTGGTATTTAAGGTTCAAACCTTCTTTTATATGGGGATTTTATACCTTATAGTATTAAATTTAAATCATTTATCTTCGTCAGGTGCTTTTGGATTAATGGTCAAAAACTCGCTAGCAGTAAGAGTATCAAAATGATAGCATTGGTCAGAGTTGTGAAAGAAGTTGTTTTTTTTTATATTTGTCTGTCACTCATGCCTTGTTGGCTTAACGATAACTCTGAGGGCTTACGCCTATAAAAATAATTTTTCAATGCCCACGATTGGCATCTCATAGTGTAGCTTTGTGTTAAAATAAAGAAACAAAATAATCCGTTGGTGATACCTAAAACTAATTATTATTACTTGTAATTATTACTGTAGACTTTTAGCAGTCCTTCTGGTGGCCATTATTAAATAATTGTTTTCTGGTCTCGTACAAGCGTAGGCTGCTTGTCAGGCAGTGATGTTGGACTTATATACAAATACAATGACGATACCTTAATTTCTGATGAATGAAACAATTTCGTTTTTGTTTATCATGTAAATAATTTGTGAACAAGTCCTGTTGAGCGAGGATTCATCTTCTAATGAGACATCCTATCTGATGTGAGATTGGAAGAAATAAAAATACACAAATTATTAAAACTGCATTAGTTTATATAGAAAGAAAGAGGTTCAAACATCAACCAGATAACTTGACTGAATTTTGAGATTTGGAATAATATTTTACAATCGTATGTTGATAAACCTATCTCAGCTAAAAACAAGATGTGCTTAAAGGAAATAAAATATAAATTAACTTTTAATTTCTGTTTTCTGTAATAATCTCCCCTCTGGTGAGGCATTTCGAGTCTATCGATTTACAGTGCTAGCGTCAGAGGTTCGATTCCCAGGGTGGGCACAGCAGATGTCCAGCTTGGACTTTGATGTAAGCAAAATAAACTGACAATGTAGTAGCGCTAGATTGACCAATCATTTCCAGTGAAAATAAGAAAATTGTATATGAATTTAATAATAAAAATGTGTAATAATTACAATGATTATAACCGTAATTAAAATCACCAAAGGAAATAGCAATTATTATGTTAATGAACTGAAAATAGAAACAATTTGTTTTCTGGTATTTTAACAATTTTTAGTAATATCTCGGTTTTTCTGAATAAAGACTCATTCACAAGACTTTATTATTGCGCTATTATTATAGCCACGAAACAATATTTTAAGAATATTGTATTGAGTAATATGGAAAATATAATTTTTTTTCACATTTTCCTAATACAGAAAATTAAAGCGCAAACATATCTTTATTGTTTAGGAACTGCCCTTTGTCTAAGAAAACATGTTTCGAACTTTAATGTTGAATTAAGTTTGTGGACTTACAACGCTAGAAACCGTGTTTCGATACCCGTGGTGAGAAAAGCATACAAATTTCATTGCGTATCTCTATGCTTAACGCTCACCAAAGTGTAACGATGCTAACATTACAAAATTATTGATTTTGTTATATATCAGCTGTTATCTATTCATGTATCACAGACAGAGTGTTTTAAATTTGCAAATAATAACGATTTACTTTGAAAAAAGGCCCGGCATGGCCAGCTGGGTGAAGGCTTGCGACTCGAAATCTGATGGTCGCCGGTTTGCATCCTCATCACACCAAACATGCTCGCCTTTTCAGCCGTGGGGGCGTTATAATGTGATGGTCAATCCCACTATTCGTTAGTAAAAGAGTAGCCCAACAGTTGGCGGTGGGTGGTGATGACTAGCTGCCTTCCCTCTAGTCTTACACTGCTAAATTAGGGACGGCTAGCACAAATAGCCCTCGAGTAGCTTTGCGCGAAATTCAAAAACAAACTTAAAAAAAACAAAACATTTTTAGAACAAATAGGAGACGGTCAAGTTCTACAAATTTCAGTTTTGATCAAACTAAAAGCTTTGTTCTTTTATCAGTTTTATTTATGAAACGTTTTGATTAATTTCCTATATACTCTCGTGCAGAATTAATTAGCTGTTCCTTCTTGTTATGAAGAGAAGAAAATATAAGAGAGGGTAAGGCCTGAAAAAGGTCACGTAACACTATTAATCATGGGTGTCTCGTTTCTTTCTTAATGCTCACAACATCACACGTAGGTGGATCAAACATCAATGTTATTCGTTCTTTTTGACAGTAAAATATTACCTGTGGAATTCAATAATTATTTAGAGTAGAGTGCATGTATATATTATTTATACGTACATCTTAAAACTGCGGTATTTTATTATTTAACCTTTCAGAAAAAACACTGTTACAAACAACCTGACGCGTGTCTTATTTCACATGCTGAGCTTATCTGACTGGAAATGTTAAAGGTCATTTACTTCCATGCTTTTTACCACACAGTATAACTTTTGTTTTACATATAACTGCTAACTTAATGATTGTAACGTATAACATAAATTAACATTCTGATTTGGTTTTGTTGCACATTGTCATTATAGACTAAGATTAATGCTCTTTTTAATAACGCTATTTGTTGTTGGGTGTTTTTAAGGAATTTTTTTTCATAGGCTAACACAATATGAAATTTTTCCTCTTCATTCCATTACCAGTCCGGCAGGACCTGGTGGTTAGGGCACTCGATTCGTAATCTGAGGTTTTTGGGTTAGAATCTTTGTTACACCAAACAATCTAACTCTTACAGCTGTGAGGGCATTAAAATGCCGCAATCAATCCCACTATTTGTTACCAAAAGAGTTGCCCAAGAGTTGGCGATAGGTAATAATGACTAGCTGCCTTCCATCTAGTCTTATAAGCTAAATTAGGAAAGACTAACGCAGATAGCCCTCGTGTAGCTTTGAGCAAGATTCAGGAAACAAGCAAACAAAGTTTAAATGGGTTTATGGCAAGGTCAAACAATACGTAAAGATATGAAACAGTCAAGAACTCCATAGATTAGGGACTACAAGTTCTATGTTGAAAGCGAGTTTGCCATCTTGCCAGAATAACTGTTATCTGCTAAACGTTAGAAGCCAGCCCTGGTTTGACGTTACGCAGCTCTGTAACCTAACTAAAAAACCAATGAATTACCGAGAAAAACATTTTTAAACTTATTAAAAATAAACATTAGAAGAAAAGCTGAACACTTGAGTTTAAGAGTATTATACAGCGAGAAAAACTCTGAAATACACGTGGGGTAGCTTAATTACCTAAACACGTAATTGTTTATAACTGACACTTTTATTTGTTTGTTTATGAATTTTGCTCGAAGCTACACGAGCGCTACCTACTCTAGCTGTCCATAATTTACTAGTTTGAAACAGCTAGTCCTCATAGCCTGTCGCCGACTCGTGGGCTACTCTTTTTACCAATGAATAGTGGGATTGATCGCAACATTATAACACCCTAACGGCTGAACGTACGAACATGCTTGGAGGTAGTGGGTTTTATAACACCAGACCTTCAGATTACGAGTCAAGCGTCCTTAATCACTTGCTCATGCCGAATAATGGTGACAGTCGATTATAAGTTGTAAACACAATGCTAGTTTCCTAATTAGTTGATTTGTAAAAACAGGTCATGTAGTGTGAACATCCTGCTAGTTCCTTAATTAATCGATTGGTAACAACAGGTCATGTAGTGTGAACATCCTGCTAGTTCCTTAATTAATCGATTGGTAACAACAGGTCATGTAGTGTGAACATCCTGCTAGTTCCTTAATTAATCGATTGGTAACAACAGGTCATGTAGTGTGAACATACTGCTAGTTCCTTAATTAATCGATTGGTAACAACAGGTCATGTAGTGTGAACATCCTGCTAGTTCCTTAATTAATCGATTGGTAACAACAGGTCATGTAGTGTGAACATCCTGCTAGTTCCTTAATTAATCGATTGGTAACAACAGGTCATGTAGTGTGAACATCCTGCTAGTTCCTTAATTAATCGATTGGTAACAACAGATAATGTAGTGTGAACATCCTGCTAGTTCCTTAATTAATCGATTGGTAACAACAGATAATGTAGTGTGAACATCCTGCTAGTTCCTTAATTAATCGATTTGTAACAACAGATAATGTAGTGTGAACATCCTGCTAGTTCCTTAATTAATCGATTGGTAACAACAGATAATGTAGTGTGAACATCCTGCTAGTTCCTTAATTAATCCGTAGCAACTTCAGAGTCGTCAGTTATTTTTCAGGATTGATAGAAAGTTTTTAGTGCAAACAAATAATGTGATGAATAGCTGTCTTCACCTACTAACAGTCATAATAGATTTTTAGTTAAAAACCTTTAAACATTGAGCTATCTGATGAGTTTACAGAGGGGTATTGAACTGTATACACAGAAGACATTTAACATGCATTTCTTTCTGAAGTATTCAATACTCGATTCATTCTTTAATGCGCCGCTATTTCATGTTTACCTATTCATTGACTGTACATCTATGTAAACATTTGTAATTCTAATAGATTTATTATCTGACGACACCTTAGATGATATATAAAATTAAAAAATGACCTTAAAGTAACAAAGCTAACTTGAAACTTTTACTTGTAGTGCTATAACTTGGAAGTTCTGAATAGAAAAAATAAGAATTGGTAATTATTTATGAATAGTCCAAAACAGTAATATAGAAACTGTTTGAGAAAATCTCCATAGCTTCGTAAAACACTTGTATTACTGAGGCCACGCGGAAACTGTAAACCAGCACACAGATATTGTGATTTATTTAATAAAGACAACAAAGTACAAATCAAACTCACTTCAGGATGTAACGTTGCAACATGAAAACGAGTCAACTATTACGTGGTTATATACTGGTTTTAATTAAAGTATCTTTAATTATGTAAATGCTTTAACGTCATCATTTAATGTTTTAACTCTTATATTTTAGGATTTCTTGTTAATTTTATTATATCTCACCGAGCTCGTGTACTTCGTGTCTATTGATTTTAAAACTATAATCGAAGTAATCTACGATCACTGAGGTGGAAGGTAGATAAGCTAATTTTATATACATTAAACTTTATTTCGAATCTCTTTGATAAGTTTATATGGTCTTCCAGTACTGGTGAATACCATTTGCTTTGTTGTAAGATCGTTTTCTTGATGTAAAGAGACATAAAATGAACATTTCCATGCGAGATTTTGTCATTTTTTTCAATAGTTAGGATATTATGTTCATGTTTAGTGACAAGTACTCTGTTTTATAAGTTCGACACTTTACTGTTTTTTTAATAGTTAGGATATTGTGTTCATGTTTAGTGACAAGTACTCTGTTTTATAAGTTCGACACTTTACTGTTTTTTTTCAATAGTTAGGATATTGTGTTCATGTTTAGTGACAAGTACTCTGTTTTAGAAGTTCGACACTTTACTGTTTTTTTAATAGTTAGGATATTGTGTTCGTGTTTAGTGACAACTACTTTGTTTTAGAAGTTCGACACTTTACTGGTTTTTCAATAGTTAGGATATTGTGTTCATGTTTAGTGACAAGTACTCTGTTTTAGAAGTTCGACACTTTACTGTTTTTTTAATAGTTAGGATATTGTGTTCGTGTTTAGTGACAACTACTCTGTTTTATAAGTTCGACACTTTACTGTTTTTTTCAATAGTTAGGATATTGTGTTCATGTTTAGTGACAAGTACTCTGTTTTATAAGTTCGACACTTTACTGTTTTTTTCAATAGTTAGGATATTGTGTTCGTGTTTAGTGACAAGTACTCTGTTTTATAAGTTAGACACTTTACTGTTTTTTTCAATAGTTAGGATATTGTGTTCATGTTTAGTGACAAGTACTCTGTTTTATAAGTTCGACACTTTACTGTTTTTTTAATAGTTAGGATATTGTGTTCATGTTTAGTGACAAGTACTCTGTTTTATAAGTTCGACACTTTACTGTTTTTTTCAATAGTTAGGATATTGTGTTCGTGTTTAGTGACAATTACTCTGTTTTATAAGTTCGACACTTTACTGTTTTTTTCAATAGTTAGGATATTATGTTTATGTTTAGTGACAAGTACTCTGTTTTATAAGTTCGACACTTTACTGTTTTTTTCAATAGTTAGGATATTGTGTTCGTGTTTAGTGACAATTACTCTGTTTTATAAGTTCGACACTTTACTGTTTTTTTCAATAGTTAGGATATTGTGTTCATGTTTAGTGACAAGTACTCTGTTTTATAAGTTCGACACTTTACTGTTTTTTTTCAATAGTTATAATATTGTGTTCATGTTTAGTGACAAGTACTCTGTTTTATAAGTTCGACACTTTACTGTTTTTTTCAATAGTTAGGATATTGTGTTCATGTTTAGTGACAAGTACTCTGTTTTATAAGTTCGACACTTTACTGTTTTCTTAATAGTTAGAATATTGTGTTCATGTTTAGTGACAAGTACTCTGTTTTATAAGTTCGACACTTTACTGTTTTTTTCAATAGTTAGGATATTGTGTTCATGTTTAGTGACAAGTACTCTGTTTTATAAGTTCGACACTTTACTGTTTTTTTAATAGTTAGGATATTGTGTTCGTGTTTAGTGACAAGTACTCTGTTTTATAAGTTCGACACTTTACTGTTTTTTTCAATAGTTAGGATATTGTGTTCATGTTTAGTGACAAGTACTCTGTTTTATAAGTTCGACACTTTACTGTTTTTTTTCAATAGTTAGGATATTGTGTTCGTGTTTAGTGACAAGTACTCTGTTTTAGAAGTTCGACACTTTACTGTTTTTTCAATAGTTAGGATATTGTGTTCATGTTTAGTGACAAGTACTCTGTTTTAGAAGTTCGACACTTTACTGGTGTTTTCAATAGTTAGGATATTGTGTTCGTGTTCAGTGACAATTACTTTGTTTTAGAAGTCACTTCTGATCGTTCAGCTTAGTTTAAAAGAAAGATACCAAAGAAAAACAATTACTGACAAAAATGTACCAAAATTTCGAAACTGTTTGTGTATAAAAACTACAGTGTTAGGAGGACATTGCTAAACATACAATCTTAGATAACTTTTTCAAATTAAATGTGATTTTTTAAATAATATATACTATTGTGTCTTCCAATGCTTTATAAAATTATCTGTTTTTTGTAATTGCTACCCAAAATTATAGGTATTGGATGTTTTTACTGCAAATTTGTTTTACTAAGAAATAACTCGTTGATATTAGTAAAAATAGCAAACATCGCTGCTTTTAATAAGTTCGATGTTAAAACTTGTTTTTTTGAAACGATGCTATTTATATACAGTCATGTGAAAAAGTTAGGACACCCTATGAAAGCCTGTGTATTTTTGTAACATTTTTGGATATATGGATATTTAATATCAATTTTAACAATACTGAGAGATTATAGGAATATAACTAAACAATTAACACCGAAGAAAAAATTTCGAAATCTTCTGTAAATATAATTCTACAAAAATGCATATTGTAACTGAGGAAAAAGTTAGGACACTCTACTCCCTAATAGCTAGTGTTACCCCCTTTGGCTGAAATAACTGCAGTGAGACGATTCTTGTAGCCATCTACCAGTCTCTGACATCGTCTGAAGAAAGTTTGCCTCACTCCTCAATGCAGAATTCTGTAAGCTGTGAGATGTTTAAGGGGTTTCTTACATGTACAGCCCGTTTTGAGTCGCTCCACAGCATCTCAATGGGATTAAGATCTGGGCTATGACTCGGCCATTCCAGGACTCTCAATTTCTTAGTTTTCAGCCAGTCCTTGGTGGATTTACTGGTATGTTTTGGGTCATTATCCTGTTGCAGAATCCAGTTCCGCTTCAACTTTAATTTTCTTACAGATGGTCTCACTTGATCCTCAAGCACCCTCTGACACACAGTAGAATTCATGGTGAATTCTATGATTGTGAGCTGTCCAGGTCCTGCTGCAGCAAAGTAGCCTCAAACCATGACACTTCCACCTTCATGCTTCACAGTTGGTATGAGGTTCTATTCCTGGAATGCTGTATTTGGTTTACGTCAAACATGTCTTTTGTTCGGGTGTCCAAATAATTTAATTTTGGCCTCATCTGCCCAAAGAACATTATTCCAAAAGTCCTAATCTTTGTCCACATTCTCTCTGGCAAACTTCAGTCTGGCCTTGATGGTTCTCTTCGAGAGCAAAGGTTTCTTCCTTGCACACCTCCCATGCAAATTAAACTTGTGCAGTCTCTTTCTGATTGGCCCGGCATGGCCAAGCGCATCAAAGAATGCGACTCGTAATCTGAAGGACGCGGGTTCCCATCCCCCTCGCGCCAAAAATGCTCACCCTTTCAGCCGTAGGGGCGTTATAATGTAACGGTCAATCCCAATATTCGTTGGTAAAAGAGTAGCCCAAGAGTTGGCGGTGGGTGGTGATGACTAGCTTCCTTCTCTCTAGTCTTACACTGCTAAATTAGGGACGGCTAGCACAGATAGCCCTCGAGTAGCTTTGTGCGAAATTTAAAAAACAAACAAACAAACTTTCTGATTGTAGAGCCATGCACATAAACAGTAGCCAGAGCCTGTTGTAGGTCCCGTGATGACATGTTAGGGTGTTTGACCTCTTTTAGCATCTTGCGGTCTACTCTTGGGGTGAACTTGTTTGGACGACCAGACCTGGCATGTTGGCAGTTGTTTTGAAAGCCCTCCACTTGTTGACTATTTTTCGGACAGTGGAATTGTGTAATTTCAAAATATTTTGGGATCTTTTTAAATCCCTTACCATACTTATAAGCTGCTACAATTTTCTTCCTGAAGACCTCAGACAGCTCTTTTGCTTTCACCATGGTGCTCACTCTCACTTCAACAGTCTGGAGCACACCAAACTAAATGTTTGAGGTTTAAATAGGGCAAGCCTCATTCACAATGATCTTCTAATCACGTGCACCTGGTGTGATACATCTGTGTGTGAGTTGAGCTATTTTAATTGGGAATAAATGTGGGGGTGTCTTACTTTTTCCTCAGATAGAATATGCATTTTTGTGGAATTACATTTACAGAAGATCTTGAAAAGTCTTTTCTTTAGTTTTAATTGTTTAGTTATACTCCTAGAATATCTCAGTATTGTAGAAATTGAGGTTAAATATCTATATATCCAAAAATGTTACAAAAATACATAGGTTTTTTCACATGACTGTATATACGTAAAAATAAAACCGTTTCCAGTTCCAAAAGCTACAATTAAATACATATAACTTACTGTAGACAATAAAACTTATTAAGCCCCGGCATGGCCAGGTTAGTTAATGTGTTCGACTTGTAATCTGAGGGTCGCGTTATAATGTTTTGGTCGATCCCATTATTCCTTGGTAAAAGAGTAGTCCAAGAGTTGGCGGCGGATGGCGATGATTAGCTGCCTTTCCTCTTGTCTTACACTGCTAAATTGGCCGGCATGGCCAAATGGGTTGAGGTGTTCAATTCGTAATCTGAGGGTCGCGGGTTCGAATCCAGATCGCACCAAGCATGCTCGCTCTTTCATTTGTGTGGGCGTTATAATTTGACATTCAATCCCACTATACGTTGGTAAAACAGTAAATCAAGAGTTGTCGGTGGGAGGTGATGACTAGCTCTGCGCGAAATTCAAAAGCAACACAAATACTTATTAAAAGAAACAGATTAGACAAGAAAACAGTTTTAAACACTGTGCACATTTCGTCTTACATCACTACGTCATTTTAATAAATGCAGTGGTTTGCAGAATAATAACATTTGTTTACAAATTTCCAGAAGACCAATTTAGATATTAAAGTATTTGACGCCATCTTTTGGCAACATTTTCATCGTGTCGATCATCCTTTTCAGTAATTAATTTTTACTCTTACGTTTAATTATCTGAATAGATTCACGTATGTTAATAATAATTAAATTTCCATGTTTTGCTAAAATAACAGTTTTATCCAAGACACAATGTTTTTCGTTTCTGAATTCTACGTTTCGACTAGTTTGCCCCTTTTGTAAGTTTTTCCACATTACTGTTAAAATACCATTTTTCCATTAAATCAGTTTTTATCTATAATTGTATTAAAATTTGTTTACCTCTTTGTATATCACAATAGTACTTGCTCAACAGTGTTCAACAAGAAATCCTTTGTTGTGCAGTGTTATTTGGCAAGAGTATATTCTGGTGTTAATGATAACACCAAACTTTTTACTTGTTTTCAACATATGGTTTTAACTCAATATTTTTATTTCCGTGTTTTAGTTTCTTAATAACTCTGTTAACAATATCACAATTAAACAATATAAGTTCATTTCCTTATGTGTGGTCCCGATTAGTCAGGTGGTTGAGGCAGATAATTCTCGTGCAGCTTTGAGCGGAATTCATTAACAAATAAACAAATCTTATATTGATCAGTGATGTCGAGAAACCCACTTGTTGAGAACTTTTATATGCAAAAACGGCTGTTCTGGGCCCAGAAATTAAAGAAGCCTTACTTATACAACAACTCAAACCCAAAATAAACCAATATAAAGGAACACCATTATACCTATATTAATATTATAGACAAAATTATATATTCAAACCGCGCCCTCTACATTGCAACACTCAATTATACAACCCCCTCCCAAACATGTGGTCAGCTTCCGACCAGTAACCCTTTCTTTGTGAACCTGACGATGACCGAAGAAGGTCGAAACGTTGTTCGCTCTTCTATTTGAAGTGTTTTCTGGGCCCAGAACAGCCGTTTTTGCATATAAAAATCTTATATTGAATACAATAGGTCTGAAATTATATATCTAAAATTATGATGACTAAATACAAGGAAATGTTAAAATAATAATATTACTATTTCTTTTAGTAGAGCCTGGATATTTGATTAGTTTGAATCTGTTGAAATAATTATACGTTAAAAAGGAAATTATATTTATTGAATAAATATATTACCTCTAATGAAAATGTTGCCAGTAGATGGCGATAATTCTTTAATATCTAAATCGGTCTTCTGGTAATTAAGTCTTTTTTTTAACAATTACACTCTTGAAAATGACTCATTGATGTAGATGAAAACACGTAATTAAGACCGGCTTATAACTGACTTTAATCCTGTAAGTTATTGGTATTTTGTCGTAATTTTCAAATTGGAAACGGTCTTTTTTGTAATAGTGAATAAAATAATCGTTGTTGTGTTTTTAATTGTCAGTTTTTAACACTGAACCCTACAAAAGTGCCAAGGAATTTAAAACCATTTACTATTAACCAAAATGGAAGATATCATGGTAAGAATTGCTAAAAACTCACTGATATCAGTGAAAGTACCACATAACGTCGAATAAAGTAAAATAACTTATTGCTATGGATACAAATACTATACATGGTCGAATAAACCATTACATACTCCGTTCCTTTTTAAAAAATACCACGTCCACAATCTAAAAATATCTTCATGTACACAATAACACCATACATCATTATCTAAATCATACAAAGCCTATTCCTTAAGCAAAACTAATACAGATTGTCGTATAAACTATTAAAAAAAATCCTTGCTATTGGCAAAAATACCATAAATCTTCGTCTAAACGTAAAAAAACATTCCTAGGGCAAAAGTGACATGCGTCATTATTTGCACTACTGAAGAATCCATTGGTATTGGGAAAGTGCCACACGTGGTCTAAGAAACTATTAAAGATCCTGTCGCTATCGTATAAAAAATCACTTCATTGTCTAAACTATTAAACATCTCGTTACCACGTATTTTTATACGTCGTCTACTGAATTTAATAGGATATTTATAGTCACAAAAATACCAAACACTGTCGTTCTAAACTATTAAAGAACATAGTGATATTGGCAAAGAATACTACTAATTTTCATCTGAACTATTAAATAATAATTTTTTATTTATATTGACAAAAATATGATACATGTGGAATTTAGTATTTCATCCTCTACACAGTTAAACAACATGTTACTGCGAAAAATACCACACATCGACTTCTAAAATATAAACGAAATTATTGCTGTTAGCAAAAATACCACATACACACTGTTAAAGTACCCAAGGATTTGGCAAAAATACAATGTTACCAAAAATACCCACAAACACACTATTAAAGAACCCAAGGATTTGGCAAAAATACAATACACTACTTTATGGAATTGGTTGTTGATGAAAGACGCCACATTTCTTTGTTTAAACCATAATAGAACTGGTTGTTGTTGAAAGACGCCACATTTCTTTGTTCAAACCATTATAGAACTGGTTGTTATTGAAAGACGCCACATTTCTTTGTTTAAACCATTATAGAACTGGTTGTTGTTGAAAGACGCCACATTTCTTCGTTTAAACCATAATAGAACTGGTTGTTGTTGAAAGACCCCTCATTTATTTGTTTAACCTTTATAGAACTGGTTGTAGTTGAAAGACGCCACATTTCTTTGTTTAAACCACAATAGAACTGGTTGTTGTTGAAAGACGTCACCTTTCTTTGTTTAACCTTTATAGAACTGGTTGTTGTTGAAAGACGCCACATTTCTAGGTTTTAAACATTATAGAACTGGTTGTTATTGAAATACGTCACATTTCTTTGTTTAAACCATTATAGAACTGGTTGTTATTGAAAGACGCCACATTTCTTTGTTTAAACCATTATAGAACTGGTTGTTGTTGAAAGACGTCACATTTCTTTGTTTAAACCATTATAGAACTGGTTGTTGTTGAAAGACGTCACATTTCTTCGTTTAACCTTTATAGAACTGGTTGTAGTTCAAAGACGCCACAATTCTTTGTTTAACCCATAATGGAACTGGTTGTTGTTGAAAGACCCCACATTTATTTGTTTAACCTTTATAGAACTGGTTGTAGTTGAAAGACGCCACATTTTTTTGTTTAAACCACAATAGAACTGGTTGTTGTTGAAAGACGTCACATTTCTTCGTTTAACCTTTATAGAACTGGTTGTTGTTGAAAGACGTCACATTTCTTTGTTTAACCTTTATAGAACTGGTTGTTGTTGAAAGACGCCACATTTCTAGGTTTTAAACATTATAGAACTGGTTGTTATTGAAAGACGCCACATTTCTTTGTTTAAACCATTATAGAACTGGTTGTTGTTGAAAGACGTCACATTTCTTCGTTTAACCTTTATAGAACTGGTTGTTGTTGAAAGACGCCACAATTCTTTGTTTAAACCATAATAGAACTGGTTGTTGTTGAAAGACGTCTCATTTCTTTGTTTAAACCATTATAGAACTGGTTGTTATTGAAAGACGCCACATTTCTTTGTTTAAACCTTTATATAACTGGTTGTTGTTGAAAGACGTCACATTTCTTCTTTTAAACCTTTATAGAACTGGTTGTTATTGAAAGACGTCACATTTCTTCTTTTAAACCTTTATAGAACTGGTTGTTGTTGAAAGACGCCACATTTCTAGGTTTAAACCTTTATAGAACTGATTGCAATTGGCATAGATGAAGCATTTCTGCGACTCTACTTTTTAAAAACAAATTTATGTTGTAAAAAAAGTACCCATTACTATGAGAAAAATAACACAGATTTCATTTATACTAGTAATAAACCTATTGTAATTGATAAAAATACTTTGCTTCTTCCTTTAGACAATTAAAAACATATAAATATTTGCAAAAATAACCACACATCATCATTTAAACAGTCAAGAAAACTGTCGCTGAGGCAGAAATACCACACACAATAGCTGTTAAGAAGTCATTTCTATTACAGAAATACCACACATTGCTGTCTAAGCTGTTAAAGAACCCGATGCTACTGACAGACATGTCATCCACTAAACTAATAAAGAAGGTATTTTTAATTGAAAACTCCCCACATTGTCATATAATTTATTAAATAACTATTTGTGTTGGCAACAATGTCATGATTGTCCTCGAAATTGCTGAAGTCTCAAAATACCTAATTTTGTCCGCGATACCATTAAAAAAACACATTAATATTGTCAAAATTATCTCATATTGTTGTATAATATATTAACGAAAATGTTAATATTGGCAAAAACGTCACATATCGCAGTATAATATATTAAAAAACGTATTAATATTTTGAAAAATATCACATATTGTAGTCTAATATATTAATGACGGTGTTAATATTGTCAAAAATATCACATATCGCAGTATAATATATTAACGAGAGGCACATTGTAATTTAAACCATTAAAGACCCCATCGCGTCAGCGAAAAAACACACACAAAAACGTCTAAACTACTGAAAAACCGATTGTTATTGGCACAAATACCACATACCTTTGTATAAACTTCTTAAAACTCATCGCTACTGGAAAACAATACCACAATCGTCGTATTCATTGTTAAATAACTCATTGCTATTAAAGAAACACAACACTCGTCATTGTTTGAACTGTTAATAACTCATCGCTACTGACACAAATAAAACACGTCGATAAATACAGGGCACGCCATGGCCAGGTCGTTAAGGCGCTCGAATCAAAATTGGAAGGTCGCGGGTTTGAATCCCTTCCGCACCAAACATGCTCACCATTTCAGCCGTGTGGGCGTTATAATGTGACAGTCAATCTCGCTATTACACCCTTATGCAAATTAATTGAAACAAGACAGAAAATTACGATTTTTTTCAATATTTTTGCGTTTTATTTCTGAAAATCAAAAAATTACTCACAAATTAATACATGATATGACCGCCTTTATTGTTCAGATCATAAATCCGCTTTGGCATCGAGTCCATGAGTTGACTGGAATATTTACTAATTTTTGGATCTTGGTATAACACCTCAGTTATGACCTCAATTCGCTTATCTTTCGTAGTACAGTCTTTTCCCCGAAGTCTTTCTTTACAAATCGCCCATAGATTTTCAATAGAATTTAAGTCCGGAGAGTTTCCAAGCCAGTCTAGCACCTTTATTTGAATTGAAGCAATAAAATTCTTCCCAAGATTCGATGTGTGGCACGAAGTCACATCTTGCTGAAAAATGCCAGGTCCACCTGGAAATCTCTTTTTCAATTCTGGAACGACTCTTTTGTGCAAAACTTCGATGTACTGTTGTCTTCGCATCATACCTTCTACGATATGTAAGACTCCGACGCCATAGCAGCTGAAAAAGCCTCAAAACACCTTCTTCAAGGGATGTTTTACGAACTGATTTATGTGAGATTCTCGAAGTTTCTCACTTGGAGATTTACGAACATGCAGACTTCTTTGACCCTGTATGACGAAATGAGTCTTGTCACTGAATAACACCTTCCTCCATTGTTCTTGCTTCCATTTCTTGTATTTTAGACCCCATTGATACCGTTTCTTTCTTCAATGAGCTGGTAAGAAGTTGTTTTTTGACTGATCTCCATATTCTTCTAACGCAACTTCAAAAACAGATCGACCGTACTACAAAACACAGCTACTGACGCCATCTGTGTGAAAATATGACAATTAAAGGAAATGAACGTGTCCAGCAACCTACCTCGGCCGTCATCCTGAGAATATTGTAAAATGACCATTTGTTTCAATTAATTTGCACAAAGGTGTAGTTGGTAAAAGAGTAGCCCAAGAGTTAGCGGTGGGTAATGATGACTAGTTGCCTTACTTCTAGCTTTACACTGCTAAATTAGGGACAGCTAGCGCAGATAGCTTTGCGCGAAATTCAAAAACAACCAAACAACAAATGCCACACATCGTTGTATTTAGAAAAATTTATTTCTTTTTGCAAAGTACCAAATATTGTAGTGTAATGTATTAAAGAACTGACTTCTATTGGCGAAATATCAGACATCTTATCCTGTACTATGAAAGTACCTACTGCTGATGACACATATTTATTATTAAATAATCTATTGTTCTTATAAATAAGTTATTAGCATTGCTGTGTAATCTATTGAGGAATTTAGCGATTTAAGATCACGATTCATCGTTGAAGAGAGAAACTCTTGTCGAAAGAGTTAAGTTCATACCGTTTGAAGTTTGTGTGAACAGCAAATTACACTTTGAGTTTCTGACGTAATCTTGTGGAAATATTTTCGGTTCACGTTAAATAAGTTTAAACTAAGAGTTTAAAAGATTATTAGCCGTATATGATCAAAACTGATTTAAAATATTTTGTTTCCATTCTATACCCCCCTCGGTGGACTCAGCAGATAGCTTGATGTGTAAACACACGGCCCCCACCTTGAGTCCATGGTGGGCTTGGTAAACAGACCCGGCATGGCCAGGTGGTTAGAGCACTAGACTCGTAATCTGACAGACGCGGGTTTGAATCTTCGTCACACCAAACATGATCACCCTTTCAGCCGTGGGGGCGTTATAATGTTACGGTCAATCCCACTATTTGTTGGTAAAAGAGTAGCCCAAAAGTTGGCGGCGGATAGTGATGACTAGTCTTACCACTTACCACTAGTCTTACACTGCTAAATTAGGGATGGCTAGCGCAGATAGCCTTCGAGTAGGTTTTCGTGAAATTCAAAAACAGACCAACCCTAGAAAAGTAACTTATTACTGAAACAAAGTTCGAACAGATATCAAACATTAAGTTTAAAGATAAAACATCATTCTAGCAAAACGGTAGTGTAGTAGTCTTCCCGTTTTGTGACAGAACACTCATAAAACGTATCAACGCACTTAATAGTGAATTTTAACAATAAAAACAAGTTATTTAACGTAGCTCTAAAGAATATCTTGATACAGATGTCGTCACAACTGTGCAGTTCAATCTCAGCACTGAGATAAGGAACTGCTGAATATATTCACATATCTAACAGAAACTTATTGATTCGCTCACGACGCCTATAATAAAAAGAAAAGTAAGCATTCTCAGCGCGAGAATAAAAATTACATTTTAGTTTACTTGATGTAAATGTTATTTCTCAACGACGGACGACGAATTTCTTCATTGCGATGACCCATTTACAACTGGAATTCTTGCACGTGGGCAAACTGCAGTCCAGTCTTTCTTAACAACTTTGGACAATAGTTCTCATAATTTTGAGCTACATTAGAGCTCAAGTCTTGTGTTTTTTACAGTCCAAAAGTAATAGGAACGGACACCCATTTGTGCAGTGCCCATCAGGGAAGGAGGAATTTTACGACTTATTCCAGAAGCCTCACTTTTATCAGCAACATTATCATCTGCACTTCCTATTTAATGAAAGAGGTAAACATGTTTATCTAGTATTCTCTCGTTATGAGTTTACTAAAGTTTGTTATGAGCTTCATTAAACAAAACTGCATTATTACATCTCTTTGTTCCTTTTCTTCTTGGTTTATTAGAACCAACTTTTTTTCACTGTGATATATCCTCTTGCTGTGCTGAGTCGGTAGTGATACTCCCGTTTTGGCTTATTTTATGTACTCCATCTTGGGTTAACGAAGAGGAACAAAGGAGGGCGTATGTGGATTAAAATTGAACTCGGGCAAATTGACCGTTGTTGTATTTCATTATATAGCTTTTAAATATTAGGGAAACATTAAGAACTAAAATGAGATATCGTGTGTTTGTTTTTGTTGTTCTTAAAATTAACGTTAAATAAGTCTACTTTTTGATGTGTCTTCTCTTTCATTCTGTCATCTGTATCTGTCCTGTCGGTTCTTCTTTATCCACATATTACGGTCCTATTAATTCTTATGTATGTATTTATGTATATTATCACATATATTAGGTTAAAAACAAAAACGAAAGATAATGTTAATGTTCCAGCATTCACTTCTTCAAATAAAACGCAAGAAAAATTGGACCAGATACAGAACTTAGGTTAAGATATGTTAACGGATCAGATAAAGAACTTAGGTTAAGGTATGTTAATGGATCAGACACAGAACATAGGTTAAGGTATGTTAATGGATCAGACACAGAACATAGATTGAGGTATGTTAATTGATCAGACAGAGAACTTAGGTTGAGGTATGTTAATTGATCAGATACAGAACTTAGGTTAAGGTATGTTAATGGATGTAACACAAAACTTAGATTAAGGTGTGTTAATGGATCAGACACAGAACTTAGGTTAAAGTAGGTTGATGGATCAGATACAGAACTTAGGTTAAAGTAGGTTGATGGATCAGATACAGAAGTTAGGTTAAGGAACGTTAATGGATCGGATACAGAAGTTAGGTTAAGGAACGTTAATGGATCAGATACAGAATTAAGGTTAAGGTATGTTAATGGATCAGATACAGAAGTTAGGTTAAGGAACGTTAATGGATCGGATACAGAAGTTAGGTTAAGGAACGTTAATGGATCAGTGTTACGTTTTTTATGTGGACTGAACGCAACAGAAAGACACAGATAGCAGCTTGTATAATTTATTATAATGATCTACATATATGTGATAGACACAAAATAAATTATCCAATAGCAATAACAGATATCCAGTATCAACCTTCAAAACCACTTATAATACAAAAAGGTTCTGGCCTGTGCTTAATAATATGATCCAGAATGAGTGTCCAAATCCGAAATTCAAAGTTCCAATCTGGGCGGGGAATTTAGTCCCACGGAGAAATTTACGAAGTTTGAATGGATATTTTCAAAAAAAATTCACAGTCCAATACGTGTTGGTTTTCGGTATAATCCGTAATTCGAGTGAATTATAAAGATTGACGTAACAAAATAAATTCACCGCTTTAGTTGATCTAGCTCTATTCACAAATTCAATTTGAATAATCACACGGCAAACGTTTAAACTTTCTCAAACGAGACAAACTTCTTGATCCGAATAAAAAACGGATGACTTACTTCACTCGCATCGCCGTCTGTTTATATACTAATCGTGTAACTTCCCAGAATTCCAGAGTACAAACACCAGGCCAATACAAATGATTAATCTGTATAGTTCTAGAAATTTTTACATAAATAATTCTAAATGAATTTTAATTAATTCTAAAATATTATTTTAAATTTCACTGGTTTAAACCTCGAAACAATAATATAAATATGGAAATTCAAACACGACATGATCTGATTGTCGTTTACAAAACATTTATATAACACTCTCGACATGGTTGTCGTTTACATAACACTCTCGACATGGTTGTTGATTACATAACATTTACATGATATTTACATAACAATCAGATACAGAGAACTTAAGGTATATTAATGGATCAGACACAGAATTTAGGTTAAGGTATGTTAATGGATTAGACACAGAACTTAGGTTAAGGTATGTTAATTGATCAGAAAGAGAACTTAGGTTAAGGTATATTAATGGATCAGACACAAAACTTAGGTTAAGGTATGTTAATGGATCAGACACAGAATTTAGGTTAAGGTATGTTAATTATTCAGACACAGAATTTAGGTTGAGGTATATAAATGGATCAGACACAAAACTTAGGTCAAAGTTTGTTAATGGATCAGATACATACTTTAGGTTAAGGTATGTTAATTGATCAGAAAGAAAACTTAGGTTAAGGTATGTTAATGGATCAGACACAAAACTTAGCTTAAGGTATGTTAATGGATCAGACACAGAACTTAGGTTAAAGTATTTTAATGGATCAAATACAAAACTTAGGTTAAGGTATGTTAATGGATCAGATACAGAACTAAGGTTAAGGTATGTTAATGGATCAGACACAAAACTTAGGTTAAGGTATGTTAATGGATCAGACACAGAAATTAGGTTAAAGTATGTTAATGGATCAGACACAGAAATTAGGTTAAAGTACGTTAATGGATCAGATACAGAACTTAAGTTAAGATGTTAATGGATCAGAGACAACACTTAGATTATGGTGTGTTAATGGATCAGACATAGAACTAAGGTTAAGGTATGTTAATGGATAAGACACAAAACTTAGGTTAAGGTATGATAATGGATCAGACACAGAACTTAGGTTAAGGTATGTTAATGGATCAGATACAGAAGTTAGGCAAGGTACGTTAATGGATCAAATGCATAAGTTAGGTTAAGGTATGTTAATGGATCAGACACAGAACTTAGGTTAAAGTATGTTAATGGATCAGATTAAGAACTTAGGTTGGGGTATGTTAATGGATCAGACACAGAACTGAGGATAAGGTATGTTAATGGATCAGATATAGAAGTTAGGTTAAGGTATGTTAATGGATCAGATACAGAACTTAGGGTAAGGTATGTTAAAAGATCATACACAGAACTTAATTTAAGGTATGTTAATGGATCAGATACAGAACTAAGGTTAAGGTACGTTAATGGATCAGGTGCAGAAGATAGGTTAAGGTATGTTAATGGATCAGATAAAGAAATTAGGTTAAAGTATGTTAATGGATCATACACAGAACTTAGGTTAAAGTATGTTTATGGATCAGATAAAGAAGTTAGGTTAAGGTACGTTAATGGATCAGATACAGAACTTTGGTTAAAGTATGTAAGTTGAACAGACACAGAACTTAGGTCAAAGTATGTTAATGGATCAGACACAGAACGTAGGTTAAGGCATGTTAATGGATCAGACACAGAACTTAGGTTAAGGTATGTTAATGCATCATACACAGAACTTAGGTTTAGGTATGTTAATGGGTCAGATACAGAACTTAGATTAAGGTATGTTAATGGATCAGATACAGAACTTAAGTTAAGATGTTAATGGATCAGACACAAAACTTAGATTAAGGTGTGTTAATGAATCAGACACAGAACGTAGGTTAAAGTATGTTAATGGATCATACACAGAACTTTGGTTAAAGTATGTTAATGGATCATACACAGAACTTAGGTTAAAGTATGTAAGTTGAACAGACACAGAACTTAGGTCAAAGTATGTTAATGGATTAGATACATAACTTAGGTTAAGGTATGTAATGGCTCAGACACAAAACTTAGGTTAAGGTATGTTAATTGATCATAAACAAAACTTAGGTTAAGGTATATTAATGGATCAGATACAAAATTTAGGTTGAGTTATACTAATGGATCATACCAAGAACTTAGGTTAAAGTGTGTTAATGAATCATACACAGAACTTAGGTTAAGATATGTTAATGGATCAGACGTTTGTTATAATGTAAAGTGTCATGTGTATAACACCCATTTGTTATAATGTAGAGTATCATGTATATAACACCTGTTTGTTATAATGTAAAGTGTCATTTGTAGAACACCTGTTTGTTATAATGTAAAGTGTCATTTGTAGAACACCTGTTTGTTATAATGTAAAGTGACCATGTGGATAACACCTGCTTGTTATAATGTAAAGTGTCATGTGTAGAACACCAGTTTGTTATAATTTAAATTGGCCATGTGTATAACACCTGTTTGTTATAATGTAAAGTGTCATGTGTAGAACACCTGTTTGTTATAATGTAAAGTGTCCATGTGTATAACACATGTTTGTTTTAATATAAAGTGTCATGTGTTGAACACCTGTTTCTTATAATGTAAAGTATCGTGTATATAACATCTGTATGTTATAATGTAAAGTATTATGTATATAAAACCTGTTTGTTATAATGTAAAGTATCATGTATATAACACCTGTTTGTTATAATGTAAAGTGACCATGTGTAGAACACCTTTTTGTTATAATGTAAAGTGACCATGTGAAGAACACCTGTTTGTTATAATATAAAGTGACCATGTGAAGAACACCTGTTTGTTCTAATGTAAAGTGACCATGTGTAGAATACCTGTTTGTTATAATGTAAAGTGTCCATGTGCATAACACCTGTTTGTTATAATGTAAAGTGTCATTTGTAGAACACCTGTTTGTTATAATGTAAAGTGACCATGTGGATAACACCTGCTTGTTATAATGTAAAGTGTCATGTGTAGAACACCAGTTTGTTATAATTTAAAGTGTCCATGTGTATAACACCTGTTTGTTATAATGTAAATTGGCCATGTGTATAACACCTGTTTGTTATAATGTAAAGTGTCCATGTGTATAACACCTGTTTGTTATAATGTAAAGTATCGTGTATATAACACCTGTATGTTATAATTAAAAGTATCATGTATATAACACCTGTTTGTTATAATGTAAAGTGACCATGTGTAGAACACCTGTTTGTTATAATGTAAAGTATCGTGTGTATAACACCCATTTGTTACAATGTAAAGTATCATGTATATAACACCTGTTTCTTATAATGTAAAGTATTGTGTATATAACATCTGTATGTTATAATGTAAAGTATCATGTATATAACACCTTTTTGTTATAATGTAAAGTATTATGTATATAACACTTGTTTGTTATAATGTAAAGTGTCATTTGTAGAACACCTGTTTGTTATAATGTAAAGTGTCCATGTGTATTACACCTGTTTGTTATAATGTAAAGTGACCATGTGTATAACACCTGTTTGTTATAATGTAAAGTGTCATGTGTAGAACACCTGTTTGTTATAATGTAAAGTGTCCATGTGTATACCACATGTTTATTATAATATAAAGTGTCATGTGTTGAACACCTGTTTCTTATAATGTAAAGTATCGTGTATATAACATCTGTATGTTATAATGTAAAGTATCATGTATATAAAACCTGTTTGTTATAATGTAAAGTATCATGTATATAACACCTGTTTGTTATAATGTAAAGTGACCATGTGTAGAACACCTGTTTGTTATAATATAAAGTGACCATGTGAAGAACACCTGTTTGTTCTAATGTAAAGTGACCATGTGTAGAATACGTGTTTGTTATAATGTAAAGTGTCCATGTGCATAACACCAGTTTGTTATAATGTAAAGTGTCCATGTGTATTACATCTGTTGTTATAATGTAAAGTGACCATGTTTATAACACCTGTTTGTTATAATGTAAAGTGACCATGTGTAGAACACCTGTTTGTTATAATGTAAAGTGTCCATGTGTATAATCATGTAAATTAGAATCAGTTTTGTTGCTCATTCGCGCCATTTTCTTAGTATCTTTCGTGATGACGAAAAAACCCACTTGTAGAGAAAAAAGGTTTTATGTAAAAACGGCTGGTATGGATAGAGTAAATATAGCACAAGGTACCTTGTACGGTGGCTCTCAGTTTTCAAACTAGTTATGATATAAACACACAGCTAGTAAATATAGCACAAGGTACCTTGTACGGTGGCTCTCAGTTTTCAAACTAGTTATGATATAAACACACAGCTAGTAAATATAGCACAAGGTACCTTGTACGGTGGCTCTCAGTTTTCAAACTAGTTATGATATAAACACACAGCTAGTAAATATAGCACAAGGTACCTTGTACGGTGGCTCTCAGTTTTCAAGCTAGTTATGATATAAACACATAGCTAGTAAATATAGCACAAGGTACCTTGTACGGTGGCTCTCAGTTTTCAAGCTAGTTATGATATAAACGCATAGCTAGTAAATATAGCACAAGGTACCTTGTACGGTGGCTCTCAGTTTTCAAGCTAGTTATGATATAAACATATAGCTAGTAAATATAACACAAGGTACCTTGTACGGTGGCTCTCAGTTTTCAAGCTAGTTATGATATAAACACATAGCTAGTAAATATAACACAAGGTACCTTGTACGGTGGCTCTCAGTTTTCAAGCTAATTATGAAAGGAATATCTTTTACTTCTTTTAATGGAATACTAATTCATGAATCGTGGGTTTTTTTGTAAAGAGTTATTTGAATGAAATTAAATCTGCTTGAAATAGCGGAACAGATTATCCTTGCACTGAAATTTCACAAGAGAGAAATAAGTTATTGAGGGAAGACATTTGATTGTTTGTTTTTCGTCTTAGTTTTTCTTTCTGATCTTGTCAATATAAACTTTAACTGCCTGCTTGCATATGGCTCATTATGAGGTGAAGACGCTCGCTAGGAGGCCACACATGAACTCTTCTATTATCTATAACGATATCGGCGCCTTGACGCCTAGATGTGTGTTAAGTAATGTTTGTCGTTCATTCAGCCGTTTTCATCATTCGTTGACGATTACTATAAAGTTCAGTAGACAGCGCTTGTGATGAATAGCGGATAACACCATTCCTGGAAAGATGGATTGGAGACTTCACTTCCTCTTAGACGACGCAGCCCAAAACAGTTCGACCTGCCACTTAGCAGACACTTCACAGATAGACTTCATTGGTTTGTCAAGTTATAAGTCTCTCAGACCTTGGCTGATAAGTTCGAAATGTTTTAGTGTTATAAGAACAAGTACGTGGTGAAAAACATATTGCGGTTCGAAATATAACACAGCTCACGAGGAAATAGAGGTTTAAAGTGACAAAAGTAACACTTAAAACTTTGTTTCTCATCTCACTTATTAGTTTTATTTTAACCTTCTTAGAAACAGTTAATTTGTTCCTTTAAGTCGAGATTACTAAAGAGTTCTTTATTTCCAGTTTTTGTTTGTCCAACTTGTTAAACAACAATACATTTGGATTATGATTTGCACTTTAGAGATGTTCGTCTTAATTTAGACAGACGTTCTGAACACGATATCGCATTACGATGACAGAAACAAAGTTACAACTAATTGTTTGATTTTAAAGGCGCAGGTTGTTTTGGCTTCACATGGATCAGAATGTTAAAATAAAATTTGTTTAGGCTTCACATGGATTAGAATGCTTAAAATAAAGTTTGTTTATGGTTCACATGGATCAGAATGTTAAAATGAAGTTTCTTTAGGCTTCACATAGATCAGAATGCTTAAATGAAGGTTGTTTAGGCTTCACATGGATTATAATGCTTAAAATGAAGTTTGTTTATAGTTCACATAGATCAGAATGCTTAAAATGAAGTTTGTTTAGGCTTCACAAAGATCATAATGCTTATAATGAAGGTTGTTTAGGCTTCACATAAATCAGAATACATAAATGAAGGTTGTTTAGGCTTCACATGGATTAGAATGCTTAAAATGAAGGTTATATAGGCTTCACATAGCTCACAATACTTAAAATGATTAACTGTTTCTTTGAAAAATATATATATATATTTACACATTTATATATTTATGTTGTTGTTGTTTTGAATTAAGCACAAAGCTACACAATGGGCTATCTGTGCTCTATCCACCACGGATATCGAAACCCGGTTTTTAACGTTGTAGTGTCCGCAGACGTACCGAAAGCTAAAGACCAGGATTTCTTTAAAAATATAAGCTATGTGACGCTAAGGAAGTTATAATTTATCTTGGCTGTCTTTGTATATTTGGTTTTATCTTATTTATTATCATTGAAATTACAAACAGACTTACTTGAGTGACAGTTGACGTCATCGTCTCAATTAATGAGACCGAATAGACATACGAGAACTGTTTGTCAGCTGTTTAGCTAAATACAGCTAATCACAATAAAACGTGATTTGAATTAAAATATCGAATATACGTGAAAATTGTGTCATTTATCCACGCTCGATATTTTATGAATGGTGATAGAAATCTTCGTGTTAGAGGTAGAACATAATAAAATAACGGAACTGACATTTATTAGGTTAATTTTCCTAGTCGTTAATTTATTGAACTATTAAAATACGTTGTCAAGACAACACTTACATGATGACGTGTCACTAACTTTTACTCAGAGTTATTGTAAGATTCGATTTGTCATGATGCTTGACAAGCAATCAAAGTTTTTGTTACATATCAGACCACCAGTCTTATCTTACAGTGTGCGTGTATAACCTTATCGGGTTATCTGTCGCTGAGGGACAAAAAAAGAGAATTATTCTATCTGAACTCGTACGACTTCGTCTGCGTGTAATCTTAAAGGAAGTCAGTTTGCATGAAATTAGACTAATATTTACATTTGCGCAAGTTCGTTTCTTCTGCCTGAACTAATTGAAAAAAGGTGTTGAAAGTTAAGTAGTTACACGCTTCCTCTGAAGAAAGCAGTAAAATTTCTCAAATATAAACTAGAATCCAGTTTTCTTTTTTTCTTTCTCAAACGTATATATGCTCACTTCGTTTTACAGTCTGATCTCTCGCATTTAGAAGACAAATTATTTACGTTGTTATTTCCATCGGGTAAAGGTTTACCCAATTTTTTAACTCCAAGTATATTTTGTCCACTTTAAAATTCTCTTACCTTTCACGATCACACATGTTGATAATCTGAATGCCACAAAAAAAATCTGATAAACAAATACGTATCGTAGTATTTTATGTTTTTTTTCTTCTAATTTTCTTTTTATGACGTTAAAACATCGGTGAAATATCCTCAGTTATCTAAGAATTTTTAACACCTACTTTTTGTACAGTTTTGACCAAACATGACACCTACTTTTTGTACAGTTTTGACCAAACATGACACGTTATGTTTAACAACAATTTTCACGTATATTGTTTGTTTGAAGTTAGGTACAAAAGTACAAAATGGGCTATCTGTACATCACGGGAATCGAAACTCAGTTTCTAGCAGTGTGAGTCCGCAGACATGCAGCTGTGCCATTGTGAAGAAGCAATTCATTTTGTAAATCCTGATATTTGATTAAAAATAATAAAATATGCCGTATTTTTATTTTTGATTCCAATATTGTGAAAATACGCACAATTATGAAGACATTTTCAATTTTGAAAAACTTTCACCACTTTGAAATATTGTGTTGTTTGTCAGTCAGTAGACATTAAAATTACCTCACCTAAAGGACACTTAACGTTACAATTTGTATTGTCGTAACGTGCGTATGCCATGAATCACGAGAAGAATTTTGCGCTACGTAGGCTACAACACAGTAAGACATATGAGCTTCAAAAGCAAGAACATTTGTTACTTTTAGTTTTGGTTTTGTTTCTTAGTGACACCAAAATAACTGTGAATTCAAACTTTACCGTTTTAATTCACTTTGCAAAAGAAACACAGAAAATTTTTAATCCTTTTAAAAGCAATACAAATTCTCCAAACATTTTAAAGGAAATTCCAATCAATGCCTTGAAAGAGGAAATACAATATATTCAGCCATGTAACACGTCTTTAGGCAGACAGAAAACAAAAAAGGAGACTTGAAGCTAATTTAGAGGTGAAGCCTAAAACATATTCAGCTACATTAGAGAAAAGAAACAGTCTTCAACCACTTAAAAAGAAAATTAGAACAATTTTAACAATTCTCTACACACATTGTAATACACCAGAGATAATTACTATTACTTTAAAATTACTAGAAATAATTACCATTAAACATAAAACAATTTGTATAGTTATGTTGTAACGTTTGTAGAATGTGGTGCAAACAAGAAAAAGTTTAGACAATTGCATCAAACTGCACAAAAAGGCTTAAAAATCAAACTGTTCTTTCTCAGTGAAAAGTTCTAAAATAGTAAAGAAATAATATAGACATGACGTGTTTCTACAGAGTGGATTTTACGTTCGGAGATATTTTTTGTCATAACACTATTCTTATTTATTTAGTTCCTGGATCTGCCGTAGTTTGGTAGATATTAATACGTTCACTTGCAATCTGAGGGTCGCGGATTCGAAACTTCATCACTGAACACACTCGCCTTCCCAATTTGAAGAGAATAAAATGCGACGTTGGAAGAAAGAGTAACCCAAGGACTGGCAGCTGATGTCTAGCCCTCATTCCCTCTGTTTTCTCACTGCTAAATTAGGGACAGCTAACTCAAAAGGTCTCGTGTGGCTTTGCGCGAAATTAAATAACAAATCTAAACAGTTGTTCTAAATATGGAAAGAACTGAAATATTTCAACGTAAAACCACATCTGTTATACTACTCATTACGAGTATATATACGTTGCAAGTTTTACGAGCTTAACTTCGACAGTTATAAATAATTAACAGGTATTCGTCAATATTTATTTGTACACAACAATAAATTATAGTATAAACTTTCTCACAATCTTCCCGTATCTCCTATTTAAGAGGAAATGTTTTCCCTTTCTGCTCCATAAACACGTTATGATATTCGGTGTCATCTCACCATTCTGAAATCCTAGAACTCTTTGTTTCTTCATATTGTTTCAGACGATTCAAATATAAATGTAAATTAAACACAGAGTAAAGGATAAATATTGCCCGGATCTCAACTCTTAATATAATAAAACATACACGTTTAAATTTACAACAAACCTTTTTCAAATCAGACTCTCAACCTTTCATAAGTCAGCGAATTACAAAATCCGATATTTCTAAAGTATTTTTCTTTACTTTATTAAGCCACGTAAAATATCTTTAAAGCTGTGAAAATGCTGGTTGTAAACATTGCAGTTTCTTTCAGTTCAGTCTCACATAACTGAAAAGCTTATTTTACCATAGAGGGCAGCAGCTGTTGATGAAAATAGTTTTTAATTAACGAAGGTGTTATCACCTCTTTCCATAAATAAATGCTTTATTCTTTAATTTTATATATGTGTACGGTTTGATTTGCTTTTATCAAATTCGCACAAAGCTAAAGGAGGGCTATCTGCGTTAGCCGTCCCTAATTTAGCAGTGTAAGACTAGAGTTAAGGCAACTAGTCATCACCACCTATAACCAACTCTTGGGCTACTATTTTACCAACGAATAGTGAACGGGTTTCATCATCCGATGATAACGCTCCCATAGTTGAAACAAAGATATTTTTAGTGTGTCGGGGATTCGAACCCACGGCCCCTAGATTACAAATCAAGCACCCTAACCGTATGAGTAAGGAACGTTCACGGATATAAAGTACGATTGTTTATGAAAATCGGTTTTGTATAAAGCACAGAGTTTTATTTATTATATCAATTAATATTTTTACAAATTCTGAATCTACAGAACACAGACTGGCGCTGGTTAGAGATTAGCTTGCACTTAAACACTTGGAACGTTCGCGGATTTTGTCTCTTTGCTGAAAACTCTACGAGTCAGACCATGAGAGAATTAAGAAAATAACAAAAAAATACAGCTATACGTTAAAGATAAAATGACAAACCTTTTAACTCAATACTAGCATATCACCAGGAGATCAGAAATGAATAACTCAGATTGCTGTTGTTTTAGTATTCGCTTGAAGAGACGAAAGATAAAGAATATCTATAGATAACACTATTTTATAAAATAAACCCCCTGTGAAGGGTATTTCACTAGTTAATATTCTATGCTTGTAGACATTATATAAGTGGCTTTTTGGTGATTAACAGTGTTTCAAGTACAAACATTCTATAAATTGTTCTGTAATGGTTAACCATGCACACTCGTTCTGTAAGTTATACACGTTCTGTACGTGGCTCTACTGATTATGTGTTTAAACTATACACGTTCTGAAAGTGTCTCTACTGATTAACTGTGTTTAAACTATACACGTTCTGTAAGTGGCTCTACTGATTAACAGTGTCTAAACTATACACGTTCTGTAAGTGGCTCTACTGATTAACTGTGTTTAAACTATACACGTTCTGTAAGTAGCTCTACTGATTAACTGTGTTTAAACTGTACACGTTCTGTAAGTGGTTCTACTGATTATGTGTTTAAACTATACACGTTCTGTAAGTGGCTCTACTGATTAACTGTGTTTAAACTATACACGTTCTGTAAGTGGCTCTACTGATTAACTGTGTTTAAACGATACACGTTCTGTAAGTGGCTCTACTGATTAACTGTGTTTAAACTATACACGTTCTGTAAGTGGCTCTACTGATTAACTGTGTTTAAACTATACACGTTCTGTAAGTGGCTCTACTGATTAACTGTGTTTAAACTATACACGTTCTGTAAGTGGCTCTACTGATTAACTGTGTTTAAACTGTACACGTTCTGTAAGTGGTTCTACTGATTATGTGTTTAAACTATACACGTTCTGTAAGTGGCTCTACTGATTAACTGTGTTTAAACTATACACGTTCTGTAAGTAGCTCTACTGATTAACAGTGTTTAAACTATACACGTACTGTAAGGGGCTCTGTATTGATTGAAATTGTTTAAATTCTACGCATTTCGTAAATTGGTGCGCTGAATAAATTTCTAAGTTCCATTTTTTTATGTTATTACTGGATATGTTAGAACAGTTTAAGTTAGAAATTTTATCTGTTGAATATTTATACTTTGTTACTCCTTGTCGGGTCTTAACATCATCTCTGAAGGTTTAAGTAAAATAATAAACAGTAGATAACTTTGAGTTGAAAGTGTTAATCACAGAGAAGTCTTATCTTCTCAGTGATGCCTTGGAATCGGTGCCTGTTTTGTTTTGTTTATTTAACTGGTTAATATGTCCAACAAAGAAAGTAATGGAGGATAATACATTTAGGTATATCATATTATTTCTTCAATTGATGAAGGTTTGTTTACACAATATATTATTTCAGCATACAATATGATTTAAATGATTCTTATATTAAACACCGATAATCTAATCTAGCCTCCCTGATGAAACAGATTGTTTTGTTCGACTCTTGTATTCAGCTAACGTTTACCAAACAAACAAGAGTTGAGGATCTAAAAGTTTATTTGTTTGTTTGTTTTTGAATTTCCCACAAAGCTACTCGAGGGCTGTCTGTGCTAGTCGTCCCTAACTTTGTAATGTAGAGGGAAGGCAGCTAGTCACCACCACCAACCGCCAACTCTTGAGCTACTCTTTTACCAACGAGTAGTGGGATTGGCCGACACATTTTAACGCCCTCACGGCAGAAAGATTGAGCATGTTTGGTGCGACGGGGATGCAAACCCGCGACACTCAGATTACGAGTCGCACGCCTTAACATGCTTGGCCATGCCGGGCCTGGGCCTAAAAAAAAAGGTGTTTTTTAATTACATTATTTGTATATCCAATCATTCACTGTCTAACAAACAAATAGTGGAAAGCTAGTGAAAGAGAGGAAGTTATTTGTTTATGAAGATAGAACTTTTATTTTAATTTTTCTCATTATATTATTTATACAATAAAGATCTGTTATCGATTTCTCTATATGTAAGAAACCCACTTCGTGATGAGTTTTAATTTACCTAAATACTTCCATTATTAACATTATCAAAATATAAACCACTGATAATCCATGTCTCTGATGTTTTGGAGAATGAATACAAAAACGTCATCATTGTTTAAACTTTAATTATATGTTACAATATATGCACGTCTGTTTTACAAACGTTACATCAAAACTTAGAGAAAAAAGGAGTGTAGAAAACCATTTCAGAATGGAATTCTATATGAAGACTTCCTTTGTTATTCATATCTTTCACATGTAGTGTTTTCGGCATGGCTTCTCGTATCTTTCACATGTGCTGTTCTTGGTATGGCTTCTCGTATCTCTCAAATCTACTGTTCTTGGCATGGCTTCTCGTATCTTTCACATGTACCGTTCTTGACATGGCTTCTCGTCTTGGAAAGACAGCGCCCTGTTTTGTCTTCAGTAGTGATAATAATTTAATTTTCTACCTCGTAGTAATCTCACCTTTACCAGAAGTGTTTTCGTTCCTGTTATTGTATGACAGCATTGCATACTATTGACAAGCGGATTTCAGTGACATAAGTTCAACTGCGATACTTATTGAAATGTTAGAAAATAACAAACAGAGAAGAGACAATCTAGCAACTAAATTAATAGAGTCGAAATGCATATAACAAACAGACAAGTGACCAGTACAATATCAACCTGAGTAAGGTCGCGGTAACTCAACAGAATCAGGTAACAGCCACGCAATATGTCTTTCAGGAATCGCCAATGTTCTTTACCATTCAATTTAATATAGATTCAATAAATTTAACAGAGTAACCATTAGTGGCAATATTTTAAGGAATGGTTTTCTGAAGTCCGATTTAAATTCGTTTTCTTGTATTGGAAGCACCACCTTTGAGTTCAGACAACTAACAATATAGCTGAGACTTAAGATTGTTTTCATTATCAGACAGCTAACAATATAGCTGAGACTTAAGATTGTTTTCATTTTCAGACAACTAACAATATAGCTGGGACTTAAGATTGTTTTTATTATCAGACAACTAACAATATAGCTGGGACTTGAGATTGTTTTCATTATCAGACAACTAACAATATAGCTGGGACTTAAGATTGTTTTCATTATCAGACAACTAACAATATAGCTGAGACTTAAGATTGTTTTCATTATCAGACAACTAACAATATAGCTGGGACTTAAGATTGTTTTCATTATCAGACAACTAACAATATAGCTGGGACTTAAGATTGTTTTCATTATCAGACAACTAACAATATAGCTGAGACTTAAAATTGTTTTCATTATCAGACAACTAACAATATAGCTGGGACTTAAGATTGTTTTTATTATCAGACAACTAACAATATAGCTGGGACTTAAGATTGTTTTCATTATCAGACAGCTAACAATATAGCTGGGACTTGAGATTGTTTTCATTATCAGACAACTAACAATATAGCTGGGACTTAAGATTCTTTTCATTATACGCTTCTTTCTTAGATCATGAAATGTTATAACCATGCACGATTATCACCTTTTGAGGTTCTTTTTTCAATAACATATTTTCTGAAAGGATCAGTTTATCAGTTGTATCCAAAAGTTAAAAATAATGTTATTTCAATGTATAATACAGCATCAAAAAAGCAGATTTTAGTTTCAGCAGATCTTAGTTTTTTATCACTGAACTGAACTTGTCAGATCCGTTGCTATGTTTATTTTCTCAAATTGGTTATCATGTTAACTTTCTGGAGTGCCCAGATAAGCAATTCCGTGTAAGTCTTCAGATTAAACATGCCCGCGTGGTCAGGTGATTAGAGCACTCGACTCGTAGTCTGAGGGTCGCAAGTTCGATTCCCCGTCACACCAAACATGCTCGCCTTTATATTGATCGAGGCGTTATTATGTTACGGTCAATCCCAGTATTCGTTGGTAAAAGAGTAGCTTAATACTTGGTGCTACGCTGCTAAACTAGGGACGGCAAGTGAAGATATCCCTGGTGCAGCTTTGCGCAAAATAAAAAAAGAGGCAAACAGAACAAACATTGTTGGGATATTGTTGAAGAAAGTTGAGGGTTGATGGCAATTCAGCCACCATATTGAGTTGAGCAAACAGTATTAAGTTAACCATTCTGTTTAGATGGTCAGATCAAACATTGTTGTGGTATGGCCGAAAACACTATTGTGCTGATCTGAGATCAATCACTGTATTGAAGTAAGTGAAGCATTTACAATGTTAGAATGGTAAGAAAAGCTTGAGTATTTATTTATCAGGTTATACGTTATGGTCAGGACAGCAAAGCAGACCTATATAATGATACGTCAAGCCTTACTGACAAGATAGATAATTTTCCAGGCATGTGAACATGTCCAGGATTAATCTTTACACGCAAGATAAGTTAGCCATCATGATGATAAAATATCTGAAAGGATTTGTGAGTTTCGTGACCAGGAAACATAAGAAAATAGACGCATAACTCACCATATAAACTATGCAATAAAGTATGTAGAAAAGTTGAAACTGAAAATGGCCGAATACTAATACGTTCAATGTTTTGGCATAGCTTGATTGGCTAATGATGGAAATCTTAGGGAAACACACACTAATCCCAGGCCATTTGCGGTCTCTTATTCATTTCAAAGTTCAAACCGACGTGAAAAATCGTGTTACCTCTTGTATTTGAGTTAATTACAGTCTGACTTTCAGATCGGTAATCTCACAAAGATATGTTGCTGTCATAATGTCGTAAAGGTCAGTTCGAGTCATGTTGTAAAGTTACTCAAATAAGTCACAGTCCTAGGTGTCCTGGAGGTCAGTACGAGTCATGTTGGAAAGTTATTCAGATAAGTCCCAATCCTAAGTGTTATGAAGGCCAGACGAGACATCGTGTAGAATTAGACAGATAAGTCACAGACCTACGTGTTGTGAAGGCCAAACGAGACATCGTGTAGAGTTAGACAGATAAGTCCCAGTCCCAGGAGTTATGAAAGCCAGACGAGACATCGTGTACAGTTAGACAGATAGGTCACAGTCCTAGGTGTAGTGAAAGCTAAACGAAAAATGGTGTAGAGTTAGACAAATAGGTCACAGTTTTAGGTGTTGTGAAAAACTAATTGCTTATAGCGTGAAAAGTAACTTTATTTTAAGCAGGAATTCATTTTATGTTATTGTTTAAATGTATATTTGAGTACAAACATGTGACATGCTAAATGACAAATTTATTAATATTCCTATTTGGTATCGTGTTAAGCCACTTTTACTACAATATTAATCGCATAATTATGGGACTGAATTCACCAAATCACATAAATCGCTTATTTTACTGTATCTTATTCTTCAAGGACCCATGATTCATTGCGAAATTTAGTTTTCTTCTAAATATATTCATGTGGGTTTGGATTTAGGAATTATTCTGACTAAGATACCTGGTGTGACTAAGAACGGTGACTGGGGTACCATGTGTGACTGTGATGAATAAGAAAGATGACTAAGGTAGCTGATGAGACTGTGTTGATTAAGAAGTATGACTAGGGTAGCTATTGTGACTGTATTCAGTAAGAAGGGTGACTAGGGTAGCTGGTGTGACTGTGTTGATTAAGAAGGATGAATAGAATAGCTGGTGTGACTGTGTTGAGTAAGAAGGATGACTAGGATGGCTGATGTGACTGTGTTGATTAAGAAGGATGACTGAGGTAGCTGGTGTGACTGTGTTGAGTAAGATGGATGAATAGGGTGACTGACGTGACTGTGTTAATTAAGAAGGATGACTAGGGTGGCTTGTGTGACTGTGTTGAGTAAGAAGGATGACTAAGGTAGCTGGTGTGACTATGTTGATTAAAAAGGATGACTAGGGTGGCTGGTGTGACTGTGTTGAGTAAAGAGGATGAATAGGATGACTGGCGTGACTGTTGATAAAGAAGGATGACTAGGGTGACTAACAAGACTGTGTTGATTAAGAAGGATGACCAGGGTAGCTGGTGTGACTGTGTTGATTAAAAAGGATGATTGGAGTAGGTGGTGTGACTGTATTGAGTGAGACGGATGACTGAGGTACTGGTGTGGCTGTGCTGATTACGAAGGATGTGTAGGGTGACTGGTATGGCTGTGTTGATTAAGAATGATGACGAGAGTAGCTGGTCTGACTGTGTTGATTAAGAAGGACGACTAGGGTAAATGGTGTGACTGTGTTGATTAAGAAGGATGACTAGGATGGCCGGTATGACTGTGTTGATTAAGAAGGATGACCAGGGTAGCTGGTGTGACTGTGTTGATTAAGAAGGATGATTGGAGTAGGTGATGTGACTGTATTGAGTGAGACGGATGACTGAGGTAGCTGGTGTGGCTGTGTTGAATAAGGAGGATAAATAGGATGACTGGCGTGACTCTATTGATTAAGAAGGATGATTAGGGTGACTGGCATTGCTGTGTTGATTAAGAAGGATGACTAGGGTGACTGGCGTTACTGTGCTGGTTAAGAATGATGACTAAGGTAGCTGTTTTGACTGTGTTGAGTAAAGAGGATGAAAAGGGTGACTGGCGTGACTGTGTTGATTAAGAAGGATGACTAAGGTAGCTGGTGTGACTGTTTTGAGTAAGAAAGATGACTGAGGTAGCTGGTGTGACTGTGTTGAGTAAAAAAGATGACTAATGTAGCTGGTGTGACTGTGTTGATTAAGAAGGATGACTACGGTACTCATTGTGACTTTGTTGGCGATACATGATGACAAGCGTACCCTGTGTGACTGTGCTAACTAATAAAGTGAATAGGTTCTCCAGTGTGACTGTGTTGACGAAGGAAGATCACGATGTTCCAGGTGGTATGATATTTATCCAAGAGGAGCCCTTCTTCTTTACACAGAATGTGCATCTTTATAAGATGAAATAAAATAAACCATAAAAAGTGTTTAGGTATATTGTGAATATTATTTATCTTCTAAAATATTTATTTGTTTGTAGTTTATCAGAAAGCTATAAAATGGGCTATCTCTGCTCTGTCCATCACGCATATCTAGAGATAAGAGTGAAAGGACCCAAATACTTCAAGGAAAATATGTCACACCAATACATCATTGGGTATACTGTACCAACACATGATAGTGTATGCTTCACCAAGACATCATTGTGTATACTTCAACAATACATCATTGTGTTCACTTCACCAATACATCATTGTGTTTACTTCACAAATACATCATTGTGTACACTTCACCAACACATCATTGTGCATACTTCATTAATACATCATTGGGTATACTCTACCAATACATCATAGTGTATACTTCATTAATACATCGTATTGTATACTTCACCAATACATCATAGTGTACACTTCACCCATACATCTTTGTATATACTTCATCAATACATCATTGTGTATACTTTACCAATACATCATTGTGTATACTTTATCAATACATCATTGTGTATACTTAACCAATACATCAGAGTCTATACTTCACCAATACGTCATTGTGTATACTTCTCTAATACATCATTATGTGTATTTCACAATAACCTGTATTACACCACGGACGATTGTTCAGCTCTGTACAACCATTATATATACATGCAAGAAATGCTGTTAACACAGTATTGTAAAATCATGTCATCCACACAATAGTATGAGTTATATTAAACACTCGTGATATTCTGGCTCTCAGATATAAAACCCTGGTTACATTCTGGTTATCAGATACAAAACACTAGTGACATTCTGTCTATTAGATATAAAACACTGGTGACATGCTGTCTATTAGATATAAAATACTGGTGACATTCTGTCTATTAAATATAAAACACTGGTGAAATTCTGTCTATTAGATATAAAACACTGGTGACATTCTGTATATTAGATACAAAACACTGGTGACATTCTGTCTATTAGATATAAAACACTGGTGACATTCTGTATATTAGATACAAAACACTGGTGACATTCTGTCTATTAGATACGAAACACTGGTGACACTCTGTCCATTAGATATAAAACACTGGTGTCATTCTGTCTATTAGATATAAAACACTGGTGTCATTCTGTCTATTAGATATAAAACACTGGTGACATTCTATTTATTAGATATAAAACACTGGTGACATTCTGTCTATTAGATATAAAACACTGGTGACATGCTGTCTATTAGATATAAAATACTGGTGACATTCTGTATATTAGATATAAAACACTGGTGAAATTCTGTCTATTAGATATAAAACACTGGTGACATTCTGTCTATTATATATAAAACACTGGTGGCATTCTGTCTATTAGATATAAAATACTGGTGACATTCTGTCTATTAAATACAAAACACTGGTGACATTCTATTTATTAGATACAAAACACTGGTGACATTCTGTCTATTAGATATAAAACACTGGTGAAATTCTGTCTATTAGATATAAAACACTGGTGACATTCTGTCTATTATATACAAAACACTGGTGGCATTCTGTCTATTAGATATAAAATACTGGTGACATTCTGTCTATTAGATACAAAACACTGGTGAAATTCTATTTATTAGATATAAAACACTGGTGACATTCTATTTATTAGATATAAAACACTGGTGACATTATATTTATTAGATATAAAACACTGGTGACATTCTGTCTATTATATAAAAAACACTGGTGGCATTCTGTCTATCAGATATGAAACACTGATGAGAAACAACAAGTTGCTGGTAAATGCACCTTATAAGTAGCATGCTAGTCTGTATACCAGTGGATAAATTACTGTGAAACACAAAAGTATGGACGTGAAAATGATAAGAAACGAAATATGTGATAAATGGTTAGTTGATATCATATTTATTTATTACGTTTTAGAGTTAAGTGTCATGACCACAACAGTCTGCAAACTGTGAGGGACTGTGGTATTAGGGTTGTTGTCCCCACAACTACATCCTTACTCTTGTTTTTAGTTAAGATGATTACGTCTGGAATATAGAATATCCTTAGTGTTCCTAAGTTGCAGAAACGTATCTTTAAGTCAGCATCACTTTTGTATATGTGATATAATTTTATTTTGCTTTGTTACATTTTTGCTGACACGTCACGTGTCTATTGACGCTTACATGTATAATAAAATCAAGTTCTGTATTTGGTTATATCTTAAGTCTTAACCAATGTCTGGCAAACTGACCAAAATAAGACAAGATTTGTGTCTCTTTAGGGATTTGAAATGAAGTCGATGCTCTGCAAATATATATGCTTGTGTGTTGACAGCGAGTACCCTAAAGTGGCCAATAACTATAGAATTATGTATTGATTAATAATAATAAAGCATTTCACTGACTTAAAAGATTTGGTGAAACTTTCATAAACAAGATAGGAAACGCAAAAAAGAACTTCTTATGGTACCACGAGGCACACGTGCAAGAACTGATTCCTGAATCAAATTAGTTAAACGTGTGTACAGAAAGGCGGGAAATGAGTGACGAGAATGAATGTATGTGATCAGTGTAACGTGTGGCAACAAAGTGCATGTTAAGTGTGAGGATGTAACACTGAAATGTGTTGCAGCTAAAAAGCTATGAGAAATGAAGGTAAATTTGAATATAATAAAGTTGAAATTAATTCTAATTCCATATCTATTTAAACCTAGCCAGCAAAACTACAGTTTATTACAACTTAACAAGTCAGTCATGTTTGTAAAATTTAGAAGTAAAATTAATCCTCTATTTAGCTCAACGAAACTATAGCCTGTTAGAACTTAACAAGTCATGCTTGGAAGATATAAAAGTAAAGCTAATCCCCCATTTAGGTCAACAAAACCACAACCCTTTGCTTCCTTAATATTAGATCCCAACAAATGAAGCTCTAATACATATCTGTTATAACCACGCAAAGCTTCAAATTTTGGACAAACACGAAAATACTGTAGCTAGTTAGCTACACTACACTAATCAGGAAAACTTTCACACCACTGAACATATGACTAAATGTCATCCAACATACATTAAAAACATTCTGCATGGAAACTTCAATTTCAGATTTCGTAACATCCAAAATAGAATTTAAAAAGTCTTGCAAAACTCAAAATGCATCATAATAAATAACATAACGCATGATATAGTTAGGATATACTACAAGTTATCAACATATATCGTGAATGATAACCTTTAGAAAGCAGAAATATAGCAATGAAAGTAAAATGGCGTAAAACGAATTCAAGACTGATTGTTTAAAGACGAAAATTGAAACTCACAACAATATTTAAAACTAAGATGCATTACTACACCTACGAACAAAGTAAAATAAACAGAGTAACCTTCAGATATTTCGTTATATTAAAACCCAAATTTCGTTTCGCTGACTAAACTTAATAAAACTTGGTTCGCAGTTGTAAGCTAAATGAAAGTAGCCAAGGAAGTTAACGAAACACAAATAGTACTAGAGAGGAAGAAGAGATTAGTCTTGAAATAACACAAAATAGTAAAATCAGTGCAACCAAATACCATTTCAGCATTAAAACTGACTGCTTATTGAGCTAAAATTCGGGGTTCGATACCTGTGGTTGGCAGAACACAAATACCCCAAATATATTCTTAAACGTGTCAAGTGAGCACGTGTAAACATTTAAAAAGCCAACAGTTTGAGAACTGTGTGTTTAGGTATTAAATATTTTGGTTTATTAAATATGTTTTTGTCATTAGACAATGTAACAACCATTCACTGTATGCAAACAGAAAGTACCCATTGTTATTTCTAACTTTCGAAAGCTGAAAACAAAATATACAAGTATTTCAAAACATTGTAGTGGCTAAACATATTTTATAAGGCGAATAATTTTTTTGATATTAATATATTAACTTCAAGAACAGCATGGTGCGTCTGAAAACTTAAAACGTTAAAAACCAAGCTTCGTTACTCGTGGTGAACACACCAGAGACAGCACAATGTGCAGCTTTGTGCTTACCCTCAAATAAACAGAAAACTTTATAACACAAGTCAATAGACTGTAACCCAAAAACTTGTGGAAGGTGAACGTTTCTTCTTCAGTGGAAAACCTCTGGACAATAACGAAAGCATATTCTAATAAACTCGTTCACAACACGTGTTTCAACGTTTTATAACTCACTGTATGATGTATATTGTAATGTATATAACCCGTAATTTTGAAAGGTTCTGTCAATCAGTATTTGTCTATTAGAGTTTATATGAACCTCACAATTAGCCGATAATGTCTTGAATATCTTCCAATCTTATTCACAATGTTAATAAATAATGTCAACAATTAAAAAGACAAGAACCATCATCCGCAACAATATCTTCTAGTCCGAGTGACGTTTCGTAAACAGACCAATCAGTGATAGAATAATATTAACTTTTGATCAGACCAAGTTACCTAACGGTTCAGGACTAAAGTTGTTTACAAAGTAACGAGTTTAATTAATTAAATATAATATTACTCATCATGATAATAATACGTAGTAGGTGCAGGTCTAAATCTTCGGGTCGCAGAGTCAAACTTCATTACCGAAAATGATTGTCTCTACAGTTGCGAGGACCTCATAAGTGAAAATCAATACTACGATTCAATTAGTTGGCGATGAATGGGGTTGGGTAGCTGCTTACCCTCTAGGCTGTCACGACCAAATTGTGGAGAGTTAAAGTAGATAACTTTAAACAGACAAACCCTCGCTAACACCTGATGCGATTCGGTCAGTCCACGCGATTGTTTGTTATATCAAATATTTTTACCAATGCTCTATGTCCACATTGTTTGTTATATCAAAAATTCTGACCAACGCTCTATGTCCACATTATTTGCTATATCAAACATTCTTACCAGTGCTCTATGTCCACATTGTTTGTTATATCAAATATTCTTACCAATGCTCTATGTCCACATTGTTTGTTATATCAAATATTCTGACCAACGCTCTATGTCCACGTTGTTTGTTATATCAAATATTTTGACCAACGCTCTATGTCCACATTGTTTGTTATATCAAATATTCTGACCAATGCTTTATGTCCACATTGTTTACTATATCTAATATTCTTACCAATGCTCTATGTCCACACTGTTTGTTATATCTAATATTCTTACCAACGCCCTATGTCCACACTGTTTCCTATATCTAATATTCTGACCAATGCTCTATGTCCACATTGTTTACTATATCTAATATTCTTACTAATCCTCTATGTCCACACTGTTTCTTATATCAAATATTCTGACCAACGCTCTTTGTTCACATTGTTTGTCATATCTAATATTCTGATCAATGCTCTATGTCCACGTTGTTTGTTATATCTAATATTCTTACCAACGCCCTATGTCCACACTGTTTACTATATCTAATATTCTGACCAATGCTCTATGTCCACATTGTTTACTATATCTAATATTCTTACTAATTATCTATGTCCACACTGTTTCTTATATCAAATATTCTGACCAACGCTCTTTGTTCACATTGTTTGTTATATCTAATATTCTTACCAACGCTCTATGTCCACACTGTTTACTATATCTAATATTCTGACCAATGCTCTATGTCCACACTGTTTGTTATATCTAATATTCTTACCAACGCTCTATGTCCACACTGTTTACTATATCTAATATTCTGACCAATGCTCTATGTCCACACTGTTTGTTATATCTAATATTCTGACCAATGCTCTTTGTTCACATTGTTTGTTATATCTAATATTCTTACTAATCCTCTATGTCCACACTGTTTCTTATATCAAATATTCTGACCAACGCTCTTTGTTCACATTGTTTGTCATATCTAATATTCTGATCAATGCTCTATGTCCACGTTGTTTGTTATATCTAATATTCTTACCAACGCCCTATGTCCACACTGTTTACTATATCTAATATTCTGACCAATGCTCTATGTCCACATTGTTTACTATATCTAATATTCTTACTAATTATCTATGTCCACACTGTTTCTTATATCAAATATTCTGACCAACGCTCTTTGTTCACATTGTTTGTTATATCTAATATTCTTACCAACGCTCTATGTCCACACTGTTTACTATATCTAATATTCTGACCAATGCTCTATGTCCACACTGTTTGTTATATCTAATATTCTGACCAATGCTCTTTGTCCACACTGTTTGTTATATCTAATATTCTGACCAATGCTCTATGTCCACACTGTTTGTTATATCTAATATTCTGACCAATGCTCTATGTCCACACTGTTTGTTATATCTAATATTCTGACCAATGCTCTATGTCCACACTGTTTGTCATATCTAATATTCTGATCAATGCTCTATGTCCACACTGTTTACTATATCTAATATTCTGACCAATGCTCTTTGTTCACATTGTTTGTCATATCTAATATTCTGATCAATGCTCTATGTCCACACTGTTTGTTATATCTAAAATTCTGACCAATGCTCTATGTCCACGTTGTTTGTTATATCTAATATTCTTACCAACGCTCTATGTCCACACTGTTTACTATATCTAATATTCTGACCAATGCTCTATGTCCACACTGTTTGTTATATCTAATATTCTTACCAACGCTCTATGTCCACACTGTTTACTATATCTAATATTCTTACTAATCCTCTATGTCCACACTGTTTGTTATATCAAATATTCTGACCAACGCTTTTTGTTCACATTGTTTGTTATATCTAATATTCTGACCAATGCTCTATGTCCACACTGTTTGTCATATCTAATATTCTGATCAATGCTCTATGTCCACACTGTTTACTATATCTAATATTCTGACCAACGCTCTTTGTTCACATTGTTTGTCATATCTAATATTCTGATCAATGCTCTATGTCCACACTGTTTGTTATATCTAATATTCTGACCAATGCTCTATGTCCACACTGTTTGTTATATCTAATATTCTGATCAATGCTCTATGTCCACGTTGTTTGTTATATCTAATATTCTTACCAACGCTCTATGTCCACACTGTTTACTATATCTAATATTCTGACCAATGCTCTATGTCCACACTGTTTGTCATATCTAATATTCTGACCAATGCTCTATGTCCACGTTGTTTGTTATATGTAATATTCTTACCAACGCTCTATGTCCACACTGTTTACTATATCTAATATTCTGAGCAATGCTCTATGTCCACACTGTTTGTTATATCTAATATTCTTACCAACGCTCTATGTCCACACTGTTTACTATATCTAATATTCTGACCAATGATCTATGTCCACACTGTTTACTATATCTAATATTCTGACCAATGCTCTATGTCCACATTGTTTTCAGGCCTAAGAGCCTTGCTGATGCTTCCCAATCTTCGTGAAACGTTCTTTGTTTTGAATTAACCACAAAGCTATACAATTGGTTATCTGTGTTCTGCCCACCACGGGTATAGAAAACCGGATTTTAGCGTTGTAAGTTCGCAGACATATCATCAAGCCATTGGGAGGCTTCGTGAAACTTTCAAAATAATGATGATTTGAACGAGAAAACAAGAATACAACAAACTGTAACAACCTCCAATCTTGAGAAATATGATGAGGTTTACAGCAAACGATACAGTAAAACTGAATTGTTAGTGCACTGCCATATTTAGCTTCATAGTTTATTGTAAACGAGGTTTGAAGTACTTTTTAATAGCATCTGCAATAATCCTACTGGACAACTTAAAAACTATAAAAACCTATGAAGTTCAAAAGAATACAATAATTACGTATCATGATATCTGCTAAGGTGATGCTCGACTCAAATTGGTAAATTTCAGGTTCGAATCCCTGTTCCATCAAACATGCTCGTCCTTTGAGCCTTTGATGCGTTATTATGTGATAATCAAATAAACTCTTCATGATGACGAGAAGCCTTCCCTCTTGCTTTGCGTTGCTAAATTAGCGAGGGCTAGTGCACATCGCCCTTGTTTAGCTTTGCGCGAAAATTCCAAACAAAACAAACTGTAATGACTACTAAATAAAACAAATATTTGAAACGAATTGTATTTCATAGCCTACTCTACAGAGCTAAAGTTTAAGCATTTGTAAATATAAATATTCTTAACCACTCATTCAAGTGAAAAAAATTACTTTTATTCGGAAAGTTATTTTAATAAAATATTAGTGACACCACCGTAATAAAAACAGTTTGACAGTTGGCTCTAAAAGCAAACCCTATGTATGTACATACACATTACGTTTATGTGTAGATGATTGTGTGCATGTGTGTACAGATAAATTACGTTTATGTGCAGATGATTGTGTGCATGTGTGTACAGATACATTACGTTTATGTGTAGATGATTGTGTGCATGTATGTACATATACATTACGTTTATGTGCACATGATTGTGTGTATTATGTACATATACATTACGTTTATGTGCAGATGATTGTGTGCATGTGTGTACAGATACATTACGTTTATGTGTAGATGATTGTGTGCGTGTACATATACATTACGTTTATGTGCACATGATTGTGTGTATGTATGTACATATACATTTCGTTTATGTGTAGATGATTGTGTGCATGTATGTACATACACATTACGTTTATGTGTAGATGATTGTGTGCATGTATGTACATACACATTACGTTTATGTGTAGATGATTGTGTGTGTGTATGTACATATACATTACGTTTATGTGTAGATGATTGTGTGCATGTATGTACATACACATTACGTTTATGTGTATAATTTCTCATTGATCAAGATGAAATTACTGACTTATACTTGTTGTTTTTCTAGCCAAAGACGTCTTGGGATTCCGAGCAGTCCAAATGAATGAAACTGACCAAGCTAGAGCATGTGTCAACTTCACTGTTGGTAACTCAGAAACGAAAGAGTTTTATTCACCGAATTATCCACGAAAATATCCAAATAACACTGTCTGTATTAAGGAAATAACAGGTGTGTGTTTAAAATAAGATTACACAGGAGAATTATCATAAACAATTTGTGTGAATAAAAACCACGGCATATCATATAAACTGGATATTATACGAAAGAAAGCGTCGAATTAACTGTTTTCATAATCAGTCACGCACACTCACCTTATATTACAAAAAGACATTGTTGAACAATACTGTTACAATTAATCACTAAATGTAGCCAGTATATTGCGTACATGGAGTTGTTGAAAATAAATATCACTGTATATTAAATAAAAATAAAAATGTTGTGTACAGAAAAACCTAAACCTAAACCTAAACCTTACGTTGAGATGAATAAATGTTGAAACTAGTTAGCTGTTATATAGATAAATAATTGTAAACAGTTGAAGGTAACTGTTATAAATAACAGTAGCAGAATTAACTTACATACTTCTGTTCACTGAAGCAAGCAATAGACACAAACGACACATTATCTATCAAATGAATGTTCGATATATTTGTCTGCCACATAAACTGTATAGTACATAAAACATTTCTAGCCCTCACAAGCGCAGTAGTTTTAAATGGCATAAAACAAACAATGAACGTGCCCCCAGTGGTTCAGCGGTATGTCTGCGGATTTACACGCTAAAATCTGGGTTTTGATACCCGTGGTGGGCAGAGCACCGATAGCCCATTGTGTAGCTTTGTGCTTAATTCAAAACAACAACAATGAACGTAGCTGCCCTTTCATGACATAGTACGTAGTTGTAAACAATTAATTTCGTGAAAATTATGCGTTAAACAATAGATATAAATAATAAACTCTTTATTTTATAATAGAGTATTTTTCTTGCGAAGATGCGTAGGTGGCACCACTAATACTTAGGAAAACAACTTATTCAGCGCCTTTCGTTTGGAAGACGAGTTTGCTCTCATATATACTCTTCAGAAAAAGAAACGCAAAAGGGATATTTGTTTTATTTTAAAGAGAAATATATGTAATAACGTTACAAGCTCAGAATATGTGATGTTACACGTGTTAAGGCACTGATTGTCAGACCAAAATGACAATAAAAGTTGTGCACTTTGAAAACGAAGGAAAACATCGGATTTTTCGCCAAAACGCATTCGTGTACAATAAATTTGTTTGAGAGATCTGCATGTTCTGCAAGTGCAACATGTGCAAAATCCCTATAAAAGTGACGGGTTCTCGGTTTCCATAGCTCAGTGTTAAGCCACCGATACGCAATACAGTTACGCCAAGACTGAGTGAAGCACAACGCAACAACGCCATTGGTCGTTTGAAATCAGGCGAATCTCGATCAGATGTTACCAGAGCTGTGAATGTCCACCCAAGCACCATCACAAGGCTATGGAATCGTCACCAACAACATGGATCAACTCGTGGACGGTCGTCCACGATCTGGCAGACCTCGTGTGACCACGCCCGCACAAGAACGCTACATCCGGTTACGTCACCTGCGGGATAGGAACACCACTGCAACGGCTACTGCCTCAACCATACCAGGGCTGGGTAGGATTTCCGATCAGACCGTACGCAACCGTCTACGAGATGCAGGAATCCGACCTCGACGTCCAGTCAGAGGTGTCATCCTCACCCAGCAACATCGTCAAGCACGGCTGCAGTGGACTCGGGCACATCGGATACGGCATCATCGACGATGGAGGCACGTTTGGTTCAGCGATGAATCACGTTTTATACTTCGTAGACAGGATGGAAAGACCCGTGTTTACCGTCACCGAGGTGAACGTTTTGCAGCAAACTGTGTGCAGGAAGTTGAGAGATTTGGTGGTGGCAGCGTCATGATGTGGGCTGTCATCGCCTACAATGCCAGAACAGACCTTTTGCACATTCGAGGGAATCTTACGGCTCAACGATATGTTGACAAGATTCTTACATCCCATGTGCAACCCAACATGATGAACGTCAACGACGTTTTTCAACATGACAACGCCCGTCCTCGCACAGCCCGACTCATCACTGTCTTCTTGAGACACCACAACATCAACGTTCTTACCTGGTCCTCCAGATCACCAGATTTAAACCCCATCGAACATCTTTGGGACGAGTTGGACCGACGTCTGCAACGGCGACAACCTCAACCGCAGACTCTACCTCAGCTTGAAGCAAATTTGCAGGCTGAGTGGACAGCCATTCCACAAGATGTGATTCGTCATCTCATCGCTTCCATGGGCAGGAGATGCCAAACAGTTATTGATGCTCACGGGGAGCATACTCGTTATGGACGTTGAGTGACGTTAAACTTCAACTAGTGAGCGTGGACTTCGCCTTTGCAGACTTTGGATGTTCAGCGGTGAATGTGCAAAGTTTCACACATGTCATACAGAACTTCCCAGAATAAACTTGTTAACAATTCGTCTCAAGTTTTGCCTTTTGCGTTTCTTTTCTCGAAGAGTATATATTCATATTATTAAATCTCCCTTGGGAGAGTGAAGAACTCACTAACATGATGAATAGTTTCACAAATCCTACATCAAGGCTCCTCATATTTTTGTTGTGTTGGCGACCCATCGAAGTACTTGTAAATTTGTCATTAAACTCCTAATTCTTGGAATATGGATGATAAATAAAACTTCAATATACAATCAAGTTTTATTCACCATAATACAATATAATATTCGATCTCTACTAAATGTAGTGTTGTAAGTTTTTGTAAGCCAAAGTTAGTTTAGGAGCCATTATCAACCCCTAGGTATTTATTTATTCTCTACCATGTTCAGCTTTACCTACCGAGGGGCGGTTCATATCGACTGTTATATATGTTTACTCTTCACAGTTTTACCAACTATTTAATATCAAATTAAATTAGATTACATCAATTTAATAAAAATACCTTGACCTCTCAATCAATTAATATGTTATTCAGTTACTTGTAATCGATTATATTACTATGTTATTCAGTTATTTGTAATCGACTATATTACTATGTTACTCAGTTACTTGTAATCGATTATATTACAATGTTATTCAGTTACTTGTAATCGATTATATTACAATGTTATTCAGTTATTTGTAATCGACTATATTACTATGTTACTCAGTTGCTTGTAATCGATTATATTACAATGTTATTCAGTTACTTATAATCTGTGATACTGTTCCAAATTTACATACATGCACACTTACATTCCTGAAATGTGTCACATAAGAATATCAACATACAGTAATGCTACCTAGGAATTATTGATTTGTTTATAAGATCAACGAATATTTCACACATACATGAATTACAAGTGAATATTATAAGTTTGATATGTTCTACATGAGAAGTTGACGAAACTCAGTTTACTAAATAATTGCGGTTTTCAAGCTTATTAGATGTTTGTTTTTTCTTTTGTCTGTTGCACAGTTATTCGGTATTTCGACATTTTTAACATTATATATATTCTAGCGTAAGCTCATATTATCTTAATAGTTTGGTTTTGGTAAATAATATTAACATTTTTCTTACTCGAGGGAACATCCTTCCATCGATCAATTCTAATTTAAGTGCTCCTACATTCAGAATAAAACATTTATTCGTTGCAGTCAGAGTTTGTTTTCATTACGTTTCTTGGGGACATTACAGAAGTTTATCGTGTATTTTTATTAGCTCCCTACGGGTATTGTATTGAATTAGACTTTCGAGACACCTTCCACTTGGAGGAAGCCAACAATTGCCAATACGACTTTCTAGAAATTAGAGACGGCCCCTACGGATATTCTGACCTGATCGGACGATTCTGCGGAGCATCCTTTCCACCACTGCTCAGATCGAGTGACCGCCACCTATGGTTGAAGTTTTCATCCGATGATAGTATAGAGTATCTAGGATTCAGAGCAGTGTACAAGTTTGTCTCAATTAAAGGTATGTGTTGTTATTAAGTCAAACCAGAGCCAGTTAGTGAGGACTGTTTAGTTCGTTAGTTTATCATCAAAACCTACGCTCAAATATGACAAAAAATGTGCAACAAATATATGTACCTTATGTGACACGACTTATAATATTTAATATGTACCTTATGTGAAACGACTTATGATATTTAATTTGTACCTTATGTGACACACCTTATGATATTTAATATGTACCTTATGTGAAACGACTTATGATATTTAATTTGTATCTTATGTGACACACCTTGTGATATTTAATATGTACCTTATGTGACACGACTTATAATATTTAATATGTACGTTATGTGAAACGACTTATGATATTTAATTTGTACCTTATGTGACGCGACTTATGATATTTAATATGTACCTTATGTGACATGACTTATGATATTTAATTTGTACCTTATGTGACGCGACTTATGATATTTAATATGTACCTTATGCGACACGACTTATAATATTTAATATGTACGTTATGTGACACGACTTATGATATTTAATTTGTACCTTATGTGACGCGACTTATGATATTTAATATGTACCTTATGCGACACAACTTATAATATTTAATATGTACGTTATGTGACACGACTTATGATATTTAATTTGTACGTTATGTGACACGACTTATGATATTTAATTTGTACGTTATGTGACGCGACTTATGATATTTAATACCACGTGCTTCACAAGCATAATAATTAAATAAAAATCTAATAATTCTGCCTAATGCCATAAACTGACGTTCTTTAATTATTCAATTAATTAATAATATAAGTACACATCAAAGCTGTTTGAGTAATATCAGTTTCATGTAATTCTCTAACGGTTTATATTTCTAATGAACAATGTCCCCAGCTGGGTCAGCGGTAAGTTTACTGTGCTAATATCCGGCACTTATTTTCTGCAGTGGACACAAAAGATATACTAATGTGAGTTTGCTCTGAAACAAATGTCACAAACAAGTAACGAACCATATACCAACCTTTAATTATCGGGAAAAACGGCGAATATATTTTTAAACCAAAAGGTCCGCAGGACAGTAAAAGTTGCGTTACTTTTAGTTATCTTTAAATATCTATAAGGTACAGGAAGTTCTCGAGTTACACGATTCGTTTTACGAGTTTTTGGATCAACACAATCAATGGAATGACGTCATTTCTCGCTTTACACGCTTGCGAATTTGGAATAACGTAATTTTCGAGCGATTTCTCTGTTGTAGCGATATAAATAAAAGCATTTTCTCACGATGTCCTTGAAGGTCAAGCCAATGCAGACGATATTATTACAATAACAGCAGGGTTAACGCGACGCACGACAGTTGAAGTGACGTCACAATGAAAATAACATTACGGGCATCTATGCACTAGCCAGACGGCTGCAGAGTCCGTTTGGTATTAAAATCAATTTATCATGCTCACACTGGGATTGATGCATACTGTAGATACACTATGTTGACTGCGGGCGACACATGTAACACTGTACAGAAAATAGACACTTTGAGACACGATGAGACGGAGATCAGAAGTTCACGATATTACGCCAGGATCACACATCGCACGCCTTAACAAGCTTGGCCATGCCGGGCCTTTTCGATAATTTCGAAGGCTTTTGACACGTTTTTCCACTGTCACTCTTAAGACTACATTAGTCATTCCCACTAGGATTGCACGCATCGTGTATACACAGTGAGAAACAGTGTATGATTTACGTCACTAATTACTGGAATGTAAGTCGAGAACTGTCTGTAATTATCAGTGAAACAGTTCTACGTTGGGGAACTGGGAAACATAACTTCAAGAGACGAAGTGATTTGAAACAAATATTGTACACAAAAGCAAACCCGACTTACCAAATATTTCTTGTAGAACGTGACGAAACTTTAAAATAGTTTATTTGTTTGTAGCTAAGCACAAAGCTGCACAAACACTCTACAAACCACAAGTATCGAAACTCGGTTTCTGGCTTTGTAAGTCCTCAGACGTACCACTGTGGGGGGCTTTAAAATAATAATTAATTTATCTATGAAACTTTATATCTATCACATCTCTATTTTAAAGATTAAGAGAAATCTGTAGAAATAACTGCATGATTCTACTATAACGAACGTTAACATATTTTATATTACTATAACGAATGTTGACATATGTTATTACACTACTATAACAAATGTTGACTTATGTTATTACACTAATATAATGAATGTTGACATATGTTATTACACTAATATAATGAATGTTAACACGTGTTATTATTTTAATATAACGAATGTTAACATGTGTTAACTTGTTATCGATTTCTTTTCCAGATTTTGTTCGTCCTCCCTCAGATGGTAAGTTTTTCGTTACTTTATTCACTGTAACAACATAATTGTTTTCCAAATGTTATGAAAGATTCAACAATAGGTCTGATTAGCGTTGTAAACGTTTGTATTCCAACGTAATTATTCAAATACAAATGTTTGTTTGCATAAACCGCTTTATTTTCGAATTTTAATAACACTATGTAACGAAACGTTTACTTTTTCTTGTATCTGAACAGAAAGAGTTATTTCCCAATTACTTGTACCTAAAGTAAATGGAAAAGACCTACTTTTCTCTTCAAACTTTGCTTTTGTGACCTGGGTAATAAAATTTTCAAAGTTACCTATTTCCAGAACATTCCAGGTAGACGCAGTGCTGAGTAGCTGATAGAGAATTTTCTAGAACTTTCCATAGTAATATATATACAGGAACTCACCACTCACTACTTCATTTTAGTTTTAGCTGTCTAAGTGGACACATAGACCTATCAGAGATGGTATGAAGAAGCTATAAGCATTCTCCAGACACATTCACCAATGTATGTGGCTAATTTATCAAGAAAAGAGCGAAAAAGTACTTTATTACAACATATGTTAAAATTTGTGAAACCTACAAGGCATATTTCTGCATGCCTGTCGGGGATCAAGATAAACCCTGGGCACCTCATGTTACCTGCGAGCATTGCAAAAACCACTGGAAGGTAAGATAGATAGTTTTTGCTTGTATGAATAACAATATTTTATATTGTACAAATTTTAGACCTTTTAAAATTTAAATACCTTTCGGTGAACCTCAAAGAGGAATACAACAGCGTCAAGACCTTGCTAGCAGTCTTAAAGTATGACGAGTGTAGCTGGGAGGTTATCGGAAACATCAAAATGGTGACATTCCTGATGGGTCTCCAAGTATGCTTTACCAATTTTCTCTGTTATCTTTACTTTTGAGACAGCAGGGACTCCGCAGCGCAATACAACAGAAAGCACTGACCACAACAGATCCGAGTTCTTTGTGGAGAGGCACAATGTCAAGTGTGAGCCATTAGTGGACCTCCAGAAAGTGTTGTTCCTACCATTGGATATAAAGTTGGATCTTACAAAACAGTTTGTCACAGCTCTTGATAAGGAGTCTGCAGCCTTCAAGTACCTTCGAGACTTCTTCCCTAAGTTGTTTGAGGCAAAAGTTAAACCTGGTGTCTTCGTTGGACCACAAATAAAGAAGATCCTGGATGGCACAGAATTCCTCAAGAAGCTCAGTAGGAATGAAAAACTCTTGGGGCAGCTTTGTTGCAGTGGTTCGGGGCTTCTTGGACAATTACAAGGCCGAAATTTATGTGGAACTGGTTGAGGTTCTAGTAAAGAACTACGGAAAAATGGATTTGCAGGACGTCCCTGAAAGTCCATATCCTTGACGCTCATCTTAATAAATTCAGTGAAAAAATGGAAGCAAGGCGAACGCTTCCATCAAGATATACTGGACTTTAATGCCGCTACCAAGGAAAAATGTGCAAATTTGCCCGTTTTTACACAGAAAATAGGTTAAATTTTAAATTTCATTATCCAGGTCACAAAAGCAAAGTTTGAAGGGAATAATGGTCATTTTCTGTACTTTTACAACAAAAGCTATTAAGAAACAACACATACTATCCAGGAACAAAATGTGTGTTGCATAGTGTTATTTGTGTTACATGGTGTTAAATTGTTATAAAACGTTTATGAACTTCTTTTTCCCCACCTATACTTTTCATCCTATAATCACGACCTCTGTCGGATAATCTAGAAAATTTGTTCGTATCTCAATCTTACTTAGGATTTATTTTTAAATTTAAGACTCAACCGTTTGTTTGGTGATAAAAGTAAAACGCGAATTAAACTGATAGAAATTAGGAATAGTTAAAAACTGTAAGAATGTAATATCCATAACACAATCGATTAAAAACATATTCATAGAAATGAGGCCTAGTTAAAAACTACAATATTTTAACTATCCCACAACGTTATTGTTTAAAACTGTCTTCAGTTAAATGAAATACGTATTAAACTATTTATTTATACTAAAAGTAATGTATTTTTTTCATTTCCTTTGTTCGTAGAATGTATTTTCTACAAGGGAGGATCCGATGGATTAATTAGTAACAACGACATAACAGAAAACATGTTTAACTATTCGTTAACATGGGATGTGCCTTTAGACTGCACTTGGTTTATCCAAGTATATCCGGGTTGGAAGGTAAGACTTATCCAAGTATATCCAGGTCGGAAAATAAGACTTATCCAAGTATATCCGGGTTGGAAGGTAAGACTTATTCAAGTATATCTGGGTTTGAAGGTAAGACTTATCCAAGTATATCCGGATTGGAAGGTAAGACTTCTCCAACTATATCCGAGTTGGAAGGTAAGACTTATCCAAGTGTATCCGGGTTGGAAGGTAAGATTTCTCCAACTATATCAGGGTTGGAAGGTAAGACTTATCCAAGTGTATCCGGGTTGGAAGGTAAGATTTCTCCAACTATATCCGGGTTGGGAGGTAAAACTTATCCAAATGTAAATAATAATACTTGGTAGGAACTCGGAAACTTTTAAACAACAAAATTTCAGGATAGAAAATAAAATCTTCAAAATGCAACAGAAAAAAATTTTATGCACAGAAAATTCGTTGTTTCTGTTATTATACTAACACTGACTGTCATGATATTTTATCTCGAGCAGTGCAGTGTACCAACAAATATTATACTAATACTGATTGTCATGATATTTTATCTCTAGCAGTGCAGTGTATTAACAAGTATTATACTAATACTGACTGTCATGATATTTTATCTCGAGCAGTGCAGTGTACTAACAAGTATTATACTAATACTGACTGTCACGATATTTTATCTCGAGCAGTGCAGTGTACTAACAAGTATTATACTAATACTGACTGTCATGATATTTCATCTCGAGCAGTGCAGTGTACCAACAAATATTATACTAATACTGATTGTCATGATATTTTATCTCGAGCAGTGCAGTGTACCAACAAGTATTATATCATGACTGACTGTCATGATATTTTATCTCGAGCAGTGCAGTGTACCAACAAGTATTATATCATGACTGACTGTCATGATATTTTATCTCGAGCAGTGCAGTGTACTAACAAGTTATTTTTCACATTATATTGAATTATTGTTTCTCTAGAACAGCTTTAAAACAGTACATTTTACATATTATTGCCATATATCAGAACATTTAACCAATATTGATTATTACGGACTTTTTATGGTTCTTTAAAAAGCAGTTTATAATTCTCAATGTCTACTGAACCTAAAGTTTTTAAAATACAAAACAACAAGACACAATGTACTTATCTTGAAGGTATATATAGCACTTTTAAAAAAATGTTCTAATTTGAATTAGTCTGTGTTTATCTAAGTATTTGAATCTATAAAAAATAGTTATTTAGATGTCAGATGTTTATATTTTAAAGATATACTATTACTAATTAAAGTCGGGTCCGACATGTCCAGGTGGTTAAGGCACTCGACTCGTAATCTCAGGGTCGGGGGTTCGTATCCCCGTCACACCAAACATACTCGCCTTTTCAGCCGTTGGGACGTTATGTTGTGACGATCAATCCCATTATTATTTGATAAAAGAGTTGGCTATGGGTGGTGATGATTAGCTGCCTTGCCTCTAATCTTAAACTGCTAAATTAGGGACGGTCAACACAGATATCCCTCGTATAGCTTTGAGGAAAATTTAAAATAAAAGAAAACTAATTAAAGTAATGATGAATTCTCATTAAATTTTACTTGTCAATTCCTATAACGCAAGAGACGACTTTAAGTTATCATGATACATGTTTCTAGTGTAGATTAATATGTTTAGATTCCTTCGTGGCTGACAACCAAGTAGGATTAGAAGCGTGTGGCTGCTAATTACTCTAGTTACTTAATAAAGAGAGAAGTGCGTGTTCCTCATATTGTAGTTGTAACTACGCTAGAATTAGGACAACAATGACTTAATAAAGAGAGAAGTGCGTGCTCCTCATATTGTAGTTGTAACTACGCTAGAATTAGGACAACAATGACTTAATAAAGAGAGAAGTGCGTGTTCCTCATATTGTAGTTGTAACTACGCTAGAATTAGGACAACAATGACTTAATAAAGAGAGAAGTGTGTGTTCCTGATATTGTAGTTGTAACTACGCTAGGACAACAATCAACTCCAGTTGTAAGTATACAACTTCACGGTACAATTAAAATGTACACATATTTTATAAACAATCATAATTAAATTCAAATATGTGATACGATATTTCGTAACAATTATGTGATACGATATTTCGTAACAATTATGTGATACGATATTTCATAACAATTATGTAATACGATATTACATAACAATTATGTGATACGATATTTCGTAACAATTATGTGATACGATATTACATAACAATTATGTGATACGATATTTCGTAACAATTATGTGATACGATATTTCATAACATATATGTGTTACGACATTACATAACAATTATGTGATACGATATTTCATAACAATTATGCGATACGATATTTCATAACAATTATGTGATACAATATTTCGTATCAAAACCTGGTTTTTAGCGTTATAAGTCCGCAGACATACCGCTGAGCCACTGGGGGGGAAGCAAGACCGAGCGAACATTTAAACAAAGTCAACATCGAATTCTTAATTTTGAGCTGCGCCCTCTTTTCGGTAGCAATATCTGCATTATCCTGCTCATTCATAATTTCTTCGAGAGAGCCAGCAATGTATGTTTTGAAAGTGTTCGACCTGTAATCTGTAAGTATGACTGAGACTAGTATCACAATTCATTAGGCTGTCTTTGACATTGACTTCTGCAAAGTTGAAATAAAGTTGTTTGCATCACACAACAACATGTCAATTGTGCCTCTGATTGGCATCAATAAGTGAGAAAACCTCGCGGCCGAGCTGGTCGAGTGCATCCTGGTTTATATTTCTACCTCTATTCTCGTGACAGTTTTGAAAAGCTAGACAATTACACCACTCCTTAACTGTTTTGTACTTCCCTGGATGATATTGTTTTGACTGGTTGGTATCAGTAAGATGTTGTCATTGATGCTATTTTAGAATCTTAAGTCATATTCAAACCTCTTGATAGAATCTTGGATAGGTTGCTAGTTCAGTCTCGTCTTGGAAAGATGATGTTTTGGGGATCATCTTTGGTGTGGAGATATTCAATTTGTGCTCACAGCAGCACTTTCCTACAAACTTTTGACACCAGTATTCCCGGTCGTCTTGCGAGGGTGTATCGATGTTTCCATAGGATGAGATTAATGACCATTCAACTGTATTGAATGTTTTCAACCAGTGGGAAGATGCTTGCATGTCAGTGGATTACGCTGAGTAAGGCTTCTTTGGCCAGTTTATCTTGTTCGTACCAACGTTGATATAACTGCTACAATCTGCTGGGTTTCTTGAGGAAACCATGTCAGTAAGAAGCATGATGCTACATGCATCACACAATAAACTAGACATGATCCTAACAATTCGTCTAGTGCGTTATTACCCATCAATTGTTTACTTAAGGATAGAAAGGCAGTTCTCAGTAGAAAACTGTACAAACTGTACAAACATATCTAGAAAATGTTCATTTCCTTTCTTTATATTTGGACTGAACACAAGCTATGTCGTGCAAACAAATCACTGTGGTAACACACCTTCATCTGGTATTTGGGTGCTCCAGATGTGAACTGGCTAATGAGTGTGTCCACCTTCATCGATGGATAGATCTCAGGATCTAATTTCATGTAGTTAGCAATTATTATTGTACTTTGGTCCCCAGCAGAAAACCTTATAATAAATTATGCTTCTAATGGATTGTTCACTGTTTCACTGAAATGGATACACTTAATAATAAGTTGGATGATATGGTTCAGAAACTATGTGAGATGGATGTTGGAAAACTTTGTTGTATGATACGTTATATGGCTCTGAAGAACCTCCTGGTAAAACACCAAAGTTCAGTGCTAGCTGAGCAGATGAGATGGGTCATCTTTTCAAGGAGGTACATTTCCAGGTAAACCACCGATAGGGAGAAGATTTCTAAAGTAGATTATAAGAGACATGAACATGTACGTGTCTTTGTACTGTGGTTGAACATTCAATCACGTTTCTGAATAATAGTCAGCTTAATGTTATATACTTATGTTTTAAAGTTTCCTATTTATTTCCATGTAACTTTTCTGGGAGGATGAAATGATTGAATAAAAATTACTTTGTGTGATTTAAAATGTTGACTAAGCTAGTGTCGAAGAAAAACAACATTTAATTAAATTATTTACCTAGAAATGACAGCATTGAGTTAAGCAATATAAAGATGTCCAGTAAAGTGCCATACAAAGAAGTAACATTGTTTGAAATAAAACAAATAAGTGATAGATAAAAGTAACATTGAATTAGGCAATGTAAACTAGCCCTTATGAAATTTAGAGCCATGGTAAACCAACATTGAATTTTGCAATTTAAAATAGTGTTAGCTAACATGGTTAACTGGTACTGAGTTCAGGTTATTTCTATCATTCTAACTTACTTTTGTAAATCAGTTCTTTTATGAATAACACTCCTGATATTATCCTTTGAAAAATTTCGACACAGTTTTTCAAAACAATAGAAAGGTTTAATTACAGGCAACAGTAATATAGGTCTCTAAAGTAATTACAAATAAACCTAAAAAGGCTATCGGCTTATATTCCTAATATAATGTTATACATACACTATTAGGCCCACGTAATTGATTTTACGTTTAATTTTCGGAATATCAGGCTTTAACTACTAAAATGATTACATTACAAAAAAACGACGTAAAATTACTTCAGTATAAAGCAACAGAATATATTAATGTTAAATAAGTAATACAAAGTATCCCACATCATCAAGAAAGGAAGCCATTTAGGTTTAAAAAACATATTTGTGAACCTATTTTCACTGACAGTTGTTGACGCTAAGCTTATTTAGGGTGTACTGAATTGCATGAGTTGGCAATAATCGTATTGTCCCTTTGAGAGCTAACAGGATAAAATTATCCAGAACTGCCATCTTCCATTCTTCTTTGTCATTAAGTTTTTTTATTCTTGTTTCAGATGTATTTAACTTTCCAGAAATACCAGCTTGCCCAACCTAACAACTGTTACCTAAACTACATCGATATTTATGGAGAAAGCCTCAGCGTGGACTCGAGACTTGACAGGTTTTGTGGGACAGCGACAGAACCTCAACGGTCAAACACTAACATTCTTCACGTTCGCTATTTTGCCCAATCAGAAGCCTTGGACGGTGTGTTTAAAATACTTTACACAGGATTCAGGGAATCAGGCAGGTCTTCGTTGTAATATTTGCTCCAACAATAAGAAGAATATTATTTATCTCACTTTCATTTTCTAGAAGTCGTACAAAGTATTAACTTTTTAGTAATAAGGATTCTGTGTGTTCTAGTAGTCGTAAAGAGTATTAACTTTCCAGTATTAAGATTTCTGTGTGTTCTAATAATCGCACAGAGTAAACCGTATTAACTTTCTAGTAATAAGGATTCTGTGTGTTCTAGCAGTCGTACAAAGTATTAACTTCCTAGTAATGAGGATTCTGTGTGTTCTAGCAGTCGTACGGAGTATTAACTTTCCAATAATAAGGATTGTGTGTGTTCTAGCAGTCGTACAGAGTATTAACTTCCTAGTAATAAGGATTCTGTGTGTTCTAGCAGTCGTACAGAGTATTAACTTCCTAATAATAAGGATTCTGTGTGTTCTAGCAGTCGTATGGAGTATTAACTTTCCAATAATAAGGATTCTGTGTGTTCTAGCAGTCGTACAGAGTATTAACTTCCTAGTAATAAGGATTCTGTGTGTTCTAGCAGTCGTACGGAGTATTAACTTTCCAATAATAAGGATTGTGTGTGTTATAGTAGTCGTATAGAGTAATAACTTTCTAGTAATAAGGATTCTGTGTTTTAGTAGCCGTACAAAGTATTAACTTTCTAGTAATAAGGATCCTGTGTGTTCTAGTAGCCGTACAAAGTATTAACTTTCTAGTAACAAGGATTGTGTGTGTTCTAGTAGTCGTATAGAATATTAACTATTTAGTAATCAGGATTGTGTGTGTTCTAGTAGTCATATAGATTATTAACTTTCTAGTAAAAAGGATTCTGTGTGTTCTAGTACTCGTATAGAGTAAACCTTATTAACTTTCTAGTAATGAGAATTCTGTGTGTTCTGGTAGTCGTATAGAGTATTAACTTTCTACTAGTAAGAATTTTGTGTGTTCTAGTAGTCGTATGGAGTATTAACTTTCTAGTAATAAGAATTCTGTGTGTTCTTGTAGTCGTATAGAGTAAACTGTATTAACTTTCTAGTAATAACGATTCTGTGTGTTTTAGTAGTGGTACAGAGTATTAAGTTTCTCGTAATAAGGATTCTGTGTGTTTTAGTAGTCGTACAGAGTCCTAACTTTCCAGTATTAAGGTTTCTGTATGTTCTAATACTTGCACAGAATAAACCGTATTAAGTTTCTCGTAATAAGGATTCTGTGTGTTTTAGTAGTCGTACAGAGTCCTAACTTTCCAGTATTAAGGTTTCTGTATGTTCTAATACTTGCACAAAATAAACCGTATTAACTTTCTAGTAATCAGAATTCTGTGTGTTCTAGTAGCAATGATGATTCTGTGTGTTGTATCTAAAGATGAAGGAAGACAACTTTATATTGCGATTTTTAAATATTGACATTTATCAATCAGGAATTTTATGGAAATTTGATACTACTCTAATTGGATTGTCTTTAGCAGATAGCACTGTAAACAACTAGAAAAAAACACGTTCACAGAGCGTAATGGAAGGTTTTCCAGTTCTTGTGTTGATAATATAAGGACGTGTGTGAGAGACAGTTTGTTGTACATTACGTTTTCCATTTCAGAAAAAAATATGTGATTCCAGGTAACATACTCGATCCAATGAAAATACTTGTTATCAAACATTACGTTACATAAAATATCTGGTGGCAGGTAACACGTTATATACAGAATATTTGTTTTCACACAAGGAATGTGCAATGAGATATCTTGTATCAGCTGATACATTAGATACAGAAGAATCCGTCATCAAGGAAAGCTTTATATGCAGAGAAAATATCTGGTGTGATGCAACACATCACATACAGTTAAAATATTTGACATCATATATATTATATTATATGCAAAGAAAATAGCTATTGAGAAATAGTACATTACAAACAGATAAATTATCAGTTATTACGTAACAGGTTATTTAGAGCGAAAATATGTGACGTCATTTAACATGTTATATACTGCAAAATATCTGTATGAAATACCCGATACAGGGTAAAACTTTATGTATACAGAAACTATCTATTGTGGTTATCATATATACATATTGCTAAAAATATCTGGTCTAAAGTTACGCATTATATACAGATAAAATATGGAATTTTATGTAAAATTATGTACAGATAAAATATGTGGTGTCAGGTAACATATTATATACAGATATAATCTTTAGTCTTACATAAGTTGTAAGAAATGCTTTGTAAAATATGTTAAAAGATGCCTTACAAAGTGATTTAACAAAGTTTAAAAGTTTATTGGAAATTAGTATAGTTTTGCTGAGGGAAAATCTTGCTTTACAAATCTCTTGACATTCTAATTCTTTGAATAGATTACTGCTTACGTTGATGAGAATCAGAATGTATATTTCGCGTGTCTGTATTTTCTAAACTCATTTGATAAGACGCCACATAAAAGGCTTAAAATAATTATCTCTGTTGGTCTAGGGGAACAAGTTAGCTAAATAAACAGAAGAATGAATGGACAGAAGGGTTGTTGTAAGTGAAGTTCAGTCAGACTGGATAGGGTTGTTGTAAGTGAAGTTCAGTCAGACTGAATAGGGTTGTTGTAAGTGAAATTCAGTCAAACTGGACAGGGTTGTTGTAAGTGAAGTTCAGTCAGACTGGATAGGGTTGTTGTAAGTGAAGTTCAGTCAGACTGGATAGGGTTGTTGTAAGTGAAGTTCAGTCAGACTGGATAGGGTTGTTGTAAGTGAAATTCAGTCAAACTGGATAGGGTTGTTGTAAGTGAAGTTCAGTCAAACAGGATAGGGTTGTTGTAAGTGAAGTTCAGTCAAACTGGATAGGGTTGTTGTAAGTGAAATTCAGTCAAACTGGATAGGGTTGTTGTAAGTGAAGTTCAATCAAACTGGATAGGGTTGTTGTAAGTGAAGTTCAGTCAGACTGGATAGGGTTGTTGTAAGTGAAGTTCAGTCAAACTGGAAAGGGTTGTTGTAAGTGAAGTTCAGTCAGACTGGATAGGGTTGTTGTAAGTGAAGTTCAGTCAGACTGGATAGGGTTGTTGTAAGTGAAATTCAGTCAAACTGGATATGGTTGTTGTAAGTGAAGTTCAATCAAACTGGATAGGGTTGTTGTAAGTGAAGTTCAGTCAGACTGGATAGGGTTGTTGTAAGTGAAGTTCAATCAAACTGGATAGGGTTGTTGTAAGTGAAGTTCAGTCAGACTGGATAGGGTTGTTGTAAGTGAAGTTCAGTCAGACTGGATAGGGTTGTTGTAAGTGAAGTTCAGTCAAACTGGATAGGGTTGTTGTAAATGAAATTCAGTCAAACTGGATAGGGTTGTTGTAAGTGAAGTTCAGTCAGACTGGATAGGGTTGTTGTAAGAGAAGTTCAGTCAGACTGGATAGGGTTGTTGTAAGTGAAATTCAGTCAAACTGGATAGGGTTGTTGTAAGTGAAGTTCAGTCAAACTGGATAGGGTTGTTGTAAGTGAAGTTCAGTCAAACTGGATAGGGTTGTTGTAAATGAAATTCAGTCAAACTGGATAGGGTTGTTGTAAGTGAAGTTCAGTCAGACTGGATAGGGTTGTTGTAAGAGAAGTTCAGTCAGACTGGATAGGGTTGTTGTAAGTGAAATTCAGTCAAACTGGATAGGGTTGTTGTAAGTGAAGTTCAGTCAAACTGGATAGGGTTGTTGTAAGTGAAGTTCAGTCAAACTGGATAGGGTTGTTGTAAATGAAATTCAGTCAAACTGGATAGGGTTGTTGTAAGTGAAGTTCAGTCAAACTGGATTAATGTCGCAAATGGGGACTTCAAGGCTCAGTCTCAGGAACCTTGATGTTTTTGGTTTACATTAATGATATAGATAAAGAAAAATTCAATAAGTTACTTACATTTGCAGCTCATATTGAGGTCTTGAGTGTTGCTAGTTGTGACGAGGATGCTACTAATTTGCAACGGGATTTAGATCATTTAGTGTGTTGGGTAAATAAATAGCAGGTGGGTTTTGATTGTACGTTAATACCTCCTGGCTATCATAATTTGAATTGTAGATAAACTTTTGGTGGAAATGAACTTAAAAATTGATCAGTTTCTCAAGCCATCTAAAGAGTGTACGGTTGATAAAGAGTATACTGTTGATAAAGAGTGTACGGTTGATAAAGAGTGTACGGTTGATAAAGAGTGTAAGGTTGATAAAGAGTATACTGTTGATAAAGAGTGTACGGTTGATAAAGCGTGTACTGTTGATAAAGAGTGCACGGTTGGTAAAGAGTGTACTGTTGATAAAGAGTGTATGGTTGATAAAGAGTGTACGGTTGATAAAGAGTATACTGTTGATAAAGCGTGTACTGTTGATAAAGAGTTTATAGTTGATAAAGAGTGTACCGTTGATAAAGAGTGTGCGGTTGATATAGAGTGTACTGATGATAAAGAGTGGACGGTTGATAAAGAGTGTACTGTTGATAAAGCGTTTAAGGTTGATAAAGAGTGTACTGTTGATAAAGCGTTTAAGGTTGATAAAGAGTGTACGGTTTATATTGGTTTGGCAAATAAGATTTCACGTTGTATTTACAGAAATATTTAATATAAATCTAAATATGTTAAAATTTCTTTGTACAGGTCAGTGGTTAGGCCAGTTACGGGGTGTTGTGTTCAGTCTTGGGCGTCTTACTTTGGAAAAAACACATTGAATTGTCGGAAAGAGTTCAGAGAAAGATTAGTAGAATGGTACCCATGACGGAGGGACATTGATATGAGGAAAAGTTGAAGTCTATTAAATTGTTTTCTCTTGAAAGAAGAAACGTTAGGGGGTCCTGATTAAAGTGTTTAAGGTTCTAACTGGAATTCATCGTACGGGTGCATGATCTCTATACTTAACAGTAAGAATAGTTGGATCAAGTTATACAAATATAGTACGGGTGCATGATCTTTATACTTAACAGTAAGAACAGTTGGATCAAGTAATACAAATATAGTATGGGTGCATGATCTTTCTCTATACTTAACAGTAAGAATAGTTGGATCAAGTAATACAAATATAGTACGGGTGCATGATCTTTATACTTAACAGTAAGAACAGTTGGATCAAGTAATACAAATATAGTATGGGTGCATGATCTTTCTCTATACTTAACAGTAAGAATAGTTGGATCAAGTAATACAAATATAGTACGGGTGCATGATTTTTATACTTAACAGTAAGAATAGTTGGATCAAGTGATACAAATATAAATTTTGTTAAGATTCTAGTCATCTTCAGCTAAGAAAACGTTAGTTTCTCAACTGGGCAGCTGGCAATTGGAACTGTTTGCTTTCAGAATTTTTGGAGACTAAATTTAAGTGAGTTTAAGAGAACATTTGACAACTATGTGAACGATAAGTGCTTTAAGATTTTCAATTTATTTGTCAATACTTTTAATTTAGCTTAGAGGGTGGGAGAGCTGAAATAAATCAGTAGGTTTCACGTTGTTCCAAAACATTATGTGTCTTAGTTACAATATAAGCTTTAAGATAACAAATTTTACACAGATAAAATATCTGACATCCGTATAACTGTGTGTATAAATCGAGATCAAAATACAGATTGGCTTAATTGTTAGAAATATTTTAAAAAGTAATAATAAAGTGCTTTAAGAAATAACTGTTCAAACATTATGTTTAAAACTAAAACCTTGTCACACGGATAAGGTAAAACATAAGTGTATACTTGTATTTATTTACATAATAAAGGGCTAATAAGCAGGTTCTGCAAAAGCCCACATTAAACGGCGACCATCATAAAATTATGCTGTTACCTACAACATTACTGCTGTTTAGGGGTTATAAATAAACATCCAGGATGTCGTCTTACTAATGACGGTTTGTGAAAGTCAAACATCAATGTATTTACAAGTTATATACTCACTGGTTAAGGCCCACGTTCTCCAAGTTATATGGAGTCAAGTGCCTTTTTCACACTCTTTAGCGCGAGTCCCCGCTCTGCGTATTACATTTATAACGCTGTTGACTTCACGTTAATCGTGAATACGTGCATCGTTTGCTATTGAGATCTAGTGACCTCTACTGGTCAGCTTCTTCAGGCACTAGGTTCAGTTTATTATCTAATTTGCTTTGATAAGTGTTCTGGAAAATTTTGTCTTTGCATTAAGGGAGGAAGTGTTGAAGATTAATGGTTTAAGATCCCCTCTGGAATATGATCCAGAACCCATGACGATCGAAGGTAGATATGCTAAAAATGTTCGACACAAACTTAGAGAATTTTAGAAGGAAGTCACTTTATAGTATAGCTTGTCGGACCATGACTATGATGTAATGCTTGAGAAAACCCATCAGAAACAGAGTAAAAAACAGAGTTTTGACTTCTTATAACCTATGCTAAGCGATCAAAAGGCAAAGGTTATAAGAAGCCAAAACTGCATATGTCTAGCCCCCAAATTAATCATTTTACGCACTAGATTAGCAAGTTAGGCCTAAGCTGTAAAACTGAGTGTTTCGTTGAGTTGGTTTCACGAACAGGCTTATCAACTATACAATGGAATCCAGTTAAATCATGAGAGGGCAGAAATTGTTATCAAAACTACGGGCAACTGATCTGAAAGTTTACACCACGTGGTTATACGTAGATAGTGACGAAATATTGAAAATGAAATAAGCCTAAAATATATAATAAGTTTCAACTACGAGTTGTGAGGTTGAAATGAACCATTAGTAAGACAAAAGTCTTGAACTAAAACGTTGTTGTGTTTACAGACATGTCGAAAGGAGGTGTGGGCACTTGAGTTTCGTATTTGTTTAATAAGTAAAAATTATAAGCACAGATTTATGGACATTATTATTTACAATAAAAATATTATACAGGTGTCTTCTAGTGCTAAATGTTTGTAGCCGAGCACAAACTTTTACAATATGTTCCACCTATGCTGTGCTCATCACGGGTACCGAAATCCGGTTTCTTGCGATAAACGTCCACAAGTTTGTTGTTACGCTACTGGGAACAGAAACTTAAAAAATCACGTGTATGTTGTTTTTGTCACACATGCGAACAGCCACGGACATGAGTATAGACGTAGTGCCTTATTGGTACTAGAAAATACAGCGAAAGTATTGTGATTGTTTTAGTATGTCATGTTCTGTGTGGATGTTTTTTTTTTTCTTATAGTAAGGTCTCATCAGACGATCTGCTGATCCCACCGAGGGGAATCGAACCCATTATTTTAGCGTTGTAAATCTGTAGACTTACCGCTGTACCAGCAGAGGGCATAACGTATTCTATATTTATAAGCGTGTGAAAATAAAGACTTCCGTATCATCAGTCTGTGTTATCTTTGTCAGAGTTACAGTAGGTGTAACACTATTGTGTTTATATTGTGTTACCCCTATCAGAATAGCAGAAAAACCTTTGGTGTTAATATTTATTTATTGAGGAGCTATAGTAAAGCTTCCTGACTGCTTAATTTGTCACAATATTACAATAATACCTCCTGACTCGTAACAGTGAAATCTTGGTTGTAACAATATACAGGGTGCCAGAAAGATGATCATTTAATTAACGAATTTATATATATGTATCGTGAAAATGTATCTCAGGACAGCTGGTATAATTATTAATACTTTTACTAATAAAGCAGAGAACAACGTTTAGAGTCTCTCATGTGATCTACAAGCTCTGTTTTATTAGTAAAAGTGTTAAATACCCACACCATCCATATTGAGACACATTTGTACTTCAAGTGGCTTTCTCGTCATCACTAAATAGCGTGAAAATTCATTGGTTGTTTTTATCTAACTCTGTTGATAATTGTTTAGGTGATATATATATATATATTTATATCATTGTTTTCAAACAACATTAACTTGTTGCTTTCCAGTTTATTCGTACAGAATTTCTTCTGTACGTATAACTTACAGTGTTTCTTCTGGGAGTTTTATTTACTGGGTTTATCCGTGATAATGAGAAAACCCACTTGCTGAAAAAATTATATTAGTAAAAATGGCTGGTGTGGGTAGATAAAGCTCTATGTAAAGGAGCAAACAGCGTTTCGACCTTCTTCGGTCATCGTCAGGTTCACAAAGAAAGAGGTAACTCACCGACAGTTGACCACACGTTTGACGACGGTTGTGTAAATGAGTACAGGAATGTAGAGGGCGTGCTTAGGTGTTGGATATATTTATTAATATAGGTATAAAGGTATGTTGTTTTTACATAGTATAGATCTCAGTTTTGTGCCTGGTTTTTGAATAAGTTTGGTATTAACTGGAATGTCATATTTTGCCAAATGTTGGTTATTTTTCTGCTGATGTCAGGAATATATTGTACACAGCAGTGTATGGTTTCGTGATTTTTTTATTCGTGTGATGTATTTATTTTTGCTGGTTGATTTTGCTTTCTGTCTAGGTGTGTACGTATAATGTTTTCTACGGTTTGTGAAGGAAACTTATTGATGTTGGTGAAGTGTTGTTTTATTTTGTCTAATTCGTGGTTAATTTTATCTGCCTATTTTACTTACTGATACATCATTTTTTCTACACGTTTCTATAAGAACTGCGTTACTTCATACAGTTTAACTTGTGTTAGTTAACTACTACATGATAAAAGGGACACTAGACTTCAAGGCCTATTTTATCTGAATAAATAGATCTGCCTGAAAGAAAACTTAGCTAGAGTGAAGTGTTTACTTATGAGTTGCATCAGATCTGATGAGCCGATTACTAACACGTCGGTCAGGAAGTGTCATTCAGAGTTATACAGGCAGTTTGAAACCGGAAACCATCATTTGTTGTTGTTTTTTATATTGCACAGTAAACTGCGACGTTTATGTTAATTTCTTGTGAACACAAAACGACAAAAACGAACAAACAGTGTCCATGTTGAATACACAAACAAACAGTCTCCATGTTTAATACACAAACAAACAGTCTCCATGTTGATTACACAAACAAACAGTCTCCATGTTGAGTACACAAACAAACAGTCTTCAAGTTGAGTACACAAACAAACAGTCTCCATGTTGAGTACACAAACAAACAGTCTCCATGTTGAATACACAAACAAACAGTGTCCATGTTTAATACACAAACAAACAGTCTCCATGTTGAATGCACAAACAAGCTTGGCTACACGATTAAAGACAATTTCCACAGAAACCTCAGGATCAGAGACCTTTTAAATTTCCTTTTTTTTATAATGTATCCTAATTTTATTTTCCCTAAATCTATAAATCTTTCCGGTTTACGCGAACCGCACCAGAAAGCTCCTTCTTACCAGAAAGTTAAGGATCAACAAGGCTCCTTATGCTCTTTACTTTCAATAAAATCGTTACAGTAGTAACATTAACGAGCTGTTACTCAGTTACTGCGCGCTGTGCACTTGCGACAAGTGACGAATGTGACACTGACTAAATGGAATATCTCATTGCTTGCTATGCTTAGAGTGATGAGTTTTTCTATGATGTCGAAACACAAAAATAATTTATACATATTTCAGTCGTTTAAAATTATAACTCTTTAAAATTCTTTTCAATAGTTTTACCATAATTATAAACTAATGTATACTCAATTGGTATAAAGTATTTCAGTTTTGGTATGTGGAACAGATTCAATATCAGAGTCGTAGAGATTACTTAACAAGTTTTCAGTTACAAATTCTGTACACGAGATTTGCGAAACCTATGAGGCCATTTCAATAAATGTTCTAGTTATCGATGTAATAAAATTTTCACAATTTTTCTAAACATTTTTGTTCTCTTTAATTAAAACAATTAGGAACAGTTGTTACTGTAAATATTACTGTGAATTTTTTTTATATTCAGAATTTCTAGACCAAACTGGAACATAACTTGGATTATGAGTTCGGATTATTGTTTGAAAGTGACCAAAATAAAACTTTTGTTTGTTTGTTTTGGAATTTCGCACAAAGCTACACGAGGGTTATCAGTGCTAGCCGTCCCTAATTTAGCAGTGTAAGACTAAAGGGAAGGCAGCTAGTCATCACCACCCATCGCCAACTCTTGGGCTACTCTTTTACCAACGAATAGTGTGATTGACCGTCACATTATAAGCTCCCACGGCTGGGAGGGCGAGCATGTTTGGCGCGACACGGGCGCGAACCCGCGACCCTCAGATTACGAAGCGCACGCCTTAACGCGCTAGGCCACGCCGGGCCCAAAATAGAACTAATAGGGGCTTAGCGGTCTTTAGTATATAGGTCATTTAACCCTTACGTTACCAACCTGTAAATGCTGGTGAAGTACAATTGTGACACATTATTGAAAAATTTTCATATATTTATGTCTCGGCATGGCCAGGTGGTCAAGGTGCCTGAATTGCAATCTGAGAGCCACAGGTTTGAATCCCCTTATAAACAGCCGTGGGCGCGTTCTTATGCAACAGTGAATCAAACTATTTGTTGGTAAAAAAATTAGCCCAAGAGTTGGTTATGGGTCATAATAACTAACTGCTTTCCCCGTAGCCTTACGTCACTAAGTTAGGGATAGCTGAGCAGATAGCTCTCGTGCAGTGTTGTGCGAAATCCAAACTAAACCTGTTATATGTTTATTACCTGTTAGGAATTTAATCTAAAGAACTGATCGAAACATTTAGAAGAAAGCAAAAGATACGTAGAAAACCTCAGTATAATTAATGTAATTAGTTACAATATTGAGGGAGTTTCTGTTTAGTTTGTTTGTTGTATAATTAATGTAATTAGTTACAATATTGAGGGAGTTTCTGTTTAGTTTGTTTGTAGTATAATTAATATAATTAATTACAATATTGAGGGAGTTTCCGTTTAGTTTGTTTGTAGTATAATTAATGTAGTTAGTTACAATATTGAGGGAGTTTCTGTTTGGTTTTTGTGGTATAATTAATGTAATTAGTTACAATATTGAGGGAGTTTCTGTTTAGTTTGTTTGTAGTATAATTAATGTAATTAATTACAATATTGAGGGAGTTTCCGTTTAGTTTGTTTGTAGTATAATTAATGTAATTAATTACAATATTGAGGAAGTTTCTGTTTAGTTTCTTTGTCAATTGTATGTACTTAGAATCACGCAACTGACAAAATACACAAAGAGTTTCGAACCTACATTTTTTAGAAAATAGTTTAAAATACTCATGGGTTCCATCGCTAATCCTCGGATTAAGGCAGTATATATGGAATATAAACCATTAGTCAATATACCACAAAAGTTTACTTTGAGTTAGAAAGCCTGAAGGAATAAAGTATAATTGATGGTTTAAATTTTCTATCTTTTTAGAACAATGTGACGAATCCAAAGAGTTTGACTGTGGAGATGGAACGTGTGTGGATAAATCTCTCAAGTGTAATGGACACTTTAACTGTAAATACCGATATGACGAGGAGGATACCATATGTTCTGTTGGTATGTTAGTAGTAATTTCTCTAAAGGTATCAGGCCCTGGCATAGTCTGATGGTTAGGGTATTCCACTCGTAATCTGAGAATTTCTGGCTTGAATTATCTTCACTAAGTATACTAGTACTTTCAGCCGTTGGGGCGTTAAAATATGGATGTCAATCTAACTATTCGTAGGCAAAAGAGTAGTTCATAAGTTAGCCGGGTCGGTGTAAACTGGCTAGCTGTCTTCCCTCTAGTCTATCACTGCTAAATTAAAGACGACTGTCAAATATCTCCTATGTAGTTTCGCGCTAAATTTAAAACTAAACTAAAATCATCAGTTAGTAAATCTGTGAAAGCAGTTGTTAGTAATAACAAACAAACAAATTATTCGTTGCACGTAATGTTGTCATTTCTACCTGTCTCTGTACATGTCAGTTATAGAATATTTTCTCTAGTATTTCGAGATACAAGATCTTAGTTTTTTGTTGTGTTATATTAAAATATATTTAATGCACACTAATCAATTTATTCTTCTAGAACACCCAAACAACGATAGACATTTATAACAGTCTAGCTAGAAGAGGGTACAACTATTTTATAAAGTAATACAAATCATTTTCAGTTGAATTTTATGAAAAATAAGCATCTTTGCAAATCATTCATGTGACGTAAAATACACGTAACTCGACTTATATTCCATTTCATTTGTCCCTTTGGAGTAAATTACAGAATTCAAAGAATTTTCAATTCTCCATAAATCATGGCTACGCTTCAAACTTTGGATATTTTTCTCATGTGGTGGTCATCGGCCCAGTGAAAATCAACTAATCTCAGAAGGCTGTTGGACACTCACCAAACCGTGAAAGTGTCATTAATAAAACATTGAATTGCTTCCACCTAAAGGACAAAATTGTTTGTGACACCTGAAATAGACAAACCATCATGTACGACACCCACACACAATCTTCTGCTATCTATCGACTCAGGTTTGCTGCAACTAATGTTAACTGAGATATTCACCTTGCCGTTGTACAAACAGCTAGAAAATAGTGCCATAAAGTCAGTCTGTTTTAGTAACATTTATTATTTGTTCTACCCTTGTCAATGAATAAAACAATTTGTCTCACGCACGAAGAATTTGTAAAACAATATTATTTTTGTGCACAACGGTTATTTTTACAGATGACGGACAAGTTGTTTGCAACGGTTATTTTTACAGATGGCGGACAAGTTGTGTACAACGGTTATTTTTACAGATGACGGACTAGGTATGTGCAACGGTTATTTTTACAGATGACACATAAGTTGTGTACAACGGTTATTTTTATAGATGACGGACAAGTTGTGTGCAACGGTATAGCCAAATAACAGGCTTCTATTCACTTTGATAAAGCCTAAAACCAAACATATTCCATTTTTCTACAGGAAAGAGGGACATTTAGTCATGATGGAAGATTGGTGTAAGAAAAACCAGGAGTGAAGGTACGAACCTCGACATCCTGTTGTGTGTCATTGTTCTTTTCATTCATAATAAGTACCATATTCCATACCATCGTTTATGCTACCATTTGCTAGTGCAGTTAGTCCTTCAGCCTGATCAGTGCTGGGTCTTATCCTCTTGGAGCTAAACTGATGAATATCTTCCTTGAAGAAGAGATCGACCATTTCGAAATGCATACACGCTATCAGAGCCTCAGGCCCTTCAACCACCTGCGGAATGTTCGTGGGTGACGGATTACGTTCCTTCAGACATTAGAAGTGCCATGACAAAAAGATCTTTACAGAAAAATAGCTGAGAAGATACTGAAACTTTACGACATTCTGAGTTTAAACATGTAACGTTGGTGTCACACTGCCTAAATCAGTTGTAAACACGTAACGTAGGTGTCACACTGCCTTAGTCAGTTGTAAGCATGTAACATTAAAGTCATGGTGCCTTAATAAAGCTTTAGAATGTAACATAAGTATCACATTGTCTTAATCAACTACTGTATTTACCAAGTAATAAACTATAAAAGTAAACCAATTGTTAAAGTTGAAAATGTACAGTTATCGTTGCGGCCAAGTATTTTATTTTGAAAAATATAATATACAAAACAGATTAGATTGTGTAACATGGTGTTTCTTTCTGATTTTGTTAGGATCTACAGCGAGCGTAGTGATGTCTTCAGAACACATGATCGTCGTCTTAGTGGTGTTTTTCGCTCTTGTGTTTGGTATGTGCTTGTCAATCTCAATTTCTTGTTATAATAAAATTAAAGAAAGAAACCAGCGGGAACGAGAGTACAGACTGCGTCGCTCCAAGGAAGCTTCAATGGAAATGGAGTTAGACCACAAAATTGGTAGTTTGGATAAAAACGAAGGTATAATAATCCATACAAAGATGAGATCTCGGAAGAATAATAATAAGGAAGCACAAGAGGAAGAACAAGAAGACGGATGTCACGTGCCAGAGCTCGATTCTTCCGTGTTTGATAAGTACCCTAACGGTGGTTCTTCGGTGAACAGAGCAGAGGACCACAGCCCAAGATCTCCGCCCACTAGACAAGTAGCAATTACGATTTTACCTGAGGGTAGTCAACACCATCCATTCTGTAGTTACCACAGAGGTAGTGAGAGCCCTGATTTACCCCCACCTCCCCCACCCCCGCTACCCCCTCACCTACGCAGAAACAGAGAAGGAGCCTTGGACGATATGGTGATTGTTCACAATCAATGTCCAAAGCACAACACTCTTCACGCACAGCGAGGCCATGTCTGTGAGGTACCTTCTTTTCCACAGGAGATGCGAACAGAAGCAGTGGTTGAGCTGTATCCGGATAGTCCTGGGGGTCGTCGTCAGAAGTATGACCACAATACATGAAAGTTCAGTCGCAGTGGCCAAACCTCGCGACCAATATACGTAAATAAAAAGTATAGGTACGATGGCACAAAAGACAACACCAATTAAATTAAAGTCTCACTTTGTATGCCGGCATTTAAATATTAAAATACTTCAGCCATTTTGATCATTCTAGCTTATCAAGAAAAGCCAAAGCGCCACGTAGTGAGTGATGTTAGAACTGTTCCTTCCCAGTGTGTGAAGAAAGTTAAGATAGAGTTTCATCTGACTAAAACAAATAACAGATCATTTCTAATTCTCTTTAGGTTTTCTTCCTATACAATAAAGAGATGAATATTGGTAAAATTAACCTTCTGGTGTTGCTCAACTAGGCATGAAAACTTTGACCTTTGCAAGTGACCGTGGTCAGTGGTGGAACGTTATTTCTCCATGTGTTTAATAATAAATATCCCAAACTTCTCTTTAGTTCTGAGAAATATTTATCAAATTTGCAAAAGTAAGAAACCTAAAAAAACAAGGTACCAAAACTTTCCAAAATATAAAATATCACCCATTGGATTATTCTTACAGTACATATATGGTCCAGCCCATATGCACGAAATTGTTATAGTGCGTACGACTTTCACAAGCCTGTAATTACAGCTATACTTGCCATAAGAAAATAGTGTTACGCCTAATATTAATGTATTGTGAAAAATGTACTTGTAGTAATTCTTTGCAGGTTTGTGAAAGGCGAACACTACATAAAAAAAGTGTTGCATGAAATTACTTATATAAGCAGCGTTCTGAACATTGCTGTGTTTGTTGTATTCCATTCGGCGTGAGGAGGCCTGAAACAGGCCAAACGCGCCGTCGATAATGAGTATGGTTTGATTGGAATACTATTGTTTTATTTCTTGAAATTCCCGAAGGGGCTAGATTTAAAAAGTGTCAGGTCTAACACTATTGTTTTATGACACGTACGTTTGTATAAAGTGTTAAATACAGTATTATTTCATTTGTAAGCGTGACGACTTGAAACAAACATTGTTTGTCCGGAGTGAAAACGAATATGTAACCGTTTCTGCACATGAATTTTTGAATGCCTTTAAAATATCATGTCAGTGACTTGTCTCTAGTTTCTAAAGGCTTTGTTCTATTAGGTTCACATCACACGTGGGAAGAGAATTGTGTTTAAAATGTTTTATAAATGCCTTTAAAGGAACATAAGGTTTCGTTGCTTCGGTTTCTCGTTAACGTTAAGAAAGAAAGTTGGCGAAGTTTTAATGATTTGCGCCTTGAATTACAAAGTTTGCGTTTCTGAAGTTTTTTTCCATAAATAGTGGAACACCTAAAGTTTTACCTTGAAGAAAAACTTATGCAAATGATCAATTTGGTTAATGGATCATTGTCTTATTATCTTAGGTTTCAAGAACGTCAATAATTTCCTAAATATTTGTTGAATATTTAAATAATAAATTGGAATGCGTCATACAGATAAAAGTTAGCATTATTTTTAAGGTAATGAATTTCGTCCAAGAAGTTTCTATTTGGATTATTGAATTACAATACATTGATTGCTGATTCGAATTATTCTTTCATAAATCTAAAGATAAGTATTTAAAAACCAGTAAATCCATAAAAAGAAAACTACAAAGAATCATTAACTTTGTTAAATATCAGCGAGGAAGAATATTGGACGTACTTCAAACTTGTAGTACAACTAAAGTAACAATAAATGTTAAGAATATTGGACGTACTACAAACTTGTAGTACAACTAAAGTAACAATAAATGTTAAGAATATTGGACGTACTTCAAACTTGTAGTACAACTAAAGTAACAATAAATGTTAAGAATATTGGACGTACTACAAACTTGTAGTACAGCTAAAGTAACAATAAATGTTAAGAATATTGGACGTACTTCAAACTTGTAGTACAACTAAAGTAACAATAAATGTTAAGAATATTGGACGTACTTCAAACTTGTAGTACAACTAAAGTAACAATAAATGTTAAGAATATTGGATGTACTACAAACTAAAAAAAAATGCTGAATTTTGAGAATGTCCGTGTTATACACAAGTTTGAGAATAAATATTCAATGTGTATACATTACCCATTTTGCTAAGCAGTACTGATGAGCTGTGAATTCAGCGAAACTAGTGTACAGAGGGACTAGAAAAACAAACAGTAAAGTAGTCGATCACTGATCCCTGGTGTTCTTCACTGAAGTTATAAACTCAGATGAGGAAAAGAAAAACAAGTCACAATTGATACATTTTCTGTTTTTGTTATTTTTAGTGAATTAAAATGTCTTCCCTTTCTGAATACTTAGACTATGTAATAATGTTTCTTTTTATGAACAGAAGTATTAAAATAGAGGTTCGTGAATTAATACTGTGGCCTCAGTGATCGGTTGTGTTGTTTGATGCAGTTGAAGATAACATGGAGAGTAAAAAACTTTGAGTATTGAGTGGCTCTATTCTGTGGCATACACAATGTCACTTAATCTAGCATGCAACCAGGAAAGTATCTGTGTTAAACATAAACAGTACGTTTATCTGTGTTAAACATAAACAGTACGTTCAGCTGTGTTAAACATAAACAGTACGTTCAGCTGTGTTAAACATAAACAGTACGTTTAGCTGTGTTAAACATAAACAGTACGTTCAGCTGTGTTAAACATAAACAGTACGTTTAGCTGTGTTAAACATAAACAGTACGTTTAGCTGTGTTAAACATAAACAGTACGTTCAGCTGTGTTAAACATAAACAGTACGTTCAGCTGTGTTAAACATAAACAGTACGTTTAGCTGTGTTAAACATAAACAGTACGTTCAGCTGTGTTAAACATAAACAGTACGTTCAGCTGTGTTAAACATAAACAGTACGTTCAGCTGTGTTAAACATAAACAGTACGTTCAGCTGTGTTAAACATAAACAGTACGTTCAGCTAAACTGACCTCCTTCAAGTGGCACAGCGGAATCTTTGCGGAACCTCATCGCTAGAAACCGGGTTTTGATACCCGTGGTAGGCAGAGCACAGGTAGCCCATTTTGTAGCTTTGTGGGTAATTCCAAACATGTAAAGTGTATAATAATTGGTCACAATCAATATTCCTGTGTTTGTCTTTCATAATTTTGTAAGTCGACCTTGGATTTTTTTTATTCTCAATTGTATTTGTTGTATGTCCGACCTAAAGAAAAGTAAAAAAAAATATTTTACACTAGCTGACCTACTTTAAAAAACATATAGTCTGTGTTACAACTCGGTTCCCATTCACATCCTACCTATAAAGTCAAAATATTGTACCGAGTCACTTTCACTTCTTACCTATAAAGTCAAAACACTATCTGGAGTCACTTTCACTTCTTACCTATGAAGTCAAAACATTATCTGGAGTCACTTTCACTTCTTACCTATGAAGTCAAAACATTATCTGGAGTCACTTTCACTTCTTACCTATGAAGTCAAAACATTATCTGGAGTCACTTTCACTTCTTACCTATGAAGTCAAAACATTATCTGGAGTCACTTTCACTTCTTACTTATGCAACTACACGTCAGTTGAGATGACAAAACGTATTTCGTTTATCTACCGGAGATATCTACACCGAAATCTACGTAATTTATCAAGTGAATAAGAGTTGGTTGTAGTCCAGTCTTTTGGCTCTCTTTAGTGAATAAAACAATTACTCTTGATTTCCCTTTGATCAGTATTAGTTAAGGAGAACTGTATTTGGCGAATGGTGACCACTGACTGGCCATTTAACCTGCGTGTGCATAAAACACCAGTCACTTTGAAAATACCAATTATGTTCATCACTGTTTATTACATTAAAGATTTACTACGTTTTTATGACTACCTTCACATAACAAGACTTTATCTGTCAAACTATTTCATGCACATAGAATGAAATCACTTCAACACCTCTTTTTTAACTCGTTTTCAACAGTATTTTTTAATGACAACGCAAAGCGATATGATTGTGGTTATTTCATGGATTATGCAATAGTTTATTCTGCATCAAATTATACGTTTGTTCTTTTCGACTCTAGATATTCTTACCATCAAGACACTTTCCCAGTTGTTGCATCTGTTGATCATCCCACCAGTTCTAACTGTCATCTGTTTATCATCGCACCAGTTCTCTCATCAATTTATCATTACACCAGTTCTAACTGTCATCTGTTTATCATCACACCAGTTCTAACTGTCATCTGTTGATCATCACATCAGTTCTAACTGTCATCTATTGATCATCACACCAGATCTAACTGTCATCTGTTGATCATTACACCAGTTCTAACTGTCATCTGTTAATCATCACACCAGTTATAATTGTCACCTGTTGATCATCACATCAGTTCTATCTGTCATCTGTTGATCATCACAGCAGTTATAATTGTCATCTGTTGATCATCACATCAGTTCTAACTGTCATCTATTGATCATCACACCAGATCTATCTGTCATCTGTTGATCATCACACCAGTTCTAACTGTCATCTGTTTATCATTGCACCAGTTCTGTCGTCAGTTGATCATCACACCAGTTCTAACTGTCATCTGTTTATCATCACACCAGTTATAATTGTCATCTGTTGATCATCACATCAGTTCTAACTGTCATCTGTTGATTATCGCACCAGTTATAATTGTCATCTGTTGATTATCACATCAGTTTTAACTGTCATCTGTTGATCATCACATCAGTTTTAACTGCCATCTGTTGATCATCACGTCAGTTCTAACTGTCATCTGAATGACAACTTTCTTTGTTCATCATTCTTCCCACCATTATAACCTCACCGATTTTTGTTGTACTTCATTACCAATATTTAACTAATGTAATTTAAATTATAGCTTTGACATTTATTTTAAAGAATCGTTTATTGTCAAAGCAAAAAGACTGTAAAGTAATTATTTATGCCGGTCGATCGGCAAAGGTCAACAGAAAAAGATGTCAGTATTTTGGTACAAGAAGTCACCTAAGTCTTTACCTGACTATTTTCTGTTATACTGTGTCTTTAGAAGATTCTAAGACTATAATAAATACTTAAACGTTGCTCTTACGAAACTAAAAACGAAAATAGTTTCACTGAGATGTAACTTGATTACTACGTTTCCAAAAGTTTCAGAAACGGTGACAACAACATATCGTTACCACATGCAATAACTATTTTTTGATTTTTCGAACAAAAATACAGTTTCAGCTCATATGAATGAATCATGTAAGTTGTATCAATTTGTAAATAAAGTCTTACACATAATAAAAAGTTTCCTCGGTCTTACTGTTTCAATTTTCTCCATTTTTTCGTGTATTTTTCACGGTAGTTCACAGATATTTCCAGCAAGTTAAATGTTTCAGTTATATATATATAACATTGTATATTGTTTTCCTCGGTTGTTTAGCTTTCTTGGCTAAAACTTGATTTGTTTTAAATTTCGTGCAAAGCTACACAAGGGCTATCTGCGCTAGACGTCCCTAAATTAGCAGTGTAAGATTAGAAGGAAGGCGCCTAGTCATCACCATCTACCGCTATTTCTTGGGCTACTCTTTTACCAACGAATAGTTGAATTGAGAGTCACATTATAATGCCTCCATGGCTCAAAAGGCAAACATGTGTGGTGTAACGAGAATTCGAACCCGCGACCCTCGGATTGTGAGTAGAGTGCCTTAACCACCTGGCCATACTGGGGCCTTGGCTAAATAATTGCTGAATTATTTTCTACCTTTTTCTGTTTGTTTTATTTTAATTTTGCGCAAAGCAACAGTAGGACTATCTGCGCTAGCTATCTCTAATTTATCAGTGTAAGACTAGAGAGAAGGCAGCTAGTCTTTACCACCCACCGCCAACTCTTGGGGTACTATTTTACTAATGAATAGTGGGATTGACCTTAATATTATAAAGTCCCCTCGGCTAAAAGGGCGAGAATGTTTGGTGTGACAGGGATTCGAACCAGAAATCCTCAGATTATGAGTCAAGCGCCCTAACAAACTGGCAATCAGGGCTTAATCGACATAAACTTCATATATGCTATGCTACGAGAGCACGCTATAGGAAGAACAACTATTAACATTATTACTTGCTTTGTTATGTTGTAATTATTCAAAATTGAATGTACGTCCTACTTTTAAATTCCTTTTTTCATCGATCGGGCACAGACTAAAGGCTATTTTTACATATTATTGTCCCATACAACAATTTCTATTTTAACAGCATCGTGCAAAGAGTGGCGAGATAAATTTCGACCACAGAAACGTTTTCAGACCTTGGAAGACCATGTCTGAGTAGATCAAACGTTTAGTGATTTATAAATGGAATATTTGCTACGGTTCCAGTTTTATCGTGACAACAATCATTGGTCTCCAGGCGTGTCTAGAAATGCGTGTTATCTAAAAATAGTAAGGACAAAGATAGAGTTATTAAATAATATAATCAAATGCCACCTCTTCCTAAATAGACAAAGAGGCGATTATCAAACAGTACATAATACATTTGAATAATTCCAAGACGTGTTTGAAGTTCTTCTTTGGTATAACTCAGAAACTGAATTCAATAAAAGGCTCGACTGAGAATCAGATTCGTAATTCTAAAACTGATAACCTCAGCTCAGTTACTCATGCTTTCTAAATTCAACAATTAGAAGTATATTATGAAAGTTTTTTTTAGAAATTAAAACTGAATGAAGGAAAATTTCTAGTATTCAGAAATTAGAACTGAATAAAGGAATTTTCTAGCATTCAAAAATTAGAACTGAATAAAGATTTTTTTTGTATTCAGAAATTAGAACTGAATAAATGAATTTTTAGGTATTCATAAATTAGAACTGAATGAAAAAAATTTTCTGGTATTGAGAAATTAGAACTGAATAAATGAATTATTTTCGTACTCAGAAATTAGAATTGAATAAAGGAATTTTTTGATATTCAGAAATTAGAACTAAATATTGCATACTTTCTAGAACTAAAAAATTAGGTATGTGAGAAAGATGCTTATAACAAAGCCATATCAAGCTATTTGTTGTGTTCATTAAATGGAATCAAACCTTTGATTTTAGCGTTATAATTCCGTAGACTTGCCACTCTTCCAGAGAGGACCCAAAAAGTAGAACCAAATAATGTAAGTTTTCTAAACACAGAATTCTGAATAAAATTATGAATATTATGTAGAACTTAGATCAGAAGTAACTGAAAACTGTTAACTCAAAACAGCATTTCGTCCTGCATAATATGCATCATTTCTTTCTCAAAAATACGATCAATGAAAGACATAGTCCACTTGTAACTTAACCATTTCTACACATTACGCATATAAAGCTATGAAACGGTTTATTTTTAACACACTATCATATGTTCCTTTAGATTTCAGCATTTTTAAAGAATTTTGTTATAGGCAATTTAGGCATATTTAACGTCAAACAATTTAAAATCATACAAATTGTTTAACGTAAGCCTAAAGTCGATATGTTAAAAATACACTGCTAGCCAAAATCTTAAGGCCAATGAACATAAAGAAAAAATATGCATTTTGTGTTATTAGACTCAACCACTTTTTTGAGTAGAGCTTTGAAAGATGAAAATAAGAAAAAAAAAGGGAAATATGAATACAAGAAAAACATTTTTAGCATTTTATGAAAATGTGAACATCGTGAAATTAGCCTAAATACTAGCTGGTTAAAAGTTTAAGACAGTACCAAAAAGAAGTCCTAAATAGGGTAGGAAATGTCCAACAAGAGGTCTCAGTAGTGAGTTGTACGGCCGTCATTTCGAATAACTGCAAACATTCGCTTTGGTATGGTCGATATAAATGTTTAAAGAAGGCTGGCTGGAATGTTATTCCAAGTGGTGAAGATGGCTTTACGAAGATCATGCACTGTTTGGAACTGACGTCCATTTCTATAAACTTCTCTTGCCATCCACTTCCAAACATTTTGAATGGGGTTCAGTTTGGGCGAACACGCTGGATGGTCCAAAAGAATCACGTTATTCACCATGAAAAAGTCCTTTGATCTGCGGGCATTGTGGATTGCAACGTTGTCCTGCTGAAAGATCCAGTCATTTTCACACAGGCGAGGGCCTTTAGTCAATAAAGATGCTCTCTCCAACATGCCAATGTAGCCAGCTGCTGTTTGACTCTCCTGTATAACCTGAAGTTCCATTGTTTCATGGAAGGAGAAAACACCCCAGATCATGATGGAATCTTCTCCACTGTGTCGTGTAAAAAATATCTCTGGTGGGATATCTTTATCGTGCCAGTAACGTTGGAAGCCATCCATCCAGGTTAAAGTTTTTTTCATCAGAGAACAAAACCTTCTTCCACTTTTCTACGTCCCATGTTTGGTGCTTCTCAGCAAAGTTTAACCAAGCTGTTTCGTGGTGTGGAAAAAGGCGTGGCCTTTGAAAACATTTACTGTTTTTAAAGCCTCATTGTTCTTGAGCTGCATTCTGGGTCCGCAAGGGCTTTAATCTGGTTCAACAATCGGCTGGTGTTTTGCCGGACAACCCGTCAAACCCTCCTGCTCAAAGCCGGCGAAATTTTCTTGGGCCAATAACTTGAAATTCTTGTTCCATATATCTGAGGGATTTTTAAGAAATTTACAACAGCAGTTTTAATACTCCCAATCTCACGTGTGATGGCACGTTGAGAGAGACCTTGCTTTTGCAGCTCGACAATTCTGCCACGTTCAAACTCTGTCAACTTTTTAGCCTTTGCCATGTTTATACCCAATGTAACACAGGAGATGTCAGTGGTAGATGTTGACAACGCTAATGCTTGAACATAAATTACTAAATTTCGTTACGTGTTTACCGATTAACGCTTCGTTTTAGTATGGTCTTAAACTTTTAATCAGACAGTATTTAGGGTAATTTATTAATGTTCACATTTTTCATATCAAATGCTAAAACATGTTTTTTTTATTTTTATCTTCCCTTTTATTATTTTAATCTTTCAAAGCTCTACTCAAATAAGTAATTGAGTCTAACAACGCAAAATGCATATTTTTCTCTTTATGCTTATTGGCCTTAAGATTTTGGCCAACAGTGTATAAATTAACTACTGGTGACTTGGAAGCAATCGGCAAATATAATGTAATGAATTTATTTGACAACTTGTACCTGAGCAACAATTATTTGTTTTGAAGTTTGTTTTAATGCAGTGTTTCAAAATGCTATCGAAAATTTCCTTCAGTTCTTGGTACAGATGAATGAACATAATAAAAGAGGCACATAAGCACCTTCAGACATTGCAAAAAATGAACCGATGGTTGTTTATAATTTTGATTGCTCTTGTACCAACTAATAGTGGGACGGTGAGTCGAACCCACGACCCTGATATTTGGAGTCGAGCACCCTAACCTCCTGATCATGCCTGGCCACGAGCCGGTAAAGCTCTTTAACCTGCTCAGTGCCGTAGACGAGATAACTCCTCCAAGCCAATCGGTAACACAGTACCACGGACGAGTTAATTCGTTCTCAATAATACTTAACTTCAACGTTAGATATCAGCATCTTACATACATTTGACCTATTTACAAAGTGTTTCACTTTCGATCCAAAATGGCGTCACAAAGAAGTTACAAAATGAAGAAGTATTAGAGTTATATTGTAGCGGCTGAAATATTTGGCAGTCAACAGGTTAAATTCTTTCAAATACATGTTTAATTTTCGTTTTTTAGAATATACTGTATTATATATTTATTTATTATGACGCTCGTTTTAGTCATTTAAAGTGATTTAAAGTTATACTTAACAGTATTTGTGCTAAATACTTTATGTATCGTTGTAACAATCTGTTAATAGAAGTACCTATTTTCAATATATCTATTCAGAACAGTGTCACAATCTTATCTGTGCTGTGTAAAGCCGTGTTAAGAACTCATCATCAACACATTTAAGACACATCTAAGTCTGGTTGTTTTGAAGACTAAATGTTTGGAGAGTTTACTATTTAGTGATACGTACCAAACCATGGCTACTGTCACTCACACACAAAAACACTTTGAAGCCAAACTATACTTTGGAATCTTCAATAACTGATGTTTTTCTAGAATATGAATAAATCACAAAATTCAGTGATGTCGAGAAAGCCCACTTATAGAGAAAAATAAATATGTAAAAACGGCTCGTAAAATATTTTCTCAACCTAAACGAGCAGTTTTTACATATATATAAAATCACAAAATTGTACACACCATCCACCCACACACTGAACACCCGAAGAACCACCTGCGGAGTTGTCACTCAAGAAGCTATCCACAGTGTTGCCACCCAAGAAACAATTGGCAAGACGGTGACCCTATATGGCCCACCCACACATACTAGTCAGTCCACTCTGTATGCATTTAACAATTTTTCCAGATTAACTGACAAAAAAAAAACTGTTAAAAATAAAATTTCATTCTTGAACTGAAACATTGTATGACGTGTCAAACTAGCATCTTACTTCAATTGTTATTAAATTATCCATCGATATACTTATGAGAAATCAATTTCAATTTTTTCTGCTGAAGCAAGTATTACAATTATACTTGTCATTAGCAAAACTATGACATTTTAAATATGAAATTCTTCACCCAGTCCCACAGGGACACTGTGGTGCTCGTTGTATTCCAGCTGGCTTGATGAATTCTGGATTTAGCGAAACACATCGACCACAATGGATACGAGAAACAGAGTGTGGTTCGAATTCTTGAGAATCCCAAAGGGTTGGAAGTCCCTAAAAATGAAGTTTTTTGACAAGTGAATTGTAATAATTATTTTTCGCCGGCTTCTAACAAGTGTACACTTGTCGAATTAGGTGTTACCTAAACTCGACATATAGTATTAATTCCACTTACAGTGGAGCTTAACCCCAAATTTGTGCATTCTTATGAATCGAACACTTATTTATAAATTTACATTGTATTCTTACAAAACTTGTAATTAAACTATTGTTTCTAAAACATAAACCACAGGGTGTAATTTCTTGACCACAATGTAATTATGTTGCAAAATGTGTTAAGACTACAAGTGAGCTTTAAGTTTCTCAATAATACGAAAATTGTCGATAATGAAGATAAAACAAATTATAATCAGAACAAGATGTTTTAATTTTATAGGACACGAACGAACATGAGAGGCCCAGCATGGTCAGGAGGCTTGAACCCTCGACTAATAATCTGAGGGTCACGGGTTCGAATTCCCATCAAAAAGTTCTTCCTCCAGTTGTGGTGACGTTATAACATGACGGTCGATCCCATTATCTGTTAGTAAAAGAGTGGTCCATGACCTGGCATTGGGTGGAGATGACCAGCTTTCTCTGTAGTTCTATACCACTAAATTAGGGACTAGCGAGATAACTCTACTGTAGTTTTGCACGAAATTCAAAACCAAAGTAATCAAAACAGGATAATGTGTAATATAACAGGTCATGAAGCATATATAAGGTACAACAAATATTAAGTATTTACATTTTCAACTTTTGGGTTTATTCACGTTCTTGTATATGAACTACTGGCTTTATCATAGCTGCTCGTGCTCTGCTCACCACGTGCATCAAAACCCTGTTTTTAGTGTCATAAGAGAAAGTGTGTGTACTGGGGGAATGAAGACACAATGCAAACTGAAAAGGCTAACTTCTAATAGTGTCATTGTTTCAAATAAGCAAGATTTACCTTAATTATCTTTTCTCGAAAAATAAAATACTTCACTATGAAATGAAAATCGCTGGTGGAACAACACTTAACACTCGACGAAACTCATTCTGTTGTAGTACACAACACATATTAAAAAACAAACAGATTAAACATATTAACCCTCTTTGATGAATAACGTTATCGTATTCCAATCGGAAAATAAGTTACGTCATCTATACATTTTCGTAATTGTTATTTTCTATTTATCTCTTCCAAATTCTTTACAGGAACTGTATTCTACTAATTTTGTGTCACGTACTGGGCGAGACTGTTCGCAATGTGACACATTTCACCTTGTCTACTGATCGTTTCGTGCGTGTTCAGACCTTTTATAAATTAAAGTTTTTTTAAGTTATGTTTGTTAGATATATAGATTCATATAATGCTCTGTGGAATGATCACCCCTCGAGTGTATTTATTGTGTATTTTCTTATAGCAAAGCCACACAGGCTATCTGCTGAGCCCACGGAGGGGAATCGAACCCCTGATTTTAGCGTTGTAAATCCGTATTTTTGTAGATAGTTTAATTAAAGATAAAGAATAAATGCACTAATAATATCTATAACTTCTTCAAACTATTCATAACAGCTCGATATCTGATCTGTATATATATATCGATTCAACATAATAACTTAACAGACGGATGGATTTTACATAACGAGTTCGATTTACATAAAAGATAGACTTTGCATATTGATTTATCCTAGCAGTGAATTCTGCATAACGGAGTACTATTCTAAATAACGTATATTCAGCATAACACAGGGAATTAAATGTCGTATCACACTCTCCGTGTACTTCTTTCCACTATCAGTTTCCGTTAATATATACGTTGTCCAACGTCGATTTCTGAGAAACGCATTATTGTTACAATGACCAATTCTTCAGTTTACACCCACAGCATTCTCGCTCTAGTCTGTAACTTAAAGCACCTAATTAAGCCTCATTCTAACTCGGGAATCATATATACATTACCACAAATTACTGTCGTTTCATCTTCATTCGATCTTTATCCAATCTAGTTTTAAGGTCGGCCGCTAGAGCAAATTGTGTGAACCATAAAATACTTGCACTCGAGTGGCTGATTCCAAAAGCTACTGGCTGAGCAGTAAGAACTTGTAACGCTAAAAACCGAGATTAGATAACCCGTTATACAGCTTTGCGATTAACAACAAACGAAATATATACTGTTGAGCCAATGAATTAATTTAACATGATAGTAGGAAGAAATTTCCTTCTTTATTTATGAAAACCTTTAGAATATTATACAATTTTTTGTTTAAACAGGTCTTGAAAACTTCAGTACAATATATATGTGTTGAAAAAAATAATTTGACATTAAAACGAAGCAATGAATAAGTACCATTATGACCTCTAAAGGTAAAAAAGAGAACTAAAACATACTCTTCGAAGCGTTAAGTTGTAACTTTGTGAAGAGAAAACCACAGTAAGGTACACTTAACGTAAGGCACATCATATATTAATATACTGTGTGTCACTTTTAAAAGAAAATGTTAATATATCCATAATATTACTTCTTGGTATATTTCCTGAAACTTTTATATTGTTATAATATATATCTTCATATCGTCGACACTCGCATCATTTATAAACAACACATACTAAGGGTGTTCAACCATTGTTTACACCATAAGATTTACGGACATTGTAAACTAAAGTGTCCACCTATTGTCAGACTGATGAATTATTCTTACGTTGTGATTTAGATTATCGAGTTAATATACAAAAGTAACCATCGTTAGAAAAATCTGGAAACCTGCAGTTAGTTTCTATTTGATTAATAAAGTCAATGATGTCAAAACGTAAATTCTACAGCTCGTCCAAGTAAGCGTTTAAAGATATCAGATTAATCACGGTCAGCAGACGATATGGACTTGCCTGTAAAGAGATACACAACAGTCAGGCTTCACTGAGAGAAATGGGCTTCATCTTAGTCACATGATGGTAACAGCTGCTAGCACGTGACATGAGTTTGATTCTCAAATGGTGCTGTATTCTGGAAAATAAGATAGCTATTAGTTACACACGTTCCATGAGTATATATACACATACCAGCGATACAAGATGTTTAAAACATAACAGGTACTGGTATCTTGAACAGGATAGATTGATCTTGTATGAATTAATATGTGTATATATGTTTGTGTATTTTACGTGAATTTTCATTTTCAATTTTCTTGGATATTGTTTGTTTGGTTAGTTTTCGAATTTCGCACAAAGCTACACCTGCGCTAGCCGTTCCTAATTTAACAAAGATTACTACGAACACTACAGTAAAATCTGCTTGTTGTTATCGTTGGTTCTTGTTCGTCAAAACAGTGTAGGGATCTCTTCTGTGTTTTTGTTAAACATGTCTATGCTTATTGTGAACGTTGCCTCAGAATTATGCAATTCTTGGGATTGACTGAAACGTTATAACGCCTCTACGGCTAAAAGAGAAAAATGTTTCACGTGGGGAGGACTCACATGTAGATTGGTAATCGAGCGCCCTCACCACCTGTCAACACTTGTAAATTGATTACATAACTTTAAAAAAAAAATACAACATACGCTGTACTTTGAGGTTAGACCATTTAACTAGATGTTTCCTTCTTTGAGGAAATAAGTCTTTTCATTACTAAAGTGTTTAAGTATTACTGGTACTAGAGAAAGCATGAACAATATAGATCTGATTCATAATGAAATAACAGCTTTTACTTCTAGAGTGTTTGACTATTGTTGACATTGTAGGATTAATAAACAATGTAGATCTGATTCATAATGAAATAACAGCTTTTACTTCTAGAGTGTTTGACTATTGTTGACATTGTAGGATTAATAAACAATATAGATCTGATTCATAATGAAATAACAGCTTTTACTTCTAGAGTGTTTGACTATTGTTGACATTGTAGGATTAATAAACAATATAGATCTGATTCATAATGAAATAACAGTATTTTCTTCACTGAGTTCAAAGATGTTTTAATTCTTTTTTTTTTCAAATACCATAACACAGTGGAAACATCAAGAAAGTTTTAGACATTTTGAGATTTCATAACCAAAATAACACAGTTTGGGGTTTATTCTAAGCAATTAGTTTTATGTTTTTAACCCTAAACTCCCGACTCAGATCTGAAGTATTTAAAACACTTTTAAATTTTGTAACGATTACTGTGAACAAGAACCTCCACTGTGTGAAGATAAAAATTCAGTAACTTTTCCTTTAGCTTGGAAGACGTTCAAATTTTCCTTTTTGCTTTTCTTTAGAATTCTTTCTTTTATTTTCTGGCCTTTTTTAAAGCGTAGAAATCGAACTGATGGAAACAGCAAAAAAAAATGATCTGTGCAATTGGACATTGAAATGGTGTTCCGAGTGCGTTGAGCACTGTATGTTTGTGATGTGACCAATATGGCGTATTCATTGAAAGAAAGTTATCAAGTAAAACGGACCAAAGAGAGTTTGAGAAAATGATGCAAAGAAGAGTTTAAATTAAAAGAGCATAGCTTCTTTTTCGAAGTCAAGAGTTTCTTTGGATATCGAAGCTGGTGATTTATGATTTAATGCACATCATCTTTGGTCATTTTACTTCTCAGAGACATCTTTACTTTCTTTTTCAATTACTTCTGGTTATTTAGCTGCACAAATATTTTTAAGTTATTGCTATGTTTATAAAAAGTTGTTTGGTTTGCTGTAAAGTTTGCATAAAGCTAAACGAGGGCTACATAAGCTACTGGTACCTAATTTAGCAGTGAAACACTAAAGAGAAAACAACTAGTCATTAGCCCCCGCTGTCAACTCTTGAACTACTCTATTAATAAAAAATAGTGGGATTGAACAAAAGAATATAACGTCCTAACGGCTGAAAGAGTAAACATGCTTGGTGTCCTGAGGATTTGAACCCCCGGTCTAGAGACTTCGAGACGAGCGACGTGACCACCTGACCATGCCAAGCCCATTTAAACCTAAATCAGCAATCGTTTATCTTTAAAATAAGACAAATATAATAACCAGTGCAAAATTTGTATCAAAATTAGAAATCAATATGCTATATTTATGCTGCTTTTGTAATATTTAGTCCCTGTCTTAGTGTTATAATGATGAAATGTTTTACCTAGTAATAATGGCTATATCTCCACTCGCGATTCTAGTCAGTTCTTAATAAGTCGTGAATTCGTTGCTTATAAAAGTAGATCCAAGTAATGGCTGAACAATAGACCGTGTAATACCATGTTATTATCCACAAACCTAAATAAATTTAAGTTACTCTGTGGTGAGTTTAAAAAGGGCTTAAAAACCCAGTAGATATTGTATAATATTGTATATGAGGAACCATCTAACCTCTGAAACATAACCATCCTGTTGTTTTGTTTCTGACTAATAACACTCTTGAAAGACACAAGCCTAACCTAAATAATGTAAGAAATGTTTTGTTGTTTTTGAAAAGCAACTGAGATCCCTGTAGATAAAAATAGTACAATATGCCGGCGATGACATCTAAGTCTTATAGACAAGAAATTACGTCATAGAATGGAGGTGTGTTTACTGCTTGAACCCGTGTTTATTTGCTGTAATAAGGGTTTGTTTCTTTCTACGTAAGTTTCTACACGATACAGAACTTAACAAGATTGCGTATGTGAATCTTCTCTGAATTTGAAACAAAAAATTGATGTATATTAGTGAAAATAAACACGAAAATACAAACAATGCGCATGTACATATTGCAAAGAAGTGATGACAACGAGATGATAAATTTGTTAATGGTATAAAAACTTTATCCAAACTAGAGAAGCAAATACGTTGTAGAATGCAACTGTATTTTGTGTTAGGTCTTTGCTTTACACAAAGCATCGCACATTGTTTCTAATGTCCTATATATATATATATATATATATCACACAGCCTCAAGAGGGTTCATAAAAGAATTGTGTGCAGGTTAAGCTTTGTAATCTACTTGTACTTACCAGTAGTCAAGGTGCCATCAATTTTGTTCACATCATTAACACTATTGCTGTGACGCAATTCTAAGTTGTATTGATTCACTAAACATGTTTCACTCGAGACGTTAATTTACTTCGACGCAGTTCTTTTGTTGTCTTAGAAATTGTCATTTGTTATTAGCATTAAACGTAAGTTTGGATTCGTTGGTAAAATGTATATTTGTCCACCATTACTGTTTCTGCTTTTTAAATTCACACTACTACTAATACCGTGATTTTCTGTAATTCATACGATCTATGATTGTGAGGCACTTTCTGATTGGTTAAATTACCATAAGTTACTGTCAACTCTCAACATGTGATTGTATTCTGATGCACACGATAAAAGGTTATAATATTCCTTAGTAATTACGTTTTTTCTCACAATTTCTACAATTATTTCAAATATTGTTTATTCTGAATTTGAACTTAATGTTTTGGATAGGTTAGTTCTTATTTTTTAGTATCTGACTGCTGCAGGGAAATCCTGATTTTAAGGATAAAATTAATGTCACGAAAATATATTAAGCAAATCCTTAAGTCGTTCAGTGAAGGCCACAATTCATATATCGAAAGAAAACATGTGGAATTTTGTAAGCAAAAATTGAGATATGCATGTTGTAAATAATTTAGCAACCACTAAATGAAAACTACAGATGTCTAAAGGTCACGTCACATGGTGAAACTTCAGTGTATGGTTAGCTTTTGTTGTTTTTTCATATTTGTTTATGTTATATCTTAGAAAGGTCAAAGGTGGTATTTTTCTACAAACACTGCGACAAACAACTTAGTAGAATTCTTGCACTCACGACAACTTGATAAGTTCTCGTGAGAAAAATGTTCTAAAGGCAAACGACGTTTCTATTTAAAATTCTACAATGATATAAACATGCGAACAGATATGGTACAATTCTTCATCACCTGGTGTCCCCTTACATTTCTAAATGTTAGAAATATTTATGTAAAGATAAGATCGAGCTCGAGACAGCCTCAAAGTGAATACTTTTTAAAAATACTTGATACATTGACCCAAAATACGTTTTTCACCAGATTTTTATTTTCCAAAGTTAGGCTATTTTTGATTAATGACGTAATAAATATGATCATATCCTATACTTAGAATCGGTTTGTTTGTTTGTTGTTAAGTTCAAGGCTACACGAGTGGCTCTTTGTGCTTTGCCTAACAGTTGAGTTAAGAAAAAAATATTTGTTTGATTTGACGATGTGTGAACATTAAGTCCAACTGATTTGTGTTTGAAAGCTATATGAGTCCACTTAACTTGTATTCACAAAATCCCGTTTTTTAAACAGTACTTAAAGTTAATATTAAAACTTGAATATTTTTTTTGCCTGTCCAAAGGTTACGTCTCTACTAAAGCACATGATGTCATTTGAAATAATGCTTGGCTATTTAAAGTGTTATTTCTATATCTTAGGAAGCCACCTTACAGAAACAGTCATGTATTGATCATTACCTCCTTTTGTGTTTTAACTACCAATAAAGCTCCATGATTTCAGCAAGTAATCTTCCGCTAGGAGTGATCTGGAAATTGTTGTTGTTTTCAATTTAGCACAAAGATACACAATGGGCTACCTGTACTCTGCCCACCACGGGTATCGAAACTCGGATTTTAACTTTGTAAGACATATCGGTGAGTCATTAAGGTCTGATCTGTAAAGTTCCTACACAATATAAGAATCTATGTCACTGTAATGCGGTCACAAGTACCAATCCTAAACTGGACATGTAGAAAGGCAATGATTGGTTACTTCTGAGGAATCTAGGATTTCTCAAGAGCCAGAAATAACAACAGAAGTGGAAGACTGAAGATTATATTATTTTGTTTTGTGTGAGATTGAAGCGTGTGAGGGAGAAACACAGTTACTTCAATGTATAACAACAGTAGAAGATGGAGCAACATAGTAACTTCAGTGTGTAACAACAGTAGAAGATGGAGCAATATTGTTAGTCCAACGTGTAACATCAGAAGAAGATGGAGCAATATAGTTAGTCCAATGTGTAACAACAGTAGAAGATGGAGAAACAAAATTAGTTCAGTGTGTAACAACAATAGAAGATGGTGCAATATACTTAGTTCAATATGTAACAACAATAGAAAATAAGCAACAAAGTTAGTTCAATGTGTAACAACAGAAGAAGATGGAGCAACATAGTTAGTTCATTGTGTAACAACAGTAGAAGATGGAGAAAGAAAGTTACTTCAATGTGTAAGAACAGAAGAAGATGGACTAACATAATTACTTCAATGTGTAACAACAGCAGAAGATTGAGCAACATAGTTAGTTCAACGTGTAACAACAGAAAAAAGTAGAGCAACATAGTTAGTTCAATGTGTAACAGCAGTAGAAGATTGAGAAACATAGTTAGTTCAATGTGTAACAACAGTAGAAAATCGAAAATCAATGAAGTTCAATGTGTAACTACAGTAGAAGATGGAGAAACATAATTAGATCAGTGTGTAACAACAGTAGAAGATGAAGCAACATAGTTAGCTCAGTGTGTAACAACAGTAGAAGATGGAGAAACATAGTTACTTCAATGTGTAAGAACAGAAGAAGATGGAGCAACATATTTTTTTCAATGTGTAACAACAGCAGAATATGGAGCAACATAGTTAGTTCAACATGTAACAACAGAAAAAAGTAGAGCAACATAGTTAGTTCAGTGTGTAACAACAATAAACGATGGAGCAACATAGTTAGTTCAGTGTGTAACAACAATAAATGATGGAGCAACATAGTTAGTTCAATGTGTAACAATAGTAGAAGATGGAGAAACATAGTTAGTTCCATGTGCAAGAACAGTAGAAGATGGAGCAACATAGTTACTTCAATGTGTAACAACAGAAGAAAATAATGCAAAATAGTTAGCTCAGTGTGTAACAACAGTAGAAGATGGAGAAACAAAGTTACTTCAATGTGTAACAACAGTAGAAGATGTAGCAACATAGTTAGGTCAATGTGTAACAACAGTAGAAGATGGTGCAACATAGTTACTTCAATGTGTAACAGCAGAAGAAGATGGATTAGGGACGACTAGCACAGATAGCCCTGGAGTAGCTTTGTTCGAAATTCAAAAAACAAACAAACTTCCTAGATAACACTACAAGTTCTTTGAAAGTACACAGTTGTATGGAACCTTTTCTTAAATGACCAAAAAAGATATTAAAACGTAAACTTTCATCTATCTAGTACACATCTACGTTCTTGCAACAGAAAGTATCAGTTGTACACAAAGTGACCTCTAACGTGACCCATGCAACAGAAAGTATCAGCTGTACACCTAGTGACCACTAACGTAATTCATGCAACAGAAAGTATCAGCTGTACACCTAGTGACCACTAACGTAATTCATGCAACAGAAAGTATCAGCTGTACACCTAGTGACCAATAACGTGACTCATGCAACAGAAAGTATCAGCTGTACACATAGTGACCTCTAACGTGACCCATGCAACAGAAAGTATCAGCTGTACACCTAGTGACCACTAACGTGACTCATGCAACAGAAAGTATCAGCTGTACACCTAGTGGTCTACACCATTGGTCTTAAGTATGAGATAAACAACCTGGTACTAAATGACGGAAAAGATCTACTGTATCTGGAAAAACAAACAAGAATTTGGTCATGTGGCAGTTTAAAGAAACTTTACTTCGATGTTCACATATTGCTAAGAGACTGAGTTTACTGAAAGATATAAAACCTACACTGTTGATGATTGGAAAAGGAATTATTGACGGACGAGGTCAAGTTTGAAATATTTGCTTCAAAGCGTAGGTTGCATGTCCAGGTCAAGAAACGTGAAAGATACTCACCTCAATTACTAGCACCTGCTATAAAGCATGTGGGTGACGATGGGATGTTTCCCGCTGTGGCGAAACGTGATATTTGCAAAAGATTAGAATAATGGGCCATTGGATCAAATCCTAATCCGTAATGGTTTACCAAGAGGTTTGTATATTAGTGGTAAAGGATTCCACTACCAAGAAGGCCAAACACTTATCCAACCTGCAAAAAAATTACTTAACTAAGAAAGAAGCTACTGGAGTCATTCAAATAAGGCGATGGTCCTCACAAAGCCCCGATCTCAACCCAATTTAGCAGATCTGGGATTTGATAGAACAAATAAAAAGTAACTTTCATATATGAGAATGTATTATAGACATTTGAAGTAAAATTCTAAAGAATTTTGATTAAATGTGTTGTGATAATGCCTGAAAGGTTGTTTGCAGTTATTAAATTAACACATGCAATATTAACTGTTTCCGAAACTCAAGTAAGTTTACTGAGTTTCTGATTTATAAATAATCATCAATAAAATATTCTTGTTTCACCTGTTGTTTACCTTTCATGTTTTACCTGTTCTTTGCCTTCAATGTTTTATCTGTTGTTTACATTTCATGTTTCACCTTTTGTTTACCTTTCATGTTTCACCTGTTGTTTACCTTTCATGTTTTACCTGTTCTTTGCTTTAATGTTTTACCTGTTGTTTACCTTTCATGTTTCACCTGTTTTTTACCTTCCATGTTTTACCTGTTGTTTACTTTTCATGTTTTACCTGTTCTTTGCCTTCAATGTTTCACCTGTTGTTTACCTTTCATGTTTTACTTGTTGTTTACCTTTCATGTTTCATCTATTGTTTTACCTGTTGTTTACCTTTCATGTTTTACCTGTTCTTTGCTTTAATGTTTTACCTGTTGTTTACCTTTCATGTTTCACCTGTTTTTTACCTTCCATGTTTTACCTGTTGTTTACTTTTCATGTTTTACCTGTTCTTTGCCTTCAATGTTTCACCTGTTGTTTACCCTTGATGTTTCAACTGTTCTTTACCTTTCATGTTTTACCTGTTCTTTGCCTTCAATGTTTCACCTGTTGTTTACCCTTCATGTTTCACCTGTTCTTTACTTTTCATGTTTCACCTGTTGTTTACCTTCCATGTTTCACCTGTTGTTTACCCTTCATGTTTCACCTGTTGTTTACCTTTCATGTTTCTCCTGTTTTTTTACCTTCCATGTTTCACCTGTTGTTTACCTTTCATGTTTCACCTATTGTTCTTCGTGAAATCTAATTTTTGACTTTGTTTTAATACTTTTGCAGAGTAATTTATAGTGTATTTCTGTTTGTTATAATACAAACAGAATAATTTTATGTGGTATAGCATCTCGTTATTTGGAACCAGACAAAGTTTAATCAGTTTTATATCGTATTTGTTTGGAATATAAACAGCTTCTAAACATGTATTATCAAGACGGTTGGTATGGATATTAAAACTCTAATTAAAATAAAAACAAAGTTTCAACCTTCTCAAAGCATCTTCAAGTTGAGGTTTGTTTTGAAATTCACGCAAAGCTACACGAGGGATATCTGTGCTAGCCGTTCCTAATTTAGCAGTTTAAGAGTAGAGGGAAAGAAGTTAGTCATCACCACCCACCGCCAACTCTTGGGCTACTCTTTTACCAACGAATAGTGGGATTGACCGTCACATTATACACCCCCACGGCTGAAAGGGCGAGCATGTTTGGTGTGACGAAGATTCGAATCCGCGATCCTCGGATTACGAGTCGAGTTCTTTAACGGCCTGGCCATGCCGGGATTAGGCTTACAGGTTCTTTGTTAACCTGAAGATGACCTAAGAAGGTCGAAACATTGTTCTCTACTTTGTTTTAATTAAAGTTGTAATACCCATACAGCCCCCCAGTGGCTCAGCGGTATGTCTGCGGACTTACACGCTAAAATCGGGGTTTCGATACCCGTGGTGGGCAGAGCACAGATAGCCCATTGTGTAGCTTTGTGCTTAATTCAAAACAACAAAAATACCCATACCAGCTATCTTAAGAACACATTTTTTACTTTAAGTGGGTTTCTCGTCATTTCAAACAACTTCTAAACAATTTCATATCATATAGAATCACTTTGTTTGGAATCATACAAACAAACATTAATCAGTTGTATATAGTATAACGTACTTTTGTTTAGAATGATGCTATCTTTCAATTTTTCTAATTCACTCCGTCCTTCAATCTTAAATGATAACGACTGTTCTCAGAAAGAGTTTATTTGTGGAGAATTTTTCTCAATAAACATCACTTCAACCAGATTTTTCTATTTACTTTGTAAGTTATAATCGTAAAGTATAACTCTAACTCTGATTACAAGCCTATTTCAAGTAATATTGTAACAGCAAGTCTTAACACCTAAGGCTGTAAAATATCCATCAGGTTAATGTATTTAAATGTCAGATCGCTTTAGACCATCATTGAGCTAAATCCATTACAAACCTGCATCAGTTACCCGTTTATATGTAGACCATAATTGAGCTAAATCCATTACAAACCTGCACCAGTTAGCCATTTATATGTAGACCATAATTGAGCTAAATCCATTACAAACCTGCACCAGTTAGCCATTTATATGTAGACCATTACTGTATTTAACGTTCTCGATTTCAATTCATATTTTAATATGTTACATTGATTAGACAATTTAATTTTTAATTTTAATGTAGAAAAGTCACACTTGTTGGTTAGACAAGGCCCCCAGTGGCTCAGTGGTATGTATGCGGACTTACACGCTAAAATCCGCGTTTCGATACCTGTGGTGGGCAGAGCACAGATAGCCCATTGTGTAGCTTTGTGCTACACCAAAATGTGGAAAAAAACTTATAACAAAACACAAGATTCCAGTAAACACCAAATGTATTCACAGACCAGGTACAAAACTGAAGTCCATACTATGTAAAAACTACACTGACAAACACAACACCAACATAAGTTATGAAATACAATGTTTTATAGAATAACTTACTTCTTGTTTTGTTCGTTTTTCTCTTTGTTTGAGGTTAAGCCCAAAGATACACAATTAGCTGTATCTGTTCTTACCACGAGTATCGAAACTTGATTTTCTTTCTTTGAATTTCTCATTTCTACAATTATTCAAAATACATTTACCTTCTAATTCGGAGTTAATATCCAAGTTGGACTTAAGACGAAGGACACTAAACCAATAAAGATATTCCTACAAAGCTCAGATTCGGTATCTATTCTTTATCTTCTCTATACACTAAAACACAGTTACTCTCTAATACTTCGTGAACTTGGCCTCAATCTTCTTTTTACACTAGAACACAGTTACTCTCTAATACTACGTGAACTTGGCCTCAATCTTCTCTTTACACTAGAACACAGTTACTCTCTAATACTACGTAAACTTGGCCTCAATCTTCTCTATACACTAGAACACAGTTACTCTCTAATACTTCGTGAACTTGGCCTCAATCTTCTCTTTACACTAGAACACAGTTAATCTCTAATACTACGTGAACTTGGCCTCAATCTTCTTTATACACTAGAACACAGTTACTCTCTAATACTACGTGAACTTGGCCTCAATCTTCTTTATACACTAGAACACAGTTACTCTCTAATACTACGTGAACTTGGCCTCAATTGATCTAGCCCCTAGGGCACTTGGAAAACTCGCTTTTCATCTTCATATAAAGTCACAAATACAGATTATTATTATTCTTAAAGGTTCTCGAATTTCTGCACCTCGTGATGTCTGATTCTATATCGTTTAACTAGTTGCTTACACTTCTCTTTCTGGCCATTTTACGATGACAGAAAGGTTTCTGTTATACTGCGGCTTAGAATAAACGTAATTATATTAAATACAGTTTCTACTGTTGGACTCTATTGTAGCACCAAAGTTCTCAGGACTAAATTGAACTATGTTATTTAATATAGCTGTTTTAACGTATTCCCGCAACATGATCAGCGAAATCTATAAGTTTTTAAACAACAAATTTTACCCAGAAGAATAAAGTTTGAGGCTTATAAGTACGGAATGAAAATAAAGACTGGAACACGTAAATGAACTGAGAAGAGAGTGTGGAGTGAAATACGTAATGTTATTTTGTAGAGAGTGTGGAGTGAAATACGTAATGTTATTTTGTAGAGGGTGTGGAGTGAAATACGTAATGTATTTTGTAGAGGGTGTGGAGTAAAATTGTTGTTGTTTTGAATTAAGCACAAAGCTACACAATGGGCTATCTGTGCTCTGCCCACCACGGGTATCGAAACCCGGATTTTAGCGTGTAAGTCCGCAGACATGTGGAGTAAAATACGTAATGTTATTTTGTGGAGAGTGTGGAGTGAAATACGTAATGTTTTTTGTATTCTTCGTATTACGACAGTTAAGAAACAAAAGCTGTGTCATGTGTTAAGGTATTTTGTTTTGTAACTTCATCTACCTTACAAAGTGGCTGTTTCGTTAAGTGTAAAATAATTTCTTAATACAACTTAAAATAAATAAAATATGTGTCTACCACCAGTTTTGGTATAAACGACGGTATAATAAGAATGAAAACTGTGGAACTCCAAACTGACTCGACTCTTACTCCGCATACCAAATTAAGGCAAAATACCTGACGTCACAAAATGTCAAATTATTATTGAGTTTCTTCCTATTTATTCATTCGCACCAAAAATTCGGAAAATTTATTTGATAGAAAAATATATTTAATTTTTATGGAGTTTTTTTATTTCAAATTTGATACACAGATAAGGGTTTTATATCGTAAAATTAGGAGTCTCATTTGGAGTAAATATAAACCGCACGTGCAAAGTTAATCAGCAAAAAAAATCGCTCAAATTCAATGAAATTGTTGAGCACACATAAAGTCACGTGAACTGTTTATTTTGGATTTGTATTGCAGCTTTGTCTAAAAATAGAAGACCGTTATCAGTTTTTGTCATTAGGATTGAAGACTGCTGTTTAAAGAGTAACAAGACATTGATGTAAAAGAATGTAAAGACAGAAGCATTGGTAAGGCCAAGTAAAATAAATTATTTGATTCCAGCTCAAATTTTCAAAAGTATCATTTGGTGAACAGTTAGTATTCATTGTCAACATTTTTGCATACGTTTATTACATTTTTATCATAATTACAGGCTTATAGAGTCACGTAATATTAGCTTAAGTAATTAGCATGAATTGTAATGCTTGATACGGCTGTACCAGTTGCATAGGGATGATGACAAAAATTTGTTAAACTAAATTCCATGGCGTTACTATTAAGGTTTGTTTGGTTGGTTTCGTTTGAACTTCGCACAAAGCTGTAAGAGGGTTATTATACACGCCATTAGTCCCTAATTTAGCAGTGTAAGACTAGAAGGAAGGCAGCTAGTCATCACCACCAACTCTTGGGCTACACTTTTACAAACAAATAGTTAGATTAACCATCACATAATAACGCCACCACAGCTGAAAGGGCGAGCATGTTTGGTGGGACGAGATTTCGAATCCGCGAAGCGAGCGCGCTGACTACCTTGACATGCTGGGTCGTAAGTATAAAGGAAGCTATTAACACTGTCTGAGGGAACAAAAAACCACCACCATATATTTTAAAGAATCTGGTTGGTTCTGAACAATATAGATCTGGGTTGGTTCTGAACAATATAGATCTGGGTTGGTTCTGAACCATATAGATCTGGGTTGGTTCTGAACAATATAGATTTGGGTTGGTTCTGAACAATATAGATCTGGGTTGGTTCTGAACAATATAGATCTGGGTTGGTTCTGAACAATATAGATCTGTTTTGAGTCACAGGATTGCAATCCTATAGTTAATGTTGATTACTATCAAGTGTCGCTTTTTCATTTAGGTTAGTTTGTTGGTAGGTATTGATAAAAAGTCATATCTAATCAAATCACCTTAGATATGAAAAAAAGATTTGAACATGCCACTTACAGGGCATGAACTCAAAATTAATGGACAAACTGGTAGCTACAGTTGTAGCATTCAAAAGAACTTTGCAGTAAATATTCATTAGATTGTTTGCAAGTAGGCCGCATTTTGTTCGCACCCTAAGGTGTTTCTGATTAATGTTTCTTATTTACCAGTGAGGGGCAAAAGTTACACAAGATATAACACTGTACAGCATACTTAGATACAACACTGTACAACATACTTCTAAAGAAAACACCAAATCAACCTCTTTGTTATATTCTTTAAATAATAAATTGCTTCTTATTTCTCCGCGTGTGGCCTACGTGATTCATCTACATGGACTGAATTAAGATCTAAGGAAATCATGAGACTAGTTTCGTATAGCAATTTCCGGGTTATCAAAGACATTTGCTTGAATTACAAAGTAATTTTAAATGTCGCCAGTCGTTTATCAAGTTCAAGAGATAACTAAATAAAGTATTTATTTATTAAGTACGTTTTGAGAAAGGAAGAATATATTAAAGCAATTGAATTCACTGGACTATATTGGAATTATGGTCGAAAACATCGTTAACAGCGAGGATACCAGAATGATGATTCAGTGAATTCTAATCACACTTGGTGTTAGTCCTTTAAATACACTTTAAAACTATACTTTGTGAGATGCATTATTTATCTTTCTTCCAAATTCAGCAAGCAGTTTCTCAATGTAGTAACTTATCTGTACTGAATCACCAAAGAGTCCTCACACAAATATGTCGTTCAGCTAAAACTCCTGTACAACGATTTGAATGATTTTACTCAACTTTCCTGTTCAGACACATCTTTACATCTGAAGTATGTGACGTGTTTACCTCACTTCTCCCTAGCTAAGAGTGATCGTACACCTTATTTGCATATTGGATTTTGCAAATATATTAAAATGTCCTTTCGTGAATTAACCTGGTGGAGTAAATCCGAAATTAATGGATTATACAACCTGTTTATTTATAAGTGGTTTTCAACTTGTGAGCAAAACATTTTCAATAAATATTTTTATTTGTTTGGTTTGTTTTTGAGTTTCACGCAAAACTGCAGGAGAGCTATCTGCGGTATCCGTCTCTAATTTTGCAGTGTAAGACTAGAGAGAAGGCAACTAGCCGTCGCCACCCACCGCCAGCTCTTGGGCTACTCTTTTACCCACGAATAGTGGGATCGACCATCACCTTATAACGCCCCAACGGCTGAAATGGCAAGCGTGTTTGATGTGACGGGGATTTGAACCCACAACCCTCAGATTTTGTTACATGAGTTTTAGTGTTTTAAAATGAAACGTGGTGGACATCCAACAAAACATTTAATTTGTTTTTTTAACCCTATAGCATTCAGATAAAATCATAGAAAAACAAATATATGAAGATATAACATCCAACAAAATAAAACATTTTTTTCTTTGGGTTTTTTTACTATTTTTTCTTTGAATCAGAATTTGAAAGATTGTGTTTTATCTTATTTTTATATACTTTTTATTTGAAATCTTACGTTACGCCCGGCATGGCCAGATGGGTAATTTGAGGGTTGCGAGTTCGAATCCCCATCGCACTAAACATGCTGACCCTTTCAGTCGTGGAGGTGTTATGATGTGACGGTCAATTGTACCATTCGTTGGTAAAAGAGTAGCCCAAGAATTAGCGATGGGTGGTGATAACTAGCTGTCTTTCCTCTAGTCGTACACTATTAAAGTAAGGGGGACTAGCGAGGACAGCTCTCGTGTAGCTTTGCGCGAAATTAAAAAAACACACATGTCCGCGTAAAATATATTGTACTTTTTGAAAAATAGAAAACACAGGATAATGATTTATAATGGGACGTAATGCTTCATGAAAATCCTTTGGCATTAAGAACCTCAGTTTCAGATATTCTTCGTCAGATCGGACGTAATAAAGTTATTCTCATAAAGTAAAAGCTATTCATCATCATATTATAATGAGTCATCTATTTACTCAAATCTTTATAAATATTTAACTATTAGAAGTACAATTCACTTGAAGAACTAAGCTCGAGTTTGATTAATAGGACCATTTATCTAATCTCATTTGACATAAATCTGTCACATTCTACGATAGCACTGCTGACTAAAATTATATGAATAGGAGAAAGTCATAAGGACTTTGTTTCGTTCTTAAGCCTATTCGCTTCAGTTAGTCGCGCACTGCTGACTAAACTAATATGAATAGGAAAAAGTCATAAGGACTTTGTTTCGTTCTTAAGCCTATTCGCTTCAGTTAGTTGCTGTCTTCAAATTTTTGTGAATCGGAAACAGGTATGTTTAATTAGTAATAATTTGGATATTTCTTTTTGAGATCTTAGGGTGGGCTTGAAAGGCTTAGCGAAGTTAATCACTGAAAGGATGGACAATAACAGCATAAAAGTCGCTAAAAATTAAATGTAAAACTGAATTATTTAAACTGAATAAAAACTCTTAATTTAACTATTAAAACCACGTGATTTATGATACTTTGTCTCACGTTACTAGAACTATTCTTTACAACTATAAAAAATGTTTTTTATTTTTTTATTTTAAGCTCTACATAAGATGTTCTGTACATTCTAATAACATTTTCTATTCGTAGGGCAATTTCACAGTAACTGTTAGAATCTCATTACATTTCAAATTAGAAAACTGAAACTAATTATTTAATGAAATTAGAAGATTGTTTCTACATACAAATACAAGTACAAAATAGTGCTCTAAGTAAAATGTATCCGGTGTTTCTACATACAAATACAAGTACAAAATTGTGCTCTAAGTAAAATGTATCCGGTGTTTCTACATACAAATACATGTACAAAATAGTGCTCTAAGTAAAATGTATCCGGTGTTTCTACATACAAATACAAGTACAAAATAGTGCTCTAAGTAAAATGTATCCGGTGTTTCTACATACAAATACAAGTACAAAATTGTGCTCCAATTAAAATGTATCCGGTGTTTCTACATACAAATACAAGTACAAAATAGTGCTCTAAGTAAAATGTATCCGGTGTTTCTACATACAAATACAAGTACAAAATTGTGCTCCAATTAAAATGTATCCGGTGTTTCTACATACAAATACATGTACAAAATTGTGCTCCAATTAAAATGTATCCGGTGTTTCTACATACAAATACAAGTACAAAATAGTGCTCCAATTAAAATGTATCCGGTGTCACTTTTTGTTTTCCATGCGTATATATGTTCTCACACGTTAGATTTTAATTTAAAAGAAACTTGTGTTTCTATTTTTATTTGCATAAAATAAAAGAATATATCAAACACTACAGCGTCCATAGTTTGAACAGATCAAATAAAGATAAAGTTTAGGTAATTTTACAAGGTTTTCTCTTTTTTTTACAGTTTGTTTACTAAAGACTGAGAAATATGTATATATATCACACCGTTATACACTACGTAACGAGCCACATAAATGTGAAAAAAAGAAATTATCATACTGTGAAAACGAAAAACAACTCTTTTTATCTAAAACTCAGCCGTACAGTTTAACCGAGTTGTTAAATAAACCAATAGTAAAGGTTTAAGACAAGTGTTACGTATTTTTTAATGTTTTATGTTCTTCGTAGACTAAACGCAACAGAAAAAACACAGATAACAGCTTGTATAATTTATTACGCTAAACTATTAACAAATATAACAGATATAACATAAATTATATACTAACAGTGACAGATATTAAGTTAAACATTCGAAATTAATTACAAAATAAAATAATACTAGTTTCAAACTTCAAAATTAATCACAATACAAAATGGTACTGGCCTGTATCTAATATAATGATCTAAAATGAAAGTCTCAAATTCCAGTCTAGGGTGTGAATTTGGTCCCACGAAGAAATTCCGAAACAGTTCACAGTTCAATAAATTCGCCGACTCTCAGCACAAGCAGTAATTCAGATGTATCGTACAGATTGACGAAATAAAATCACAGCTTCCGTAGATCTAACTTCAATCACAAATCCAAGTTGAATAATCACAGCAAACACTTAATCTTTCTCAAATAACCGACTCTCTTCTTTCTCTTCGAATAATAACTGATGTCTGAATCTCTCTCACTTGTTCTTCGAATAAAACTAATGACTGAATCTCTTGCATCTTCGTCTGTTAATATATTGTAGGCCTAAAATCCTCGAAAGACCGCGAAAGTTCTACAGGTCTCCAGAGCAATCCACGCATATCCGTTCTTGCACGAGACTACACGTCTAGACACGAAGTCACCAGCACTCATTTACAAACATATGATTGGTCTACTTAATTCAAGAAAATTCTAAATGTTACCCTAAATGAATAACAAAATATTAGTTTAAACTTCGAAACAATAATATAAATATGGAAAAATGAATAATAGAAATGAAAATTCAAACACAACACGACATGTTGTCGTTTACAAAATATTTACACATTTACATAACACAAGGTTTATCTAAGAAGTATTTCAAGTAGAATTTTAATTTACAAAACATCAAAGAACAAAAAAAATCTTTGAATTATTTTGCCAGTGTTTATCACTATAAACTAACGCACGACAGTCAAACTAACGATCTATAATAAAGCTAAAGTAGTACAAGAAAACTAAAGTGCTAAAGGACAAAGGCAGAATACTTCCATCAAACGTAGATCAAATATTCATATACTGAATATAAAAACACAAGAAATACAGTAAGTATACTGCAACTACATTAAAAACTTCTAACAAGTATCATACTCCAAACTTTAGACTCTTATAAATAAGTCTATAACTGGAGTGTCATACTACAGAATCAGATTATTATAAAGAAATTTATAATTGGTGTGTCAGACTACAGATACAGATTATTATAAAGAAGTCTATAACTGGAGTGTCAGACTACAGAATCAGATTATTATAAAGAAGTCTATAACTGGAGTGTCAGACTACAGAATCAGATTATTATAAAGAAGTCTATAACTGGTGTGTCAGACTACAGAATCAGATTATTATAAAGAAGTCTATAACTGGAGTGTCAGACTACAGAATCAGATTATTATAAAGAGGTCTATAACTGGAGTGTCAGACGACAGAATCAGATTATTATAAAGAGGTCTATAACTGGTGTGTCAGACGACAGAATCAGATTATTATAAAGAGGTCTATAACTGGAGTGTCAGACTACAGAATCAGATTATTATAAAGAGGTCTATAACTGGAGTGTCAGACGATAGAATCAGATTATTATAAAGAAGTCTGTAACTGGAGTGTCAGACTACAGAGTCAGATTTTTGTAAAGAAGTCTATAACTGGAGTGTCAGACAACAGAATCAGATAGTTATAAAGAAGTCTGTAACTGGAGTGTCAGACTACAGAATCAGATTTTTGTAAAGAAGTCTATAACTGGAGTGTCAGACTACAGAATCAGATTATTATAAAGAAGTCTATAACTGGAGTGTCAGACTACAGATACAGATTATTATAAAGAAGTCTATAACTGGAGTGTTTGACTACAGAATCAGATTATTATAAAGAGGTCTATAACTGGAGTGTCAGACGATAGAATCAGATTATTATAAAGAGGTCTATAACTGGTGTGTCAGACGACAGAATCAGATTATTATAAAGAGGTCTATAACTGGAGTGTCAGACGACAGAATCAGATTATTATAAAGAGGTCTATAACTAGAGTGTCAGACTAGAGAATCAGATTCTTATGAATAAGTCTATAACTGGAGTGTCAGATTACAGTATTAGATTTTTATAAATAAGTCTATAACTGAAGTGTCAGACTAGAGAATCAGATTCTTATAAAGAAGTCTGTAACTGGAGTGTCAGACTACAGAATCAGATTTTGTAAAGAAGTTTATAACTGGAGTGTCAGACTACAGATACAGATTATTATAAAGAAGTCTATAACTGGAGTGTCAGACTACAGAATCAGATTATTATAAAGAAGTCTATAACTGGTGTGTCAGACAACAGAATCAGATAGTTATAAAGAAGTCTGTAACTGGAGTGTCAGACTACAGAATCAGATTTTTGTAAAGAAGTCTATAACTGGAGTGTCAGACAACAGAATCAGATAGTTATAAAGAAGTCTGTAACTGGAGTGTCAGACTACAGAATCAGATTTTTGTAAAGAAGTCTATAACTGGAGTGTCAGACTACAGAATCAGATTATTATAAAGAAGTCTATAACTGGAGTGTCAGACTACAGAATCAGATTATTATAAAGAAGTCTATAACTGGAGTGTCAGACTACAGAATCAGATTATTATAAAGAGGTCTATAACTGGAGTGTCAGACGATAGAATCAGATTATTATAAAGAGGTCTATAACTGGTGTGTCAGACGACAGAATCAGATTATTATAAAGAGGTTTATAACTAGAGTGTCAGACGACAGAATCAGATTATTATAAAGAGGTCTATAACTAGAGTGTCAGACTAGAGAATCAGATTCTTATGAATAAGTCTATAACTGGAGTGTCAGATTACAGTATTAGATTTTTATAAATAAGTCTATAACTGAAGTGTCAGACTAGAGAATCAGATTCTTATAAAGAAGTCTGTAACTGGAGTGTCAGACTACAGAATCAGATTTTGTAAAGAAGTTTATAACTGGAGTGTCAGACTACAGATACAGATTATTATAAAGAAGTCTATAACTGGAGTGTCAGACTACAGAATCAGATTATTATAAAGAAGTCTATAACTGGAGTGTCAGACAACAGAATCAGATAGTTATAAAGAAGTCTGTAACTGGAGTGTCAGACTACAGAATCAGATTTTTGTAAAGAAGTCTATAACTGGAGTGTCAGACAACAGAATCAGATAGTTATAAAGAAGTCTGTAACTGGAGTGTCAGACTACAGAATCAGATTTTTGTAAAGAAGTCTATAACTGGAGTGTCAGACTACAGAATCAGATTATTATAAAGAAGTCTATAACTGGAGTGTCAGACTACAGATACAGATTATTATAAAGAAGTCTATAACTGGAGTGTCAGACTACAGATACAGATTATTATAAAGAAGTCTATTAGTGGTGTGTCAGACTACAGAATCAGATTATTATAAAAAGTCTATAACTGGAGTGTCAGACTACAGATACAGATTATTATAAAGAAGTCTATTAGTGGAGTGTCAGACTAGAGAATCAAATTATTATAAAGAAGTCTATAACTGGTGTGTCAGACTACAGAATCAAATTATTATAAAGAAGTCTATAACTGGAGTGTCAGACTACAGAATCAGATTTTTGTAAAGAAGTCTATAACTGGTGTGTCAGACTACAGAATCAGATTTTTGTAAAGAAGTCTATAACTGGAGTGTCAGACTACAGAATCAGATTTTTGTAAAGAAGTCTATAACTGGAGTGTCAGACTACAGAATCAGATTACCATTAAAAAGTCTATAACTGAAGTGTTAGACTACAGAATAAGATTTTTATAAATAAGTTTATAACTGGAGCGTGAAACTACAAAATCACATTCCTATATAGATGTCTATTAGTGGAGTATCAATCACACCACAGAATCTGATGTTATAAAGATGTCTATTAGTGGAGTGTCACACCACAGAATCCGTTGTTATAAAGATGTCTATTAGTGGAGTGTCACACCACAGAATCTGATGTTATAAAGATGTCTATTAGTGGAGTGTCACACCACAGAATCCGTTGTTATAAAGATGTCTGTTAGTGGAGTGTCACACCACAGAATCTGTTGTTATAAAGATGTCTATTAGTGGAGTGTCACACCACAGAATCTGTTGTTATAAAGATGTCTATTAGTGGAGTGTCAGAAAACACAATCCGATTCTCCATTTCAAGAAGAAAATACTCATTATCAGATATTGATTTGCCCTATATTTTCTAAGCACAGTTTGTTTTAAAACTTAACATTAGTGCAATTCGTTTTTCTCTTCTTGTTTGGTTTTAATCTGTGCATAAATAATTTATTTTTATTTACCTTTATTTAGGTTTTGGAGTGAGTCATTAAAGTTTGAAATACGAATTCCTTGCTGTGGTCCAGCCACTTATTTATGAAACCTTTAAATTTATTTCAATTAAATACATGAAATCAATGAAATATAAATATTGTACTTTTTAACTTGAGACCAAAAACGTTAAAAACAGACTTCGTATTAAAATATGATGAGATATACACATCTTAACGGTTGTACTTCTCGAGGTAAAGTTGTTGGAAGTTTTATTGTGGTTGTAAATTTAATACAGAGACATAATATGATTAATTAAATGAATTACCAGATACTTTCTATTCCATCCAGTAGACAGCCCCTCCTTGTTTTATTACAATTTTCATTATGTATTATATAACAATAGTCTAACAGTTGCACGTTGAAACATGCCGTGTGCAATCTTAGATTGAACATACCTGTAAAATACAGCTGCTAAATGTATTTACTGATTACAAACAAATAAAATATATTAGTTCAGGACAGCAGAGTACAGGGTAGCCAGAGGACAATAGTTTTATAACTGTGTCTCTTTTTTAGGACATCACATATATACCAGGAAAACAATTTATGTGTAAATTAAACTTTATTTTACTGGTATCAATTCATTGGATTTTATTATCGCTTTATAGCATATCTTTATAATTATTTTGTCAAAACCCTTTTCTTTTAATTTGCATCAAACAACACATTATTGTTAAGTCCAATAATTAATAGCATAATATTTGTTTTACTTTGAAGTTTTTGTTCATGTTTCGTACACGACTATTATTACGGTTTAGCAGAAAGGAAGGGCAAACTTGAATTACATTTCTTCTTAATCGGTATTGTGCTGTCATCTAGTGGCCATATGTTGTTTAATACTAAAAGATCAGTTCACGAAAACAAACTGAACGTTGTCTAAACAACATTGAATCCATTAAAATCTAAAGAAACAAACAAACTGTACGCTGTCTTAACAATAATGAAATCAGTAAACATACCGTATTTTCCGCCCAATAAGCCAAATTTCTTGCCCTAAATTTTGGACCTGATTTTTGGGGGTCGCCTTATTGGCCGATCACCAGCTTTGGACCAAAAAATACCGAAGACCAAAATCGGCCCCAAAATCATACCTTTGATCTCACAGTTACGGCAGAGTTATTTCAGTTGAATAAACTTTATTTATTAATAGAAAAAGGTCTGTATGTTACGAATGACGTGTATTCATAGAAATAACAAAATTCGTAAAAAAATACACACTTTTATCTCAGAAATTTATTAAAATCCATCAAATTCATCATCTTCATCGTCAGAAGCACCAAATAATAGATTCCAATCCTCGGCAGAGACCTGGTCGTCGTACGGGTTATTCTCTGGTGTTATTAGCTGAGTGAGTGGAATTTTATATGCAAAAACGGCTCGTTTGGGTTGAGAAGATATTTTAAATAGAAGAGCGAACAACGTTTCGACCTTCTTCAGTCATCGTCAGGTTCACAAAGAAAGAGGTAACTGACCGGAAGCTGACCACATGTTTGGAAGGGGTTGTGTAACTGAGTGTCGCAATGTAGAGGGCGGGGTTAGATATTTGAATATATAATTTTGTCTATAATATTAATATAGGTATAAAGGCGTTCCTTTATATTGGTTTATTTTGGGTTTAAGTTGTTGTATAAGTAAGTCTTCTTTAATTTTGCGTTTCTTTACTTAGTATTTTAGTGTTTTCTATGGTTATGTTGTGTCCATTTGACTTGCAGTGTTCGAAAACGTATGAAGGTGACGTTTTATGTTCTTTGAATCTGGTTTCCATTTTTCTACTTGTTTCTCCAATATAGAAGTCGTGACAGTTATCACATTGTATTTTATAAATAATGTTGGTGTGGTGTTTGTCAGTGTAGTTCTTACATAGTATAGACCTCAGTTTTGTGCCTGGTTTTTGAATAAATTTAGTATTAACTGGAATGTTATATTTCGTTACTAGTTTGTGCCAAATGTTGGTTATTTGTTTGCTGATGTCCGGAATATATGGTATACAGCAGTATATGGTTTTGTGATTTTTTGATTCGTGAGATATATTCACTTTTGTTGGTTGATTTTGCTTTCTGTCTAGGTGTGTGCGTATAATGTTTTCTACGGTTTGTGGAGGAAACTTATTGATGTTGATGAAGTATTGTTTTATTTTGTCTAATTCATCGTTAATTTTATCTGGTGAGCATTGTTACGTTTTTGATGTGGACTGAACGCAACAGAAAGACACAGATAACTGCTTATGTAATTTATTACAATAAACTATTATATATGTGACAGATATAAAATAAATTATATAGTAACAATGACAGATGTTCAGTTTCAACCTTCAAAATTAATTACAATACAAAATGGTACTGGCCTGTGTCCAATATAATGATCCAGAATAAAAGTCCAAAAGTCCAGATCAGAAATCCAAAATTCCAGTCAAGGGGGTGAATTTGGTCCCACGAAGAAATTCCGAAGTTTGAATGGAGAAGTCCAGAAACAATTCACAGTCCAATAAATTTGACGAAGTTCTTTTTACGATGTGTTTGATGAATGTCTCAAATTTGTCGTTTTCCAACTTGCCCCGGTCTCTCCTAAACAGTCCTATACGTGTTGACCTTCAGTATAACCAGTAATTCGAATGAATCGTAAAGATTGACGAAACAAAATCACAGCTTTTATAGATCTAACTCCAGTCACGAATCCAAGTTGAATAAATACACAGCAAACATTGAAAAATTCTCAAACGACGACAACATCTCTTGAATCGAATGAAAATGAATGACTGACTGACTCTCCTCGCATCGCCGTCTGTTTATATACTAGTAGGCCTACTGTATTCTCGAACAATCGCTTAGCTTCCACAGAATTTCAGAGTAATCTGGATTCGTCTCGTACAGACACCAAGCCAAAATACATTCTATTTATAGACAAATGATCGATCTACCTAATTCTACATGAATAACAACATATTTTATTGATTTGAACTTCGAAACAATAATATAAACAACAACAACAACAAAATTTCGACCGATAGATATGGAAATCCAAACACAACACGACATGGCATTCCAAACGCTTTATACATAACACTCTCCCCCTTAAAAGCAAAAAGAAAAGTTTGAACTTGTGAAAACTTTTTTTTAACTTATTATACATAACATTGAACTAAGAAACAAATTTTAGTCAACCGATAATTATAACAAAACACTGAACAACTTAATTACCGTGACAACGCATCCGCGATGACATTGTCCGAACCACGGATATGATTAATGGACAGATTGTATTGCTGCAGAATAATACTCCACCTGAGTAACCTTTGATTTTTGTTTTTCACTTTGTTCACGAACACGAGTGGATTGTGGTCGGTGTAAACATTAACAATCCATGGTGAAGAACACAAATAAACACCAAATTGTTGTAAAGCTAACAACACTGCAAGTGCTTCTTTCTCAATTGTTGAATAGTTTCTTTGGTGCTTATCAAGTTTTCTTGAAAAGTAACACACAGGGTGGTCAACACCATTTTGCTCTTGCAACAACACAGCACCAACACCAATGTCACTCGCATCTACAGCAAGCTTAAATGGTTTGTCAAAATCGGGAGCATTGAGGATTGGAGGACTCATGAGCATGACCTTGATCCTTTCAAAGGCAGTCTGTCAATTTTGATTCCAGGAAAATTTTACATTCTTTTTTAGTAAGGCTGTTAAAGGTGCAGCCACATCAGAAAAATTTGGACAAAATTTCCAATAATATCCTGCCATGCCCAAGAATCTCATAATACCTCTTTTGTTCGTCGGCTCTGGATACTCCGCTATTGCCTGTACCTTAGCTTGGATCGGCTTCACTTTACCCTGACCAATTTCATGGCCTAAGTACACAATTGTTGCTTTACTGAAGTAACTTTTCAACAGGTTGATAGTCAACTGAGCCTCGGAACACCTCTCAAAGAATGCACGAATGTGACTTAAATCCTCAGACCAGTCACTGCTTACTACAAGTACATCATCAATGTAAGCATACACATTTTCTAACCCTGCAATGAGATGATTCATCAACCTTTGAAATGTTGCACCAGAGTTTTTCATGCCAAATGGCATAACTTTGTATTGGTACAAACCATCGGGTGTTATAAAAGCTGAAATTTCTCTTGCTTGAGAAGTTAAAGGTACTTGCCAATAACCTTTGAGTAGGTCAAATTTGATAAGGTACTTTGAGTTACCTACACGGTCAATACAATCATCCATCCTAGGAATAGGATATGAATCAGTCTTGGTCACATAATTAACTTTTCTGAAATCTGTACAGAACCTAACTGAACCATCAGACTTTGGTACCAAGATACAAGGTGAACTCCAATTACTGTTTGACAACTCAATGAAATCATTTTCAAGCATGTATTGTACCTATGACCTGATTTGTGACAATTTCACAGGATTGGCCCGATATGGATGTTGTTTTATTGGTCGAGTGTTCTCAATAATGACATCATGTTCTATGACATTGGTTCTACCAGGCACATCAGGGAACAAATGAGCAAACTCTAAAATCAAACTTTTCAATTCTTGACTTTGTTGCTGGGTTAAGTGACTGAGTTTGTCATCTAAGTTTGCTAATATGTGTGAGTTTTTGAGTTTAACCTGAGTGTCTGGAATGCTATTTTCTATAATTTCAGGAGGAGAAGGAGGAGGATCATGATCTTCATTCACACCACTTGTCACATTCACAGGAACAGCATTCGACACATTCATTTTCTTTCGCAGATGATAGGGTTTCAACATATTGATATGACAAAGCTGTTTGCTTTTTTAATAATAGATCTGCATAAATATTTTTATGTTTTATATGTATATTAATAATAAATCTACATAAATGTTCTTGTTTTATATGTATGTTATTAATAAATCTACATAAATATTCATATGTTTTATATGTATAATAAAAATAGATCTACATAGTATTCTTATGTTTTATATATATATTAATAATAGATCTACATAAACATTTTTATGTTTTATATGTATATTAATAATAGATCTACATAAATAATCTTATGTTTCATATAAATATTAATAATAGATCCACATAAATATTCTTATGATTTTATGTATATTAATAATAGATCTTCATAAGTATTCTTATTTTTATATGTATGTAAATAATAGAGCTAGAGAAATATTTTTATGTTTTTATGTACATTAATAATAAATCAAAATAAATATTCTTATGTTTTATATTTTAATAACAGATCGACATGAATATTCTTATTTTAAATATGTATATTAATAATAGATCTACATAAATATTCATATATTTTATATGCATGTTAATAACAGATCTGCATCAATATTTTATGTTTTGTATGTACATTGATAACATATCTGCATAAATATTCTTATGCTTTATATGTATTTTAATAATAGATCTAAATAAATATTCTTATGTTTTATATGTATATTAATAATAGGTCTACATGAATATTCTTATGTTTTATATGTTAATTGATAATAGATCTGCAAAAATATTTTATTTTATATGTATATTAATAATATGTCTACTTAATATTGTTATGTTTTATATATATTAATAATAGATCTACATAAATATTCTTATGTTTTCTATGTATGTTAATAATTGATCTTATAAATATTCTTATGTTTCATATGTATATTAATAGTAGATCAACATAAATATTCTTATGTTTCACATATATACATTAATAATTGTTCTACATAAATATTCTTATGTTTTATGTGATTTTTAATAATAGATCTAGATAAATATTCTTGTTTTATATGTATTTTTAACATAGATCTACATAAATATTCATGTTTTATATGTATATTAATCATAGATCTACATTAATATTTTTATGTTTTATCTGTATATTAATCATAGATCTACCTAAAAATTCTTGTTTAATATGTATAATAATTTTTAATCCACATAAATATTCTTATGTTTTATATATATATTAATGATAATCTACATAAATACTCTAATGTTTTATATGTATATTAATAATAGATCTACATAAATATTCATGATATATATATATGTATTAATGATAGATCTGTGTAAATATGTTTATGTTTTATATGTACATAAATAATAGATCTACATAAATATTCATATGATTTATATGTATATTAATAAAAGATCTGCATAAATATTTTTGCCCCCGCTAGTACAGCGGTATGTCTCCGGACTTACAACGCTAAAATCAGGGGTTCGATTCCCCTCGGTGGGCTGAGCAGATAGCCCTTTGTGGCTTTGCTATACGAAAAACACACACACAAACACACGCATAAATATGTTTATATTTTACATGCATATTAATAATAGATCTACATAATATTCTTATATTTTGTGTATATATTAATAAAAGATCTACATAAATATTCTTATGTTTTATATGTATTTTAATAATAGATCTACATAAATATTCTTTTTATATGTATATTAATAATAGATCTGCATAAATATTCTACATAAATTTGCATGATAATGTTGCATATAAAAAGATGTAATGCTTAATTTTTGTTCTTTTTCTTTTGACAGCATTGAAAACGAGTTGGAAATTAGACCCATTAAACTATAAAGAAATAAATGTTGGTTTGAATTTTTATGAGTCTCAAATAAACTAAATTTTGAACGTCTATATATTATGAGATGTAATTTTATTTTATAAGCTTATTTCAGTCAATGTGATTTATTTTTTATTCGACAATACCCAGAATAATGCGGCAATCGAAACGGATACGTTTTTTTCACAATCATAAATAGTGAATTATATTAAACCCTTTTAAATACAATGAATACTGATTTTTTTCACGTCAAAAAGATTTTGCGACTTCTGAAAGATGTCCATATTTACTTGTATAATGTTTATGTCTTTTCGAGTCATTGACATTTCGTCAGGATTCTTGTACCTTACTCTTACTAAACACTGAACGTTAATTGTGTTTTTGTTTCGTGCTTGTCATTTAAAGTTTTTCAATTTTTTTATCCACAAAATTTAATTGAAACTATAATGTTCTGAGTTCATAAAAATGTTCTACAAATAGTGGATTTTATTAAAATTTCCGAAACTTTGACATTATTGGAAACACTCTCTGATCAGAAGACATCTGACGAACTGTGAATCATAATAAATATCCTGAAACATTGACATAACTGGAAATTTTCGCTCACCACAATAAATAGTGTATCATATTAAATATTCTAAATCTATGTCCGGCATTACTGGGAATGTTCTCTGATCAAAATAAACTGACAAGTAGTGTATAATATTAAATATTCTAAAACTATGTTCGACATTACTGAAAATGTCCTCTGATCAAAATAAACTGACAAGTAGTAGAGAATATTAAATATTCTGAAACTATGTCAACATTACTGAGAATGTTCTCTGATTAAAATAAACTGACTGTTATGTATATGTGTAAATATTTTGTTAACGACAACATGTCGTGTTGTGTTTGAATTTTCATTTCTATTATTCATTTTTCCATATTGATATTATTGTTTCGAAGTTTAAACTAATATTTTGTTATTTATTTAGGGTAACATTTAAAATTTTCTTGAATTAAGTAGACCAATCATATGTTTGTAAATGAGTGCTGGTGACTTCGTGTCTAGACGTGTAGTCTCGTGCAAGAACGGACACGCGCGGATTGCTCTAGAGTTGTATGGAAATTGCAAGATTGTTCGAGAAATAGGCCTACCGGTATAAAAGACGGTGAAGCGAGAAGAAGTCAGTCATTAGTTTTATTCGAAGAAAAAGAGTGAGATTCAGACATCAGTTTTATTTCAAAAGAAGAGAGTTAGTTATTTGAGAAAGATTAAGTGTTTGCTGTGAATATTCAACTTGGATTTGTGATTGAAGTTAGATCTACGGAAGCCGTGATTTTATTTCGTCAATCTCTACGATACATCTGAATTACTGCTTGTGCTGAGAGACGGCGAATTTATTGAACTGTGAACTGTTTCGGAATTTCTTCGTGGGACCAAATTCACACCCTAGACTGGAATTTGAGACTTTCATTTTAGATCATTATATTAGATACAGGCCAGTACCATTTTGTATTGTGATTAATTTTGAAGTTTGAAACTAGTATTATTTTGTTTTGTAATTAATTTCGAATGTTTAACTTAATATCTGTCACTGTTATTATATAATTCATGTTATATCTGTTATATTTGTTAATAGTTTAGTGTAATAAATTATACAAGCTGTTATCTGCGTTTTTCTGTTGCGTTTAGTCTACGAAGAACATAAAACATAAAAAATACGTAACACTGACAAGTAGAGTATAATATTAAATATTCTAAAACTGTCAACATTACTGAGAATGTTCTCTGATCAAAATAAACTGACAAGTAGCAGAGAATATTAAATATTCTAAAACTATGTCAACATTACTGAGAATGTTCTCTGATCAAAATAAACTGACAAGTAGCAGAGAATATTAAATATTCTAAAACTATGTTCGACATTGCTGGGAATGTTCTCTGATCAAAATAAGCTGACAATATTGAATTTTCTGAATCAATGTTTGACATTACTGGGAATGTTTGCTGGTCACAATAAAATGTAACGAATAGCAGAAAATACTGAATTTTTAGAAACAATGTTTGACATTTGTTATTACAATTTACAGCTTTTGCAGTAAGTAAGATTAGTTTTCTTTTAGAACATGTACAAACTGTAAATTGTAATAAATATATCAGTAAGTAAACTCAGAACGTAATATTTGGCATTATTATGAACATTACTCACTCACAAAAACCTTTCATGAATGATGGGTTAAATTAAAACTTGTAAAACATTATTATAAATACGTTTTATCTGATAATGTTGTAAACATTGACGGAAAAACATGTGATGTAAACCTGTGTAGTTTGTTATAAAGTAAACAAAGTAGAAACAGTTTTAGGTTTCAAAACTATTAATAAAACAATGTTTATTCAATACATAAGAATAAATGTTAATTTTAAATATTTATATTTGTCATTTCGATAGATTCGAAAACAAATCTCACACATAACTACAGTTAACGTGTCATGTTCTAATATTAATTATAAACCAACACACACGCAAATATTGGATTATAGAATAACACGTAAGAAAATTCAAAATCATAAAACGTATATATTAAAAATATTCTCAAGCTAATACGATCCCATGTTTATGTACAAAATCAAGAGGTAATGCTCTTGTTTGTTTTTAACAAACTTCATTTACAAATTCATATATAGACATACAGCAAGAACATAAACAAAATCTAGTTGTATTTACATTGATTTTAACTAAAACTCTTTTTATTTATAAACGCTGAGTTTGCCACACTCATACCTGCTTTTGGCATTTGTTTAAGCGTAGCATTCACAAGTACCCACGTGGTACCACTCATTCAATGTTATTATTTCCTTTAAAGGCAAATTTATTACCGGTAAAATAGAAAACAATAAGACACTTAGGTGTATCGACTTTCGTTATCATAATTTGTAACAATGGTGTAACATTAGTTGTTCTCACTGAATACAGTTGTGGCTATTTTCAAGCCTTCTCATTTTAAAACTGCATAAATAGTTGTATCTCTAATTGTCTGTTATTATTACATATTTATCATCACTTTTTATCATGTCTGTATTTTGTTTTTTTGAAATTTCGCACAAAGCTACACGAGTGCTTTCTGTGCTAACCGTCCCTAATTTAGCAGTGTAAGACTAGAGGGAAGGCAGCTAGTCATCACCACCCACCGCTAACTCTTGGGCTACTCTTTTACCAACGAAGAGTGGGATTGACCGTCACATTATAACGCCCCCACGGCTGAAAGGGCGAGCATGTTTGGCGCGACCGGGATGCGAACCCGCGACGCTCAGATTACGAGTCTTAACACACTTGGCCATGCCGGGCCACACTTTTTATCAGGGCAACTTTTTAGATACTTCAGATGATCTTACTAGCAATACTAATTTAGAAATAATTTATTATTTATTATTATTCAACACCACCTACCGCTAAGCCTTCGGTTACCAACGAAAAGTATGATTAGCCGCCCTTACAACGTTTTCATGGTTGAAAGGGCGAGTGTGTTCTGTGAGTATATTCGAACTCAAGGCCCAGAACTTGCAAATCGAGCGCCCTCACTACCAGGATATGCTACTCATTGTTAAAAAAATTAAAGATGGTGAAAATCTGTAATTTATTTTATTTAACATTAAGTTTTAACTATTTTCCAGTTGTGGACGTAGTCGTGGCTTTCGTGTACTTTTACACTGCAGAACGTACAATAATGACATTGTCCATGTGAAGCTGGTACAGATTCTGTTTTATTTCACGAAAGATGACATACAGACCAATGATGACATCTGTATTTGTTTCAGCCGAGTTATCCACGTAATGTTGATGTGTTAATTAATCAAATTATCTTAAAGCAACGTCATCTGTAGCACTGTTTAGAAGTGTCTCAATATTCTAAAGAATAAACCAGGATTAGTTTCATTAAAATTTCCATAAGTTTTGTTCTCTTTACTAAATAGGCCCGACATGGCCAGGTGGTTAAAGCGCTCGGCTCGTTATTTGAGGTTCGCGGGTTCGAGTTCCCATCGCACCAAACATGCTTGCCTTTTCAGCCGTGGGGAGGTTATAATGTGACGGTCAATCCCACTATTTGTTGATAAAAGAGTAGCCCAAGAGTTAGCGGTGGGTGGTGATGACTACCTGCCTTCCCTCTAACCTTACACTGCTAAATTAGGGACGGCTAGGACAGATAGCCCTCGTGTAGCTTTGCGCTAATTTCAAAAACAAACAAACAATTCTTTGCTAAATGCACTACGCCAGAATATTTCAGTTACCAGTTAAGCCTATTTTATTTCGGTATGGTAGGTGCGGTACCATCAACCTCAGATGGGCTCACACAGTCATTACTTGTAGATATTGGTACTACAGTACCACTTAAGGAATTTCCATTCAATGTAGTAGATACAGTACCATCACCCTGAGATGAAGTTTCACAGTCATTACTTGTAGATATTGGTACTACAGTATCAGTAAATAAATTTTCATTCGCTATGCTAGATACGGTACTCTCAACTTGGCATAACTCTACGTCAGAGGTTTCGAGTACTATTAGTGGGCCAGTTTGACTTAAAACGTTTTGTTCCCGATCCCTGCAGGTCGAAGTATCGGAAAGAGACGTGGTTGACACGTGAGTGTCATCAGGAGACGAAATGTTTGTTTGTGACATCCACTGGCTACTGCAAGGTTCGGGAATAAAACCAGCATTTTCAAATCCATATGTAGGAGCCTGAGAAGTTAAAATTCTTCCAACGATAGCGCTATAGGGTGGGGGTGGGGGTAGGTACAACTTTAATACCTCCTCATAAGTGGGAGGCGGATCATACCTAGGAGGTTCCGTGGGTACACCTGTACCACCCCGATCTGAAAAGTAAGTTTAAAAAAACAAAACTAGTCATATTACCCAGACCAAGAAACAAGAAGTTTGTGAAAAATAATTCAATTAATGTGCACAATTACACTAATTTACATATTTACATAAGAAAAACAAGAATAACGTAACCGATTTATTTGTTAGGCGTAAACGACAAAGAGTGAAAACGATCTGAGAAAAACATAATGTAGTCACTCAACTATCAACTATCACAGTAAACACAATTAACTGGTGTTTATATTTTAAAAATACTAATATAATATCAAAGTACACACACGAGTGTTACGTACGCATACATTAACACAAGTATATATGATAGACGTATACATACAGACACACATATATCTGCAAATTCAAACATACGTGATATACCAGAGATATCCTTCACGCATTTACACATTAAACAGAGATATCAAATGGCAAACCATAAATTATTTTGATGTGTAATATTGAAATACAGAATTGAAGAAGAAATTGTGATTTTTAAAATTTAAACTGAATAAAACCTCCATTTTAAAGATATTTAAATAACTGAGAGTATTGGTATATCCAAGTTCTCACCTATGTCTTCACTGATGGTGTTCAAGGAAGATCTGTCAGTCGTTTGACGGTTCTGTTGTTTGTGTAGTTTCAATATAATCATGACTATTGTCAGTACAAACATTCCAAGACCTGCCAGACTAGTGAGCAGTATGAGACTATTAGTTCCTGTTGTGGCTGTTCCCTCCTCTTTGGGATGGTAATAATTTGGAGTAAAGGATTCCCACCAGTAAACACCATGAGATGGTGGAGATACAGTCTTCCCTGTAAACAAATCAAATATTCTCAAAATCCTGTCACAGGAAATACGCACAGGTGTTAACTCAATGAGTATTGTTACTAAATAAATACATCAACAATATTCTCAAAATCCTGTCACAGCAAATACGCACAGGTGCTAACTCAATGAGTATTGTTACTAAATAAATACATCAACAATATTCTCAAAATCCTGTCACAGCAAATACGCACAGGTGCTAACTCAATGAGTATTGTTACTAAATAAATACATCAACAATACTCATCTTATCTGTTAACTTAGTGAGTATTATTAAAACAGCGATCAAAAGTACGCGCCTTCTATGTTAACTCAGAATGTAATTTCATAAAATCACTGTATGAAAAATACACGTTTTTTTTTTTGTAATCTCATTGAGTATTATTAAAACCTTTATCAAAAATATACGTCTTCTCCGTTAGCTCAGTTACTATTTTTGGTTAATCGCTAATGTTTTCTAGAGTTTTGTAGTTTCCACCACTGTGACACTTTGGATTGGTTAATTTATTTGTGAAAGTATGTTACAATGTGACGGTAAATCCCACTATTCGTTGGTAAAAGAGTAGCCCAAGAGTTGGCGGTGGGTGGTGATGACTAGATGACTAGGCGCCTTACCTCTTGTCTTACATTGAGAAATTAGAGACGACTAGCGCAGATAGCTCTCGAGTAACTGCGCGAAATTCAAAACAAACCGTTTCCTATTTCATGACTGTCAAAAATATGCTGGCAGCAAACGAATTTGACTGTTTTTGATTTCTGGAATCTGTTACAAGTTTACCACGAAGTAGAGTTAGAAACTTCGTGTTTCATTGGTCAGAAATGTCTTCTGTAGTCACTACTCCGTAACTACCGTTCATCTCATTTCTACACATTGAAATACTCGGTTCAAAGATTCTGATTGTATGTTTGCAAGTTCTGTAAACTTAGTTACCAAAACTTTCCCCAATTAAATCTTCATTTCTCCAAGAAAAATGCTATCGAACTGACGTTAACGTAAGTGTATGGTAATTGATTTACGTAATCCAACAGGATCAAATAATGCTACAATACATTAAACACAAAATGCGACCTTATACCTAATCTAACCACCTAGCCTAACTTAACCTAACCTAACCATGTAACCTTCAAACTTGTAAAACTGTTGTATGTTCACTTTCCTGCTTATAAAACGTACCGTCACATAAGATCTCGTCAGATCCATCACCACAATGGTTAAATCCATCGCACTGAAGCTTTGGACTTATGCAACGACCGTTACTGCATCGAAAATCGTTTCCTGAAGAGCAGCCTGAAAATTTAGATTTCAGTTAATTAGCACATGATTTACAAGTCATTCTTAACTGAAAATTTTAGATTTCAGTTAATTAGCACATGCTTTACAAGTCATTCTAAACTGAAAAATTTAGATTTCAGTTAATTAGCACATGCTTTACAAGTCATTAATCTAAACTGAAAATTTTAGATTTCAGTTAATTAGCACATGCTTTACAAGTCATTCTAAACTGAGAATTTTAAATTCAGTTAATTAGCACATGCTTTACAAGTCATTCTAAACTGAAAATTTAAGATATCAGTCAATTAACACATGATTTACAAGTAATTCTAAACTAAAAATTTTATGATTCAGTTAATTAACACATGATTTACTAGTCATTCTAAACTGAAAACTTTAGATTTCAGTTCATTAGCACAAGAACACCCTAAATATATTTAGTTACTATAACATAATAGCCTCTAAAGAACCAGAAGCCATCTTGACGCTGTTTCATGTTTTATCCAGTTATAACCAATGTAGCAGAATGAACAAAAGAACACCATAAATAAATTTAGTTACTATAACATAACAGCCTCTACGAGAGCTGTTAAAAAAATACGCGGACTGACGTCATAAAACAAAATATACTTTATTTAGAAGTTACAGGTCTGGGACCCCTTCAAAGTACTCTTCTCCCCAACGCACACACTTATCCCAACGGTGTTTCCACTTGTTGAAACAGTCCTGGTACACTTCTTTTGTAATGTCCTCCAGCTCCTTCGTCGCATTTGCCTTAATCTCGGGAATCGTCTCAAATCTTCTTCCTTTCAAGGGTCTTTTGAGTTTAGGGAACAAGAAAAAATCGCAAGGAGCAGGGTCAGGTGAGTAGGGGGTGGGGAAGAACAGTGATCGAGTGTTTGGCCAAAAACTCACGAGTTCTGAGACACAAATTTCGCAGCAACGCGGTGCATCTTCAAATTTTCGGTTAAAATTTTGTAACAAGATCCAACTGATATCCCACACCCTTCAACAAGCTCCCTGACAGTCAGACGTCGATTTGCCAGCACCAGAGTGTTGATTTTGTCGACGTGTGGGTCATCAGCTGACGTGGAAGGACGTCCAGGATGCTCATCATCTTCAATGGACTGTCGACCATCCTCAAAACGTTCATGCCACTTGAAACATGCCGTATGCTTCATAGCAACATCACCGTAAGCCGTGTTAAGCAGAGCAAAAGTGTAAGTCGCAGATTTTCCAAGTTTAACACAAAATTTCACAGCAAGTCGTTGCTCCTTCAGGTCATTCATTCTGAAATCCGCCAAAAGAAAAAATCGCACTTTACTTAAAACCGCGTAGCTAATACACAAATGAAGATATCTGCAATCGGGAAATGGCGTCGTAATCAGCAGATCTATGCAAACCTAGCGACACCAAGCGGATTCCCCTGGAACCAACTGGAGTCGCGCAATTCAAACAGTCCGCGTATTTTTTTAAAATACCTCGTAAAGAATTAGAAGCCATCTAGACACTGATGTTTCACTGTAAACTAGTAATAAATCAAAATCGATGGTGTACTACTGCAAAATTTTAAAATGAATCTACTTAAAAATATATTTTCTAACAGTGCAACATATTTTCATGCTGGAGTGTCATACGGAAAAGACTTGTATAATAATGCTATAATTTGAGGTTCGATAAAGTGCAAATACTTCACTATACCGCAACTATCACAATAAACAGTGTATTACATACCGTCACGTTTAAATGCTGTGTACACAATCACAACTCGTGACTTGCACGTGAACGTTCCCTGAAGCATCAAGTAACATCCTTCTGACGCGGGAACCACACTTTCTTGTCCTCCATGTTGGAAGCTCTTCACAGACTGCAGTAGAGGTGATTTCGATGTAAAACCATGTCGAACTTCTACTATGGACTGTTCAGCTGCAGAATATGTGGATGAGCAAATAAATATTTCGTAGTTACGGGTACGAATTGTTACATACAAACATATGGAATATTAAGAACACTTAACTAGTTTTTATTGTAATCTAACTTCTATCGTTAGAAGCTCTACTGCAAACATAACTGAAAGACAGACTCCCTTAAAAAATGTGAAACGAAAGTAACCAAATCTTATGCAGGGTATGATGTGTTATCAGACACTGCAGAAGGACAAATACAAAAGTTGTGGTGTACAAAATACAGGTGGTGCAAAAGCATGTATGGGATTCCCACAGGATTGCATAATACACTGGGACCCAATTAAACACGAGCTGCAAAGATTAACTCTGATATCGCATTGTTGTTTCAGGAAACATCCATAGAGCTTTCTAGTTGACTTCTACAATCAGAACACGTGCTGCTACAGTATAAATACACATAAATATCTGGTAGACTTTCTTTGGAAACAGTTTCGTGGCTGAAATTCGATTGGCTACAATGTAATAAGATGATGTCTCAGCTTTCATCAGCGTCATCGTTTGAAACTGAGAAATAAAAGACACTGGTCTTAGGCACATGTGGAAGCGTTCATGTGGTTCTATGCCTCTGATATCCTGTTAACCACAGGAATATAGCAACATTGGTAAAGCAATGAACAGTTGTAAAGCTGTATTAGAAATACCGGCTGGTAATCATCTAATACGTGTAGTACCACTTATAAATTATCCATAGAATATATAGATGTAGAAACAAATCTAATAAGATGTAAAATAAGTTGCCCCTAACAACAATGAAAATTTAAATAAAAGTATATGTGACTGTTTGGCTGTCGACCCATATGTAAGTCAGCTTGCATCATTTAAAATTGCTTATGTTACATAGAGTTAGCATCCTATTCTTAACTTTGTCATCATCGGCTTCACAGAGGGACAGTGTTAAGAAATTACATAACTATTGACATTATAAACTGTACAAAATTCCATCTAGAATAATAATAATAGTAAAAGTTGCCGAGTACAGACCATTAGATCAATATATGATAACATGCCAAAATGCTGGGGAACAAGTCATTTCATTTGGCATTTAAGGCAATTCTAACAGCCATAGACATTCTACGTTTACGTGATAATTGAAAAGTGTTTTATAGATTGTTAATATAAAGGTCACAGTGCTGCTTTACTAGGAATACAGAAACTCAGACCCTCAAGATGTCATGAAGCGCTGTGCATTTCACTCATGTATATCATAAACAGTTTGGACTGCTTTTTGGACACCAGTTCCTGTGTAGTATCCCTTATTTCTTCCACAATACTGAACAGAAACGTCAGTCGATTTACTGACTTATGTTGGCTACTGATCTTGACATATGTACTCTTGGCATAAACACGTTAAGTTGCTAATATTACAAATATCTTTCCACAAAATAAATAGTTGCACGAGCAGCTTGTGACAGTCTCTTGATCTCTGTTGTAAGTGAAACATTGTACATGTGAAATACCAGGAAGATATAGTACTGTTCACTGAAAACATCCGGACATATCTCTGATTTTGAGAGGGGTTCATTTATTTGTGATGCATCTAGTAACTGCAAAATTGATTTTCTACGAAAGTTACTACAAACTATTATCTTTTAAGAAAGGTGCTACGAATTTCAAAGTACGTTACTACAAAGTACTATCTTCCAGGAATCGAGGTTTTGAATATAACGGTGCAAAACTTTTGAGTAGTCTAGAACTTAAAAGCCTTTTCTTTTGCTGAGAATAAAATTATACAGATACGTACATAACTATAATAGCTTGTTGTATGTCTATATAACAATTTCACACTGTGTAAATGGATCGTCAGCAAGGTTTGTATGGGAGTTTATTAGGTCCATGTGGAGGTAAAATCAAATTTTCAGTTTTTCATTTCGAGGCTCTTATGGGTATTTTTTACAACTACTACGCCCCCTGTAAACAGATCTTCATCAAACTGACGTTTTCACATTTTATGTTTTGCAGTTTTATTGAAGTTTACGCCTTTTTACAATTACATATACAGGAAACAACTTTTCATATCCTAAGATAACCTTTCATTAATCACTGAGTTACATAACTTAGAAATGTTGAGCGAGTTTAAAAAATCTTTATACGGGTTTTAAATGAAAAAACAAACAAACATGAAGTTCCCTTCTGAGAACTGTTAGTATTACATTTTCGTTCTTAACCAGGATATTCTTATCATTTACGTGTCTATCCTACTGTTGATGGTGTACTGTCAATCATTTTTGTGTCATTCTACATTCTCGGGAAGAATTCTATCTTTGAATGTTAAAATCTAAGTTAAGATTGCAAGTTCTTGGCCAGAAGATGAAAGGATGACCACTTCATCTTCAGCTACAAAAATGCAAAAAAAGAATAGAGATAAACTTCGATTACTGAAGATGTAGTAAAAACGGAGATCCTTAACGATGTCCATCATCACTTTTAACTTGTTAAAAGGATTACCCATCATAAAAGATCTCTATATCCGAAACCCTAACCCATCAATAGACATTCCCAGCAACCAATTATCAACCCTCATAAAATTCACCACGATGAAAACAAACTTCATGTTCAACAGCCACAACTATATACAAACAAATGGACAAACCAGTATCACCAGTTCTAGCCAATAGTTTTATGACACAAATTGAAACACAATTTGTTTTGGAATTTCGCACAAAGCTATTCGAGAGATATCTGTGCTAACCGTCCCTAATTTAGTAGTGTAAGACTAGAGGGAAGGCAGCTAGTCATCACCACCCACCGCCAACTCTTGGGCTACTCTTTTACCAACGAATAGGGGGATTGATCGTAACATTATAACGCCCCCACGGCTGGGAGGGCGAGCATGTTTGGCGCGACTCGGGCGCGAACCCGCGACCCTCAGATTACGAAGCGCACGCCTTAACGCGCTAGGCCATGCCGGGCCCCTTGAAACACAGCATTACATCCACCACTATACTGGTACAGATATGTTGATGACACGGTTGCGGGATTCAGATCTACAGAAAACACACTTATTTTTTCAACCATATTAACTCTATACATCCCAACATTAACTTCACATGTGAACAGGAAGAAAGCAATCAAATATCATATCTTAACCTCAAAATTACAAGAACCGATACACAATTCAAAACAGAAATCCACCGAAAAATCACCCATACTGGACTATACATTCCTTGGGACTCAGCACATGAAACAAAACAAAAACTCAACATACTAAGAAACCAGATAAACACAGCCATAAAACTATGCTTACCAGATAAAATTAACCATGAATTAGACAAAATAAAACAACACTTCATCAACATCAATAAGTTTCCTCCACAAACCGTAGAAAACATGATACGCATACACAAAGACAAACAAACAACAATAAAACAAACAAGTTTTAGTTATTGTGTTATTTTTTTATATTAAGAAACCACGGGGTTTTCCTCTATACGGTAAAACGTTTTCAAGCCTTCGTTTCAAAAAGGCTTTCTTTTTATATTTTTAATTGATGATTTAAAGTGCTGTATTTGTTTCACTTCAATATATCTCAACATCATAAACAAATATACATCATGTATGTTAATATTTCGTTTTTAGTCTCAACATCATTATGGGAAACGTTTGTCTATGTTTACTTGAGTCAAATAACAGGTATAATTATATCGTTGGTCTAGGTTTACCTGAGTCAAATAACAAGTATAATTATATCGTTGGTCTAGGTTTACCTGAGTCAAATAACAAGTATAATTATATCGTTGGTCTAGGTTTGCCTGAGTCAAATAACAGGTATATTTATATCGTTGGTCTAGATTTACCTGAGTCAAATAACAGGTATAATTATATCGTTGGTCTAGGTTTACCTGAGTCAAATAACAGGTATAATTATATCGTTGGTCTAGCTTTACCTGAGTCAAATAACAGGTATAATTATATCGTTGTTCTAGCTTTACCTGACTCAAATAACAAGTATAATTATATCGTTGGTCCAGGTTTACCTGAGTCAAATAACAGGCATAATTATATCGTTGGTCAAGTTTACCTGAGTTAAATAACAGGTATAATTATGTCGTTGGTCTAGGTTTGCCTGACACAAATAAAAAGTATAATTATATCGTTGGTCTAGGTTTACCTGAGTCAAATAACAAGTATAATTATATCGTTGGTCTAGGTTTACCTGAGTCAAATAACAAGTATAATTATATCGTTGGTCTAGGTTTACCTGAGCCAAATAACAAGTATAATTATATCGTTGGTCTAGGTTTACCTGAGTCAAATAACAGGTATAATTATATCGGTGGTCTAGGTTTACCTGGGTCAAATAACAGGTATAATTATATCGTTGGTCTAGGTTTACCTGAGTCAAATAACAGGTATAATTATATCGTTGGTCTAGCTTTACCTGAATCAAATAACAGGTATAATTATATCGTTGGTCTAGCTTTACCTGACTCAAATAACAAGTATAATTATATCGTTGGTCTAGGTTTACCTGAGTCAAATAACAGGCATAATTATGTCGTTGGTCTAGGTTTACCTGAGTCAAATAACAGGTATAATTATGTCGTTGGTCTAGGTTTGCCTGAATCAAATAACAAGTATAATTATATCGTTGGTCTAGGTTTACCTGAGTCAAATAACAAGTATAATTATATCGTTGGTCTAGGTTTACCTGAGTCAAATAACAAGTATAATTATATCGTTGGTCTAGGTTTACCTGAGCCAAATAACAAGTATAATTATATCGTTGGTCTAGGTTTACCTGAGTCAAATAACAGGTATAATTATATCGGTGGTCTAGGTTTACCTGGGTCAAATAACAGGTATAATTATATTGTTGGTCTAGGTTTACCTGGGTCAAATAACAGGTATAATTATATCGTTGGTCTAGGTTTACCTGAGTCAAATAACAAGGTATAATTATATCGTTGGTCTAGGTTTACCTGAGTCAAATAACAAGTATAATAATATCGTTGGTCTAGGTTTACCTGAGTCAAATAACAAGTATAATTATATCGTTGGTCTAGGTTTACCTGAGTCAAATAACAGGTATAATTATATCGTTGGTCTAGGTTTGCCTGAGTCAAATAACAGGTATAATTATATCGTTGGTCTAGGTTTGCCTGAGTCAAATAACAGGTATAATTATATCGTTGGTCTAGGTTTACCTGAGTCAAATAACAGGTATAATTATATCGTTGGTCTAGGTTTACCTGAGTCAAATAACAAGTATAATTATATCGTTGGTCTAGGTTTACCTGAGTCAAATAACAAGGTATAATTATATCGTTGGTCTAGGTTTACCTGAGTCAAATAACAAGTATAATTATATCGTTGGTCTAGGTTTACCTGAGTCAAATAACAAGTATAATTATATCGTTGGTCTAGGTTTACCTGGGTCAAATAACAGGTATAATTATATCGTTGGTCTAGGTTTGCCTGAGTCAAATAACAGGTATAATTATATCGTTGGTCTAGGTTTACCTGGGTCAAATAACAGGTATAATTATATCGTTGGTCTAGGTTTACCTGAGTCAAATAACAGGTATAATTATATCGTTGGTCTAGGTTTACCTGAGTCAAATAACAGGTATAATTATATCGTTGGTCTAGGTTTACCTGGGTCAAATAACAGGTATAATTATATCGTTGGTCTAGGTTTACCTCAGTCAAATAACAAGTATAATTATATCGTTGGTCTAGGTTTACCTGAGTCAAATAACAAGTATAATTATATCGTTGGTCTAGGTTTACCTGAGTCAAATAACAAGTATAATTATATCGTTGGTCTAGGTTTACCTGAGTCAAATAACAGGTATAATTATATCGTTGGTCTAGGTTTACCTCAGTCAAATAACAAGGTATAATTATATCGTTGGTCTAGGTTTACCTGAGTCAAATAACAGGTATAATTATATCGTTGGTCTAGGTTTACCTGAGTCAAATAACAGGTATAATTATATCGTTGGTCTAGGTTTACCTGAGTCAAATAACAGGTATAATTATACCGTTGGTCCAGGTTTACCTGGGTCGAATAACAGGTATAATTATACCGTTGGTCCAGGTTTACCTGGGTCGAATAACAAGTATAATTATATCGTTGGTCTAGGTTTACCTGGGTCGAATAACAGGTATAATTATACCGTTGGTCCAGGTTTACCTGGGTCGAATAACAAGTATAATTATATCGTTGGTCTAGGTTTACCTGAGTCAAATAACAGGTATAATTATATCGTTGGTCTAGGTTTACCTGAGTCAAATAACAGGTATAATTATATCGTTGGTCTAGGTTTACCTGGGTCAAATAACAGGTATAATTATATCGTTGGTCTAGGTTTACCTGGGTCAAATAACAAGTATAATTATATCGTTGGTCTAGGTTTACCTGGGTCGAATAACAGGTATAATTATACCGTTGGTCTAGGTTTACCTGAGTCAAATAACAGGTATAATTATACCGTTGGTCCAGGTTTACCTGGGTCAAATAACAGGTATAATTATACCGTTGGTCCAGGTTTACCTGGGTCGAATAACAGGTATAATTATATCGTTGGTCTAGGTTTACCTGGGTCAAATAACAGGTATAATTATATCGTTGGTCTAGATTTGCCTGAGTCAAATAACAGGTATATTTATATCGTTGGTCTAGATTTACCTGAGTCAAATAACAGGTATAATTATATCGTTGGTCTAGGTTTACCTGAGTCAAATAACAGGTATAATTATATCGTTGGTCTAGCTTTACCTGAATCAAATAACAGGTATAATTATATCGTTGGTCTAGCTTTACCTGACTCAAATAACAAGTATAATTATATCGTTGGTCTAGGTTTACCTGAGTCAAATAACAGGCATAATTATATCGTTGGTCTAGGTTTACCTGAGTCAAATAACAGGTATAATTATGTCGTTGGTCTAGGTTTGCCTGAATCAAATAACAAGTATAATTATATCGTTGGTCTAGGTTTACCTGAGTCAAATAACAAGTATAATTATATCGTTGGTCTAGGTTTACCTGAGTCAAATAACAAGTATAATTATATCGTTGGTCTAGGTTTACCTGAGCCAAATAACAAGTATAATTATATCGTTGGTCTAGGTTTACCTGAGTCAAATAACAGGTATAATTATATCGGTGGTCTAGGTTTACCTGGGTCAAATAACAGGTATAATTATATTGTTGGTCTAGGTTTACCTGGGTCAAATAACAGGTATAATTATATCGTTGGTCTAGGTTTACCTGAGTCAAATAACAAGGTATAATTATATCGTTGGTCTAGGTTTACCTGAGTCAAATAACAAGTATAATAATATCGTTGGTCTAGGTTTACCTGAGTCAAATAACAAGTATAATTATATCGTTGGTCTAGGTTTACCTGAGTCAAATAACAGGTATAATTATATCGTTGGTCTAGGTTTGCCTGAGTCAAATAACAGGTATAATTATATCGTTGGTCTAGGTTTACCTGAGTCAAATAACAGGTATAATTATATCGTTGGTCTAGGTTTACCTGAGTCAAATAACAAGTATAATTATATCGTTGGTCTAGGTTTACCTGAGTCAAATAACAAGGTATAATTATATCGTTGGTCTAGGTTTACCTGAGTCAAATAACAAGTATAATTATATCGTTGGTCTAGGTTTACCTGAGTCAAATAACAAGTATAATTATATCGTTGGTCTAGGTTTACCTGAGTCAAATAACAGGTATAATTATATCGTTGGTCTAGGTTTGCCTGAGTCAAATAACAGGTATAATTATATCGTTGGTCTAGGTTTACCTGAGTCAAATAACAGGTATAATTATATCGTTGGTCTAGGTTTACCTGAGTCAAATAACAAGTATAATTATATCGTTGGTCTAGGTTTACCTGAGTCAAATAACAAGGTATAATTATATCGTTGGTCTAGGTTTACCTGAGTCAAATAACAAGTATAATTATATCGTTGGTCTAGGTTTACCTGAGTCAAATAACAAGTATAATTATATCGTTGGTCTAGGTTTACCTGAGTCAAATAACAAGTATAATTATATCGTTGGTCTAGGTTTACCTGAGTCAAATAACAAGTATAATTATATCGTTGGTCTAGGTTTACCTGAGCCAAATAACAAGTATAATTATATCGTTGGTCTAGGTTTACCTGAGTCAAATAACAGGTATAATTATATCGGTGGTCTAGGTTTACCTGGGTCAAATAACAGGTATAATTATATTGTTGGTCTAGGTTTACCTGGGTCAAATAACAGGTATAATTATATCGTTGGTCTAGGTTTACCTGAGTCAAATAACAAGGTATAATTATATCGTTGGTCTAGGTTTACCTGAGTCAAATAACAAGTATAATAATATCGTTGGTCTAGGTTTACCTGAGTCAAATAACAAGTATAATTATATCGTTGGTCTAGGTTTACCTGAGTCAAATAACAGGTATAATTATATCGTTGGTCTAGGTTTGCCTGAGTCAAATAACAGGTATAATTATATCGTTGGTCTAGGTTTACCTGAGTCAAATAACAGGTATAATTATATCGTTGGTCTAGGTTTACCTGAGTCAAATAACAAGTATAATTATATCGTTGGTCTAGGTTTACCTGAGTCAAATAACAAGGTATAATTATATCGTTGGTCTAGGTTTACCTGAGTCAAATAACAAGTATAATTATATCGTTGGTCTAGGTTTACCTGAGTCAAATAACAAGTATAATTATATCGTTGGTCTAGGTTTACCTGAGTCAAATAACAGGTATAATTATATCGTTGGTCTAGGTTTGCCTGAGTCAAATAACAGGTATAATTATATCGTTGGTCTAGGTTTACCTGAGTCAAATAACAGGTATAATTATATCGTTGGTCTAGGTTTACCTGAGTCAAATAACAAGTATAATTATATCGTTGGTCTAGGTTTACCTGAGTCAAATAACAAGGTATAATTATATCGTTGGTCTAGGTTTACCTGAGTCAAATAACAAGTATAATTATATCGTTGGTCTAGGTTTACCTGAGTCAAATAACAAGTATAATTATATCGTTGGTCTAGGTTTACCTGAGTCAAATAACAGGTATAATTATATCGTTGGTCTAGGTTTGCCTGAGTCAAATAACAGGTATAATTATATCGTTGGTCTAGGTTTACCTGGGTCAAATAACAGGTATAATTATATCGTTGGTCTAGGTTTACCTGAGTCAAATAACAGGTATAATTATATCGTTGGTCTAGGTTTACCTGAGTCAAATAACAGGTATAATTATATCGTTGGTCTAGGTTTACCTGGGTCAAATAACAGGTATAATTATATCGTTGGTCTAGGTTTACCTGGGTCGAATAACAGGTATAATTATACCGTTGGTCCAGGTTTACCTGGGTCGAATAACAAGTATAATTATATCGTTGGTCTAGGTTTACCTGAGTCAAATAACAGGTATAATTATATCGTTGGTCTAGGTTTACCTGAGTCAAATAACAGGTATAATTATATCGTTGGTCTAGGTTTACCTGGGTCAAATAACAGGTATAATTATATCGTTGGTCTAGGTTTACCTCAGTCAAATAACAAGTATAATTATATCGTTGGTCTAGGTTTACCTGAGTCAAATAACAAGTATAATTATATCGTTGGTCTAGGTTTACCTGAGTCAAATAACAAGTATAATTATATCGTTGGTCTAGGTTTACCTGAGTCAAATAACAGGTATAATTATATCGTTGGTCTAGGTTTACCTGGGTCAAATAACAGGTATAATTATATCGTTGGTCTAGGTTTACCTGAGTCAAATAACAGGTATAATTATACCGTTCGTCCAGGTTTACCTGGGTCGAATAACAAGTATAATTATATCGTTGGTCTAGGTTTACCTGAGTCAAATAACAGGTATAATTATACCGTTGGTCCAGGTTTACCTGGGTCGAATAACAAGTATAATTATATCGTTGGTCTAGGTTTACCTGAGTCAAATAACAGGTATAATTATATCGTTGGTCTAGGTTTACCTGAGTCAAATAACAGGTATAATTATATCGTTGGTCTAGGTTTACCTGGGTCAAATAACAGGTATAATTATACCGTTGGTCCAGGTTTACCTGGGTCGAATAACAGGTATAATTATATCGTTGGTCTAAGTTTACCTGGGTCAAATAACAGGTATAATTATATCGTTGGTCTAGGTTTACCTGGGTCAAATAACAAGTATAATTATATCGTTGGTCTAGGTTTACCTGGGTCGAATAACAGGTATAATTATACCGTTGGTCTAGGTTTACCTGAGTCAAATAACAGGTATAATTATACCGTTGGTCCAGGTTTACCTGGGTCAAATAACAGGTATAATTATATCGTTGGTCTAGGTTTACCTGGGTCAAATAACAGGTATAATTATATCGTTGGTCTAGGTTTACCTGAGTCAAATAACAAGTATAATTATATCGTTGGTCTAGGTTTACCTGAGTCAAATAACAAGTATAATTATATCGTTGGTCTAGGTTTACCTGAGTCAAATAACAAGTATAATTATATCGTTGGTCTAGGTTTACCTGAGTCAAATAACAGGTATAATTATATCGTTGGTCTAGGTTTACCTGAGTCAAATAACAAGGTATAATTATATCGTTGGTCTAGGTTTACCTGAGTCAAATAACAGGTATAATTATATCGTTGGTCTAGGTTTACCTGGGTCAAATAACAGGTATAATTATATCGTTGGTCTAGGTTTACCTGAGTCAAATAACAGGTATAATTATACCGTTGGTCCAGGTTTACCTGGGTCGAATAACAAGTATAATTACATCGTTGGTCTAGGTTTACCTGAGTCAAATAACAGGTATAATTATACCGTTGGTCCAGGTTTACCTGGGTCGAATAACAAGTATAATTATATCGTTGGTCTAGGTTTACCTGGGTCAAATAACAGGTATAATTATATCGTTGGTCTAGGTTTACCTGAGTCAAATAACAGGTATAATTATATCGTTGGTCTAGGTTTACCTGGGTCAAATAACAGGTATAATTATACCGTTGGTCCAGGTTTACCTGGGTCGAATAACAGGTATAATTATATCGTTGGTCTAAGTTTACCTGGGTCAAATAACAGGTATAATTATATCGTTGGTCTAGGTTTACCTGGGTCAAATAACAAGTATAATTATATCGTTGGTCTAGGTTTACCTGGGTCGAATAACAGGTATAATTATACCGTTGGTCTAGGTTTACCTGAGTCAAATAACAGGTATAATTATACCGTTGGTCCAGGTTTACCTGGGTCAAATAACAGGTATAATTATACCGTTGGTCCAGGTTTACCTGAGTCGAATAACAGGTATAATTATATCGTTGGTCTAGGTTTACCTGGGTCAAATAACAGGTATAATTATATCGTTGGTCTAGGTTTACCTGGGTCAAATAACAAGTATAATTATATCGTTGGTCTAGGTTTACCTGGGTCAAATAACAGGTATAATTATATCGTTGGTCTAGGTTTACCTGAGTCAAATAACAGGTATAATTATACCGTTGGTCCAGGTTTTCCTTGGTCGAATAACAAGTATAATTATATCGTTGGTCTAGGTTTACCTGAGTCAAATAACAGGTATAATTATATCGTTGGTCTAGGTTTACCTGAGTCAAATAACAGGTATAATTATATCGTTGGTCTAGGTTTACCTGGGTCAAATAACAGGTATATTTATACCGTTGGTCTAGGTTTACCTGGGTCAAATAACAGGTATAATTATATCGTTGGTCTAGGTTTACCTGAGTCAAATAACAGGTATAATTATACCGTTGGTCCAGGTTTACCTGGGTCGAATAACAAGTATAATTATATCGTTGGTCTAGGTTTACCTGAGTCAAATAACAGGTATAATTATATCGTTGGTCTAGGTTTACCTGAGTCAAATAACAGGTATAATTATATCGTTGGTCTAGGTTTACCTGGGTCAAATAACAGGTATATTTATACCGTTGGTCCAGGTTTACCTGGGTCGAATAACAGGTATAATTATATCGTTGGTCTAGGTTTACCTGGGTCAAATAACAGGTATAATTATATCGTTGGTCTAGGTTTACCTGGGTCAAATAACAAGTATAATTATATCGTTGGTCTAGGTTTACCTGGGTCGAATAACAGGTATAATTATTTTAATCATCACCTTGAAACATAGTGAAAATAATTTTTTTTCACTTGAGAAAGCTTTTTGAGTCTGTTTAGACCAATGTTAACGCACTAAAATATGCATTTCGTGTAAAACTGAAGATTTCCTGAAGCAAAAGCTCCCAGTAAGAACTCAGTAATGTTTGTTAAAGAGTTTTGAATTACTTTAGTAAACGTGACAGAGATGCAATAAACCAACTTATTTAGCACTTTTGGTAACACACGCCACCTAAACTTCAAAAAGTTTCCTGCAACTCACTGCAGGAAATTACAGAAGTGTGACGTGTAGAACAATGGTGTTTTATAGTTGCTATGTTGGGTCCTCCGCGTGCTATTAATTCATAATAGAATGTTTTAAAACCTACCCATATCTTCAAACTGCAACACGTGAACAGCCAAGTAAGTGTCATATGCATAGGAATTTTCTGGATGGAAAATCCAAATACAATTGTATCTTCGAATACGATCTCCAGAAACCATCTCCTTCAATATGATGGTACCACCAGCGTCCCTCACCAGGCCACCACACTCTATGAATAAATCACAGTATCAAAGTAACAGTTGCAAACCAAGAATAGAGCACGTTAGATGGAAACTTTTTTCTGAGTTCAGTTATCAGATTTATAAACCACAGATTTATTCTTCAGTATAAAACGGTTCTGTTGTCCATTTAGAAGTAATTCAGACATTACAATTCATTCTCTAACGATTACTTAGTTGTTCCACACACAAAGAGATAGGAAAACCACTTGGAGTAAGGCATCTTTCTCTGAGCATTATAAGTCACCAAGTAACGTGTTGTTTGTGTAAATTAAGATCGGAACCACCGACAGGGTACAACTGGTTTCATTCTAATTCTAACTGTGAGTATACAGTACCACGAGAAAGAAATACTAGAACACAGTTTCCAATAGTAAAGATTACTTATTGCGAATTCTGATTTGATATTAGACATATACTATATACTATAAATTATTTCTTAGCTGAATGCTATCTGATATTATGTTGAGACTTTATATCGCTGATTTGGTTTTATCTAATATTCCGTGATTTAATCTTACCTTATATTCAGGTTTAACTGTTTCTTATGAAGATTGTTATTTTACAAACAGTTTCATAAGCCCCACAAAATATAATCACAAGTTAATATTTCGTATCTGTTATTTCTGGAAATAAGTTTTTTTTGTAAAAAGTCAGTAAAGATAAGAACGAACCAGAGGATGTGTCTGTGATCCAGTCTCTCTTTGAAGCTGAAATAAAAACATCTGTATCAATATTCAGGCATAAAGTGAAGACAATTTTAATATTTATTTATTATTTAACTTGACACACGGATCTTTAATTAAATGAAACAAAGTTAACTGTAAGGTGTCGCTCATTGATATACAACATAAATAAAAGATTCCTGAACATACAACCACATAATTTAAAAAAAAATGCGTAAGATGAAAGGGGAAAGTATATATTGTTAATACTTTGATAAAGAAAAGATTATATTGTTCATACATTGATATATGAAAGATTATGTTGTTTATATGTTGATAAAGAAAAGAATATATTGTTTATACATTTACAGAAAAAGAGTTATATTGTTTATACATTGATACAGAGAAGGTAAAATTGCTCATACGTTGATATACGAAAGATTATATTGTTTATTCACTGACAGAGAAAAAATTATATTGTTTATATGATTATATAGAAATGTTTACGTTACTTTACTTGATGTACAGAAAGGTTTACACTGTTTACACTCATTGTTCGTGAACATTATGATGATGTATTTTGTTTTTTGTGTTAAACCATCACCAATGCTATGTTTGAACACACATGTGCCTGATGTGAGATTGTGTTAAAACTTCGCCAACGCTATGTTTGAACACACATGTGCCTGATGTGAGATTGTGTTAAAACGTCACCAATGCTGTGTTTGAACACACATTTGCCTGATGTGAGATTGTGTTAAAACTTCACCAATGCTATGTTTGAATACACATGTGCCTGATGTGAGATTGTGTTAAAACTTCGCCAATGTTATGTTTGAACACACATGTGCCTGATGTGAGATTGTGTTAAAACATCACCAATGCTATGTTTGAACACACATGTGCCTGATGTGAGATTGTGTTAAAACTTCACCAATGCTATGTTTGAACACACATGTGCCTGATGTGAGATTGTGTTAAAACTTCACCAATGCTATGTTTGAACACAAATATGAGACAGTTTATTCGTTTGTTACATTTTGTGCAAGATATTCAAGGACTATCTGCGCTGTCCATCCATAATTTAGAAGAGATAGACCAGTGTATCCAAAAACTATCTCGGTATGCAAATTTTCACAAAAAAAAACAGTATTTAAGAAATTCTTAGCACACTCATGCCCTACTCCTTCGAGATAAGAGAAGAGTCCCTGTCGTAATTTGAACACACGGGACAGTACATTCCCAGGAGAGAGTCACTACGAGCTACAGTAACACAACAAAGATGTGTGCTTAGATCCCATATCTTCAAACAGTTTTTAAAAATCTTCTGTGACCGAGATTTTGTAAAGTTCAACACACTCTCCAGAACTGGGTTCAGCGTAGGACTCGGATACTTTGACGCAAAGGTTTCCTGTGGATTATGCAGTGGGTCCACAGTCCATCGAGATCTTTGATTCTGCAATCTTCCATAACAGCCGAGAAATAGAGCGACCGTCATCGATACAGATGTCAACACACTTAAGTCCAGTTTAAGTTGTTTTCACACATAAAAGTGTCAAGGATCTTAAATACGTCTTGAGCCTTTGTACCTACAGTGATACCTTTACAAAACAAAAGGTCTTGTACAGTTTTGTTACCGGATGTAGCAAATCAAATGAACATCCTTGTTACTATCCGTGGGCTTATCTAGCTGGTGTAGCAAATCAAATGAATATCCTTGTTACTATCCGTGGGCTTATCTAACTGGTGTAACAAATCAAATGAACATCTTTATTACTATCCGTGGGTTTATCTAGTTGGTGTAACAAATCAAATGAACATTCTTGTTACTATCCGTGGGCTTATCTAGCTGGTGTAACAAATCAAATGAACATTCTTGTTACTATCCGTGGGCTTATCTAGCTGGTGTAACAAAACAAATGAACATCCTTGTTACTATCCGTGGGCTTATCTAGCTGTAACCTGAATTCCTTCCCTTTCATTTTTTTCAATTAGCTGATCGATGAGGCCTCCGGATCTGTATTGGACTGATAGTATTATTGAATAGAAGCATATCTGAAAGCAGTCTTTCTGAAGATTCACCAACCATAATGTTCATCATATATACTGCAGCCGGTAAAACCTGTTTTCTATGATAGTGTTAGTCATTTTACATTTCGTGACTCTATATGTCACGATGCTAACAAAGCATTGCTAGGTATTGCTGCTTGTTTCAAAAATGTACCTTTTTGTTCTTCCAATTCTTGTAACTTTCTGGTAAAATAATCTCTAGATTTACTAACCATGTTAGGATAATTAATCTGTAAGTAGTGTTTTAGTTTAGCATGCACTCTGAAGCCAAAACGTTTAGACATAAAACACACTGTGGACAATCTTCATGACTGACATCTACCGAAGTAAAACCGAAATACAGATAACTATATCACCAATATTTCCGTCTCTTCACGACTTTGCCACTGGTCTGTGGTTTGCCATCGTTTTCCTCACTACCACACTTCTTATTAATGTTCAAAAATCTGTTTTTATGTACAAGCACTAAAAATCAACAAAATAATTCTTTGAAGTTCGTTAGACACACGATCACAACACCTTCAGTTATTTCAATTACTGATGAGCCCGGAGAGTCGACAGGCATTTATATACAGAACGTAATAAACGAGAACGTTCGAGAAGTTACTGGCGTAGCCGAAAGTACAAGTTAACAAAAACACGTGTCAAACATTCAAGAAAGTCATCGAAAGAAATGTAGCGCGATCTACTGTTAAAACTGTGAACTACCTTGAGCTAGTAGTTCGCACAATATACGACAGATGTTTATATCGATATGTTTTTCCCAAAAATTTGAAACATTCCATGGCGCGCAATATGATAACTGATGTCAGATGGACTAGAGCCATAACGCACAAACTGTAGGACTTGCCCCCAAAGGAGAATGGAGTCGTAACTAATACGTATAAAATATACTTGAATTAGACATTTAAAAGTTATAAAACCTCCCTGCGTTAATTATGTAATATAGTTTGTATGCTTGTTTGTTTATTTGTTTTTGAATTTCGCACAAAGCTACTCGAGGGCTATCTGTGCTAGCCGTCCCTAATTTAGTAGTGTAAGACTATAGGGAAGGCAGCTAGTCATCACCACCCACCGCCAACTCTTGGGCTACTCTTTTACCAACGAATAGTGGGATTGACCGTAACATTATAACGCCCACACGGCTGAAAGGGCGAGCATGTTTGGCACGACGGGGATGCGAACCCGCGACCCTAACATTACGAGTCGCACGCTTTAACACGCTTGGCTACGCCGGGCACAAGTCACACGCCTTAACCACCTGGCCATGCCGGGGCCCAAGTAATACAGTAATAGCAATTAACATCAGAAAAACTACACGTGTATTATATACACAGATAAATTAAAGAATACAAAACTGCGTCAGAGTGTAGGCAAACAGAAAAGGAATCAACGGCAGAACACGATTGAATCGGGAATCTATGGAATGGCAGCGTAGTTTAGCAATGACAGCTCAAGGAAAGCATATGGAGCTTTCCAATGATAAAAAGACTTGTAAACTTCTGGATGCTAGTACTTAAAGAATACCCCGAACTATCAACAAAAGTGATGGACGTACTTAGGCCTTTCACATCAACATAACTGTATGAATTAATGTTTTTTTGCTCTGACAGGAACCAGAATAAATCAGTGACCTCGTCTAAAGGGAACTGGAAATCTCTGAGTTGATGTATCACTAACTTAGCCAAGAATGGACCACATCTTACCACAATGTCAAATCCACCATTTTCATCCCGTATACAACTAAAAATAAGTCTTAAAATGGTACAAAGCATAAGGCATACAGTTTTAGTTTCTTGAACAATGTAGTGGGACAGGGAAGTACCATAAATATTTTGTGTGACACTGGGATACAGGGAAGACAGTTAGTCAGTGCTACCCTCTACACCAGTGATTCTCAACCTGTGTGCCGCGAGAGATTGGCAGGTGCGCCGCGGTGTTTTTGAAACACATTCAACTTTCTTGGGATTTTACAAGCAAGTCGAACAAGTTACTACAGAGACACTCTGAAACCTTCCAAAACATTCGATGGTTTTCATTGAACTCGAGCACTGAGAAGTTCATACTTAAATTTCATTCTCGACTACAACGGTTCGACTGTAAGTTTAATTGTGACCCAAAAAGCGCTTCGTACGTCATAAATGATGCATCAACCAATCAAACTGCTTTCTGGAACACGTTCTCATTTTGTGGTAAGCTACAGCTATTACGATGTAGGTAAAAATTTTGTATTAACTGTAAAATATAGTGGAAAAGCTCAAGTTATGGATTTTGTTCGATTCATAAAAAATGAAAAAAATCGTAAACGAATTCTTGTTTTGCAAAGATTTAAAAAGTACAGCGAAAGGTCATGACGTTTTCAAATTGGTGAATGAAAACATTTTGCTCTTCAAATTACATTGGAATAACTGTGTTTGTACCGATGGCTGTCCTTCAATGCAAGGACAAAAGAAAGGATTCGTCACTCAACAAAATCCAAACATTAGGATTGTTCACTGCAAGATTCACAGGGGGCGCTCGTCTCCAGATCTTTGCCGACAGATTTGCACTCTGTTATGAATCAAGTTATTCAAGTAGTGAATTTAATCAAGTCTCGGCTACTTCAATCTCGACTTTTCTCTCTTCTCTGTGAAGCGATGGATTCAAACTACAAAAAGCTACTGTTTCACACTGAAGTTCGATGGCTTTCGAAAGGAAAGATGTTGTAACGTCTTGTCCAACTGAGAGATGAAGTAATGTTTTCTTGGAGGTTGAGGAAGTAAGTTTTTAATTTTCTTTTCATGATGAGATCATGAAAACTTATTCCTTGTTTAACATTAAAGGTTAATGCATCTACCTGAACCAACAGGTGACGAAGACATAAGAAGAAAAACATGTTACAACGTTACATAACTTACTGCATAGCGTTATCTCAAGTCCTCTATTTGAGGACCAAATCTAGAAATCTATGTTACACATAAAAAGGTTAGTCATTATAATTCATAGGGAAAACAAACTGGTATTGAAAACCATAGAAAACAGGAAAGGTTGGATCCTTATTCAATACGAAAGACTAAAACACCTAAAATGAATTAAATGACCAACGAGATCTAAATAAATGTTATGTCCTTACTTATTACGAACGATTACTATATCTAAAATGGACTAAATGACCAACGAGATCTAAAGAAATGTTAGATCCTTGCTTAACAATTTCTCCCCGACTTGACTTACAAATTAAATTCTCTAAACTTAAGTCTCCAAGGACCATCTGAAAACATTATTACTACAACGTCCAAACTGAAGTCCTCCGATGAAAAGGTGACGCTGTGGAAGAATAAGATCTCGAAAAGAGTCCTTGACTGTTTTCCTTCTGTTAACGAATGTTCGTCAAATAAGAAAATTGTCCCACAAATTTTGGACACATTAAGCGACCTACAATCCGCACTGAAACATTACTTCCTGTCACTTGCTGTCGATGAATATAACTGGGTGACCTATCCATTTCGTATCAACAAGAGAATAAACCTTACAACTGAGGAGGAAGAACTACTCATTGATCCGACATCCAGGTATTCCTAGTTCACATCTCGTTACCAAAAAACTCGCATCCCACTCAAATGCCACTATTCGATATTAGAAGAGTATTCCATAAGTTGAAAATGGTTTCTGATGCCTCACCTATAGACCATCACCTTTAATTAGGTTTAGCTAAGCGTGATAAAATGTTGCTGAGTTTTGCGCGAAAATTCAAAAACAAATTCAAATTAAACAAAATCGACAAAGGAAAAATGAAAGAAACTTTGAAACATACACTTGTAGAAGCTATACTTTGCTCTGAAACCTGACTTAGGATTATCGTCATTAGCATAAAATTTCATTTTTAGAACATGACCGTTAGATGACATTACTGGAGGTCGAAACTCGTCTCCATTATAAGCGTGCAAAGTAGACCCATTGTTCTCCATGACCTAGACATAAAGAAAATTACACTTAATTTTACATAACTGTAAATGTGTAAGAAACATTTTTTTTAGATTAGTTGGAGTAATGTTGCTCGACGTGCAAAATTATAACTCCAGTTACAAAAAACAAAAACTTATTCCTTGTTTAACATTAAAGGTTAATGTATCTTCTTGAACCAACAGGTGACGAAGACATAAGAAGAAAAACATGTTACAACGTTACATAACCTACTGCATAACGTTATCTCAAATGCATTATTTGATGACCAAATCTAGAAATCTATGTTACACATAAAAAAGGTTAGTCATTATAATTCATAGGGAAAACAAACTGGTATTGAAAACCATACAAAACAGGAAAGGTTAGATCCTTATTCAATACGAAAGACTAAAACACCTAAAATGAATTAAATGACCAACGAGATCTAAATAAATGTTATGTCCTTACTTATCACGAACGATTACTATATCTAAAATGGACTAAATGACCAACGAGATCTAAATAAATGTTAGATCCTTGCTTAACATGAAGATTTATTATATCTTTCATCGGATAACCGGTCACGAAGATCTGCGTACGAAAAGAAACGTTAACATAATATCAGTGACTACCATATCTACTGCTGAAAATATACATATTAACCTCAGTAATGACCAGGAACAAAGTAGGAAGTTCACCAGCATCAGCTGGAGAAAATCCTTCTTTATTACAATAAAGTATTAACCTCAATAACAGCCCGGGTAGAAAGTGTGAAAACCAGTTGGATCAAACCCTTCTTTAATGTTATAATAAAATACTAACCTCAATAACAGCCCGGGTAGAAAGTGTGAAAACCAGTTGGATCAAACCCTTCTTTAATGTTATAATAAAATACTAACCTCAATAAACGACCAGGGAGAAAGCAGGAAATCCAAGAACACCAGTTGGATCAAACCTTTCTTCTCCAGATTCCTAATAATATATTCAGCACTGTAATCGCTGGGATATCTATTTGGGAAGAACGGGGTCTCAATGTATCCTGCCGTTCCAGATTCACTGCCTTCATACACGTAACTATTATCTGTAACAAAAAGTAGGTTCTGAGAGATTAGTTTTAAAATGCGATTTTAAATTACATAATCACGTCACTGTTATTTAAAAATAACTTCAGGCTTAATACTTACTTCTAATAAAATTTAAACATAAACCTTTGGATTATTCCATACAAGAACAATGATTCTTTAGTTTTTGTGTCTTTGAAACGTTTTGAGTTCGTGACATTAAATACAATATAGTATGTGTTTTAAATATTTGTTAATTGCAAATTAATAATAACAGCAATAAATCTTATTTTATTATTTTATTTATTATTTATTAATATTATTTTATTAGCTTTTACATTATTTTTATAAATAGGTATAAGTTAAAACTTTGTTTCAAACCCATACCAAGTATTATAAAATCGGTGTTACGTCACACGAGTAAGTAATTAAAATAAAACGAATTCCTATAACGAATTAACACGTGACCAACAGAAAACATGAACTGATTCATCTGTTAATCTGACCAGCAGAAAACATGTACTCATTCACCTGTTAATCTGACCAACAGAAAACGTGTACTCATTCACCTGTTAATCTGACCAACAGAAAGCATGTACTGATTCGCCGGTTAATCTGACCAAAAGAAAGCATGTACTGATTCATCTGTTAATCTGACCAACAGAAAAAATGTACGGATTCACCTGTTAATCTGACCAACAGAAAACGCGTACTGATTCATCTGTTAATCTGACCAACAGAAAACACGTACTGATTCACCTATTAATCTGACCAACAGAAAACATGTACTGATTTACCTGTTAATCTGACCAACAGAAAACATGTACTGATTTACCTGTTAATCTGACCAACAGAAAACATGTACTGATTCACCTGTTAATCTGACCAACAGAAAACATGTACTGATTCATCTGTTAATCTGACCAACAGAAAACATGTACTGATTCATCTGTTAATCTGATCAACAGAATACGTATTGATTCATCTGTTAATCTGACCAACAGAAAACACGTACTGATTCACCTGTTAATCTGATCAACAGAAAACATGTACTGATTCATCTGTTAATCTGACCAACAGAAAACATGTACTGATTCATCTGTTAATCTGATCAACAGAATACGTATTGATTCATCTGTTAATCTGACCAACAGAAAACACGTACTGATTCACCTGTTAATCTGATCAACAGAAAACATGTACTGATTCATCTGTTAATCTGATCAACAGAATACGTATTGATTCATCTGTTAACCTAACCAACAGAAAACAGGTTAAAACAAATGAATCAGCTGATCTGACCGACACAGAACTTAAGCTGATTCATCTGCTAATTTGACCTCTATAAAACATGTACTGATTCATCTGCTAATTTGACCTCTATAAAACGTGTACTGATTCATCTGCTAATTTGACTTGTATAAAACGTGTACTGATTCATCTGCTAATTTGACTTGTATAAAACGTGTACTGATTCATCTGCTAATTTGACTTCTATAAAACGTGTACTTTTATTCGTTAATATAAGCAAAACATAAATTAAAAACGATTTCCACTCTGCAACATTCTTGATGTAAAGTAAGTGAAAATTGTGAGATGTTATTTGTAATTTACAAACAAGGTTATTCTGAGTCAATTTCTGTTTTTGATAAGCAAACGTATCTTGAAATGCTTTACGAAGAGTGCAAAAAGTACTGTAATACATATTCTAACCAAACTCTGCTTCTTTGTTATTTCATATGCATCACTCGTTTCCAGCTTAAAGTATGATCCTATTAAACAAGTTGGTATAAATAAACACTTAAACTAAGATTGTTAAAAGAGTAACTGTATTTCGATTTCTACAAAAAGTATTCTATCGACATTCGAGTTAAAATAATAAAGTAATAAACTACCTACCAGCAGCTCTAAGTTCTAACTTGAAGGCACCGGTGTGTGATAAGCTGTAAAAGAAATCTATCACTAACAGCTTCGACAAAGACTCGAAACGCGTGGATGGATGTCTACTGATTCCACAAAACGTCTGACGAGACTGTTTATAGTAAGGTTCATGAATTTGAATGTAATCACACCTGTTTCAAAGAAAGTTTAAACACATTTAAAACAGTTGTTGATACATTAATTTATCGCTATATTGACAAGATGAGCTACATAAAAAAGCCAAAAAAGCTGTAGACAAATCTTGGCTCAAGAGCCCTTGTTATGGTTGATCCAAAGTCCCACCCATCTTGTCTGTTGTCTTGTTAGCCAAAATAAGTCATATTTTCCAACAATATAAAACAGTTTAAAGCTAACCGAAATTTAAATTATTTGGTTTATTACGAAGCAAAACCAATAACTTGTAACATTTGTTAATTTTAGATAAATATAGCTTAACACATTCTATGTTATCCTTAACCCTAATTCTTCCTCATGAATCTTCAACATATTCTCAATCAGTGATGTCGAGAAACCCACTTGTTGAGAATTTTATATGCAAAAGAGCTTCAAATATTTGAAGCGTTTTCTGAGCCCAAAAGAACCGTTTTTTGCATATAAAATTTTCAACATATTCTACATTATTCGTTAACCCTCATACCACACCATGGCTCTTCAATACATTCTATATCATTTGTTAACCCCAATACTCAACCCACGTATTCGTTAACTTTAATACTATATTATGACTCTTGAAATATTTATTTTCTTACCTGAATGAAATAAGCATGTTGAACATATTTTTAAAAATACTTATCGTCCTGTAATAGAACCTCATAAATATTTGTGTAATTTTAGTAACCTTCATACAGGATATCTTGTCAGCATAATTCGTCTTTCCGTTTCTAAAAATATATACTAACCATAGTAAATATCTCTTTTTGTATGTTTTAAAGCTGTTATTAATCGTGTAAAATATACATTTTCAACGGTATTGTGCTGTTTAGTGATAGTAATATCGTGCGTTTTTTCATATTTTTCTGTAAACATTGTTAACCCTAAAACAGAAAAAATGTTTTCAAAATCTCATAGTATTTGTTAACTCAGGTACACCATTTAAGCACTTACTTTAATATTTGTTGATCGTAATACACGCCGTTTCAACTGTATCTACAGAACTCTTTAATCCTTATATAAACGCGCCGTCTAAACAGCGTCAACTAATTTTTTATGTATACTTACATAAGTATTTTCCATTCTTTTGTTCAGTATTCTTCTTGTAGCTCTCCTTATCGTAAGTTGCTAAATTATTTGATGTTAATTTTACTTTAAGGTTAATCACTAACTCTCTATTTATTTCTACATTAAAATAAAGAACAGCGTGTTCGATTGGCGAAACTGTTTCCGTTATACGTAAAGCAACAATTCATAGAATGAGAGTTGTTGTTGTTGTTGTTTTTAATTAAGCACAAAGCTACACAATGGGCTATCTGTGCTCTGCCCACCACGGGTATCGAAACCCGGATTTTAGCGGGTAAGTCCGCAGACATACCGCTGAGCCACTGGGGGGCATAGAATGAGAGTAAAAACACATATACAGAACGTTAAAAGTAATGTTTTTTACTGAGGAAACCCAAGTGTGCAGGGAAAGAATTATCAATATATCATTCAATTAAAATTCGAACTTTCCTTGCAAATCAAAACTGATTAAATCCATCACATATAAGGTTATTTTCTTTAGGATTTATAAATTGTGATTCATGGTAAATATTCGAAATCTTCTTAAATTTTAAGAGAGAGAAAAATAACGATCGCCTAGTCGTTTGTACTCAGAAAGTTCGTAATGTTACAAATACACCTACACCGCGATCAATAGACGTCCACTACTTCTTGTTATTTTAATAGCTTTCCTCGGTTTTACTGATGACTTGACTTTAGCGCCACATCTCATTTTAAACCATTGAAGTTTTCTTTGTGCCTTTATACTGATTATCAGACCTAAAGTACTTCAGCTGATATTTAATAACAACCTGTGAATGAGTGATAGGAACTATTTCTGAAATCTTATTCCTTATTCCTTATTTTTACAGGAACATGTAAACAAGTTTCCATTTCATTAAATACAATATGATGAAAGCTATGTTTTGTCTGTTCAGTAATAACTAACAAGTCTATAATTGGCCTAAACACTGCGTACATTTCAGCCATTAGAGATAGTACTTACACCCTGGTAGCGTAATAATTAGCTTGAGGCTCATAATACTAAAATATCGGTGATGGTTACAAAACAGGTCTCAAGATGTCACTTTATCCTTCACAGAAAACAAATGAATAAAAATAGTAGTATTTTCCACAGTGTTACGTATTTTTTATGTTTTATGTAGACTAAACGCAACAGAAAAACACAGATAACAGCTTGTATAATTTATTACACTAAACTATTAACAAATATAACAGATATAACATAAATTATATAATAACAGTGACAGATATTAAGTTACAACATTCGAAATTAATTACAAAACAAAATAATACTAGTTTCAAACTTCAAAATTAATCACAATACGAAATAGTACTGGCCTGTATCTAATATAATGATCTAAAATGAAAGTCTCAAATTCCAGTCTAGGGTGTGAATTTGGTCCCGCGAAGAAATTCCGAAGCTTAAATGAAGAAGTTCAGAAACAGTTCACAGTTCAATAAATTCGCCGACTCTCAGCACAAGCAGTAATTCAGATGAATCGTAGAGATTGACGAAATAAAATCACAGTTTCCGTAGATCTAACTTCAGTCACAAATCCAAGTTGAATAATCACAGCAAACACTTAATCTTTCTCAAATAACTGACTCTCTTCTTTTGAAATAAAACTAATGTCTGACTCTCCTCTCTTTCTTCGAATAAAAACTGATGTCTGAATCTCCTTCTTGTCTCTCGCATCTTCGTCTGTTTATATATTGTAGGCCTAAGCTCCTCGAAAGACCGCGAAAATTCTACAGGTCTCCAGAGCAATCCACGCATGTCCGTTCTTGCACGAGACTACACGTCTAGACACATAGTCGCCAGCACTTCATTTACAAACATATGATTGGTCTACTTAATTCAAGAAAATTCTAAATGTTACCCTAAATGAATAACAAAATATTAGTTTAAACTTCGAAACAATAATATAAATATGGAAAAATAAATAATAGAAATGAAAATTTAAACACAACACGACATGTTGTCGTTTACAAAATATTTACACATTTACATAACACTCTCCCCCTTAAAAGTAAAAAAAAAGTTTGAACTTGTGAAAACTTTTTTTTGTTTTGTTTATTTGTTTTTTAAACCAACTTAAAAGGGTTAAATCCAGTGGATTCTTTAATACCCTCACAAACTGCAAACAATAACTAGGGAACACCCTCATCCCAGTTCTTTGAGTGTTTGTGGCAGTAATTTGGTGGAAACGATCAAAAATACCTTGTGACTCAGGATGGTATGCACTGGATGAAACTTGATGGAGGTTTAGATCATGCATGGCTAGTTGAAATAGCTTGTACATAAAATTTAAGCCTTGATCTGATTGCACAACTTTTGGAATCCCGAACATGGTAAAGAATTTAACAAGAGTCTTAACAATGTTGGGAGCAGTGATTTTTCTCAAAGGGATTGCCTCAGGGAAACGTGTAGAAGCACACATGATCGTCAAGAGGTATTCATTTCCTGCTTTGCTTTTTGGCATTGGGGCAACACAGTCGATAATGACCCTTGAGAACGGTTCTTCAAAGGCAGGAATAGGCTGCAGTGGTGCTTTTGGAATCCCCTGATTTGGTTTTCCAGTCATTTGGCAAGAATGGCATGTCTTACAAAAGTCAACAACATCTTGGCGCATCTTTGGCCAATAGAAATGTCGTCGGATACGATCTAGGGTCTTTCTTACACCTAAGTGTCCCGACAATACATTGTCATGAGCAAGACTAAGAATATCATTCCGATAGCATTTTGGAATGACGATTTGGTGAATAACATTCCACTCTTCATCAGCAGCAACGTCAGGAGGTCTGTATTTTCTCATTAACACACCTGACTTCTGGTAGTAACAAATAGGGACAGTTCCTATTTCATTTTCATCAACAGCCAGTTGTCGAAGAGAACGAGTTTCAGGATCATTGTCCTGTTCCTCAATAAGTTTGTTTCTATAAAGAGAGTCGAAAAATGTCTTAGAGTCATCAGTAGAACTCAAAGTTGAGTCAGAAATCTCATCGATGTGAGACATGAACGTATCAGACAAAGAGAAATCCTCTTTGGACTCCTGAGAACGTGTCTGAGAACGAGTAACAGCACAGGCGGGAAAAACATCAGGAAACTCTTCAACGAGTTGCTCTGTACTGGGACTAACAACAGGTGCTTCAACAACACGAACCTCTGGTACCACCTTACTACCAGCCAAATCATTCCCCAAAAGCATAGAAACACCTTCAACAGGCAATGAGGCTTTAATACCCACAGTCACTGGGCCTGAGACTAAGTCCGAATGTAAATCTAATCTATGAAGAGGAATAGAAACGACGCCACCTTCTACACCAGAAATGAGCACATTGGCCCCAACAAATGACTTTTCAGAAAACGGAAGTACACTTTCCAAAATCAAACTCTGAAAAGCTCCAGTATCCCGCAGGATTTTAATTGGTTGTAGACGTGAATCGCCAACAAAAGAAACAAAACCTTCAGTGATGAAAGGCTTAAATTTGTCCTCAACAAGATTTTCAGGTACATCAATAATATTGGGCTTAGAATCCACAGTGAACAGGACAGGGTCAAAATCATTGGGAACCAATGATCTATTCAACGAGGGCGAAATGAAACTATGGGGTGATGGCTTGTTTTTTACCTTATAGCACTCAGAAATCAGATGGCCAGGTTTCTTACAATAAACAAATGTTTTGGATGAGAATGACACGTTTTGGGTAGATGACGAGCTTTGAGAATAAGATGGAGTCTTCGTTTGAGAATTAGAAGTTTGCTCTTTCTTGTCTCTGTCGACATTTGCATAATATTTGAATGAGTTATTGGGTTTCTTTGCTGTGTGATTTGTTTTGCTTTTGTATGAGAAATCTTTGTGAGTCAAAGCATACTCGTCTGCCAAGACAGCAGCATCATGAATTTTGGAAGCTTTTTGTTCATCAATATAAGTTTTTAGCTCTACGGGAATACATCTTTTAAACTCTTCAACTAACATGAGTTCTCTGAGTTTTGTATAATCATCTTTAATTTCTTTGGAATCACACCACCTGTCGAACAGAGTTTTTTTTTCACGAGCAAATTCGACATAAGTTTGGCTGTCAAACTTTTTGTAACCACGAAATTTTTGTCTATATGCCTCTGGCACCAATTCATAAGCATTCAAAACGCATTTTTGACGTGCTCGTAATCATAACTTTGCTCGGCCGTGAGTTTGGAAAATACTTCCTGGGCTTTACCTTTGAGAACACTCTGAAGTAATACTGTCCAATATTCGGTTGGCCATTTAAGACTAAGGGGCAATTTTTCAAATTGCTTAAAATATTTATCTACAGCTTTTTCATTGAATGGAGGCACTACACGAATTTGTTTGGAAGCATCAAAATTATCCAACTGCATTTGGACAACCTTTTCTTCTGTCTGTGCCTTTCTCATACTGATTTCCATATCAGCTTTAATGCGTTCTTTTTATATTTCTTTTCTACTTCAAGACATTTGGTTTCTATTTCTAAACGAAATTTCATTTCCATTTCCATTTTTTTTATTTGAAATCCGGGTCAAAATGAGCGACAGGCAATTGTTGTGCAACTTTTTGAGGTAATACTTTTTGGCTGATTAAATGTTCAACAATAATTTGTTTAATATCTGCTTTCTTCATTGATTGCTTCACTTCTAAATTAAAATGTTTACCAACATCAAGCAATTCAGATTTTTTTAATTCACTGATTAATTCGAAAGAGGGATTCTGATTAAATTCGTTTATAAAATCTTCAAGTTGGAATGCCATTTTGAATATACAAGCTGTCTATCTGTATAGAATATAAATCTTATTTTAGAATAAAATTAAATTGTTTGTTCGATATCCCGGACGGGCCCCCAATTTTCTGTTACGTATTTTTTATGTTTTATGTTCTTCGTAGACTAAACGCAACAGAAAAACGCAGATAACAGCTTGTATAATTTATTACACTAAACTATTAACAAATATAACAGATATAACATAAATTATATAATAACAGTGACAGATATTAAGTTACAACATTCGAAATTAATTACAAAACAAAATAATACTAGTTTCAAACTTCAAAATTAATCACAATACAAAACGGTACTGGCCTGTATCTAATATAATGATCTAAAATGAAAGTCTCAAATTCCAGTCTAGGGTGTGAATTTGGTCCCACGAAGAAATTCCGAAGCTTAAATGAAGAAGTTCAGAAACAGTTCACAGTTGAATAAATTCGCCGACTCTCAGCACAAGCAGTAATTCAGATGAATCGTAGAGATTGACGAAATAAAATCACAGCTTCCGTAGATCTAACTTCAGTCACAAATCCAAGTTGAATAATCACAGCAAACACTTAATCTTTCTCAAATAACTGACTCTCTTCTTTTGAAATAAAACTAATGTCTGACTCTCCTCTCTTTCTTCGAATAAAAACTGATGTCTGAATCTCCTTCTTGTCTCTCGCATCTTCGTCTGTTTATATATTGTAGGCCTAAACTCCTCGAAAGACCGCGAAAATTCTACAGGTCTCCAGAGCAATCCACGCATGTCCGTTCTTGCACGAGACTACACGTCTAGACACGTAGTCGCCAGCACTTCATTTACAAACATATGATTGGTCTACTTAATTCAAGAAAATTCTAAATGTTACCCTAAATGAATAACAAAATATTAGTTTAAACTTCGAAACAATAATACCAATATGGAAAAATGAATAATAGAAATGAAAATTTAAACACAACACGACATGTTGTCGTTTACAAAATATTTACACATTTACATAACAACAGTTATACGTGGATGAAAATAACATTATTAAATAACCGAATTGTAGGCTTATCTCACGTATCAGCCACTGTAAAAAGGTATACATATAACTCTCATATCACATTCATCATCCTCAGATATTTCACTTGTAAGTGTGCTTAACGATACAAAGAAAATTCACACTTGTGTTCAACTGGATTAGATAGATGTTTGTAAGAGTCATGAAATTAATACATCTAAGTATTCTTCAGTTTTAAGAATTTAAGTATTAATTTTTAGTTGCTGTGAAAAGACGACGTTAGAACAAAAATACAGGTAGATATAAATATCTCACCAGCACGAGTTATCACTGCTACATGTCGGTAAGTTCAAATAATGGAAACTAATCACGAAGTGGCAGGACGGGCATGTAATTAATTCCACGCTACACCGTTGTGGGGCGCTTTGTTGACTATTATTTGGATGCCCTGTCTCACTGGATAAATTACCCATTGTAATGATGCCTCTTTGTCCTGCTTCAAAATATTGTTTTTTTCCATTCATCTGTTGACAGATATCTAAACAATATGAGAGATAAATTGAATTAGCACTTGTGCATATATATATACTATTAAAAGGAGTACAACGTTAAAATAATTTATTTAAAAATGGGAATAGCCATAAAATCTCTAAAACATGTACATGATTTGTAGGCCTAGTTTCTGTTTTTAATAGTGTTTATTGTGTAATAGATTTAATTTTCTTCTCCTCTTAATTCTACAATGTAAAAGATGTTTTACATTGAATCTAACACTTACATCGTTGTTATAAATGAGAATGGATAGAAAAACTACGTAAATGTTGAAAGTAATATATGATATAACAGGAAGATCATTTGTAAGTATAATACAAGTTCTGTTTTATTATATACAAATAATATCAAATACATCATAATCATAAATAATAGAGGATCACTGAGATACGTCATTATCATAACTAACAGGGGGTATCACTCAGTTATATCATTATTATAACTAACAGAGTATCACTGAGTTACATCAATATTATAAATAACAGTGGATCACTGAGTTACATCATTATTATAACTAACAGGGTATCACTGAGTTACATCATTATTATAACTAACAGGGTATCACTGAGTTACATCATTATTATAACTAACAGGGTATCACTGAGGTATATCATTATTATAACTAACAGTGGATCACTGAGTTACATCATTATTATAACTAACAGTGGATCACTGAGTTACATCATTATTATAAATAACAGTGGATCACTGAGTTACATCATTATTATAACTAACAGGGTATCACTGAGTTACATCATTATTATAACTAACAGTGGATCACTGAGTTACATCATTATTATAACTAACAGTGGATCACTGAGTTACATCATTATTATAACTAACAGAGTATCACTGAGTTACATCATTATTATAACTAACAGGGTATCACTGAGTTACATCATTATTATAACTAACAGGGTATCACTGAGTTACATCATTATTATAACTAACAGTGGATCACTGAGTTACATCATTATTATAAATCATAGAGGATCACTGAGTTACATCATTATTATAACTCACAGTGGATCACTGAGTTACATCATTATTATAACTCACAGTGGATCACTGAGTTACATCATTATTATAACTAACAGTGGATCACTGAGTTACATCATTATTATAAGTAATAGAGGATCACTGAGTTACATCATTATTATAACTCACAGTGGATCACCGAGTTACATCATTATTATAAATAATAGAGGATCACTGAGTTACATCATTATTATAACTAACAGTGGATCACTGAGTTACATCATTATTATAACTAACAGTGGATCACTGAGTTACATCATTATTATAACTAACAGTGGATCACTGAGTTACATCATTATTATAAATAATAGAGGATCACTGAGTTACATCACTTCTATAAACAAATGCCCAATGATCTACAATATTCAGTGATGTCAAGAAACCCACTTGTTGAGAATTTTATATGCAAAAACGGCTCGTTTGGGTTGAGAAAACATTTTACATAGAAGAGCGAACAACGTTTCGTCAGGTTTATGACCGAAGAAGGTCGAAACGTTGTTCGCTCTTCCATGTAAAATATTTTCTCAACCCAACCAACCGTTTTTGCATATAAAAAAAGATCTACAATATTATTAATAGAAAAAGACAGAAGTTCTCAGAAGCATGACAATATAATGGAGATTTCTTAAGCTATGGCACTGTTATAAACAAACTAGGCACTCTGATTTACATTATATTTGAACTAACAAATACGTAATGATAAATGTATATATATATATTCTATTAAAAGGAGTACAACGTTAAAATAAAATCCCTAAAACATGTATATGATTTCTAGGGCTAGTTCCTATGATTATATATAATATACATCCAGGGTTTTCAGTTTTGTCTGTTAATTATCATGTAAGTGCACAGTAAATTTCCGAACACCTTATATACATCAACGTTATAAACATATTTCCAGTAAACTAACCATTATTAGAACTGACGGTAGTTTCCTCAGATACATAATAAATACAAATTGGACGTTCAATTCGAAGAATATATTAATTCATCAGACTTTATATTCTTACTCAGGACATAAATTTCAAGTTTTAGATTTAAAGTCCGATGATGCTCGTCAACATCTAATAGCCTACCACGATAAAAAACAACTCACTTTTCTCTGGTATTAACTTGCTGGGTACGAATAGTTGAATTAGCATTAAAGAATTCATAACCACAAAACCTGAATAAACAGAGAGAGAATGATGTTAAGGTTACAAACTCTTTCATGTAAAATATATTTTAAAATCCTAGTTTATCCAATTAATATGATAATGGAGTTAATGAAACATGACATTTTTATTACTGTCTTTCATTTGTAAAGTAATCATTCTATTTGTAAGGCTTGTTTGTTTGTTTGTTTTTAATTTCACGCAAAGCTACTCGAGGGCTATCTGCGCTAGCCGTCCCTAATTTAGCAGTGTAAGACTAGAGGGAAGGCAGCAAGTCATCACCACCCACCGCCAACTCTTGGGCTACTCTTTTACCAGCGAATAGCGGGATTGACCGTCACATTATAAAGTCCCTACGGCTGAAAAGGTGGGCATGTTTGGTGCGACGGGGATGCGAACCCGCGACCCTCAGATTACGAGTCGCACGCCTTAACCCACCTGGCCATGCCGGGCCCCTTGTAAGGCTTATCACTGAAGCATTGGTGGGTAGTCCATACTAGGAGTCACTGTTTGTTACAAATTAAAAATGGTCAAGCCAGTATGTTTTTGTTTTGTTTTTTAACTTCATTAAAATATAATCTATTTATTATAAAAATAGAGCATAATTTTAACAAAAGGGCTTAAAATAACATTTAACTACAGATGTTTTAGTACGTCTCCCGAATGGTTCGTTAAATGTTTCAAATCACAGTGATGTTAAAATAACTGTTCATAACTTCTGACCAGTCTTTGTGTTAAAAAGTTATTTTCATGTTTCAAAGAGCAGTGACTTGAGATAAACAAAGAATAGGTTTGTATATATTAATTATACACATTTTTTGTGTGAGATGTGCAGTTAAGTGATTAATAGTCATGTGATAAAACCTGAATATAGTATTGGGTTTTTTGCCCTAATTAATTTGTTAGTGTTAACAATCTATTTTATCGTACGCTATATTAGGCATTTAACTCAACAAAATATAGATATAAGTTAAAATAACTGATTTGAACGAAATACAAAAGTTACACATTTTTAAAGTCTGAAGTAACACACCTCGTAGCTTCGCACCCAGACAGAACATATTTGTTACTGTACGTCAGTCCTACCTGAGGAAAGAAAAAAATATATAATTAATTCTAAAAACATAAATTATTCCTGATAGAGGTTTGGATGTTGCAGAGCTCCAAGTCAGATTCATTCAAACAATAAACATCTCTTTCTTTTCGGCGTTATTTATATTACGAAGTGTTAACAGGTGTTAATGTAGACATATATTATGCTAAAGAAAGGACAATAATCTCCACAACAAAATTATATTTAGTTAAGTTTCAATCTTCAGGAACACCCTTAACACCAAGTGACTGTGTGGCGAACAGTTTCACTTCTTCTAGCAGACCGCCTATAGCAACAGGCAGCTGGTTACTCGTAGCAAGCTGAACAACAGCTGTAGGCTTCACCTTGATATCGCTGTTTTCTACAAAATTTTCTACAATAACAATATTATTTTGCATTATTTTCTGGCTACTTAACAGCACGTTGCACAAATCCGTTTCATTTTGCACCTCTTGGCAACTATAACAGCACTTTGCACATCATCGAATCTTATTTCACCTTTTGAGGCTACTTTAACACCACTTTGTACATTATCAGATTCTACACTATTTCACGACTTCTTTAACAGCACTTTGTACATTATGAAACGGCTGAAAACGCGAGCATATTTGGTGCTATCGGGATTCGAACCCGTAACGTTCAGAATACCAGTCGAACACCTTGACCTATCTGGCCATGCCGAACCTATATACTTCTTCTTACAAGGCACATAAAAACTAGTTGAAAAGCTGGAATAACATTGGAAAGTTAAATGTATTTCTGGTAGTTTAAAATACAAACATTAATCATCTAGTACCAAAAACACAGTATCTTGTATGATGATATAACTGGTGCGTTTTTAAAATTACCTTTTATTAATTAGTATATTTCCTTTCATAGTATAAATATTTTCTGTAGACATAAAAAAATGTATAAAATATCATGTATTAAGCTGTACTGTCAAGAAATCGTGATTAAAAACTAGTTTTTGATAGAAAATCAACGTAAACACCACAATTCAAACTTCAGTACTTAACACCCACTAGGCCTAACAGTATTAATATAACTTATATTTTATTAAAACTTCAGTACTTAGCACCCATTAGGCCTAACAGAATTATTATAAATTATATTTTATTAAAACTTCTGTACTTAACACCCATTAGACCTAAAAGTATTAATGTAACATATTTTATTAAAACTTCAGTACTTAACACCCATTAGGCCTAACGGTATTAATATAACATATTTTATCGAGTTCGAAAGGCCAATAATTGATATGGCATTGATTTATTTCCTTTCATCAGCGACATACTTAAACATTTATTCATACCACATCACAGTGTAACATATTGTAGGAGCTTAATAAACTTTCGATTCTTTTTCTAAAGGAAAATTATTTAATAAATATAATAACCAGTTCATTACAAAAATTGAATCTACCAACGTTTGTCATAGTTTTTTAAATATGTATTAAACGATGCGTTACTGAGAGTTTTATTAACAGTAGTAATAGTAAGCAATTTTCATTTTAATTAGACTTATTCGGTTTCATTACATGGTTGGTTTCGTTGTTTTTTTAACCTCTGAAGTTTAATTTGATACAAAGAAACCTTCGCGGAATTCACTCATTCGGTCACCCTACTGCGCGATGATCATGCGCCGGTGGACATTCCCATGGAAACCCAACGTTTAGGTGTGTATTTATGCAATCACTGAACATCAGACAACTGTTTTTATGTACGAATGTCATGCAACCTGACATGGTTGTGCGCATATAATTATTTTAACTCACACTCTGTTCCGTTATTGTGAACATTATTTTCTCAACAAAGTCAGTTAGTATTATGATAAGTAACAAGATAGTAAATATAACTTAAAATGATGAAATATCGAACACACAATTATGTACGTGAAAGTATTGATTCGATATAGTTATCCCATATCCTAGAAGCCTGGACAATTAAAATATTTTGTCATGGAATTCTAATAAAGCCCGAAAAAATTGAAAAAAAAACAAAGTGTTCCTGAGGGCTCTTACATTTAAATAATAATAGCTAGTTTAGTTATATTTTACTCATTGAAACGTAATTTAATGTAGAACATGACAATACTTCGCGATGTTTTCTCCAAGCTGACTTTATACACTTGCTCTACTGACAGAGTTTGTTCGCAGGAGAGACATATATACCTCTCAATCAATTTCTCAGCAGCATTCGTTTGTTTGGTCTTTAATCTCAGTTCAGCTTAGAACTGGTTTATTATTACTTGCTTTTATAATTGTTACCAGAAGTTGACGGTTTAAATACTTAAAAATTCCAAACACGTGTTAAATATTATATAGAAAACAGCTACTTCCTTCATGATTGTTGTAACGGATTTACTCTTACATATTTATTTTAATAGCTATGTTTGTTTAATAGATGTTTAGAAATGCACGTAACCTACATTGTTAAATGTGTACGGCAAAAGTCCCGCTTACTCTGTAAATTTGTAGAAGATTCTCGAGAGTGAGAATCAACAATGTACTACGTGTATGTGTGTGTGAAATAGTAGTAACCGACAATATAATTGCCAACTGAAATTTCGAGAACCTCGTCTAATGATTATGAAAGGTAGCCATCGCAACTCACGGAGAGACAATTCAATATTGCTGGGTTGTTACAGTTAGGATACTATACACCTCGGAAGCTATAACTGTGATAAACACTTACTAATAGGAAAACTACAGACATTTGACCAGAACGTTTATAGATTTCGAACATTACAAACTGTTCAACTTCATAAAATTAACTTCGGACGCTAACACTTGTACTAAAATACTAAACATCTTACTTGGTGAAAAGTAAACCACGTAAGACCAACAAAATACAGAGCTATTTAGCTTCCCATCAAGTGAATCGTATCTATGTATCAACATAGAATTAATTCGTTCATTGTAAACTGTAGATATAATATTCAGTTTCAAACCAGACAGAAGACTCAGTATTGTTGTAAGTTTGTACCCCTTTTGTATATAAATCATTATTTATAATAACGATTATTATAAATCGTATTATTGTGTGTACATTAAAATATATTTATGTTAAAAAATAATTGTGTGTATCAATCTTTTTCGCAAATATCATAAATGTGAATACATATAACAATTTGATTTAATACATACAACAATTTAATTAACTTCTAAATTCAAATTTCCGGCTAATTTAAATCATAATAATCTTAATTAATAGGAGACTCGTTCGCGACAAATCATAATAGGTAGTATTGCTTTTAAATTCAGTGTCAGTGAAAACCACCACTGGCCTTTAATAAAGCACGTCTCTCTGTTGACAGTACGTACAGTTTGGTTTGTTTTGAATTTCGCACAAAGCTACACAAGGGCTCTATGCGCTAGCCGTCCCTAATTTAGCAGTGCAAGGCTATAGGGAAGACAGCTAGTCACCACCACCCACCGTCAACTCTTGGGGTTTTCTTTTACCAACGAATAGTGGGATTGATTATCACATTATAGCGCTCCACGGCTGAAAGGAGCGAGCATATTTGGTTTCAGGGGGATTCGAACCCGCGCCCCTCGGGATTAAGAGTCGAGTGCCTTAACCACCTGGCCATTCTTACGTATGGTATAACGTTCAACACTAATTAAGGATTTATGTAATACATTTTGCACAACGTCTTAACATGTGATTGATTTGTTTGTACTTAAATACAGAGTTAAACATTAGGCTATCTCTGCTCTGCCCGCTGTGGCCGTCAAACCTGATTTTTAGCGTCGTAAGATCTGCAGACTTTTCGCTGAGCTAACTATGAGGCCACTGGCATATAAATATAAGCACCTTCGAAACTAGTGCTGTTTTCCGAAATACCCACAATACCTGTACGCCTATGATAGGCAAGGCTCTACTAAACAAGAACCGGGTAGTTATGGGCCTATTTGTACGCCTATGATAGGCAAGGCTCTACTAAACAAGAACCGGGTAGTTATGGGCCTATTTGTACGCCTATGATAGGCAAGGCTCTACTAAACAAGAACCGGGCAGTTATGGACCTATTTGTACGCCTATGACAGGCAAGGCTCTACTAAACAAGAACCGGGTAGTAATAGTAATGGGCCTATTTGTACGCCTATGATAGGCAAGGCTCTACTAAACAAGAACCGGGTAGTTATGGGCCTATTTGTTCGACAGTTACATTGCAGACTGACACCATCACAGTTAAGTATACAACAAGACTCTTCACTTCATTGTGTGAACCTACTCTATTTAACCTTCATCTACTTTTCATCTGTTATTTCACCACTTCCTATAAGGACTCAATACCCTCTCGTTGTCATCATAAGCATGGAGAGATTTCAGAAGCGCCCTACATCATCTCTTGATATCTGTCTCCAGCCTTAATATCATCTTTGGACATCCTGAAAGGTCCTCAAGTGAAAATAATATCCTTTCTCTTCGTAGCTTTCTCCACCTTGACATTATCCGGACATTTTGTGCGCGCTGTATTTTCTATATTTTAGTGGATAATTAAGTCAACTCACTCAGAGGATAAAAAAAGAAAACCTCCTTAACCTCTGGAACGGTAAATCAACATACGAGATACACAGTTACCTCAAAAATATAATTACATTCACTTACATGATTAAAACTAGTGATTAACTTGACTATATAACAATGTCAACTTATCGTTTGTTTCTTCGTATATGACTGAATAAGGATTCGAGAGGGTGTTAATGTGTATGTGCAATATGCTTGCTTGACCATTACGAAATCGGCTCTAGTTTAAATGCTTTTCTTGTATTTATATCCACCACGTGTTTTCAATGCTCGCCCTTTTGTTTCACAAATCCTCTGTTCTTCATTCAATGATAATTGTTTCTAAACTGTACTTACTACACAATAGAGGTTCCCAAACTTTGTCAACTTCTCCACTGTAATGGTGGACAACCTCTCATTGAAAACAACTTTTATCGTGTGTAACTGGTTTATCATATACGTATTTCCATCCTAATTGTAAGAAAAAAATAAACAATGAAAGTATACTTAAATACGGGATTTTCTTTGAAAAAACGTACGTCTTACTTTAATGTGAAGGGTGACTGTGATTTGCTTAAACGATTTCTGCGTTAGTGTTTGACAGTTTCGAACGAAGAACCGTTTCCAGATATATCTTATTTCTACACTTTGAGTTTATAAGAGTCAATCCGACTGTAAGTCAACTGTCTTATTTCTTGCAAGCCGCAGGTAACGGTGCCAGGCGCCCAACGAATTTGCATAATACATTTATGTTAAATAGAAGTATTGATTTGGGTTTATGTATATATATATCACTTTTATAATGTTTGAACCTTTTCTTCTGATCATTATTTTATTAGTAAACGGTAATTTCATAAATTTGATGTATTTTACTGCGCAACCACCAGGGGATACGAGACTACAGTTTAGGAAGCCCTACCGCACAAGCATATTTGTTTTTGATTTTGTTTTTTAATTTCACGCAAAGCTACACGAGGTCCACCTCGCTAACCGTCCCTAATTTAGCAGTGTAAGACTAGAGGGAAGGCAGCTAGTCATCACTACCCACCGCCAACTGTTGAGCTACTCTTTTACCAACGAATAGTGCAATTGACCATCACATAATAAAGCCAAGAGCATGTTTGATGGTACGGAAGTTCGAACCAGTGACCCTCTGATTAGGAGTCGAGCGCCTTAACCACCCGGCCAGGCCGGGGCCCAGTACAAGAATAGCTAAGTCATGTACAGGTAGCACAATTCTCAACTGTTGAAGTGAAGAATGCAGTTCACAGGTTAGCAGATTATAGAATATTTAATACGGGTATATTTACAACACTAACGAAGTTCGTGACAGTAATTGTAGATGTCAGACTTAATGTAGTTCAAGCCTCTAGCTAGATGTGACAACAATGACGTAGTTTGTTCGTAGCTACAGATACTAACCATGATGCAGTGTGTCTGTAGTTATAACAAAAATAATGACGCAATTCGTTCATAGCTACAGATAACAGCAATAATATAGTTTGTTTGTAGTTACCTATGGTTCGTTCATGGTTGTATACAACAAGTATGAATCATTTGTGCATATTTCCAGGTGGCAAAGCTAAGGCAAGGTATATCTTACAACAACGAAATTATTTTAAGTAAATACATCTATGTATCAATCAGAAATTAAACATACCCAGTCTCTTACAAACACAAACATATGACAAAATAATAGAAAAAAAATTACCTTGTTACTGAGACATCTCTTTTGACGTCACTATATTTAAAACAGGCCTTTACCTGTGTGGACAGGTCAAATGCTAATTATGTTTTTAGGAAAACAATATTTGCTTTGATACACAGTTATCAATACTTTTACATTATATAAGGATAAACTTTATTGATGCTGGTAGGAATTCAAAGGGTGATATGTAAAAGGTTTCCCTTACAAGCCTTGCAGGAAAAGCCAGCTACCATTTTCTGTTAGTCAAGTACTGTAACACCTCGTCTGTTTAGATAGTTCTCACGGCATTCATCAAGGCAAGTGTGCAGCATTAAAACACTTTAAGCACTTAAATAAATGCACAATTATTAACAAGCAACGTTTTAATAAGAATTCTCCCACAGAGAAGTGATCATAACAACAGCTACGTGATTTGTTAACAGTTTTATATAACCACGTTCGAAATGTTGAAGCTTAGCTAAGCTTTTGTGGTTCTGAAATACTAGGTCATTCCAGAAAATCTTATTTTGAATTGAATTATGTTTATTTGTTTCCCTGATTAAATACTTCAACTTATGAAAAAAAACAGATATTTTTATATGGCTTACCTGTACAATGACATCACAAAGAAGCAACCGTTACCTAAACACAACCAGGTGGAGAACCATCTGTGTAACCTCTACCAGTCGTTCACGATATTCACTGACGCTGGTGTAACGGTTTGCCCTGTCGTGCACCTGGTACTATGACGTGACAGATGACGCGATCATTACGTATCCCCTCACACTGTTGTAGTGAGGTTCACTAGATGGCGCGCTCACAACGCACAAACGAAGTTGAGGGTGACTGTTTTCGTACTTAATATATATTTTGTTTCTGTATATTCTTTCACATTCCATTTGTGTCATAACAATACTTTACTATTTCACAGAATTCTAGCTCAGTAACGTACTAACACAAATATATGTAATAACATTTTCAGTCCAGAAATATTTCTCACATATTTTAAACTGATGAGGGGGTTATAACACTAAACACTAGAAGAGGATAATTATTTTTAATGCTCGTTGTGTTAGTACATTAAGATTAACAATTACAAACAAGCGTCGATTTTTGTAACTGTTACTCATAGTAACGAGGTTTGGTGTACAGAACACAGACAGCTTGGTCATTACGCAGCTTTGTGTGTAACCACAAATAAACTTCCAAAACCAAAAAAGAAAGGCGATAGTTAGGCCAGAATTTAAGATTTGTTGCCTAAGACCACAGAAGGAGAGAGAGGTGGAACAGAAGATGACGTCATAGTTCTCCAAAATGACACCAGATGGTGATTTGGATGAACCATCGAGTAAAACTTTCGAAACTAAGCTAACAAACGAAGCTCGTTTCTAACGTCTAAAATCAGAATTTGTGTATATGTTTTTGTGTATTGTTATGTATAAAGCCTTATGTATATACGTTATTATTCATGTAGAAATTTCTAGAACTAGGTAGATCGATCATTTGTATTGGCCTGTTGTCTGTACGAGACGAATCTAGATTACTCAGAAATGCTAGGAAGTTACGCGATTGTTCGAGAAGATTAAGCCTACTAATATATAAACAGACGGCGATGCGAGGGAAGTCAGTCATTCGTATTCATTCGATTCAAGAGATATTGTTTTTCGTTTGAGAAATTTTTAACGTTTGCTGTGTGTTTATTCAACTTGGATTTGTGACTGGAGTTAGATCTACAGAAGCTGTGATTTTATTTCGTCAATCTTTACGATTCATTCGAATTACTGGTTATACTGAAGGTCAACACGTATAGGATTGTTTAAGGGAGAACGCGAAAATTTGGAGAATGACAAATTTGAGACATTCATCGAAAACATCGTAAAAAGAACTTCGTCAAATTTATTGAACTGTGAATTGTTTCTGGACTTCTCCGTTCATACTTCGGAATTTCTTCGTGGGACCAAATTCACACCCTAGACTGGAATTTTGGATTTCTGATCTAGACTTTTGGACTTTCATTCTAAATCATTATATTGGATACAGGCCAGTACCATTTTGTATTGTAATTAATTTTAAACTGAATATCTGTCATTATTATTATATAATTTATGTTATATCTGTTACACATTTAATAGTTTATTGTAATAAATTATATAAGCTGTTATCTGTGTTTTTCTGTTGCGTTCAGTCTACATAAAAAAACGTAACAGTATCATTATCACAAACACTAAGTATAAAAGAACTGAATATAGTTGTGTTTACCTAATCCTAAACATTAAAACGCGGCTACCATAACCTAAAGTCCTCCTGTTGGTGCAGTAATAAATCTACAGATTTACAACACTAAAATCAGGGGTTCGATTTCCCTCGGCGGACTCAGCAGATAGCCGGATGTGGCTTTGCTATAATAAAAACACATAACCTTATATTATTTATGTTATAAAAGCTGAATAAGTTTCAGAACAATGCTGAAATAGAACACAAGAATAAAATGTATTCCACCAAACCCGTGGTGATGCTTAGAAGAGGAGTGTGGTGTGTTATTAAATGAAACAATTCTTAACAAAGTATAACCAATGAATAAATAACTTAATTTAACGTTAATTAATAGTTCACATTTCAGCTTAAAGTCATTATTTCTTATGTTAGATTTTGCTGAAATTTATCCTTTTTTCATTTTCTTTCTTTGGCATGGCCAGGTGGTTAGGGCACTCGACTCATAATCTGAAGGTCGCGGGTTCGAATCCCTCTCACACCAAACATGCTCGCCCCTTCAGCCGTAGGGGCATTATAATGTGACGGTCAATCATTCTATTCATTTGGAAAAAGTAGCCCACCTCGTCTTATATTAATCCAGAACAACTGCTAAATTAGGAACAGCTAACATAGATAGTCCTTGTGTAACTATGCGCGAAGCTCAAACCAAACCTCACATACCTAGCAAGTTGTATGCAACCGTTAAATGCTTTCTCTATCCCTGTGAAAAAACTATCACAGTACACCAGACAGGAAAGCTAAAGTTAGTAACTTGTTTAAATGCTTCATTTATTCAAAAGTTTAAGACCATACTGAAACAAAGCATTAATCAGTAAACACGTAACGAAATTTTCTCATTTGCGTTCAAGCATGAGCATTGTCAGCATCTCCCACTGACGTCTCCTGTGTTACATTGGATAAAAACATGGCAAAGACCAAAAAGTCGACAGAGTTTGAATGTGGCAGAAAATTTCGTCGGCGTTGAGCAGAAGGTTTCGACGGATTGTCCGGCAAGACACCAACCGATCGTCAAACCAGATTGAGGCCCTTACAAACACAGAATGCAGCTTAAGAACAATAAGACGGTATCTACGATAGAAAGGCTTTAAAAACAGTAAACGTCTTCAAAGGCCACGCCTCCTTCCACACCACGAAACAGCTTGGTTAAACTTTGCTGAGAAGCACCAAACATGGGACGAGTAAAAGTGTACGAAAGTTTTGTTCTCTGATGAGGAACAATTTAACCTGGATGGTCCAAATGGCTTCCAACATTAATGGAACGATACGGATATCATCCCACCAGAGACATTTTCTACACGACAGAGTGGAGGAGGTCCCATCATGATCTGAGGTGCTTTCTCCTTCTATGGAACAATGGAGCTTCAGGTTATACAGGGGCGTCAAACAGCAGCTGGCTACATTGGCATGTTGGAGAGAGCATCCTTATTGACTGAAGGCCCTCGCTTGTGTGAAAAAGACTGGATCTTTCAGCAGGACAACGCTGCAATCCACAATGCCCGCAGGAAAAAGTAGTTTTTCATGGCGAACAACGTGATTCTTTTGGACCGTCCAGAGTGTTCGCCCGAACTAAACCCCATTGAAAATGTTTGGGAGTAGATAATAAGGGAAGTCTACAGAAATATACGCCAATTCCAAACAGTATATGATCTTCGTGAAGCCATCTTCATCACTTGGAATAAAAATCCAGCCAGCGTTCTGCAAATTCTTATATCGACCGTTCCAAAGTGAATGTTTGCAGTTATTTGCAATGACGGCCGTGCAACTCACTAGTGAGACCTCTTGTTGGGCGTTTCCTACCATGTTTAGGACTTCTATTTGACATGGTCTTAAACTTTTGACCAGCTGGTATTTAGGCTAATTTCACAGTGTTCACAGTTTCCCTATTAAATGCTAATAAAGTATTTTATTTTTATTTTCTCTTTTCTTATTTTCATCTTTTGAAGCTCCACTCAAATAAGTTGTTAAGTCAAACAACGCAAAATGCATATTTTTTCTTTATGTTCGTTGGCCTTAAGATTTTGGCTTACAGTGTATGTCGCTGTTTTATGTTTATGTGTACTAAAGATTCTCATACAGAAGGTGTCTGTGACTTGTTGGTGATTTAATGTGAAAAATAAATGAATAGCACGCATCCACTTATTTCAAAATAATGTATTCAAAACAAGTCAAACGAGTGAACAAAAATTCCTTGCACTATGGATATTATAGTTTTACCTCAAACTCTAAATAGTTTTCGTTTTATTGTCAGAAGTTCACTTAAGCTGATTTAATTGCTTTATAATGAAATCCAGTTGACGAGGTAAATTGTTTTTCTTTGCTTTTATCCCAAAAGTATCAGGGGATAATTTCGCTATCAACCGAAACAAACAACACCTAGGTACATGATGGACTCTCCAAAAACAAGACAAGTGACTAATTACATATAAATAAACTGATAAAGGAAATCCCAGTGGAACCATGAACAAAACAGAATCTACATAATAGTGTTCAATAATTCTTCCTAAACATAAACGATACCAAACGAGTCATCTCGGTTCTAGGACTTACATAAAGATAAGATTTTCGCCTTACCCCTTCAGGAAACTTCTCTCCTCTATTCTAAACTGCTGGATTCTTTGACGAAACGTTGTTCTCTGCTTATCAATAAAAGTGTTAATACCGATACCAACCGCTTTCAGATACATTTTTATTTCAAGTGGGTTTCTCGTCATCAGTAATTTTCTAGTAACTTCCAGGTTCCCTGTAGGAATTGGTAAACAATTGTTGATGGCGAGAAACCCCGAAAGCTAACCCTAACTTTGACTTTGAGTTACATTAGAGCTTGTAAACAATTAGGCCTACTAATTGCCGTTCGCCAGTTAGTTAAAAAAAATTAAACTGGCGTTATAGTGGTAATGATCATTGAACTATGAACGTGCAAAAAGTAGTTCAAGTATCACTCTGATTACAGATACACTGGAGATGTGAGTCAAAGGCCCAAGTTCAAGTATTACTCTGCATTACAGAAACACTGGAGATGTGGGACAAAGGCCCAAGTTCAAGTATTACTCTGCATTACAGAAACACTGGAGATGTGGGACAAAGGCCCAAGTTCAAGTATTACTCTGCATTACAGAAACACTGGAGATGTGGGACAAAGGCCCAAGTTCAAGTATTACTCTGCATTACAGAGACATTGGAGATGTGGGTCAAAGGCCCAAGTTCAAGTATTACTCTGCATCACAGAGACACTGGAGATGTGGGTCAAAGGCCCAATTTCAAGTATTACTCTGCATTACAGAAACACTGGAGATGTGGGACAAAGGCCCAAGTTCAAGTATTATTCTGCATTACAAAAACACTGGAGATGTGGGACAAAGGCCCAATTTCAAGTATTACTCTGCATTACAGAAACACTGGAGATGTGGGACAAAGGCCCAAGTTCAAGTATTACTCTGCATTACAGAGACATTGGAGATGTGGGACAAAGGCCCAAGTTCAAGTATTACTCTGCATTACAGAGGCACTGGAGATGTGGGTCAAAGGCCCAAGTTCAAGTATTACTCTGCATTACAGATGCACTAGAGATGTGAGACAAAGGCCCAACTTCAAGTATTACTCTGCATTACAGAGACACTGGAGATGTTTGAACAAAGGCCCAAGTTCAAATATTACTTTGCATTACAGAGACACTGGAGATGTGGGTCAAAGGCCCAAGTTCAAGTATTTTTCTGCATTACAGATGCACTAGAGATGTGAGACAAAGGCCCAAGCTCAAGTATTACCCTGCATTACAGAGGCACTGGAGATGTGGGTCAAAGGCCCAAGTTCAAGTATTATTCTGCATTACAGAGGCACTGGAGATGTGAGACAAAGGCCCAAGTTCAAGTATTACTCAGCATTACAGAGATATTGGAGATGTGGGACAAAGGCCCAAGTTCAAGTGTTACTCTGCATTACAGAGGCACTGGAGATGTGGGTCAAAGGCCCAAGTTCAAGTATTACTCTGCATTACAGATGCACTAGAGATGTGAGACAAAGGCCCAACTTCAAGTATTACTCTGCATTACAGAGGCACTGGAGATGTGGGACAAAGGCCCAAGTTCAAATATTACTTTGCATTACAAAGACACTGGAGATGTGGGTCAAAGGCCCAAGTTCAAGTATTACTCTGCATTACAGAGACATTGGAGATGTGGGTCAAAGGCCCAAGTTCAAGTATTACTCTGCATTACAGAGACACTGGAGATGTGGGTCAAAGGCCCAATTTCAAGTATTACTCTGCATTATAGAGACACTGGAGATGAGGAACAAAGGCCCAAGTTCAAGTATTACTCTGCATTACAGAGGCACTAGAGATGTGAGACAAAGGCCCAAGTTAAAGTATTACTCTGCATTACAGAGACACTGGATATGTGGGTCAAAGGCCCAAGTTCAAGTATTACTCTGCATTACAGAGACACTGGAGATATGGGACAAAGGCCCAAGTTCAAGTATTACTCTGCATTACAGAGGCACTGGAGATGTGAGACAAAGGCCCAAGTTCAAGTATTGCTCTGCATTACAGAGGCACTAGAGATGTGAGACAAAGGCCCAAGTTCAAGTAGTACTCTGCATTACAGAGTCATTGGAGATGTGGGACAAAGGCCCAAGTTCAACTATTACTGTGCATTACAGAGACACTGGAGATGTGGGTCAAAGGCCCAATTTCAAGTATTACTCTGCATTACAGAAACACTAGAGATGTGGGACAAAGGCCCAAGTTCAAGTGTTACTCTGCATTACAGAGACACTGGAGATGTGGTTCAAAGGCCCAAGTTTAAGTATTTCTCTGTATTACAGAGGCACTGGAGATGTGAGACAAAGGCCCAAGTTCAAGTAGTACTCTGCATTACAGAGGCACTGGAGATGCGAGATAAAGACCCACTAGTTCGCTTGAGTATTTATCTTTTTCAGTGAAAATAAATTAAACTCTACCCCAAAAAAACCAATAAACATACATAAAAACAATTAAATAGCAAAATTTAAACAATTTTTTTTAAATCTATTTACTGAAGGTTTTTGTTTTTATCTACAGAAAACTAACTCCGGAACACCACAACTCTACGGCTTTTCTAAAGCACACAAACATGATTGCCTAAAACGATGTATACTAACCACTAACGATTCCTGTATAATACGTAAAATCTCCACGTTTCTTTTCGTTTTAAACATCGCTTCAATTTCAAAATATACTCAATAACTTTCTTTGATATCGTAACACTTTTCAGTTTCAGCCAAAGAAGTTTGTAACTTTGTTTGGCCATTTCAATAATGACCCCAATTTGTCCAATCAGATCTTTGGAATACATTTGTCTACTTCTTTTAATTTAAAGAAACCAAAACAAACTTTGTTGTCGTCACAAAAATATTATCCAAATTGTAAAACATGCAGTGATCTTGTTTCCCGTTCTCCTCAACATATTTATGACCCAGATCTAAACAAACAACATGCTTTCTGTGCTTCATACTGTTACGTTTTTTATGTATGTTGATTGTAGACTGAACGCAAAAGAAAGACACAGATAACAGCTTGTATAATTTATTACACTAAACTATTATATATATGACAGATATAACATAAATTATATATTAACAACGACAGATATTCAGTTTCAACATTCAAAATTAATTACAATACAAAATAGTATTGGTTTCAACCTTCAAAGTTAATCACACTACAAAATGGTACTGGCCTTTGTTCAATATAATGATCTAGAATGAAAGTCCAAAAGTTCAGATCAGAAATCCAAAATTCTAGTCTAGGGTGTGAATTTGGTCCCACGAAGAAATTCCGAAGTTTGAATGGAGAAGTCCAGAAACAATTCACAGTTCGATAAATTTGATAAAGTTTTCCTTACGATGCTTCTTGATGAACGTCTCAAACTTGCCGCCTTCCAATTTTCCCAGTCTCCCCTAAACAGTCTTACACGTGTTGACTTTCAGTATAACTAGTAATTCGAATGAATCGTAAAGATTGACGAAATAAAATCACAGCTTCTGTAGATCTAGCTCTAGTCACAAAAGCAAGTTGAATAAACACACAGCAAATGTTTAAAACTTCTCGAACAAAGACACTATTTCTTGAATCGAATACAAACGAATGACTGACTCTTAATCTTTTTTTCTCGCATCCTCGTCTGTTTATATATTTGTAGGCCTAGACTTCTCGAACCATCGCGTAACTTCCCAACATTCCAGAGAAATCCGCGCATGTCCGTTCTTGCACGAGACTTGTCGTCTAGACACTAGGCCGCCAACATTTCATTTACATAAATTTATAAACATATGATTGATCTACCTAATTCTAGAAAATTCTAAATGTTATTTTAAATGAATAACAACATTTTTACTGGTTTAAACTTTGAAACAGTTATATAAATATGGAAATATAAATAACAGATATGAAAATCCACACACAACACGACATTTACATAACACATACCCCCATACGAGCACTTTTGTACGTTGTCCTCTATCGTCAACGTATTTATGACCAAAATGTAAACAAGAACCATGTTTTCTGCGCTTCATCCCCCATAAGAAAACTTTTTTACGTTTTACTCTATCGTCAATGTATTTATGACCCAGATCTAAACAACAATCATGCTTTCTGCGCTTCATACCCCATACGAGCACTTTTAAACGTTTTCCTCTATCGTTACCGTATTTATGACTCATATATAAACAAGAACCATGCTTTTTGCGCTTCATCCCCCAATACGAGCACTTTTGTACGTTTTACTCTATCGTCAACGTATTTATGACCCAGATCTAAACAGGAACCATGCTTTCTGCGCTTCATACCCCGATACGAGCACTTTTGTACGTTTTACTCTATCGTTAACGTATTTATGACCCAGATCTAAACAGGAACCATGCTTTCTACGCTTCATACCCCGATACGAGCACTTTTGTACGTTTTTCTCTGTCGTCAACGTATTAATGACCCAGGTCTAAACAAGTTCTTCCCCAGATTCTTGGAGTCGTGAGGTTAAAGATCATAATAACAGGACGATAGACTTTTAAAAACATTATAAACTATTGAAAATACCGGATGGCTAAATGGAACTTAAAAACAATATAGACTATTAAAAATACCGGATGGCTAAATAGAACTTAAAAACAATATAAACTATTGAAAATACCGGATGGCTAGAGAGAACTTAAAAACAATATAAACTATTGAAAATACCGGATAGATAAATGGAACTTAAAAACAATATAGACTATTAAAAATACCGGATGGCTAAATAGAACTTAAAAACAATATAAACTATTGAAAATACCGGATGGCTAGAGAGAACTTAAAAACAATATAAACTATTGAAAATACCGGATAGATAAATGAAACTTAAAAACAATATAGACTATTGAAAATACCGGATGGCTAAAGAGAACTTAAAAACAATATAAACTATTGAAAATACCGGATAGATAAATGGAACTTAAAAACAATATAGACTATTGAAAATACCGGATGGCTAAATAAAACTTAAAAACAATATAGACTATTAAAAATACCGGATGGCTAAATAGAACTTAAAAACAATATAAACTATTGAAAATACCGGATGGCTAAATAGAACTTAAAAACAATATAAACTATTGAAAATACCGGATGGCTAGAGAGAACTTAAAAACAATATAAACTATTGAAAATACCGGATAGATAAATGAAACTTAAAAACAATATAGACTATTGAAAATACCGGATGGCTAAAGAGAACTTAAAAACAATATAAACTATTGAAAATACCGGATAGATAAATGGAACTTAAAAACAATATAGACTATTGAAAATACCGGATGGCTAAATAAAACTTAAAAACAATATAAAATATTGAAAATACCAGATGGCTAAAGAGAACTTAAAAACAATATAAAATATTGAAAATACCGGATGGCTAAAGAGAACTTAAAAACAATATAAACTATTGAAAATACCGGATGGTTAAATAGAACGTTTCTTTAATGATGGATGTACTGAAAATAGCTTTATAATTTTTTCTGTCTATATTTCACTTAAACATTACATTATTCTGAGAAAGATTCGTTTCAGGTTAAACCAAATAATACAATACAACATTTATTGATTAATTTAATATGAAACGTTATTCTTGTCCATATAGGGAATACTTTATGTAACATAATATTAAAAGACATTATAGGACCTTTTCGTCCATTTAGGCATTCCTATGTACTAAATTAAACTAATCACACACAAACCTTTAAAGTGATTCCTTATCATTCAAATATGTATTAAAAATTTCCTTAAAATCCCTTACAATAACTGCATCCACCACAACTGAAGGTCAACCAATTTCCGTGGTCAACCAACTGTTATAAAAGTAAAGCTGTTTTAACTGAAGATAATTCTTACTCTCACAAAATTTATGATTTTGTCCCTTAGTCATTCTGACTATTAGGGCCTAGAATGGCCAAGCGTGTTAGGCGTGCGACTCGTAATCTGAGGGTCGCAGGTTCGCGCCCGCGTCGCGCTAAACATGCTCGCCCTCCCAGCCGTGGGGGTGTATAATGTGACGGTCAATCCCAATATTCGTTGGTAAAAGAGTAGCCCAAGAGTTGGCGGTGAGTGGTGATGACTAGCTGCCTTCCCTCTAGTCTTACACTGCTTAATTAGGGATCTAGCACAGATAGCCCTCGAGTAGCTTTGTGCGAAATTCCAAAACAAACAAACAAACTGACTATTAGACACACCAATGAAATCCCCTATAATTCTTTTTTTTTCGTGCGAAAGCAAGTTCAGAGAGCTCAGCCTGTCCACAAATTACAACCTTTCCACACAAAGTGTATCAGCATATAGCACGATGTGGCTTTGTTATAAGAAAACACACACAAAATATAGTCTTGGTAGCTCCCCTCTGTACCTTTTCCAACAATTCAATTGTTCTTTCTGAGACAAAGAGCCCAAGACTGAAAACAATACTCTAAATGTGGCCTAACCAATTAGATATAAAATAACGTTATAATATCTTTTAATTAGCATCAAATATTTCTATAGATCTAATGTAAAATCTTGTAAGCCCTGTTGATAACAACAGCACATTGCTTGAATGTTTTAACAGGATTATGAACTAGAACGCCACAAAAGTTTTGTTCCATGACACTATTAAGGTTATTTCCATAAAAATTATTCATAATTCAAACTGTGATATCCCGCATGCAATAAAACATATGTATTGTGATTGAAAACCATTTGCTGTTTATTCGCTTAACTTAACGAATAATTCAAATCCTGTTATAAAGAAACATATTCCTCATAGTATTAATTTCATCAGCAAATGAAAATAATTTATAGACTATTCTTTCAGCTGTGTCACTAATATATCATAAGTACCCGTGTGTAGATAACCCCAGACTTTTAGGGGTAATATATGAAGTTCTCAATGTAAGAGTGTTACGTATTTTTTAATGTTTTATGTTCTTCGTAGACTAAACGCAACAGAAAAACGCAGATAACAGCTTGTATAATTTATTACACTAAACTATTAACAAATATAACAGATATAACATAAATTATATGATAACAGTGACAGATATTAAATTACAACATTCGAAATTAATTACAAAACAAAATAATACCAGTTTCAAACTTCAAAATTAATCACAATACAAAATGGTACTGGTCTGTATCTAATATAATGATCTAAAATGAAAGTCTCAAATTCCAGTCTAGGGTGTGTATTTGGTCCCGCGAAGAAATTCCGAAGCTTAAATGAAGAAGTTCAGAAACAGTTCACAGTTCAATAAATTCGCCGACTCTCAGCACAAGCAGTAATTCAGATGAATCGTAGAGATTGACGAAATAAAATCACAGCTTCCGTAGATCTAACTTCAGTCACAAATCCAAGTTGAATAATCACAGCAAACACTTAATCTTTCTCAAATAACTGACTCTCTTCTTTTGAAATAAAACTGATGTCTGAATCTCAATCCTGTCTCTCGCATCTTCGTCTGTTTATATATTGTAGGCCTAAACTCCCCGAAAGACCGCGAAAATTCTACAGGTCTCCAGACCAATCCGCGCATGTCCGTTCTTGCACGAGACTACACGTCTAGACACGTAGTCGCCAGCACTTCATTTACAAACATATGATTGGTCTACTTAATTCAAGAAAATTCTAAATGTTACCCTAAATGAATAACAAAATATTAGTTTAAACTTCGAAACAATAATACCAATATGGAAAAATGAATAATAGAAATGAAAATTTAAACACAACACGACATGTTGTCGCTTACAAAATATTTACACATTTACATAACAAAGAGGTAACAGCATTCCCAGACTTTTAGGGGTAATATATGAAGTTCTCGATGTTAGAGGTAACAGCATTCTTTCACGTATCTGAGAACGGCTGTAAAAGTATCAACACTTTCATTGATAAGAAGAGAATAACGTTTCGACCTTCCTTAGGTCATCATGAGTTAACAAACAAAGAGTTTCCAACTGACCGTTGCCGGACACAAGTTTTAGGGACAAGAGTATAAACAGATACCGGATTGTAGGGGGCGTTGCAGTTAGATGTCAGGTTGTTAATTAGTATAGGTATAAAGGTGTTCTTTTATATATGTTTAATCTTAGTTTTAGTTACTGTACAAATAGGGCTTCTTTAATTTGTTCATATTTGATTTACTACCTCGTATCTGTGTGTTTTCTATGGTTATGTTGTGTTTACATCCTTGCTGTGTCATAAAGTGTAAAGGTGTTTTTTGTGTTATTTGAATTTAATTTCCATTTTTGTGCTTGTTTCTTCGATATAGAAGTCATGTCAGTTGTTGCATTGTATTTCATAAATTATGTTGGTGTTGTGTTTGTCAGTGTAGTTTTCACATAGTATGGACTTTAGTTTTGTAAATGATTTTTAAATACATTTGGTGTTTACTGACATGTTGTGTTTTGTGTTATGTAAATGTTTTGTAAACGACAACATGTCGTGTTGTGTTTAAATTTTCATTTCTATTATTTATATTTCCATATTTATATTATTGTTTCAAAGTTTAAACTAATAAAATATGTTGTTATTCATTTAAAATAACATTTAAAATTTTCTAGAATTAAGTAGACCAATCATATGTATATAAATGAAATGTTGGCGGCCTCGTGTCTAGACGTTGAGTCTCGTGCAAGAACGGACATGCGCGGATTGCTCTGGAGTTCTGTAGAAGTTTCGCGATGGTTCGAGAAGTCTAGGCCTACAATATATAAACAGACGAAGATGCAAGGAAGAAAAGAGAAGAGAGTCAGTCATTCGTTTGAGAAAGTTTAAGTGTTTGCTGTGAGTTTATTCAACTTGGATTTGTGACTGAAGTTAGATCTACGGAAGCTGTGATTTTACTTCGTCAATCTCTACGATTCATTCGAATTAGTGGTTATACTGAAAGTCAACACGTGTGAAACTATTTACGGGAGATCGGAAAAATTGAGGGCGACAAGTTTGTGACGTTCATCGGAGGCATCGTGAAAAGAACTTCGTCGAATTTATTGAACTGTGAATTGTTTCTGAACTTCTTCATTTAAACTTCGGAATTTCTTCGTGGGACCAAATTCATACCCTAGACTGGAATTTGAGACTTTCATTTTAGATCATTATATTAGATACAGGCCAGTACAATTTTGTATTGTGATTAATTTTGAAGGTTGAAACTAGTACCATTTTGTTTTGTAATTAATTTTGAAGGTTTAAACTTAATATCTGTCATTGTTATTATATAATTCATGTTATATCTGTTAATAGTTTAGTGTAATAAATTATACAAGCTGTTATCTGTGTCTTTCTGTTGCGTTTAGTCTGCGAAAAACATAAAACATAAAAAAACGTAACATTTGTTATAAAAAAATTTTCCAAATTTTGGTTATTTTACGCTGATTTCAGGAACATATGATATGCAGCAGTATATGGTTTTGTAGTTTGTTGTATCTTGGGATTTATTGTTGTTTATTTGTTGTTGGTCTTTGTGTATATGTGTAATTTTTTCCACGGTTTTTGGAGGAAATTTGTTGATGTTGATAAAGTGTGGTTTTATTTTGTTGGTTTCATTGTTTATGTTATCAGGTGAACATAGTTTGTGGCTGTGTTTATTTGATTTCTTAATATGTTAAGTTTTAGTTTTGTTTCATGTGCTCAATTCCAGGGTATGTATAATCTAGTATGCGTGATTTGTCTGCGGATTTCTGTTTTAAATTGTGTATCAGTTCTCGTGCTAAAGAAATATTATTTGGTTAGTTTTTTTTTCCTGTTTACAGGTGAACTTAATGTTGGGGTGTTGCCAGTTAACGTGATTGAAAAACCTAAATGTGTGTTCTGTAGATGTGAATCCAGCAATTGTATCATCAACATATCTGTACCAGTATAGTGGTGGGTGTATTGATCGCTTGTGATTCAGTCTGTGTCATAAAAATGTTGGCTAGAACTGTTGACACGGAATTAATTATACTTAGGACATTTATTTGTAGGTAGTTTTGGTTATTCAACTAAAATACATTTTTATTTCAAGTGAGTTTCTCATCAAAAAACGTTCAGTATTTTTCAGCGAAAAGTTTCAATCAAATTGTTGCTTTAATTGTCTAATTTTCTGACGTTTGTCACTGTAGGATGTCAAAATGGATGTCAAATGAAATCATAATGAAGAGGTATAAACATGGTATTAAATACAGATATATAAACCATATATTATATTTTATTCTTCTATTAAATACAGATATATACACTATATATTATATTTTATTATTATATTAAATACAGATATTTACACCATATATTATATTTTATTATTCTATTAAATACAGATATATACACCATATATGATATTTATTATTTTATTTAATACGGATATATACACCATATATTATATTTTATTCTTCTATTAAATACGGATATATACATTATATATTATATCATATTATTCTATTAAATACGGATATATACACCATATATTAAAGTTTATTATTCTATTAAATACAGATATATACACCATATATTATATTTTATTATTATATTAAATACGGATATATACACCATATATTATATTTTATTATTCTATTAAATACGGATATATACACCATAAATTATATTTTATTCTTCTATTAAATACAGATATATACACTACGTATTATATTTTATTATTCTATTAAATACAGATATATACACTATATACTATATTTTATTATTCTATTAAATACAGATATTTACACCATATATTATATTTTATTCTTCTATTAAATACGGATACATACACCATATATTATATTTTATTCTTCTATTAAATACGGATATATACATTATATATTATATTATATTCTTCTACAGAGAATCAAGCATATATTTCTGTTACGGATACAAAAATTAATAGTCAATGGATGTAACAAGAAAACTTCAAATAAAATTATTCTGTAGCAAATACAAGAACATATTAAATAAATGAAAAGAAATAAAAATTAGAGAAATCTACTTAACAGTTTTAATAACTATTTTAGTTTAGAATAAGGGCATTTAACAACTTGACACAACTTTATCTAGATTAAATGGCTTGTTTAGACTCACTTCAGAGCATGATAGTTACAGCAGACTTGATGACTGGTTAGTGTTGGTAACTATACAAGTTTGGACAGCTGGATGGTTCATTCTGAATTTCGCGCAAAGCTACACGAGAGCTATCTGCGTCAGCCTTCCCTAATTTAGCAGTATAACTTAGTTAGAGGAAGTGCAGCTAGTCATCTCTCCCCCACCACCAACTCTTCGGCTACACTTTTATTCACGAACAGTGAGGTTTAACGTCACATTATAACGCCCCCAAGGTTGAAAGGGCGAGCATGTTTGGTGTGAGGGGAATTCGAACCTGCGACCCTCGGATTACGAATAGAGTGCTTGAACCACCTGGCCATGCCGAGCCTTAGCTGGAAGGGACGCTTCGTGTTGGCATAGTTCGCTTGCTGTGCTGTCAATTAGTGCCTTTCTACCATACTAGGGGCCGGAATACTAGCATCAAGACAGAAAGTTTCAACTTACTTACACCCAAATGGTAGAACCTTATTTCTTTATGTTTACATTTCAATTCATTCTTTACTTAGGAGATGAGTCGCTTTTCCACAACAGTCTGCAGGCAGTGAAGAGTGATATAGATGTGGGACGTTATGGGTTTCAGCACCCACATCTTGCTCTCCTGCTTTCTATTTTTAATTATATATCTATTGCTGTTCTTTATTGTTTATGTAAGAATGGCGAATGGAGTTTAAGACTGATAGGCGGTGTACCCTCACCGCTATGTCAAAACCTAGAGTACATTTTATAATCCCACATTATAGTTTCTAGCCTGGGATCTTTTCAGTTGATGCAGCATTTTTAATTTGTTTTTGTTTTGGCTTGTTTTTGAGTTAAAATATCAAACTATGTATTTATGTGTGTATATAAATTACAAGAAATTTATAATTATTATTATTAAAATCCATAAACTTAAACTTAAAATCATAAATAGCATATAAAAATACCTCTGTAGGTATACATACTGTAGCAAAAGTCCAGAAAACATTCCTTTTAAAACAAATTATCCGCGTGTTCAACAACAGCAGTCATCACAAACACAGATTTAAAATAAAAAAAAGTCCTTGTCATCATCTCCATATTGCCGAGATATCTCAGATGGACTTCAATAGAAGCATCTTCAGTAATGGCGGCCTTTCATTAGGGTGTCGTTTTCAGCGCCATCTGTATGTGTGTTGTGTACAGGACATTGTTTAAAAAGCACGTTACTGAAAATAAAAGTTGACCTTAATTATATAGTAATAATATTCACTCACATGTACATATTCAGTTATTAATCAACACGCCACCAAATACACAAATACGACCATCTGTTACAACTGCACTATACATGCACCAAAACAGAAACAAAATGTTTAAGCTTCTACATTCATGAAAAAGTTTCACTTTTTAAAGCCAAGCTTGAATATAATAAAATTTTTAACTGAGTCATATTTATTGAACTTTTTAATGTATTAGGCCTAATAACAATATAATGAAAACGTATTACAGTGATATAATAGACGTTATTGAAACTACTGTAGGCGTTCATATTTTTTTAAATAAAAGAAGAAAGGATAATTTGGTTCTTACGAATTAAAGAATCCATTTAAGTGAAAATGGAATTGCTGTTAAACATCTAGATAATATAAAACATAAATTGTTTTAAAATCTAATTATAAAAGAGCAAGTCACCTTAGAAACTTCTGCAAAGTTTGGATAAAGAAACAGTTAATTTGGTTTAGGGCTAGCTATCAGAAGAAATATCTAAGTATTATTTTTAAACTCGCAAAATGAATATTAAAACAGTTGATAAATATGTTTATTGTTATTTGATAGTATAGAGAATTATATTGAGTATGAATGTTCAGCAAAATAGAATTATAAGATTGTTTGTTCAGAATTTCGCACAAAGCTACTCGAGGGCTATCTGTGCTAGCCGTCCCTAATTTAGCAGTGTTAAGACTAGAGGGAAAGCAGCTAGTCATCACCACTCACCGCCAACTCTTGGGCTACTCTTTTACCAGCGAATAGCGGGATTGACCGCCACATTATAACCCCCCCACGGCTGAAAGGGCGAGCATGTTTGGCGCGACCTGGATGCGAACCCGTGACACTCAGATTACGAGTCGCAAACCTTAACACGCTTGGCCATGCCAGGCCCTTGAGTAAACGGAAGTAAAATATGGAAAATAATAAGGCGCGATTAAAGCGCCATCCATAGAGCATTTTTTGTAGGTTTGGAATTTTCAAAGTGCTGAAATCCAAACATACTGCACTCTTAATATAAAAAACATTTTGAATTTTCTTGAGCTTGCAGGTCAACCGTCTGTTCTGATATTTGTGTGGTGTTTTAAATTACTAGTAAAAGCGGTTTGTTTGTTGTAGTTTTTCAGAATTAAGACAAATGTGTTCTCAGTAAAATCTCATCAGAGCAGCTAATGGCTAGAAGCCAGCTTTGAGAGAAGAATTTTCTCACTAAGTCTACAAAAATCATGTTATCTTCTTAAATGCTTCTTTATTTTCTGCTATGTCATAATATCTTATTAAATTCAAAAAATATAAATAACGGATGGAACTAGTTAAATTCATGCTTTTAACTTTGTAACATCACTGTTGAAAAAAAATCGAAATGAACTTTGAATGTTATAAAACCGATATTTATATAAATAACACATGCACTTCACGTAAATGTGGGACGTATTTTTGCGAAGAAACACTGAAATACGTGGTTGATATTATGAGATATATAGTTCGATATTTATTAATTGGTTTGTTCTGAATTTTGCGCAAAGCTACTCGAGGGTTACCTGCACTAGCCGTCCCTAATTTAGTAGTGTAAGACTAGAGGGAAGGCAGCTAGTCATCACTACCCACCGCCAACTCTTGGGCAACACTTTTACCAACGAATAGTTGGATTCACCGTTTGATTTTAACACCCTCACAGCTAAAAGGGCGAGCACGTTTGGTATGACGTGGATTCGAACCCGTGACCTTCAGATTTTAACGCCCTCACAGCTGAAAGGGAGAGCACGTTTGGTATGACTCGGATTCGAACTCGTGACCTTCGGATTATTTGTCGAGCGCCTTAGGCCTATTAATTAGTTGCTCGACTCTTATATTAATGTAACTGTTTTAAGAGAAAAAAAGGAACTAGAAAGAGCGTTTTAACTTCTCCAACACATTCTACTCATTTATTTGTTGAATTAATTTTCTGATTATAAACTATTCAAATAAATCAAATTATATAATAAAACATATGTGTTCCTTTATCTCAGTGTTCCAAATGTGATGATATTTTTATATTTTTTAGGTAATTTGTCTCATTTCAGTACCACATTTTTTAATGTGTGATGAACCCTAAAACATGGAGAAATAAAAATTTTACAAATGACCAATATCACCAAACTAAAATCCCATATGGAACAATACTTTAAACAGTTTACATGCGTTTATTGAAGAAATGTTGAAACATTCAACATCTAGTGTGACCTCCACAGGCTGTGAGACACTCCTGACATCGATTTTGCACACTTCGAATCAATCTATCGATGTTATCTGAAGTATGGCAGCTCACTGTCCACCAGGGCTTTTTGGACTTCCTGTACATTCTGAGGAGAGTGATGGAGTTCACTAACACGCCTCGACAACATATTCCAACAATGTTCAATCGGAATTAAATCTGGAGATCTGGCGGGTTACTCAAAAGTCTTTATTTCTTACTCGTCAATGAAGTCCATATACAGTCTAGAGACGTCGGCTCGCGGGTTAATCTGCATGAGGATAAACCCATTGCCGACAGCCAAAAGGCCTCGCAATGGGTTACAGAATGTTGTCTTTATATCGTCGTGCGTTCAAAGCACGCCTGTCGAATATGAGTTAGTCCGTGTGGCCACCCTAGCATATGTCTGCCCAAACCATTGCAAAAGCTTCTCCATAGACATCGACTTGCGCAATGTTACAGGCGGAAAATTGCTCTCTTCGGCGTTTCCACACACTCTCACGTCCATCGTCAGATGGCGCCTGACTGCTTGGATACACAAGATGAAGGTACACATTAACAAAACGAGCCGCAACAGATCCATGCTGGTGTTTGTTTTGAGAATTAATGAGGAATACATAGTTTCACGTAACAGCCTTATATAGGGTACCTTGAGTAATAGGGAGCATTATATAAGATACCTTGAGTTATATTCTCCTTGAGTGAGGCGAATTTTGTTTGAGTTGTTTCAAACTTCACTCGCAAGCTTAAAAAATACACTTGTAGACGAACGGATATGTTTTTCATACACAAATTTAGTTACGACAAACATAAACTGAAATATGTACTTATTCCATTAATGTTTTGAGCAGTATGTATTTTTGCGAACTATCATTTAGAATGCTTTGAATAATGCTTGTTATTAGAGACATATTTTTATTCGTTTTGTTCTTTTTCAGTCTAAAAATTTATAGGTCGTGATATTCGTGACCGGATTTTTTTATCTTTCTTAAATTTATAAAGCACAAAGTCTTCCACCTTCTCTTTGGTTTGGCTAATTATGGTGTTCAATTAATTAGCTTCTATTGATCCAAGGTGCTGGCAGTCCTGCAGGAGATACGGTTATCATCCAATTAGAGAGAGGATTAGCTTCATCACCTGTATTTTTATGTTCTAATTATTTATTGATCAGATGTGACACTTTTACTCTCTGTATATAGTGGCTTCGATATTAAAACATGAACGTAATGAAAATATTAACTCATTGTTTTATTATATATTAGTGTATTATTATCCACTCTTATCCAACTTATTTAGTTTTACTCAGAGGCTGATTAATTTATTATTTGTGAAAGATCCTTAGTCCAATTAAAATACTAAATATTTCATTCTTCAATTTTGCTTTAATTAAATACAATCTTAATTTGGTTACGATTTTACAGTTGTTAATAATTACATAAAGTAATATATAATGCATCAGTACTTTCAAATTGCATAAGATTTGTTTGTTTTGAAAAAAGTCACATATTACCATTTGATGTGTTCTCCACATAAAATAAAACCCTGGATTTTCGCAATTTAAGTCCGTAGACTTATTGCTGTCACATCGGAGAACAGTTCCATGAAGCAACATTTAACTTAGACGTATCCACGAGACCACACTCTCATATTGTCTTCGTATTTACATTTTATATTTTTCTGCTTCTTTGCAAGTTAGTAAAAAACAAACAAAAACGATTATGTGTGAATCTGTGTATTTCTGTTTGTTATCTCCAATTCGAAATCTAAGAAACTTGTTTGTCTTACTAGATTCTCATTCACTGGTGTTTTATTCGGTTGTTGATTATTCTAGAGAGGCCCGGCATGGCCAAGCGTGTTAAGGTGTGCGACTCGTAATCCGAACGTCACGGGTTCGCATCCCCGTCGCGCTAAACATGCTCGCCCTTTCAGCCGTGGGAGCGTTATAATGTTACGGTCAATCCCACTATTCGTTGGTAAAAGAGTAGCCCAAGAGTTGGCGGTGGGTGGTGATGACTAGCTGCCTTCACTTTAGTCTTACACTGCTAAATTAGGGACGGCTAGCACAGATAGCCCTCGAGTAGCTTTTTGCGAAATTAAAAACAAAACAAAACAAACAAACTTATTCTAGAGATAAACTGTAACAAAATCACGCCTAACTTTAGGGCAGTTATCGCGTTTCCTATACTTTACATTATTTATTTGAAGTGGGCCTACAATTGAAAGTATTTGGATCTTATACAACTGTAAAAAAAATATTTAAATCAAAATACAGGAAGTAAAAAATCAAAATACAGGGAGTAGAATGGGAGTAATAAAAAGTCAGGAAATACCGTTTCTAACCTTATTTGTAATGTTCTCATCTTTGAGACTTTTCAAGGTTAACAACATAATATTTCCTCATTTTCTCTCATTTACTACCCTTGAAAGCTATATTTTAATGATCCCACTGTTTCAAGTACAACTTTAAACGTACAAGTCACATTTAGTTTGAAAACTCTTCAAAGGTAAATTATATAACTTATCTTTCTTATGTTAAGTTCAGAGTATTCGAACAAGTCGGGTAGCGTTCGTCCTCACATCGGAGAATAACGTCTGCTAAAATAAAATTGCTTTGTCTAACAAAGACCCGCGAGTCACATGTAGAGAACTGGAATCTCCACTTTCAAAAGTTATGTCGTAGTTAAAAACCTTGATCTAGAGAATTTACAAACAACGTTTTTATATCTAATTGCTTTAGTTTTAGGCTGATCACGCAGAACAAGCATAAAAACAATCGTACACCCGCACATGATGTGAGGGTAGGCTGCTACTTGACAACTTACAGACAATGTTCGTAATCGGAGAATATGAATACAAATGTGTCAGATCTTTAGTAATGTTGCAAAATATTGTTGTTATACATTATTACCAAATGTCATTTAACGCTGTATTCAGTAATACAATCAGCAAGGTTTAATATCCTTATTTATCTTGGACGAGATTCCGATTTATTACTATTTCAATTAACTTAAACTCGAGTTAATTAGTATTTCAAATTTAGAAATTAATCAAATTTTAGATATTTGCCAACAATATTCATACAAACAAATTCACAACAGTTATTTAAAATAATGGTTTAAATACAAGAGTTTTATAATACTACATCTTCTATCCATTCTAAAACTGAATGTTTTATCGACGGTTTCCTTAGCGTGAATTAATTCTCTGTTGATATAGAAGTGAACTTCTCTTGACGGCAAAGCTAGTCAGCTCTGTTCTTGGTTGGCCTTTAGCGAAGAAGATATTTAACGTCCTCGTTGAAATACTAACGTCCAAAGGTAATTCACTTAAGTTGAACGGTTTGTAAAGTTTAAAATCTGTAAATTTTTCTGGTCAAATGTCCGTATTTTCTTATTAATAAGAGCACACTAGAATTATAGCTTCTGGGTTTTATAGTATGCCGACTACAGCAAACGAACAGAAAACTGTATTCATGTACCCGGAAACGGTTAGTTACAAACTCTCTTTCTTAAGCTGAAGATAACCTGAGGAGATCGACACATTGTTCTGAACTTTATTTTAATCAAGGATTTAATGCCCGTACCAGCCATCTTGAGAACATATTTTTACTTCAAATGGGTTTCTTGTCATTAAGGATATATATATAAAACTGTCTCTCCGCATGTTGCGATTTATAAACCGTTCTCACAAGTACAGTTTGCAGCGATACTGGCAATCACTAGTACTTTATATACAGAATGTACATTGTTGATTCTTATGCTCGAGAATCTTCTACAAATTTAGAGATAGACGGGACTTTCGCGATACACATTTCATAATACAAGCATTTTTAAACATATATTAAACTGAAACATAGATATTAAAAATAAGTATATAATTGTTATGTAAATGTTGTGTAAATGTTTTGTAGGCGACAACATGTCGTGTTGTGTTTGGATTTTCATATCTATTATTTATATTTCCATATTTATATTACTGTTTCAAAGTTCAAACTAATAAAATATGTTGTTATTCATTTAAAATAACATTTAGAATTTTCTAGAATTTAGTAGACCAATCATATGTTTATAAATTTATGTAAATGAAATGTTGGCGGCCTAGTGTCTAGACGAGAAGTCTCGTGCAAAAGGCAGACACGCTCAGATTACTTTGGAACTCTGTGGAAGTTACGCGATTGTTCGAGAAGTCTAGGCCTACAAATATATAAACAGACGAAGATGCGAGAAAGAAAGGATAGAGTCATTAGTTTTTATTCGAAGAAAAGAAGAGAGTCAGACATTAGTTTTATTCAAAAAAGAGTCAGTCATTCGTTTGAGAAAGTTTATGTGTTTGCGTGTGTTTATTCAACTTGAATTTGCGACTGAAGCTAGATCTACAGAAGCTGTGATTTTATTTCGTCAATCTCTTCGATTCATTCAAATTACTAGTTACACTGAAGGTCAACACGTGCAGAGCTGTTTAGGGAAGACCGGGAAAATTGAAAGGCAATACGTTTTGAGAAGTTCATCGGAGGCATCGTGAAGGGAACTTCGTCGAATTTATTGAACTGTGAATTATTTCTAAACTTCTCCATTCAAACTTCGGAATTTCTTTGTTGGACCAAATTCACACCCTAGACTGGAATTTTAAATTTCTTATCTGAACTTTTAGACTTTCACTCTAAATCATTATATTGGACACAGGCCAGTATTATTTTGTATTGTGATTAACTTTGAAGGTTGAAACTAGTACCATTTTGTTTTGTAATTAATTTTGAAGGTTTAAACTTAATATCTGTCATTGTTGTTATGTAATTTATGTTATATCTGTTACATATACAATAGTTTGTTGTAATAAATTATACAAGCTGTTATCTGTGTTTTTCTGTTGCGTTTAGTCTACGAAAAACATAAAAAACGTAACAATAATATTAAATCCGTTACAATACATATGTTAGGTGCAAATAGATTATTTATTGATCGAGAAAATATCTGAGGAAACTGACAGTAACATTACAACGCCCTTACGACTGAGAGGGCAAACATGTTTGTTGCGACGAAGATTCGAACCCACAACCCTCAGATTACCATTCGAGCGCCTTAAACACCTGGCGGCCCCGCATGGCCAAGCATGTTAAGGCGTGCGACTCGTAATCTGAGGGTCGCGGGTTCACATCCCTGTCGCGCCAAACATGCTCGCTCTTTTAGCCGTGGGGGCGTTATAATGTGACGGTCAATCCCACTATTCGTTGGTAAAAGAGTTGGCGGTGGGTGGTGATGACTAGCTGCTTTCCCTCTAGTCTTACACTGCTAAATTAGAGACGGCTAGCAGAGATAGCATTCGAGTTGCTTTGTGCAAAATTCTTAAAACAACAACAAAAAAAAATAAACACCTGGCCATGCCGGGCCGGTCGTATGGATATAAACCTTATTTTAAGGTTCGTTATGAACTGCATTTATAAGCAGGTTATGAACAATATTATAGAGGTTAACCGTCATTTGTTTTTAAAGCTTATTATGAATTATATTTCAGAAGTTATATGTGACACGTTAATAACTTTTCAATTAATTATAGAAGAAGTAATTTTTAATTACTGATTAGCATCAGAAGAGAAAGCTAATCGTCTAAATACTTTGGATATTTTTAATTTACTTACAAGAAGTTACATACTTTTGGTTACCGATGTTCTCATGTACTTACAAGAGGTTACATAGTTTTGGTTACCGATGTTCCCATGTACTTACAAGAGGTTACATACTTTTGGTTACCCATGTTCCCATGTACTTACAAGAGGTTACATACTTTTGGTTACTCATGTCCTCATGTACTTACAAGAGGTTACATACTTTTGGTTACTCATGTCCTCATGTACTTACAAGAGGTTACGTACTTTTGGTTACTCATGTCCTCATGTACTTACAAGAGGTTACATACTTTTGGTTACTCATGTCCTCATGTACTTACAAGAGGTTACATAGTTTTGGTTACCCATGTTCCCATGTACTTACAAGAGGTTACATACTTTCGGTTACCCATGTTCCCATGTACTTACAAGAGGTTACATACTTTTGGTTACTCATATCCTCATGTACTTACAAGAGGTTACATACTTTTGGTTACTCATGTCCTCATGTACTTACAAGAGGTTACATACTTTTGGTTACTCATGTCCTCATGTACTTACAAGAGGTTACATACTTTTGGTTACCGATGTTTCCATGTACTTACAAGAGGTTACATACTTTTGGTTACTCATGTTCCCATGTACTTACAAGAGGTCACATACTTTTGGTTTCCGATGTTCCCATGTACTTACAAGAGGTCACATACTTTTGGTTACTCATGTTCCCATGTACTTACAAGAGGTTACATACTTTTAGTTACTCATGTTCCCATATACTTACAAGAGGTTACATACTTTTGGTTACCCATGTTCCCATGTACTTACAAGAGGTCACATACTTTTGGTTACCCATGTTCCCATGTACTTACAAGAGGTCACATACTTTTGGTTACCCATGTTCCACTAATTAAATCCACTATTGCTCTACGAGTTATTATACGTTTATTACTTGTTTTGTCATCAGGAGTAAGGGAACATTTACTTCTAATTTATCCATGTTTTAATGGTAATCATAACACGATACTTGAATAGAAAAGTATAAGAATTCTTGCCTTTGCTTTAATGTGTTCGACCTTGTTTACATCAGTTCAGGATCTTCGTCTATTTACATTCCCAGTAACATACAACGTGAGTTCTAGATGTGAGAAGAGCACATAAGTTCAAGAACTCTTGATAAAAATACAAGACATAAAACCCGAGCTCTTTTAAACGGTGGAATTTTTTCCTTCAAGGGTAAATTGAAGGGGTGGGGGATGTAATCGAACGAGTGATGTATTTATATATATAAGGAAAAGGTCACAGTGTTGTTCTTTCCTAATCAATAAAAGTGTTAACACCCATACCAGCTCTTCTGATATCACAATTCAGTGACATCATGATGATCATCTAGCTTTCAAGGACATATTTATTTCTCTGTGTACTATATTATATGTAAGCGTCTTATTTTCAGTTAATGGCAAGTGTATGTGAAAAGGTGTTAAGAATAGGTAAATATATGTATATTTAAAACTATACTTAGGTGCTTAAGTAAAATAAAGATGACTCCTGGAGACTGATTTGAAAAATATTATATTAATCAATTTATAAAATTATCGTAAAAAAAAATTATAGAAAAATTAGCTTTCGTATTTTACGGAAAATTAAGCAAAACGTTTTTTTTCTTTTTTTTGACAGAGATTAAACCAATGAACGAAGATCACCGATTCCTAGATCTAAACTAAAATTTAAACAGTATTTATATAACAATCCAATACTGCCCTCCGCTAGTACAGCGGTAAGTCTGTGGATTTTCAACCCTAAAATTAAGGGCTCGATTCCCTGCGGTGGGTTCAGCAGATAGCCTCCTGTGGCTTTGCTATAAGAAAACAGACACACAACAAGCCTCTTTTATTTTTCTATCTAGTTTAGTTTTAAATCTTGTTTCAATGCTGATGACAGTAACACAGTCATTGAAATGACCAGGTTGGTTAAAGTGCTGAGCAACATGGAAATTTTTTTTAATGTTAACATAAGAGTTATGGTTACTGATAAGAGTTGTTTGTATGTGTCCTACATACTGGTGAATACACTGCATAAGATAAATAATATTTTGTTTCACAAGTGATTTATTCAGATATTTTTAAAGTTTTGTTTTTCATTGTGCTTGTCACTATACTCTCATATATACATAATACTCGTTTACCACCATTACCAGTTTGTCGCTGGAGAAGAAAGGTCCATCTTTCGAAAGCGCTCGGGTTATAGTGTCTATTTCATTTCGATATAAATTCGAGTTTACTGGAAGTATCACTGAAGGCACTTTGTAAAGTAACACTCAGTGTATGAACCAAGCTTGTAGAAATGAGTAACCCTAAAAGGTATATCATTTAAATAATATTGCTATCAATTGTTTAATTATATAAATTGTGCATTGTACGAGTTAGTCATATTTTTCATTAACCTAACACCTAACCAACCTTAGCGTTATGTTTACATCTTCTTGTTACTATTGTTTCTAATACTTGATGGTATAAAGAAAAATAAATATATTTAAATCACAGTTGTTTCCTCTACATGCAGTATTTGGACACATTTCAATTAGACTTTAGTGATAAAAAGTCGTCTTCTCTCGCAATTGGCCTGACACGGCCAGATGGTTAAGGCTCTCGCTTCGTAATTCAATGGTCGCGGGTTCAAATCCTTGTCACACGAAACATGCTTACCCTTTCAGCCATGATGGCGTTATAACTTTACGATCAATCCCACCATTCGTTGGTAAAAGAGTAGCCCAAGAGTTGGCGGTGGGTGATGATGACTAGCTGCTTTCCCTCTAGTCTTAGGGACACCTAGCGCAGATGGCCCTCGTGTAGCTTTGGGCAAAATTTAAAAACAAACAAACATTTTTCCCTGTTATTATCTGCTTTCTTCTTTACAGTGAGCTTGATTATCCACAGAGGGCGTTTGAGAAGACAAGTCTTCATCTTTGTTACAAAACCTTCAATGAGAGTAAAGTTGAGCGGCTTGTGTATGAGAAACTGAGGTCAGACGCTTTAGAGAATAAAATCGACGACTTTGTTGTTTCGAAAAGAAGTGGGAAAGCTTGGATACTCAGAGCAGGTGACTTATGTAGGATTACAGTCACAGAAGGACCCCAGGCAAGTAGAAGCCTCACCCTTAATATAATACACTCGATACAACTGTTCTGGTCAATATATAAAACGTTTAGTTTTCAGGTCTGTGATTTTTATCATTAGATCATTCTTTTTAAACACGATGTGACCTACAGATGTCCGCGAATACAATTATGATTGTGTTATTATCAGTTGGTCAGCGGTATGTCTGCGGACTTACAACGCTGGAAACCGGGTATCGATACCCGTGTTGAACAGAGCACAGATAGCCCATTGTGTAGTTTTGTGTTTAATTTAGAAACAAAACAAAACCAACAACTACTTATGAGTATAAAAGTAAAGAACAATCTATCATTCAGAATATTAGCTTTTAACCTTTACCACTTGAGAAGAAAAACCCTGTTACATATAAACCACTGTGTCATTTAAAATTAATACATGAATCATAACTTAGATAGCCATAAATGTAGAGCGTGAAATTTATTGTAAGTATTGCTAGAAGTCATACTTATGGTAAGTTTAATGTAAGTATTGCTAGAAGCCATGCTTGTGGTAAGTTTAATGTAAGTATTGCTAGAAGCCACGCTTGTGGTAAGTTTAACGTAAGTGTTGCTAGAAGACATACTTGTGGTAAGTTTAATGTAAGTATTGCTAGAAGCCATACTTGTGGTAAGTTTAATGTAAGTGTTGCTAGAAGCCATGCTTGTGGTAAGTTTAATGTAAGCATTGCTAGAAGCCATGCTTGTGGTAAGTTTAACGTAAGTGTTGCTAGAAGCCATGCTTGTGGTAAATTTAATGTAAGTATTGCTAGAAATCATATTTATGGTAAATTTGCTTATTTAAACGTTTACCAATTTTTTTGAAATGACGTCACGTTGCTCTAACCTTCTGAAAATTTTCTCGTTCCATTGTTACATAATAACTCCGCAGTTTGTAGAAAAGTCTTGACCTCAACCGGACAGTATATGTATGTATAAGCTACAGAATATAAAAAGCAAGTTAACAAAAGTGGTAGTGACGAGCGATTTTTAAAGTGAGTTTCACAGTGCGTACTGTAACAACAGAAATGGAAAAAAATAATGTCTTTTCAAATGTCTTCTAAAGAAATTGAACATGCCTATATGGAGTTTCACACATACGAGAATAAAAAAGACAATTATTTAAAACTCTTGATATAACTTTGATAACCAATTGTGTAACGGCTTTTGTTGGTGTTTTTTGCATACCTTTGACTTGTTTTAAATATACTATGTTAAAACAAGTGGATTATTGCTGTTTATGTATTGTTAAAATTTATCTCCAACAAGCCACCGACACCTACTGTAAAGAATCCGGCTCTACAAAGTGTCATTCTAAATTGCTTATCATCGCATCAAAAATTACATATATTGCAGCATTCAATTTTATAGTATACTCGTTAGCCAATTAGAAAACAGCATTATGACATCGAATTCATTTAATGATCAATCAAAATTACACTTTCAACAATAAGAAAACCTGTGTATACCTCAGTCAAAGCATATAGCACAGACATACCGTCTGATACGACATACAACTACTTCTGTACAATTGAATGAAAACATAGTTAACTGTTCATGATTTCATAAATTTGACATATTTAGAGTGTTGGTTACATTAATTTTTACTTGATTTTAAAATCTCGTAGCTTTATACTTGTCCTTTGGTTTGTTTGATTTGAATTTTGCGCAAAACTACTCAAGGCCTATCTGCCCTAGCCGTCCCTAATTTTGCAATGTAAGACACCTAGTCATTACCCATGAGTAGCCCAAAAACTGGCGGTAGTTGGTGATGATTAGCTGCTTTCCCTCTAGTCTGCTAAATTAGGGACTGTTAGCGTAGACAGCTCTCGTGTAGCTTTGTGCGAAATTCACAACAATTAAAAAGTTACAACATTCGTTGGACGTCGCTGTTCATTTTCCTGTATTTTGAAAATATTTCGATCACGTTGTATTCAATACTTATCTTGTATGTATATTTTTCTGGACTAGGTTGGTGACGTCAACTTATGGAACTTGGTGAACCCTAAAGAATTCTTCTATAGTGGTGGGTTTAAATTTCACTATCTTAAAATAACATTGTTAGGCCTAACAAATGTGGTGAAAATGCCTTTAATGTCTCTATCATTTCACTCGTGTTTAGTACGTCACAAACTTTAAACCAGAAGGTGGAGAAAAGTGTATCGAGTATAATAAATAAACAGTGTTCCAAAAATCGTTTAATCTTGAAATCCAAGTTCAAGGGAGGTCCAGTTCAGTCTACACTTTTGATCAAGCTTTTCCTGTGGCAACCCAAAGTTTGTTTGAAATCCTATTTGTATGCGATTAAAGTAATTTTAAAGCTTACGTGTAAAACTAAACATGAGATATACTTAAAAGATCCAAAGTTTCAAGTTATATTAAATATTAATGTTTCAAAATTAACTGTTGCAATGTTTCGAGAAAATTTAAATGATGGACTACGGGATTACCGTTTCTTTACTAGTTTTAAAATTTTCTTCACAAACCTATTATAAGATCTAAATATCAAAATGAGTGGACGTTTTGTAGAACCATTGCTGCCGAGTTGTAACTGTAATTATATATCTGATAATTCGAAGGGAAAACTCGACAAATCCATTCAGGACACATAACAACGTACGACAGACTGTGGAGCAACATACCGTACTTACGTCCTATGGCGACTATTGTAGCAGATACCGTACAGTACGGAACAGACGAAGATGGTGCTGGTATTCATGACGTAATGGGTTAGTACTTTCCTTAAAAGGAATGTTTTATCACGAGATGATATTCACAAATCAACATATTTTCGGTATGCAGAACTGTAACAGATTTAGTCTGTCGTGATATAATAGTTTCAAACTTATCACTGCATAAAACTTTCTCTTCAGTTATTTTAATATTTTTTATCACTGCAAATAGTCAATGAGTGGTGTTATTCGTCAGTCAAAAGATATTACAGTGGGAAAATTAAATAACATCTTATGACTTTCATCCATTCTGAATGTGAGTATTTGAAGGATTAATAAATAAATATATAACAATGGAACTTTCTTAAGCATATTGATAAAATGAAAAACCAGTTAAATTTTAAACTATGAAAAAGTGATTCTACTCAAGTGAAGTACGTTTTCACGCTATAAGAGAGGTAATGTTCTCGTAAGATTTGTGGTTTATATAACGTTTCCTCAATGTTTCCATAATTATTTCCAATACTTATATATCATAATCGTTCTTTAGAAACCGTGAGACAACAGTTTTGTAATGAAGTGTAAGTTACAAAGTAATAACAGTGGCATATAAGTGGTAAAAAATTAAAGTATATTTATAATATAAATACGACAGATCCATGAAGAATCAAACATAAAGACATTTCTGGTAGATTTTGTTAGTAAATCTGCAAAGAAATGAAATACAATATGTATCACAAGGTTGTACAGATAAATCAGTAGTTTGTTGTATATTAATTAGCTCTTTATAGATATCTCCTAAACACAAACATTTAGTTGGCACTAAATTGATCTGTACATGATTATATGCTATTTCATGTGATCGTTGAGATTTTTGTACAAATAGATGTGGTCAAATCATGGTTAGTCTGCAAGGTAAGAACAGAAGGCTCTATAACAGTGGTTCACAAACTTTTTGAGTCAGGGGCCACAAACAGACTTCTTGTAACCGTTGGTGGCCACAAAAAAGTGAAGATTAAAATCGTCCCACAGTTGTTTCACATAGGATGGACATCACATTTAAGAACACACAAATAACGATTGCATCAAAGAGTTTGCACATTATTCTAAAAAATGTTATGATACATCAACTTTCACAAAGTCAGTGCGATGGATGGTGCTGCATTTCATCTACGAGCTTAGAAATGTCCGGCTTGATGTTTGACGTTGAAAGACGCAATACTGCTTTCTCGCATATGAAAGCGTGTTTGCAGCAGTACGTGCTGCCAAACATGCTGGTGTGAACAAGTGCATTCTCTTTCAGATTAGCAAATATATCAGGCAGCGTGTTGTAAAAGTCAAGCAAACTGTTTCTCGGTAAATAGCACGCAGTTCATCAGATGCCTGGAGATCAGTAAGTTCGAGCTGATATTCTGCTGACAAGTCATCCACTGACACACTGAACGGATGAGCAAAATGTTTCATCAACAATCTGCATTGGTCAAAGTCGTGAAACCGTGAGTTTAAGGATTGAATCAAAGTATCTAGCTTCCCAACATAAACTTGATGTCAATGTCCTGATTCTTCTGTAGCTGTGCCTGAAAAGTGGGAAAGTGCACGAAGTTGCCTGATGTTGTTTGCTGCCAGAACAACTGCAACTTTGTCCTGAAAGCTGAGACGTAATTTACAAGCTGACAGACAAGCTGATTTTTGCCTTACAACTTCAAATTCAGATCGTTCAAGTATTGTGTCATGTCGACCAGAAAGGTCAAATCAGCTTACCATGTTGGATCAGTCATGGAAAGTATTTTTATCTTTGTTCTTGCTTCTGAGGAATTCTATCAGTTCATTAATCAACTCCAATAATCTTCTGAGCACCTTCCCTCGACTCAGCCAGAGTACTTCACAGTGATACACAAGGTCACCATAGTCTGAATCAATTTCTTCAAGAAGACTTCGAAACTGACGGTAATTGAGCCCTCGTGATTTGCTGAAATTAATGGTTTTCGTCACTAATGCCATCAGTGCCTGAAAACCAAGTTCTTCACTGCACAAGTTCTGTTGGTACAACTTCACCAACTATTTGTTCTGCTTTCCTCAATGCTTCATCAACAGTGCTACCAGCCCGTTACTTTCTCTGGTCATGGTGCTCCATCAGTTGTCACACTTACCAGTTTCGTGAAATCCAATGAAACACTACAATATAGTCGTACTGTCTCCTCGAATAGTGCAGACCCAGTTGTCTGACCCTTCATAGAACCATGCTGATTTGTTCCTCTGTGATATCAAACGATGACGACACACCATGAACAAAAACTAGTAACTTTGCTGTTGAACTGATGTCAGTCGACTCGTCTGCTGCTAAAGAGAAGTAGACAAAGTTGGCTGCTTTATTTGTAAGCTGCCTTGTCACGTCTGCTGAGAGGTGTGAAATTCTTTGTTGAACTGTCATACGATTCAAAGTCACCTTCTGTAGCTTGCGGACTGCTTCCGGACACAACTTTTCCGATACAGTAATCATACATTGCTTGACAAAATCAGTGAACGGATGGCCAGATTTTACTATCATCAACGAAATATCGTAACTGACCTCACCTGCTGCACCTAAATCTGCTGAATGCTTTGAGAAAATGTTCTGCTGGTGATTCAGCGACTGCTGCAGAGATTCAATTCGAGCTGTTTTTTCATCACCGACAACGTTGTGGAAATTTTTATGCTTCAACTCATAATGACGCTTTATATTGAATATCTTCGCCACTGTTACTGTCGAATGACACTTTAGATAAATCACGTTCTTCTCTTGTTGAATAAAACAGCATTGCACAGTCCAATCATCATGAAACTATTGGACTTCGTAATCAACTTTTCTTTTACAATTAGCTGCCATTATGTTACGATTGTTTGTTTTTTGAATTTCGCACAAAGCTACTCGAGGGCTATCTATGCTAGCCGTCCCTAATTTAGCAGTGTTAAGACTAGAGGGAAAGCAGCTAGTCATCACCACTCACCGCCAACTCTTGGGCTACTCTTTTACCAGCGAATAGCGGGATTGACCGCCACATTATAACGCCCCCACGGCTGAAAGGGCGAGCATGTTTGGCGCGACGGGGATGCAAACCCGCGACCCTCAGATTACAAGTCGCACGCCTTAACACGCTTGACCATGCCGGGCCACTTTTGTTACGAAATAATATCAAAATAGGGCTCGTAAGTAAATCTCGAAGAACAATTGGAACGTGTGAGATTTCGTAATTACGGAAATATTACGTCATTGCGCCAATGATAAAATGCCTATGCATTAACGATATTTTCTTATTAAATTTTCTTTATTGCTCAACACAAATATGGAACCATTCAGTACCTAATCTAATGCATATTCTTCTATAGCACTTAATCTTCGCACAGGCGCGAACTCTCTATGTTTGAGTTTCCTGTTGGACATCGCGGGACACTCGGCGACTCGTCGCGGGCAGGATTTGGCCCGCAGGCTGGGCTTTGTGCACCACTGCTATTTTGCTTTCAAAGGCGTATGATAGCTGGTGCCCATGTAAATGGAAGTAATTACACTGCACAACAATTTTTTTGAAAAGTTTTCCTTTCTGAAAAGCTTTTACTGATTGTGACAGGTACCTGGTGGGTGAGCACAAATATAGTTTTGGTTTTGCTTCATCGCGTAGGAACTCTGAGAAATACACAGTTAACTGTTTACCGGCAATAACGTATTTAATTGCGTTTATGTTTCTTATATGCTATTAAGTTTAACATAATTAAAAGTATTTTGCTCCTGATTTTCGGTTTATTTAATATCCGGTGCATCACGGTGCATTCCGTGTCCATCAGTAGTCAACAAGCATTGACGGATTCCAGTTGCCCTGTCATTTTTCCATTGTATCAATGTCCTCGTAAAACTAAAGATCTCGATTAAACGGTACGTGATAGGTAAATTTGGATGTGATTTTCGTGATCAGCAGTCAAAAATCTATAAGGAACATCCAACAGTGTTTAAGAAGCAAAAACTGTTGTGTAGTGTTATTAATAACAGTTATTTTAACTTACTGATTAATTTAAATATATGTGTCATCAATGTAATTATAAGAGTACATATCTGCCACACACACACACACAAAACTGCTGGTAATTAACGGACTTTCTGCTAGGTTTGAAAATAGGTTCCTTGAAGAGCCCTTCGATTATGTTACAGTCTATACGCGCAAAGTTTGTGTGTCTCGCAGATGAATGTGTGTGTTTTAAATGTTGTTTTTCTAAACATGGAACAATCTTTTAAAAGGGGTTCAGGTGTACCACAGAGAAATATTCATAGTGCATTATATAAAGGGGGAAAATAATTTTATCATATCTGCATGTAATACCTGACGAACTGGGTAAACTAAAAACAGTTTCCAACTTTTTGTGAGATCTGCCGTCCCAAATTCTCATGATTATCAGATGTTGGGTGAATGTTCCCAATAAGTGACCAGTCAACGTATCAAATTAAAAGTCTCGTGAACAGACATGATTGAAATGTCCATTAGTTTTTTAACAGTTTATTTATATAGGGACCAGATGTGACCCTTATACTGTCCAGAAGATCACCGGACAATGGCCCGAAGTTACCTGTCATCAAAGTTTGATAAAAGCAATTGAACCATTTGGCTTGACGGAAGAACATGTACACGACGTTTTTAACATATTTATGTGTTCTGGATGGACAAAGGTAAATGAAACTAAACATAAGACACAATGAACACATTACTTTATTATATATACCTTGCTAAATAAAACAAAGCACAGTTAAACGAAATCATACAGAAAATTTCAAGTTATATTCAATGTTATAATCTGTTATTTACAATCCAGTGTTTAATAAGAAAACCGTTAGTTAAAACTTATCAACACTGCTAATTACTATAGATTGTAAACAATAATTGTTCATTTTTCAAATTATTTCTTTCTAAATATATAGAACCATAAATATCATTAATGTACTGATTTCGCAGTAAAAGGCTTAAATAAACTGATAAATATTCAGAAACTTAAAGTATTGCAATTATTTCAAACACTATATCAAATATTTCATATCCTCGGATAACCAAACCTACACTTTAACTATATCCCCATTTTATGTAAAAGCTTTAATCTACTTACATCTGAATTAATTACTTCTTTAAGGAAGAGAAGTACACTTTTATGTGTAATTATTTGACTGTAAGAACGCTTACCTATAGAGAACAGAAACATTCACTCAACACATAAAATAACAAATACTTCGGTCACTTTTACTATAGATTGTATAATTTCAGCTCTAATCAAAATATTTCTGTCACTAAGGATACTGTTCAGTACTTTGTGAAAGGAACACCAGCGAACAAAGGTGACTACATCGAATTTATTGCTGAAATGGATCTTCTAGTGGCATTGTCTGCTTGTCCACAAGGTAGGTTACACACATTCACTTACCATTTTTTAATCCATGGGCTAGTCCGTTGTTACGGATACACCTTTATTTGTTTATTTTAATATGTATACTTCTTTTAGTGGTTTTATTTTCTGCATGTGACGTATGTTACTGACTCGAGATTTGTGGAATATTCTTGAGTAAGAATCAACAATGTACTTGGTGTATATGTAATACTACTCATTGAGAGTATTGTCACCAAGCGAATTTTTGGTGAATGTTTTATAGTCTCGTGTGATTGGTATATAAAAATCAACGCGATGAAAGACAAATAACACTACTGTTATTGGATAACAGTCAGTGTACTACGGTTCTTGGTAGCTACAATTGTGATTAACGCCGACTGAACGGAATAGAACTAGGTGCGATTACGGATTTCGAACATTACAGGCCATTTAACTTCAGATGTTATTATTTCTACGAGGACATTTAAGAACTATAGTAATAACATATTAACTTAGCAATGTTTCGACCAAACGCTCCTTACTAGGCAAGAAAACAAATCCTGTCGGTTAATGAAATATTTTGAAATGAAACAAAATAGAATGTAACGCGAGATAGAAGTACGAATATTAAACAATACAGTATAAACAATATAATAGAGCTAGTGACTAAAAACAATATTAACAATTATGAGAAATACAGAGTATCTTAACGACGATTGGTGATAGTTATTACCTGTTAGACGGCAGCCTTTTAACGCATTCTTCTTCTGATCAAATTTCTCCTGCCACTTTTAATGTGGCTTACTTTAGTTAATGAAGACTACTTAAACTTCCTGCAGCCTATCTCACTGCTACGATCGTGTCTGTTTAATTAATTGGTCAGTGAGATAGATCATTGGTTTTGATCTCTTCTACTACAGCTTAGACTGCACCTTGATAACTCGTGCATTAAGTTATTGTTTTATTTCTTTATTTAGTTAGCTGTCCTTGGAAAACTTTCAAAAGGTGTACATCAATGTGCATGTTTTTGTTTTCTTTTTGCTTGGCATGTATGTGTGTCTGATACATAAATATTCACGAAAAACTTTGATTTCTTGTCGCAGAAGCACTTGAAAAATTGCCTCAAATGTTTCAAAGAATATCTTGAAATCTAGTCGAGTGGGAAAGTAGAGAATTTTAACGTTCCATTGAATTTATTAAATCTATTTCTCACAGTTCTGTTTATAGAAACAATACACTGTGTGATTGAAAGTTCACAGAAATTATTTTAGAAATATAACTTTAGGGAAAAATTGTGAACTCTTACATATTATAAAAGGTTTCGTGCTTATGGTCGACTAAAAATGTTTCACTTTATTTCCTACAGGTGACGTTTCTCTCCCTGTTGGTGTGAAATATCCTGAAGAAAAATGTTTTCCTTTAGGTGTTCAAATATACAGGTCTTCAGAATAATTAACTTCATCGGTGAGAAAAAGTACATATACGCACTAGAAAATGTTAAATTTTGACTTCAAAAATTGAAAATATGTTGTTTTTTGAGGTTTATACTAATAAAAATATATTCATAAAAATATTAAGATAAACCATCAACTATACAACAAGGAAAAGCAAAAAATGGCGCTACTTCAATAAAATAGTTTCTTTTCAGTATTCCAACTTCTGATATTCAGTGAAATTTGCCAGTTCTGTACTGCAATCACTTATCAAATACTCTGCACTGTAGCCACAAATATAAAAGTACGTCATATCAAAAACGATTTTGGAGCTTTATTACGTCGTAACAGTCCATGTCGCCACCTTCAGTCGTTTTCTAACTGATAACTGTGTATCAAGACCGTAGCACTACAGTGAACTTTCTACTGTAAAAAGCTCCGTCACGAAACTTTCTTGTCCAAAGAATAAATCTCTCCCGTTTAGTGTAGTCTATGAGAAAGATTGTTTTCCATTTCAATACTCTAACCTGCATATGCTGCATCTGGTAACTTAACGTTTCAATACTCTAACCTGCATGTGCTGCATCTGGTAACTTGGCATTTCAATACTCTATCCTGGATGTGCTGCATCTGGTAACTTAGCATTTCAATACTCTAACCTTGATGTGCTGCATCTGGTAACTTAGCATTTCAATACTCTAACCTGGGTGTGCTGCATCTGGTAACTTAGCATTTCAATACTCTAACCTGGGTGTGCTGCATCTGGTAACTTAGCATTTCAATACTCTAACCTGGATGTGCTGCATCTGGTAACTTAGCATTTCAATACTCTAACCTGGGTGTGCTGCATCTGGTAACTTAACGTTTCAATACTCTAACCTGTATGTGCTGCATCTGGTAACTTAACATTTCAATACTCTAACCTTGGTGTGCTGCATCTGGTAACTTAACGTTTCAATACTCTAACCTGGATGTGCTGCATCTGGTAACTTAGCATTTCAATACTCTAACCTCGGTGTGCTGCATCTGGTAACTTAACATTTCAATACTCTAACCTCGGTGTGCTGCATCTGGTAACTTAACGTTTCAATACTCTAACCTGGATGTGCTGCATCTGGTAACTTAGCATTTCAATACTCTAACCTCGGTGTGCTGCATCTGGTAACTTAACGTTTCAATACTCTAACCTGGGTGTGCTGCATCTGGTAACTTAACGTTTCAATACTCTAACCTGGATGTGCTGCATCTGGTAACTTAGCATTTCAATACTCTAACCTGTATGTGCTGCATCTGGTAACTTAGCATTTCAATACTCTAACCTGGGTGTGCTGCATCTGGTAACTTAACGTTTCAATACTCTAACCTGTATGTGCTGCATCTGGTAACTTAACATTTCAATACTCTAACCTCGGTGTGCTGCATCTGGTAACTTAACGTTTCAATACTCTAACCTGGATGTGCTGCATCTGGTAACTTAGCATTTCAATACTCTAACCTCGGTGTGCTGCATCTGGTAACTTAACGTTTCAATACTCTAACCTGGATGTGCTGCATCTGGTAACTTAGCATTTCAATACTCTAACCTGTATGTGCTGCATCTAGTAACTTAGCATTTCAATACTCTAACCTGGATGTGCTGCATCTGGTAACTTAACATAACGTTTTGGTTCTATTAATCTATCTCATCTGTTCAATCTTCTAAACCAAAACTTTTAATAAATAAATGTTAAAAATCGTTTTAAAGCCATATACTTATAAAGCTTTCTCTTACAAACCTTGTTAGAAAAATAAAACAATAAACTTCTGTGTTCTGAAATTTGTTTAATTACAAAGTGTAAGTTTATGAGAAATCCAGATCAATCTTTACATTGGTCAATAAGTATCATTGGGTGTAATATATTGTGTGACAATACAATGTGAAAACCTATCCAGTGTACTTATCAATTTTTTAAAAAACTCATTTAAATTGATTGTCTTTACATCTGAAGGCAAGCCATTACAAAGGTCACCTCCTTGTTATAAAAATATAACTGTCTTAGCCAAAGATAACTCTTACCAAAATTATATTTCTGTTCCCTGTTCTTATTATTCTTACTGTTAAATATGAAAGAAAAATGATGTATCAGTACTGTAATCTTCAAACACCTCAGTCATGTTGTTACGTTTTTTTATGTTTTTCGTAGACTAAACGCAACAGAAAGACACAGATAACAGCTTGTATAATTTATTACACTAAACTATTAACAGATATAACATAAATTATATAATAACAATGACAGATATTAAGTTTAAATCTTCAAAATTAATTACAAAACAAAATGGTACTAGTTTCAACCTTCAAAATTAATCACAATACAAAATGGTACTGGCCTGTATCTAATATAATGATCTAAAAAGAAAGTCTCAAATTCCAGTCTAGGGTGTGAATTTGGTCCCGCGAAGAAATTCCGAAGCTTAAATGAAGAAGTTGAGAAACAATTCATAGTTCAATAAATTCGACGAAGTTCTTTTCACAATGCCTCCGATGAACGTCACAAACTTGTCGCCTTCAATTTTTCTGATCTCCCGTAAATAGTTCCACACGTGTTGACTTTCAGTATAACCACTAATTCGAATGAATCGTAGAGATTGACGAAGTAAATTCCCAGCTTCCGTAGATCTAACTTCAGTCACAAATTCAAGTTGAATAAACTCACAGCAAACACTTAAACTTTCTCAAACGAATGACTGACTCTCTTCTCTTTTCTTCCTCGCATCTTCGTCTGTTTATATATTGTAGGCCTAGACTTCTCGAACCATCGCGAAACTTCTACAGAAGTCCAGAGCAATCCGCGCATGTCCGTTCTTGCACGAGACTCAACGTCTAGACACGAGGCCGCCAACATTTCATTTACATACACATGATTGGTCTACTTAATTCTAGAAAATTCTAAATGTTATTTTAAATGAATAACAACATATTTTATTAGTTTAAACTTTGAAACAATAATATAAATATGGAAACATAAATAATAGAAATGAAAATTTAAACACAACACGACATGTTGTCGTTTACAAAACATTTACACGACATTTACATAACACATGTACTCTCTAACTCTTCTGTTTCCGAAAGAAAACAGTTTCAAAGATTTCAGCCATTCCTCAAATAACAATCCCTCCATCTCGAGCACTATTTTTATAACCTTTACAACAATTCTATGTCTTTCCTCAGTTAAGGAGCCTAATACTGAAAACAACGTTCTAAATTTGGCCTAACCAGAGACCTATACAACGAAATTATAAACTCTTTAGACTTGTTTTCAGTATTTCTATAGATACAACCTAAAATACTATTTGCCCTTCCATTAGCAACAGCACACTGTTTGGATGGCTTTAGAAACTGAACAAGTATTACATTAAGACCCTTTCTTTTATAACACTGTAAAGACTATTCCCATACAAATTATAATAACCCACATGTATTATGTTGCATTTATTATAATTAAAACCCATCTGCTATATATTTTATTAATTCATTAAACGATCTAAATCATTTTGTAATTCAGCATCCTCCTCTTTACAGCTAGCAACACCCAAGACCTTAATATTATCTGTAAATTTAAGTAAATTATTGACTATTTCTCCATTTATAACATTGATGTAAGTAAAAAAAAGATAAAAGGTCTTAGGCCCCCCAGTGGCTCAGCGGTATGTCTGCGGACTTACACGCTAAAATCCGGGTTTCGATACCCGTGGTGGGCAGAGCACAGATAGCCCATTGTGTAGCTTTGTGCTTAATTCAAAACAACAAAAAATAAAAGGTCTTAAGACTGAGCCCTGAGGAACACGACTTCTGACATTAATTCAGTTCAACTGAGAACCGTTTGTATCAACCCTCTTGTTTCTTCCATCCACCTACTCTTCTATCCATTTTATTATAGAGATAATATTTTTACAAGACTTACGTGGTATCTTGTCACATACACCATATCTACACTCTTACCCTCACCAACAAAAGCAGTAACCTTTTCCCAGAATCTCAAAATATTTGTAGGGCAGAATATTTCCTAAGTAAAACCAGGATGACTTTCCAATAAAATTGTAAACTTTGGTAAATGACTTTGGATAGCACCTTTTAACATACTTTCCAAACTTCTCCCATAAGTCTGGTAAGACTAATTAGTCTATTGGGACAATTTTTATCGCCTTTGAAAAGAGGAGTTCCTCTGGTAACTTCACACTATTCAAATACTGACAAAAATAGTAGCAAGTGGCTCACATATCCAATCATTAACCTTCAAAACCCTTAGGAAAATATTATCAGGTCAAGGAGACGTATCGTCATTTTATGAAGTTATCTTGTTCAGTCTTTCTTCCACTTATCAACTATTTAAAATGTGGAATACTGCTAATAGGTTCATTAGCAAAAAATGAAAAAGAATTAATAACCCAGTCACCTCATAATCATGAGATATGAACCTTCCTTTGCTACCCTTCAATAGTATTACCTATTGGTTTACCCTTAATAATGTTTTTAAACAAATTTTACTGTTATTTTTTCCATATTCAGCAAACCTTACTTATAGGCTTAGATAACTGAGATGAATTAATTAAAAAAACAAAGTTCAAATAAATTACGTGATACAAATGTGTGCATTCATTGGTAAGCATGATCGTTAGATAAAAAAAAATTAAAAAATGAACACTTTTTACATTAACTCAGACTGAATGATATTTTAAATTTTTTATCAAAGTTAATATATTCATAATTTCTTCAAACAAATCGGCTTAACAAAACGAACAACTGAAAACAATGGTTCATCCAGGATTTAATAAATATTATGAATTATTCAACAAATGTAACAGAAAAAAACGTCTTAGTTATTTTTATGTATTCTGGTTGTAGCGTGATAAGTGTGTTTGTTTTAATTCACGTTGTGTTCATTCTAGTTGTAGCGTGAAAAATGTGGTTGTTTTAATTCACGTTGTGTTCATTCCAGTTGTAGCTTGATAAATGTGTTTGTTTTAATTCACGTTGTGTTCATTTTGGTTGTAGCGTGATAAATGTGTTTGTTTTAATTCACGTTGTGTTCATTTTGGTTGTAGCGTGATAAATGTGTTTGTTTTAATTCAACTTGTGTTCATTCTAGTTGTAGCTTGATAAATGTGTTTGTTTTAATTCACGTTGTGTTCACTTTGGTTGTAGCGTGATAAATGTATTTGTTTTAATTCACGTTGTGTTCATTCTAGTTGTAGCTTGATAAATGTGTTTGTTTTAATTCACGTTGTGTTCATTCTACTTGTAGCGTGATAAATGTGTTTGTTTTAATTCACGTTGTGTTCATTTTGGTTGTAGCGTGATAAATGTGTTTGTTTTAATTCAAGTTGTGTTCATTCTAGTTGTAGCTTGATAAATGTGTTTGTTTTAATTCACGTTGTGTTCATTTTGGTTGTAGCGTGATAAATGTATTTGTTTTAATTCACGTTGTGTTCATTCTAGTTGTAGCGTGATAAATGTGTTTGTTTTAATTCACGTTGTGTTCATTCTACTTGTAGCGTGATAAATGTGTTTGTTTTAATTCACGTTGTGTTCATTCTAGTTGTAGTTTGAGTCATAATAAAGAATTTTTGCATTTTAATTTAGTATTTTTTGTCTTTTTCGAACTAAGGTGAGTAAGATGTGAAAAAACTCATAGAAAAGACTGCAAAAGAAATGTGGTGTTATTGTACAATGTATTGAAGTTTGTCGAAAAGTAAAACAGAAGCGTGAAATCAACCTATCCTTTTCATTAACTTAAATACAAAATAATGGTTTTTATCATATCGGCTTATTCAAGCAATAACTCAATGTTATTTACGTCAATGAAAACAAAAGATGTTTCTCACTGATATTAGTGTACGTAAAACCCCAAAATTGTATTAATACAAAAACACTATGAGACTTTAAACACTTTCAAACAGCAATTAACCCTAAACTAAAATATTTAACCTTAAATATTTGTCAAATTTCAACATATTTACACGCAGACGAAACCAAGACTTCGTCACAACTTTTCATCGCAAAGCCATCTACACTGACCTCTACGTACATTTGAATTCATTACATACCACGTATTATAAGCAAATTTACTTCTAAACACTTTCATTTCTAATGCTACAACCATTTGCAGTTCCAAAATATTCTGAATTCATAACCCCTCGTCCTTTCAGCCGTGAGGACGTTATAATGTGCGGTCATTCCCACTCTTCGTTTGTAAAAGAGTAGCCTGTCTGGTTTTGCCTTGCTAAATTAGGGACGGCTGGTGAGAAACAAAACCATTTTGGTGAAACAGCCCACGTGAGTGCAAACAAATTAATGTGCAGTTGTAATGAGCCTGCGTAACAGTTTTGTATATACTTGTTTATACGTTATATTACACAGTTTGTATATACTTGTTTATACGTTATATTACACAGTTTGTATATACTTGTTTATACGTTATATTACACAGTTTGTATACACTTGTTTATACGTTATATTACACAGTTTGTATATACTTGTTTATACGTTATATTACACAGTTTGTATATACTTGTTTATACGTTATATTACACAGTTTGTATATACTTGTTTATACGTTATATTACACAGTTTGTATACACTTGTTTATACGTTATATTACACAGTTTGTATATACTTGTTTATACGTTATATTACACAGTTTGTATCTACTTGTTTATACGTTATATTACACAGTTTGTATATACTTGTTTATACGTTATTTTACATTTATATAATTTTGTTTGGTTTTCTTGCTTAATTTCAACGTCACTATTTGTTTTCTTACTTCTTTATTTAAGCGCAAATTAAGCTGTTTGAATTATTTTCATTATAAATGTTAGACTACTAGATTTCAACATTCAGTTAATGTTTTGCATACAAACTGTATTTTTACACAGATAAAATTAAACTTAAAAGGCGTTATAACAAGAACTTCATATCTCAGAAATTGTCTTTATGGTAAACCCTCTGTCCCCAAAAAGATTTACATGCAGTTGTATAGTATGAAACATTTGACTGTAATACGATATATATATACACTTCACAGAATATTTCAAGATAATACAGTTTGGTAACATTTTTAATCTTATAAATTCAGTCGTACGTAACGCTACTTATACCTTTCGATGTGTTCAGGAAATTTACTCTAATCTTTGTTTGTTTTTTGAATTTCGCACAAAGCTACTCGAGGGCTATCTGTGCTAGCCATTCCTAATTTAGCAGTGTAAGACTAGAGGGAAGACAGCTAGTTATCACCATTCACCGCCAACTCTTTTACGTAACAATAGTGGGGTGACCGTCAAATTATAACGGCCCCACGGCTGAAAGGGCGAGCATGTATGGTGTGACGGGGATTCGAACCCGCAACCGTCGGATTACGAGTCGAATGCCTTATCCAACTGGCCTCCGAAATGTTCTGAATGGATTACTTTGAAATACTTGTTGTTTTGAGGTAAGCACAAAGCTACGCAACGGGCTATCTGTGCTCTGCCCATCACGGGTATGGAAACTTAGTTTTTAAATCGCAAGTTCGCAGACATACCGTTGTTCCATTAGGGGGCAGTTTGAAAGAGAGAGATTATTCGTCTTCATATGCTACAAAATGGGGGAAGAAATTTTTTTTAAAAAGATGCATCTTTCCTTGACAGAGAAACTTTAAAATTAAAATTTATTGAACTAATTAATAGTCAAGATAAAAAATGTTTGTTAGATTTATTGTATTTGCTTGAACAAATCATATCGGTAGTGTTTCTTAATAATTTTGAAGAATTCGATCAGCTGGAATTAAAATACAAACACATGTTAATCCTACGAGCTGATTTTCATTTTAAAGTACGTGATCTTTCCAAATATAAACTTAATAATCATCCAAAAATACCAATTGGTTGCTGTTTCTTCGATCATACGATGTTGTTATACGTGAGAGTGAAAACAAAACAGCTTAAGTGTAAATACCGTAACAAATACGATGAGAGGACAAAAAGCCATTAACGATTAGACTTCTGGAACCTAGACAAAAAACAGACAACCAGCCATCACGAATGCTATGTACACCAAAATATATAAACTGGAAAAATGATACAGTTTTTAATGGAGAGTCTAACAATCGTTTTACTTATTACGTTTCACAGTTTTCAAGTATAGATGTGGTAATCGAAATATTTGTCTACGTTGTGACGATACATATCGCACGTAGATGGACGTATTCATTAATCAGGTCCATACAATTTGTTGATAACCTTAATAACAGTTTCTGTATGATAAGAGATTAATCTGCGTTACAGCTCTACTTAATGAAGAGTTCTGAAGAACTTGTGGGTTAATAAGTATACTTGAATGTGCTACTTCAGTCTGTTTCTTTTTACGTTAAAGAAATTATTGAATGGAGTTACAAGTTAAATACACGATAAAGTTACAAACTAACATCAATAAAATAAATTGTGTAAAATTGTAATTATCATTACTTGGGTTACAAGATAGTTTTGTTTTTATTTTCGTATGTGCCAGATAGAAGTGTTATCTTAAATTGAGAAAATGTGAGTACATACACCTTTATTTGTCACTAACTAATTTAAGTTGTTTTGGAACGTTTTCCATCCTTGAAGACTATTAGAACTTGAGTATTGAAAGATAAAAGTTCGTTTGTTGATTAAATTTTTACATTTTTTAATATGAAGTCGATCTTTTTGTTGGTTGCCATTTGTTGAGTGTGTTCAGAATGGTGGGTATGCCCAAGTGAACATTATTTATATTTCCTTGATGCTCCGCCAGGGGATAAAACTTTGCTCTTTCAACATCCAAATTCTATGAAATGAAAAAGACTTCAATAAAAATATAAACAGAAACAAGTCGCCCCAAACCCATTAGAACTCACTTTAGTATACAAAATTTAAGTATTAGTTACAAGTTCAAGAATATCTGTGGGTTTTAATACTGCAGCCAATTGATAAAGGTATGCTCCCAAACATTGGGATTCAAGGTTCATCCGAGTCGAAAATACTCAATTACTTAGATTAACTTAACAACTGACCCACTGTTCTTGAGAATCCAATTTCTGTTTGCGAGTCTTTTATTTTCGTGTATTCGTTTTCCGTTTAGCTCTTTCGCTGCTATGTTTATAAATAAACTCTCCCAGTGCCATGTGTATTTTTAGGCACACACAAGAAAAACTCGTTTTGATACTTTATCTGAACTGTAAAATTTGCAACCTTTAGTAAGTCTTTATGGCAAGTTCCTTTCTTTGTGGTTATACAAAACACTAGACTCTAATGTGAATAAAATGGTTCAACACCCCTAACCTACACAAATGCTTCCCTGCGCGATTTATCAATTTAAAAAATAATTACTAATGAACTTTAACGATATCCATTAGTCCCTTTTTATTATGTATATAACATACCCTGTTGTTATATGGGTATTCTGTAAACGATAAATCGGAGGGCTATTAAACTATACTATGATAATGCATAGAATGAACATTGTATATACAATTATACATGTAGACAAGTACACCTGAGGGATAAACAACTGTTATGTAACAGGCGTGGCTACCCCAGGCGATATGGGAGGATGTGACATCATATTTGTTCGACAGTTCTCGATGAATTTTGTTATATATAGAAATCTAAACAATTACAGCACATTAGCCAATAATAAATAATGTATAAAACTCCGTTTTACATACGAGACCATTCACTATCAAATACAATAGATTTTGAAAACCTCTGCTGAAGGTTAACATCGAATGTTAGATACTTAAGGACTAGGTTTTTCCTTTTTCAGTTGGAAAATATATTATTCAATAAGTGTGATTTATACACTATTTATAAACATAATTACTAAAAACTTGTGTCAAGCACTTAGCACTCTGGCAACATTATGTCATTTTGTTTTCCACTTTCGCGAAGGTAATTACTGTTTTTAATGTGTTGTTCTTTATCGGATTACATGGTACATAGAATTACAAAGATAAAAAGCATGCAAATTGTAAGGTGTTCCATTCTGCTGCCTTTTCTTCTTCTGTAATAATGCTTAAGCTGTCCACTTTGTCTACCATGAAAAATACAAATGTGAAGCCTACCGCCACGAAATGCGTGCTGCCTCAAAAGACAGGTACAGAAATCAGTATGATATCCTTTATATTTATACAATAAATCTAGCCATAACGAGCTAACAATAGTTATTTCGTATTACATAACTTCCATAGATCATAAACGAGAGCTTTTATTATTCTGTTGCGTTACAGTGACTGCCCGGCATGGCCAAGAGGTTAAGGTACTCGATTCGTAATCCGAGGGTCGCGGGTTCGAATACTGTCACACCAAACGTGTTTGCCCTCTCAGACGTGAGAGCATTATAATGTGACGGTCAATCCCACTATTCGTTGGTAAAAGAGTAGCCCAGAAGTTGGCGGTAAGTGGTGATGGCTAACTGCCTTCCCTCTTATCTTACACTCCTAAATTAGGGACGGATAGCATAATTAGCTCTCGAGTAGCTTTATGCGAAATTAAAAGAAACAAAGATTAGTGTAAATTTCCTGAACACGTCGAAAAGGAATCAGTAGCGTTTCGTAAGACTGCATTCGTTTGTTCATAAGATTAAAAATGTTTATTTTTGAAATAAAAGTGAAGTATATATCGTATTATGGTAATCAGCTAATAACAAATTTTCAAAACAAATATTTACTAATTAATCACAGTAAAGGCTTGAGTCGCACCTTTTGTTTGTTTGCATTATTGCTTTCAAATCAAATAACTCTGCTGGTGACATTCTATTTTTAACACCCACTACTCAAAGAAATTTGCTACAAAACAGTGGGATATAAAATTGAACACTTAAGAAAGCCTGGACCTTAATGACCAGTGTTATTAACAGAAACACAAACGGTGCGAGCTTTTCAATTCCATTAGTTATTTTATTCTAAGTGATGAAATCCTGATCGGAAGTCGACAAACCCTGACCATTGTGTAAAACCAAGTGATACATTCCCTTATGTTTTAAACAAGTCATGCTTGCATTTCAATGAAGGTTGCGGGCTGAAAATCGTTGACAAACCAGAAAATATACCTTTAAAACCGGTCACATGATGTACGCCGTAACGTTTCATCTTATTAGCTCACTAAAGCACCAAATATTACAAAATTAAGCACAGCTTATGAAAAATGTTTGTGTACAATTCTTGTATTTTAGAGTTCAATAGTAAATAAGTCGATTTTTGTACATACAGTTAACAATCAATGTAAATAGTTGATGTTAACAATAAGAAAGATCTTAAAAATTAATTCAGTTTTGCTATTTGTTATAACAAAATATATCTACAAGAATAGACATTATCACGTTATTCTCACAGAGCTTCTGAAAAGTCTGGAACCATAAATGATTTGGAACTTTTCGTTTCAGACACGTGACTGATCGTGACACTGTCAAAACATGATAAGATAGGCTTTGAGAGAGTTGGTTCCAGTAGACTGTGATGTACACCATTCAGAGAATTCTGGTTACAGTGCTGTTCGGAAGTTGCTAACTAAATTTAAGATGGCTGGCAGTGTGGACCTTTCTCAATGATACAAGTATGCTTCGCCCCGTTAAAAGACAGTGGAAGTAGCATCTAAAAACTTTCAGAACATATTCTGTAAAATTCATTCAAGTGTCTATGGGTCATGACCTTTCAGACATCCTGCACAGAATATACTTTATGTCTCAAAATGAAAAACAAAGTAAATTCATCAAGCAATGCGGAATGAATAATACTATAAAGACCACAATCTTTATATTGCAATGTAAACTTTAACATAAAATATAAAACAAACTAATATTGCTTTCACAAAATTAAAATATTTGCTGTAATATGAAACTTATTTTTGTATCTTCTGTAAAACAACTTTGATTTTCCATCCGTTTTTCTAAACATTTAAATAAATAGACTTGAACAACAAACTTATTTGCTTTTGTCAATGTGTTAAAATATTACTAATTAAAGTGCTATAATAATTATCTCGTTCATATAATGGGGTTTTACTTGTCACTGGAATGTAAGCGATCTCCAATCAGATGGATGAGCTGTGATTTTGATGGCTTGATCCCATTCAGTTTAGTTTCATGTTGGAAGATATGATGTTATCGAGATCAGCAAAACACCACTGCCTTAATCCTAATTGAATAGTTTTACATTAATTTCTGTATTTTATTATTCCATTCAGGAGGATGCCTCTACAGTCCACCACTCCAATGGCTTGGAATTGGAAAGTTCTGAGGATTCTAAACTCTATTAAAAGAGAAGGGAAAGACCTTGAAGATTCCGAAGAAACATCAACACGCGAGACAGTGGGTGACCACAGACGTCTATTTTTAAAAGCAGACCATATTGATTTATTCAAAAGAAAGCATAACAATGATGAACATCTATCCTCTTCTGCTTTATCTACGTAGTCCATGGGTGAATATGGTTAAGAATGGGCACATTTATTAAGCAATTCCATCTTAAGGATAAACCGAAAAGTGATCTTATGGAACACCTCTTCTCTGCAGTGTGGCAATGGAGACGACATGTCCTTACAGTGCAGGATTAAAACGATGAGTAGTAATAAAAAGAGTGAAAATACCCTTGAAAAAATAACTTACCTAGTCAAAGTCTCACTGGAGTCTAAAGAATGGATACAAACGGAAAACAGCATCCCAAAGAGGAAGAAACTGCAATCGTATTCAAAAAAGTGAGAAATTAATGTATTAGGGGAAGTCCACAAGCCCAATTAAAGACTTTCCTCCACGGGATGATGAAGATGAAACGACAAAGGTAAGATGTCGAATTTAATGAGAAGACACCCAAAACAAAGTAAGGAGGAAAACGATAAAAACGAATAAGTCAATCAAATCAAAAGCCAAATACAATTGGGTGAGAGAAGGAGAATGGCTGCCAAGTAATAAAGAGGCAGAAATAAATACTATGGAAGGAACTCATAGTAGCAATATAACGGTGAAGAGCACATATAGTAAATTAAAATATTTCCAGATTATTTCGAGGATAAACGTGGGAAATGAAAGAAAGGAAAGCCATCAAAAAATAGTGACCAGGAAAATATATGTAAAACAATAAAGAGTACATGAAACACTGAGGGCAAATAAATCAGTCTAACAGTAGAGGAAATTAGTCTTAAGGGAAATAAGAAGCACATGAAGAGAGGTTCAAACGAATGGAGAGTAAGGTGCTGAAGGATCAAATTAAGATTCCAACCCAGTCTACCACAGCAAGGAATGAATTCAAAGGAACACATCAACAGGGAAAAAGTAGAAGTGAACACCTTACAGAATCAAGAAAAGCAAAAGGTGTGAGATAAGGTAAACAAATTCGACATGTGATATCTGGTACATGATCAAAAACAATACTGCCAAGATTGATCCTATGTAAATCTCATAGATAAGAGATTGGCAAACAAACCTGGAACTACAAAATTCCAACAGCAGAGAAACCACGTGTGTAATGCGAGAGCCAAAGACAAAAATTAACTAATACGAAGATAATGAGGGAAGAAGTTTTCTGTCAAAAAAACAACAACTCAGGGCTGCAGTGGATCACCTCAGAAAGAAGATGAATAGAAGATAAATACTTTAGACGGGAAATAATGTAAGGCAAAAGCATGGTTAAATATAGAGAAAAATCAGAAATCACTCAACATAAAGGTAAAATCAAACTGTATTCCATGGGGGACTAAGCATGTTGGGGCCCTCACCCAATTATAAAACAAGTTACTCAGCACGAACCATAATACCTAGGTATGATACGAAAATTAAATGGGCAAAACGATAGAATGAAGATCATAAGAATTGAAGGAAAAGGGATAAAACCATCACGTGCCCGAGAAATCACGTCCAAATGAGGATCATAAGAATTCAAGGAAAGGGATAAGACCATCACGTGCCCGAAAAACTACGTCCAAATGAAGATCATAAGAATTCAAGGAAAGGGATAAGACCATCACATGTCCGAGAAATCACGTCCAAAGGAGGATCATAAGAATTCAAGGAAAGGGATAAGACCATCACGTGCCCAATAAATCATGTCTAAAAATGCGGTATTAGGCCTAGCCGATTCTACAGGTGGTTGAAAAAAGCTATGAACATCAGGTTAAACATGTCTGGCTTGCTCAAAAAGTTGATCCTTATAACAATGTCCCAGCAAATAATTGCAGATAAATCCAACAAGAAGTCTCCCTCCCCCCTCCTGCAATCTGTGTAATAGTGCTAGTAGAAAGTATGGCACTAGAAATAGTAACATGAACTTAATAATTCATTGTAGAAATATATATCAAACAAATTTTTCATCTAGAACTGTAAGTACAAGAAAAAAAAAGACTAGAAAATGAAGTTAAAGAAAGATATTCCTTTTGAACACGAATATTGGCCATGCGGGGCTGCCAGGTGTTTAAGGCGCTCGAATGGTAATCTGAGGGTTGTGGGTTCGAATCTTCGTCGCAACAAACATGTTTGCCCTCTCAGTCGTAAGGGCAGTTGTAATGTTACTGTCAGTTTCCTCAGATATTTTATTGATCAATAAATAATCTATTTGCACCGAACATATGTATTGTAACGGATTTAATATTATTGTTACGTTTTATTATGTTTTATGTTTTTCGTAGACCAAACGCACAGAAAAACACAGATAACAGCTTGTATAATTTATTACAACAAACTATTATATATGTAACAGATATACCATAAATTACATAACAACAATGACAGATATTAAGTTTAAACCTTCAAAATTAATTACAACACAAAATGGTACTGGCCTGTATCTAATATAATGATCTAGAATGAAAGTCCAAAAGTTCAGATCAGAAATCCAAAATTCCGGTCTAGGGTGTGAATTTGGTCCCACGAAGAAATTTCGAAGTTTAAATGGAGAATGACGAAGTTCTTTTTACGGTGTTTTCGATGAATGTCTCAACTTGTTGTTTTCCAAATTTTCCCGGTCTCCCTTAAACAGTCCTACACGTGTTGGCCTTCAGTATAACTAGTAATTCGAATGAATCGTAAATATTGATGAAGTAAAATCACAGCTTCTGTAGATCTAACTGCAGTCACAAATCCGAGTTAAATAAACTCACAGCAAACACTTAAACTTTCTCAAACGAATGACTGACTCTTATTCTTTTCTTCGAATAAAAACTAATGACTCTTTTTCTCGCGTCTCCGTCCGTTTATATATTAGTAGGCCTCTTCTCGAACAATCGCGTAAATTCTACAGAACTCCAGAGCAATCCGCGCATGTCCGTTCTTGCACGAGACTCAACGTCTAGACACTAGGCCGCCATACATTTCCGTTTATAGTCATACATTTGATCTACCTAATTCTAGAAATTTCTAAATGTTATTTTAAATGAATAACAACATATTTTTTAATTGGTTTGAACTTTGAAACAATAATATAAATATAAATAATAGAAATGAAAATTTAAACACAACACGATATTTACATAACAGGCAAATAAGTGTCAGTTCGGTAAAATTGAATAGAGGGCGTTACATGTGTCATGAGAGAATGTGAAACGGTTATTGATGGACTGTTGATGCATAATTAACAGACGCAATAGAATCGTTTAATTCCAATTGAAGAGAGATGAAAAGCTTGTGATATTGATAACAATTTTATTTGTATAAAGATAATAGCATTGAATGAGAATGGCTATTTATGAGACAGGAGTTAATGTACTATATCGGAAGCTTCTTTAAAAGTATCTTATTTGAATGGTAAAAGCACTTCGTCATTCCGTTTAGTGTGTGAAGAGATTTTAAGAAGAGAGTGTTGAGTTTTTCATCAGTCTTTCTTGGATTGATTGTGTTGGAGTATTCATTAATGATGTAGTAGTGTCTATGGGGAATAAAGAAAGGTTCAGGGCCAAAGTAAATGTTCTTGATCCAGGTGTAACATTTACTTATTTGAATGAAACACAGGAAAGCACACGCTTCAAGATTCCCAGATAAAATTAACTCATCTAGCTATACACCAGGTCAGTCTCCCCGCTGGGACAGCGGTAAGCCTTCGTATTTACAATGGTAAAGTCGGGTCCATTTGAACTCTTGTTTTAAAACTCAAAGAGTTATGTTTACCCACTTTGCAATGAAACTAATAATCTTGGACCACATGTCACCAGCATCATCACAGATTGTAAAAACCACTTACTTGCAATCACCTTATTGATGACATATTTGTAATATTCAAAAACGAAGATCACTTCGTGAAATTTGTATACCATATTAATTCTAAACATTCAATTTAACAGTTTTTTCCCCTATTTCTTACAACCTTGAGCACACCATATATTCAGTTAATCACAGTCAAATCTGTTTTAAAACTTATCTTTTTATCGAATAACTTTACTGGCTATACCATCAATAAAACCATTCAATATCTACACCTGCCTCCTTATTTGAAATATGATATCCCAAAACTACATGTAATGAGTTCTCTACCACACAGAAACTTACACCTATAAATCTTGAAAAGAAAAAAACACCATAATTGTCTTCGATGAAACAATAAAATGTAAAAATCTTAGAATTACATGGAATCATGTTTATTTTTTTCAAGAAATCTAAGTGCAGAAAATTATTCTATGCAAATCGATATAACTGTCTTGTTCTCCTAAAGGCTATCACAAATATTAAATAAAGACTGTAGAACTCATCTTTTATACATATTAAATCTACATAATTAGTTGTTTTTAAAATTTTTAGGATCCCAAATCTCTCTTCACACATTACCAACTGAACAAACAATTTATAAATCTTAAAAGTAAGCACATTCAAATCCAAGATTAATACAATATTTTTTTTGTTTGCATTTACTTATAGCAAAGCCACATCAAGCTATCTCTTCTGGGGGGAACTGAACCTCTGATTTTATTGTTATAAATCCATAGGCTTACCACTGTATAAATAGGGAAACCCAAGTTTTTTATATTTTGATTAGAACCAAGTCATTTGATTTCAATATAATACAGAAAATCAATGTCTCCAAAGGTCAATTCCCAGTCCACCAATAAACTTTTAGTTTTTAAACTCAAGTTTTATTTCTTTTATGTGCTACTTTGTAAGTCACATAAGTTCTACTTTTTTTCATTATGCCACTAAATAGAAGCCTCTGGTGTCTTTTTCTTCCATTTTATCACTAAAAAGTAAACATCCTTAGTGTGTTTTTATCCACATTGTAAGAAGAAAGTAAATCTCTGTTTAGTGACATAATGTAAATGAAAACAACATGAGAAACATTAATTTACTCGAGGACAAGTAATAAAGAATACACATTTAATCATGGAACATCTTGCATATCAAATCAATGAGAACAATTTCAAAACTTTTGACCCTTAAAGTTCTCCTGGATACAAGTAGCTCATTGGTAATGTTCTCAACTAATTTTATAATGAAGACTTTCCAAGTACAACAGTGTTATGTGAGTAATTAACAGGTCACTGGGTCAACATTTAAATACTAATATTCAGGACATCTCCAGTTTCCTAAGATGGTACATGGTACACTTTAATTTCACCAACTCTTCAATTGCATTTACTTCTTGCTTATCTTGGTACAAATCTAAAAGTTCAGCCATACTCTTCCATTCCATCTTCCCAGGTAAGGTGGTGTAAGAAATACGTGGTTCATTTCATCCAATGTTTTGAATATGGTGATTTTAAGAAATAAAGATCTGAGACATCATTTCTGCAAGCTACAAATCCCAGTTCCGACTCCAGATCTAAAAACTGTAATAATCAGGAGTAATGACATGAATTTGTAGCTAAAGGCAATAATTTAAACACTACATCTCAAACCTTAAGCTTGTTTGTTTACTTTCTTCCAATGGCATACCACTTTAAACTACCTTTAATGTTTTCATTACTTTTGAGAAACCTTATTCTCCCTTTTTAAATTAAGAAATTTTAATAATATTTTCCCATTAGTAATATTCACTAGTGCCCTGGATACTTACCTTAACTCTTGGTCACACATTTCTTCATTCTAATTCAATGAAGTTTCCACAGTTGCCCGTTTCCCCTATCAGATATATCATTCCTTTTGTCTCTGATGGTCTGTTTGTTTAATTTACATAAAACGTTGTTAGTTATAATTCTGAACAAGAACTTTAAAGATTCTTCTGAAAGCATTAATTAATCCACATTTTTGTTGATTGTAATAAGAGATGGAGATGCTATCTATAATACTGTTTAGCTCATTCAGTAAATTACCCATTTTTTTGTAGTACTTTCTAATCAACAATTATAATTTACTACTAGTCCCTGTTTGCATTATTCTTGGTTCTTTCGTAATAGCTATACCTGTATCAGTAAATGTAATAATTTCTTTATCTCTTTGAAATTTACACTAGCCTCCTAATTATGCAACTTCTCAAACATAAGTAATTCTTTACGTAACCTACACAATAATTGAACATACTGTGGGAAGGTAATGTCCTTAACAATTATCCATTCATCTCACAACAAAATTTCCTTTTCAACAAATAATATAACAGCTTTGGTTCTTATTAGAACTATCATAATCATTCAAAGAATTCCAGTGCACCTAAAAACATACTACTAATGTATATTACTTTCTCTACTACTATGTATCATCTTTGGTTACTCTAAGGTGAGTTGTTCCAAGTGTTAATATGTTGTTAATGGCTCAAAGTCCTTCCTCCATTATTTTGATGCTTGGACTGTTCTTTACTACATGGATATCTCTTTCAGGTCTGTGTGTCAAAGTGCATGTCTTGTGGTTGAAGATTGGATCCACACGTGGTCTTGCACCAGAATGTTGTGACCATGAGTTCTGGTATTTGACACAGACTACTTGTGTTACCCTGAAGTATTACAGGAACACATTGTACATATACTGTGCTTGTTACAGCTATGCTGTCTCTTGCTACTACCAATGCTACATTAAGTCACTTGTATGTTGGTACTTGTTTCACTGGTGTGGGTGTCTTTGAAAGTTACTCCTTCAGTGTTTATAATATAATCATTCACAATACAAGGTTTTATTATCTATTTTCTCAACTTTATTATCTCTTATTTTCATCTTATCGGAATCCTTCCTTTCCTCTTTTATTTTCTGTTTCTTCTACCAGTTGTTCTTACATGTATGGCTTGGATTGTTTTATTATTTATAGGTAATTAACACATAGTATAAGCTTGTTTTTACCATATATTTCTTGTATTTTAAAGTCTACTAGGCTCAGTTGTTTTACATACCTAAATCGTACCTTTGAACTTCTGCCAACATTTTTAGTGTTTTCTTTTTTAACAGCAGACTTCCATACTGGTGACTTACCTTGAATATGATTTTGCCATATTGTACCTTTTCATTCCCCTGCTTTTTTGTGTTTCTGGCAACTTTAATTAGGTGTTAACTTGCTAATTTAAATGTTTTATAGACTTCCAGCAATGCGTATCACATTCTTCTTGGTGCTAATGTTTCCTGTATGGGTGGCTTTGCATTCTGACCTACTAATAAGTAAAGAGAACTGACCTATGAAGATTCATCTTCTGTATCTGCTGATAACAGATCTGTTCATCTCTTTGCTTCTTCTCACAGTACTGGGATATCATGTCTACTACAGTTCTATTAAACTTTTCTGCCAGTCCATTAGCAGCAGTCTCAATTTTCTTTACTATTAACAGTTCACAAATTTCTTTCATTAATTTCAACAAAGTTTTTGTTGGTTAGTAAATATTGTAGTGTGGTAATCCAAGCTACATTGTAGATTACAAAAGCCTCTGCTTTCCAATCTGGTAATTATACAATTACTAATATATACTCATTTCTTGCATTAGAAGCTGATAATGGACCTAAAATATCCATAGCTATAACCTGAAATAGTACAGCTAAGCCTGACATTCTCAGTAAGGACACACATCTTAAACAGTGTTTTGACATTCTGCATACACTATTTAATATTTTTTCTCATGTTTCACCAAAGGTTAGTTTATTCAGGTGCATGCTAAGTTCTCACAGCTTTGTTTTTCAAAAGGCACGATAGCTTTGCTACTGTTTGATAATATTGTATGTTTGTACATCCACTAGCATCGTGTGTATACTCTTTTGGTAAGTTCACTAATCCTTATTTGTGTTCCTCTCTAAATCTTCTAGAAGATAATCCTAATCTATCTTACTCCGTCTTACCACGTATTTTTATATTCCACACATTATACTGTCCTACCACGACTATTTTCTCTCTACTGCTAGCTTTACCTATTAGTACATACTTAGGCAGTACAACTTAAGTCTTATTTACATTTAAAACTTTTATAATCATTGTCTTTTTCTCAAACACTTTACTACATTAGCTCCTCATCTTCCATTTCTATTGCCTCAAAACTTCATTTTGCTTAAGTCCCTATATTCTAGTTTAAACAATAATTTGACTGCTTACAGTCACTTCTTCCACCAGACTCTCCTGCTGTGATAATCTGATGTTTGACTTTTTGTGTAGTTAACTGAAGGATCTATGAATCTTTTTAAGAGTCTAAAATTATTTTGCCTTGCTTTACTAGTTTTCTTTCTTCACTAATATTACAACAACTACTACCAGTAGCAGTGTTACTAGGACAACTACTACCTGTAGCAGTGTTACTAGGACAACTACCACCAGTAGCAGTGTTACTAGGACAACTACCACCAGTAGCAGTGTTACTAGGACAACTACTACCAGTAGCAGTGTTACTAGGACAACTACTACCAGTAGCTGTGTTACTAGGACAACTACTACCAGTAGCAGTGTTACTAGGACAACTACTACCAGTAGCAGTGTTACTAGGACAACTACTACCAATAGCAGTGTTACCAGGACAACTACTACCAGTAGCAGTGTTACTAGGTCCAGGAATTTTCTTTTTTTAGTCCTTGCTTATTGCTATTACATACTGACTTTTTTCAAGTATCATTACATTTTAAGTTTAACTACACCACTTTGCTTAATGCTAGGGTTTCGTGTCTGAATATTTGTTTAGTGTCAGAAAGAAATTTCTCCTCACTTTTACAAATCAGTCTGAGAATACAATCCCTTCAAAATTTAAGATTTATGTTGCTATGTACAGCTTACCTCTAATAACTGATATTTAAGCAACATAAAGTCACAAGAAATCCTGCCCTGGAATATCATACATTTCTAACTCCAACTGTATCTACAGATGTGGAAAGTTTGTTCAAATTCTATGTTTTATTTAAACACCACACTTTGTAAAGTGTTTAAACAGGATGTCCTGTCACAGAAGTGGTGGAATGTTTCTAACTGCCCTTCTATACATTATTTAAACACCACATTTACAAAGTGTTTAAACAGGATGTCCTGTCACAGAAGTGGTGGAATGTTTCTAACTGCCCTTCTATACATTATTTAAATACCACATTTACAAAGTGTTTAAACAGGATGTCCTGTCACAGAAGTGGTGGAATGTTTCTAAATGCCCTTCTATACATTATTTAAACACCACATTTACAAAGTGTTTAAACAGGATGTCCTGTCACAGAAGTGGTGGAATGTTTCTAACTGCCCTTCTATACATTATTTAAACACCACATTTACAAAGTGTTTAAACAGGATGTCCTGTCACAGAAGTGGTGGAATGTTTCTAACTGCCCTTCTATACATTATTTAAACACCACATTTACAAAGTGTTTAAACAGGATGTCCTGTCACAGAAGTGGTGGAATGTTTCTAACTGCCCTTCTATACATTATTTAAACACCACATTTACAAAGTGTTTAAACAGGATGTCCTGTCACAGAAGTGGTGGAATGTTTCTAACTGCCCTTCTATACATTATTTAAACACCACATTTACAAAGTGTTTAAACAGGATGTCCTGTCACAGAAGTGGTGGAATGTTTCTAACTGCCCTTCTATACATTATTTAAACACCACATTTACAAAGTGTTTAAACAGGATGTCCTTTCACAGAAGTGGTGGAATGTTTCTAAATGCCCTTCTATACATTATTCAATAATTTCAATTTTTCTTAACTAAGTTTACATTTAGCAGAGAAGATGGATCACTTCTGCAAATAAACAACTAACATTCTGGACCTTATTCTGGTAACTACTGGAATAACTTTGCAAACATTATTAACATTATGGTAACCAGAAACTCTCAGCAGAAGTACACTGGAACTCTTTGGTCAATACTAAAGAGGACAGAACAGTATTTCACATCTTTCAACCTTTAAAGTTTTATGGTGATTACAAAGTTGTTCCAATTGGCAGCTTCTGTACAGTTAGAGAAGATAAAAGAATATAGTATATTTGGGGAAAAAAACCAACACAAAATGCTTGGTATATAATTAAGATGTTTTAACCGTTAAACAGTAGGAATGTTGTAGGTAACAGCATCAACTGATAATGACTGCTGTTTAAGGGTTAAAGATTATGCAAATGAAATTCTGGATGGAAAAAATATTTTAAATTGTAACCAGAAAAATCACTTTGCACTCAAACCAGTCAACACTCTGATTATATATATTTATGAAAAAAATTTTGAATAAAAATACTTAATTAAAAATTCTGATTTTTTTGTCTACAAAAAGACTAACATTTATTAAAATACTGAAATAATTTGTGAAAATACCACAAAAGGTGTAATCTACTGAGTCAGTAGTGAAAGTTAATGTATGGTCTTTGAGAAAATGTGTCAGCACTTCCATGGTTCTATTCAGGGTAATGCACAATGTAAAAATTGCCCTACTGAAGTTTCTAAAGCCATCTAAAAATTTAGCCTTCTAAGTTATTAAAGTTCACCAGCCACTTGAATGCTGCATGACCTGTCCAGGAAGTAAACCTTTGTTGATATAAAAAAGAAATAACTAAAATGTTTGAACTACACTTAATAGTTCTTTTCGAATTGTACAATACCTCCTTTTGGTAGCAGTAACTGCCTTGCTATGGTAGGCAATAATTACACATTCATTTCCATATTGTACTTATAAACATTTCCCACTGCAAAATCACAACCATCTATATCCCAAATGAGTAGATCTTCCAGCGTTTGACATGTCAATACCAAAAAAGTGGTCAATTTTTCATTTTGTTGTATTCTCTCTCACAATCAGCTGTCCATCAAAATATATTTGGCTTTTCAAGTAATTTGTGAAGAGTGAGCTATGTCAGAAAATGATTTTACAAAACAGTTAAAACAAGAATACAGTTCAAGAAAAATTCCTGCCTCATGCATATCCCCTGATGTTGTCCAATTCTAAAGTTAATTTTTCAACAGACCCGTAGAAAATTCTCTATATTGTCACAGAAAACTCAAATTTTCTTTAAATAAATCCAACTTCTTGGCATTAAGATTATGGTCGTCATTCCTCAACCATTTCAGAACCATTTTAAGCTTCTCATGAGACTTACCAAAGGTATTCCTATGTTTGATTACACCATCCAACCAGATAAATATGATGTTCCTCTCTATTAATCATTGAAATCTAGTTGGAGCATTACCTGATCCAAATAGTAACAAGACACATTAACAGTTGTCTTCTTTGTTGAGTTGCACTTGTCAATATTCACTATTATGATTCAGTGTTGAAAATCATTTCAACCCAGATACAGTGTCCACAACTGAGTCCATTCTTGGTATTTATCAGGTACCCTTCTTTGTATAACTTTATTCACCTTCTAGTTGTCAATACTTGACGTACCTCTTACTGTTGTGTCTACGTCAATACTCGACGTACCTCTAACTGTTGTGTCTACGTCAATACTCAACGTACCTCTCACTGTTGTGTCTACGACAATACTCGATGTACCTCTAACTGTTGTGTCTACGTCAATACTAAACGTACCTCTAACTGTTGTGTCTACGTCAATACTAAACGTACCTCTCACTGTTGTGTCTACGACAATACTAAACGTACCTCTCACTGTTGTGTCTACGTCAATACTCGACGTACCTCTTACTGTTGTGTCTACATCAATACTCCAGGTACTTCTTACTATTGTGTCTATGTCAATACTCGAGGTAGTTTTCACCATTGTGTCTGTGTCAATACTCCAGGTAGTTCTCACCATTGTGTCTATGTCAATACTCCAGGTAGTTCTCACCATTGTGTCTATGTCAATACTCCAGGTAGTTCTCACCATTGTGTCTATGTCAATACTCCAGGTAGTTCTCACCATTGTGTCTATGTCAATACTCCAGGTAGTTCTCACCATTGTGTCTATGTCAATACTCCAGGTAGTTCTCACCATTGTGTCTATGTCAATACTCCAGGTAGTTCTCACCATTGTGTCTATGTCAATACTCCAGGTAGTTCTCACCATTGTGTCTATGTCAATACTCCAAGTAGTTCTCACCATTGTGTCTATGTCAATACTCGAGATAGTTCTCACCATTGTGTCTATGTCAATACTCAAGGTAGTTCTCACCATTGTGTCTATGTCAATACTCGAGGTAGTTCTCACCATTGTGTCTATGCAAAATCTTGTAGATCCATCCTTTTTTTCATAGTACCATGTATGATGTCTGTGGACTAGTAATAGATTTCATTACTGTTTGTTCCTTCATCACAACCACCTCTTTAAAAGAATTAGCCCATTTTGCAAATTGAAGTTGTCTGACTAGCTAACATACTGCATCTCAAAGTTTTCAGGCATTTCATTTTTTCATCCAAAATACTGAGGTTCACTGGAGAAGGTATCTTGATATTCCATGAGCGAATTTGTAATCTCTGACACTGATTACCCAGCTCTTGTAAGTTTGTAAGTTGTCCTTATGTAAGGATTTGATATCGTACTTCCCACATTTTATCTCGGAGATACTTCTGATGTTGTTTGATGCAGATGTACTACCCACACAACCTTGCATCTTGCTCTGTATCACTTAAGGTTTCATTTGAATTTTATCTGTCATGTTCTGGAAATCATGATCCTAATAATGAAATCTTTATTCTTCAGAACAACAAGAATTCAACCAATCATAAATGCATTAGGAATATGCTGGTGTGTTCGTTTCTATTACAGCCAAGCCCAGATTCTAGAGATGTAAATTTATTTTTAAAAAATCCTGGTATGAGTGTTTCCTTTCATAGTTGTAAAATAACTGCTCTCTTGTTGTCATAAAAAGCTTAGTCTCTGGTGTAGTATTATCATATATTACACAGCAATTTCCTGGTAACAGCCTAACCTTGCATCCATGTCTCCAATTAATATCAGTTACCAATATACACTCTTTCCCAATACCAATTTCCCATACATTATGATATGCAGAAATGTTTCTTGAAAAAAAAAAAGGAAGCTTCTAATTTTCCCCTTGTAGAACATTACGTCCACTCTCCCGTTGTAGAACATTAACGTCCACTCTCCCGTTGTAGAACATTAACGTCCACTCTCCCGTTGTAGAACATTAACGTCCACTCTCCCGTTGTAGAACATTAACGTCCACTCTCCCGTTGTAGAACATTAACGTCCACTCTCCCGTTGTAGAACATTACGTCCACTCTCCCGTTGTAGAACATTACTTCCACTTTCCCGTTGTAGAACATTACCCCCACTTTCCCGTTGTAGAACATTACCCCCACTTTCCCGTTGTAGAACATTACCCCCACTTTCCCGTTGTAGAACATTACATCCGCTTTCCCATTGTAGAACATTACATCTGCTTTCCTGTTGTAGAATATTATGTCCACTTTCTGTTTGCATCAATTCTTTTTTCATTTCTGGAGAGAGTTTCTCACCTTGCATTACCAAACTGGGTCAAACTGTTCTTGCTGTATGCCAACTTATTAAGGCTTCCCATTAATAAACTCATGGACTGATTTCTTTAAGGAATGAGCTTTTTATTTCGTTTAAAGCAGTTGATGTATTCTCAACTGAACCTTACCCTTTAAGTGCAGTTAGCTGTTGTTTCCTTGTATTTCATTAGCCCTTGGTTGTTCCTTCAATCTGGTTGGGTTCAAAAGACTTATCACTGGGATACTGTCCCCTTGATGTCATAACACCTGTTGATTCCTCAGTTTTGATTTCCATAGCAAGGTTTCCCACGTGTAACAGTTAGCTCTTTCTGTTAACCTCATAACCTAAAAACTTTGAACATCTTTCATATGATCCATCCATTCCTATATATACAGATGGTTCCAAATTAAGTGACTCAGTGGGCTCAGCCATGATTTGTGACAGTTTGATTGTGGCTCCCACTACAGTTTCTGTTTTCACTGCCGAAATGTATGCCACCTCTCTTGCCCTAAATCATATTTAAATAATGCAATATACAAATTGTACAATATATATATATAGACTCAATCAGCTGTCTATTGGCCCTGGAATCATTCCATGATAGTCACAACCCTCTTCTCATCAATATCGAAAACAAACTGGCTCATCTTTCTCTCTCATCTGTCTCTGTCCAATTATTTTGGATACCAGGTCATGTTGGTATTTGTGGGAATGAGCTGGCCAACAGAGTAGTAAAGTCTGTCTGTTCTGGATCCATCCATTCCATACATGGATTATGGTCCAGTTATCAAATCCAGACTGTACACCAGATGGTAGGCAACCTGGAATGAGCAACACAATAACAAGCTTTTTCAAATCAAACCTTCTCTTGATCTTTGGCCCTCTTGCTTCAGTAAGGATCAAAGACAGGAGGTTGTTTTAGCAAGGCTACACATTGGTCACAGTTTCTTAACCCCCACCACTTCCTTTTATCTGGTACTGCTGCATCAATGTGTGGTCTATGTGGCACTCTGATCAAAATCATCCACACTTTATTATCATGCTGTTGTTACAACCTAGAATGATGACACCATTTTAAAGATATTTGTAAAGCAGGTTTGCCCTCGACTTTGGCCCATGTTATAGGTGATACTGCCCATCTCACTCATGTTTTTACATTTTTAAAAAGCCATTGGTCTTAATTTAAGGTTTTTTGTCAGACTATATACTGTTTTAGCATGATTTCTTTTACACAATGTACTGTTTTAACACAATTTCTTTTACACATTTCAGTTTTTATTTTGACTTCAACACAGGACTGGAAAGACCAATTCCAGGTGACTGACTACAAAATCAATCTTCATGCTTCAGTCTTCATGGCAAGTCTTATTTTACACATATTAGTTATTTTCCTTTTGAACTGAACCAAGGACTGGAAAGGCCAACTTCAGGTATCCATCAGCAAGGGTGTACTTCTTGCTTCAGTCTTCCTGGCAGTTCCTAATTTTACATATTTTACTTTTTACCTTAACTGCCCTATACCTATACTGTACCACATCTTGTCTGGCACATATAGCCTTGTAGCTTTGTGCCAATAAACACTGAATACCTATCTATCTAAAAACTTTAGGTTGCAGTTTCTGGCAATGCATTGTTTTGAGTGAAAACTGAAACAAAAATTGTCCTTGTTTTATTCCCTCCATTCTGTACCATTAGTTGTCCAAGTCATCCTTTTAATTCTTCTGGTCAATTGTTAGCAGAAGTTGATGTTTCAATATTACTTGGTTTGATGACCCTGATACTTTGAGGTGTTTATATACAACTTGAATGGATTCTAGCTCCATCATCAACTGCAGAACTTCCTTTACAGATGTACATCTACTCTGCTTCAGCCTAATTTTGTTTATGACATTTATAAATTGGACATTTCACAAAGATCCCCATGGTAAGATAATTGAGCAAGCCTTTCCTTATCTTCTACAAGTTTTATTGCTCATAATTACACTCATTTGCTTTAGAAATGATTTTAAACAGAGATTAGTATTCCATGAGGATGAGAAAACCCACTTGTACAGAAAATTATGTATTTAAAAGTGGCTGGTATGGGTAGAAAAACACCAATAGTTACTGGCCATATTTAAATATATAAAGATTAGTATGCATCCTATGGTTCATTCCTATCATAGTTTGTTGGTTGTTTTGATTTGTTGATGATGAGCTGATCAGTTAAATTCTGAAATTGAAATTGGAAGTAACATGATTGGAGTAGGACAGAAAGATACTGCACACAAAGATTGTGCAACAGTATTGGTAAAAGGTGTTGACCAAACAGATTATTCTGTTATATTTTAGATTAATACTCTGGAGTTTGCAGAAAGAGATGTAGTTAGTTTTATTGTGCACTTGACTCCACGCTGTTGCAGTGTAAGCACACATATTAGAGCATAAGATATTTATTCAAAACAGAACCAATTTACAGTTAGGTTCATATATTAGAATAAATGGTTCCTAATTAACAAATATTACATCTTTCTTCCTCCTTTATAAAAATAAAGAAATGTTAATCAATACTTTGTTACCAATACTGATATCAATCAGATTTTCCCTGTCATAACAGATATCATCTCTCTGGGGTTACTGCAGAGGCGGTTGATACATCAGAACCCATCTGAGCAGTAAGTGAAGACATTGGTGATAAATTTTGCAGAAAAACAACTTCCAGTTTAACAGTGAATGGTAATGCATGTTTATGTATATCAAACCGGTGTAATAAGAGAAGTCTCTAATCCCACGTAGATTCATGTGATTCCAGAGTACAGAAGTCTCCATTATGTGGGACAATCTGATGCACACGAATGTGTCTAGTATTTTCTCCAACATAACCACACTAGGTAATGGCCCTATCCAATGAATAATAACTGGGGAGTTCCACTTCTGTTGATGAGCTTGGTCATTACACATTAAAACTATCTGATAAGGGGAGTTCCACTTCTGTTGATGAGCTTGGTCATTACACATTAAAACTATCTGATAAGGGGAGTTCCACTTCTATTGATGAGCTTGGTCATTACACATTAGAACTACCTGATAAGGGGAGTTCCACTTCTATTGATGAGCTTGGTCATTACACATTAGAACTACCTGATAAGGGGAGTTCCACTTCTGTTGATAAGCTTGGTCATTACACATTAAAACTATCTGACAAGAGGAGTTCCAATTCTGTTGATGAGCTTGGTCATTACACATTGAAACTATCTGATAAGGGGAGTTCCACTTCTGTTGATGAGCTTGGTCATTACACATTGAAACTATCTGATAAGAAAAGTTCCATTTCTGTTGATGAGCTTGGTCATTACACATTAGAACTATCTGATAAGAGACACAAGTGGATATTCATCCTTTTCCAGTCTGCTGTCGACAGGTTTCGCCAAACTGGATCAATTGAAGTCAATCTCATGTTCAATTTGCACTTTAAGAACAATTCTGCAGGACACACACCTGTCAGTGTATGATAGAAAAACACTGTTGGATTACATTACTCTATAAAATGTGGTATACTCAGCAAAAACATATTGCAAACCATTATCCAACTCAGTTTCCTTGGTTATTTTGTTAGATAAAAATAAACTGTGACTTGGACTGTCAAAGAAGACATAGGTAAAACACTGGCCACTCAGATAATAATTTGCTGATTCAAGAAAAATTTTTTCTCAAATTCTGTGTAGTTGAAATATGGACTTAACTCAGGAGGGTTGACTTGATGTGACAAACCCTTCAGAGTGGAATTGAGCATTTCTGATAGCACAGTATCTTTATTTGTAACAATTTTAATGTCCTTAAATGACAGCTTCTTGATACAGAAGTAATGAAAACAATTTAGCACTTATGTGGTTTTAGAATGTTGATAATCAGTGTTACACTGATGAGATGACAGAATCTGTGCCCATCTCTTAATCAAGCAGCAGCTATTGGTGGCATTCCAGTCTTTAGTCCTAGTAATTTGCTCAATCATTGATGAATAGTTTCTAAAGTGGCCATATAAGCATTTGTGAAATTTTTTATGTCCACATATTAACAAGAGAACCTCTTGGTCCAGTTGTGCATAATGTTTTTTCACTAAAACCTAAAAGAACACGATGCAAATGCAATGGATCATTCTCTTCCATCAGACATTACATATGAAATAACTGCTTCTTCTCCACAGATGAAGCATCATACACTAAACTTCTGGACAACTGGATGTCACAATGCATTAACAATGGAGCTAAAACCAGATAATTCTCAACAAAGTTAAATGCGTTATTACATTCTGCTGTCCATGCCCAACATTTTTGTCTTTGCAAAAGCTTGTTCAAATAACGTAGATGGGTCGATAAATTTGGCAAAATTCTAGAATAATATTGGACCATTTCAAAAAAAGAGAACTTATGTTACTGATGTTAGTTGTCAAGCTCAGATAATGACTTTCACTTTACCACTAGTTGGATTTAGATTTTGATCATCATTTATGCCCTAGATATTCAACACTAGATTACATAATTCAACATTTTCCAGGCTTAAGGCAAACAACATAGTGCTGCAGACATTTAAAAATAGACTTGGAACATTGTAAATGCTGATCTCATGTTGATCCCCTAATCAGAATATCATCAAGGTAACACAAGATGCCTTCAAGACCCTGAAATATCTGCTCAATCTTATTCTAGAAAATAGCTGAGGTGCTAATGACACCAAATGGCCATCAATTAAACCAATAAAACTCTATGTTTGCTGACAGTTAAGTATTTGTAAGAATCTTTATTAATGACTAGCTGCTGATTAGCTTGGCTCATATCCAAATCGGAATAAATTTTCAACCAATTAAGGCTTTTTGTTTGTTTGTTTGTTTTGGAATTTCGCACAAAGCTACTCGAGGGCTATCTGTGCTAGCCGTCCCTAATTTTGCAGTGTAAGACTAGAGGGAAGGCAGCTAGTCATCACCACCCACCGCCAACTCTTGGGCTACTCTTTTACCAACGAATAGTGGGATTGACCGTCACATTATACACCCCCACGGCTGGGAGAACGAGCATGTTTAGCGCGGCGCGGGCGCGAACATGCGACCCTCGGATTACAAGTGCACGCCTTAACGCGCTCGGCCATGCCAGGCCTGCCAATTAAGGCAGCAAACAAATCTGGATGAGGTAGTGTGTATTCACCTACATCCACGCACTGGTTGATGATCACTTTGTAGCTATCATAAAAATGAACAGTTTTATCCAATTTCAGCAAAACAACTAGAGTAGCCAGTTCTGAATGCATCACTTTACTTACAACTCCAAATGCAACAAATCGTCTTCAACACGTGACTACAGTAGTGAGCAAGGTTTGTAAAACTTTGGCTCTGCTTGAAGATTTTTCTCTATGCCCTTCAGAGTCCATACCACCAATGAATAAATACTTATATTTGCTCATCAGAAATTCACAAACACATCTATCATCTTGAACATGTTCCAGTTCAGTTTGATGAGATCTAATAAATCACACCCTGAAACTGTTGGCTGATTTTGCATCTAGAAATTACTAATAGTTCTGTGATGAACTGTTCATTATAATGAATGTTCACATTAGCTTGGCTTAATAAAGTATCTCTTACACATAGGAACAAAGAAATGTGTGCCATTGACAAAGTTTCATGATTGTTTTTGGTAGATACCTTTAGAAATAATCATTACTGTCACACCTGTATCCAATTCAAACTGAATCAAACTATTTTTGACTTCAATTGATACAATTACTGGTTTTAATATTGACATATATTTTGACAAGCTAATCTAACAGAAACCAAACAAATTGTTGCACAGTTTCTCAGTATCAGAATTGTCTTGAAATACATACTTTGTAACCATGTTCTTGTTTCTATTAACCTGATATTTATACAAAGCTTATATCTAACCCATCATTGCATAAAAATAACACTTACTCTTCTTGTAATAACATTTTCAAGGATGACATTCTTGTTTTGTGCAGTGTGGACTTGCTTTCTCATGTTTTTTACATTTACATCTTTGTTTCATAGAATTGTGCAAAGTTTACATTTCTCTAAGTCAGTACTTGTGACTTCTGCAGATTCCTCTTGAAGCTCTGTCACTTCTTTTGCCACACTGAATGCAAGTTACCCATAGTACCTTGCTGCTTTAAATCCTGTGTGTTGTGCTCAACCATTTCCTTGCAAGAGCTATTTCTAAAGCATGATTGTAAGTCAAATATATTTCAGGAAACAATTTTATTTGAATAGTTTGTGATTAAAAACCACATACAAATTATCCCAAAATGCCCTGTTTAAAAAGGCACCAAAATCTCAATCTTTTGATAATTTTCTGCCCTTCAGTGCTAAATTCCAATAGACTTTCCCTGTCAGGTTCAGTACAGCAGGGAAATTTAAATTGCACAGCTACGACTAGCAGCTTAGGAGAGACATGAAGTTTTACTGCAGCTGTTAGATCAGAATATGATTTTTGTTGATGATTTTGCTGACAACAATAAACTTTTCAATGGTGCATACATTTTGGCACCAGTAGCACTCAAATATACTGTCAAATGATTGCCTTTAGCAACATCATTGGTCTTGAAATACTGTTTTAAACATTCCTCATAACATTCCTCAAAATCTTTCTTTGCCACCTCCAACTTATAATAAACAATGAGTCCATTATAAAAAACTCATCTCCAGTTTGTTTTTTTACTCGATTCAGCTGCAGTGTAAGCATACATCTATTAGATTATCAGGTATTCATACAACAGAAACAATTTACAGTAGGATTCATATATTACAATAAATAGCTTCTAATTAACAAATATTACAAGTTTAATAATTCATTTTCTGTTGTTGATTTTCTTTTCTACCTGTTTAATTTTGTCGTTACAGCATCTCTGTGTACTTCTTCAGTGTTAACATCTCCACTCCATTAGATTCATATATCTTGTTTCCAATCAAATTTGCATCTTCTTTAAACAGTATGTACTTCTCCATTCCTGTTCTATCTCATTCTTTCTATCCTTCTTTTGTTTTTCTATCTTTCTTAATTGGTGTTTATCTAAATTCCTTATCACTCCTCCTGTGTTATTAAATTTATCAACACAAGCAATGCTTCATCACAACCACTTGACCACAGTTGAAGTTCAACTTCAGTATATAAAATGTTCTATTTTTTCTTTACCAAAATAATAATTCTTCTAATATTATAAAATTATTCTTTTACTGTCAGATTAATTTAAAGTTATTTAATGAAAATCATTCAGTGTACAGTCCAGGTAATGTTCACAAGTCAGTTTATTTTCTTTTAATATTTCTACAAGCTTAAACAGTATGATAACTTGCAGGCTCCCTTTACAGCCTTCCTAACAGTCCCACTCCAACATAAAAATAAACTTACTTGAACAACTTCACAACTGAATAATCCTGTAAAGAAAAACAAATCACTGAATGATTCACCACTAGTAAAAACAAAAAATATTGACTGGCCAGAAACAACTCATCTCATTTTGATGGTCCACTGAGCCTTATATTTATAAGCTACTATCTACATTTAATAGAAATCTCACATCAAAACTTCTAGAACTTCTAAGCCTACTTTAATAAACTTTTCGATATGAACATCACATACCCTTTAGCAATCATGTAAATTACAACATGAAAAAAAAAGCTTAAAAATGTTTTTAAAATATTGTTTAAAATATTTTAATTGGTAAAGAAATAATGAGAAAAACAAAGATAGTATGATACATCCAATGAATAAAATGTTTGAATATGCATTAAACTTAAAAAAGTGCAGTATCACTCATATGGAGTTATGTCTAAATAATTTCTTAAAAAGACCTTATCAATGTTTATTTCATTAATGTTTAAAGCCTAATTCACACTCCAAATTTAAAATACAATTTCAGATATATATAAAAAATATACATAAAGAAAAATGACTACTCCACATACCCTAACAAAATGTCATTTAGTTATTCATGGTTGTTCTTGCGCACCAACCCTGAAGGAATTATAACCCTACCCTCTCTTTTCAAGTAAATCATATATTCTCTTCTAATAATCCAGTAAAACTGTGATCTCCACTACTATGATGATAACTAATTTCATAAGTCAGATATCATAATAGAAGAACACATCTTAAACTTTTCTTTATCTTCAGATAATCTTATAAACATACAGTCATCTTTTACATTCTTCTCAAAGATAATAAATGGATAGATCTTAACTTCTTCTTGTGAGATAACCATGAAAGCTTTCTTCTGAACCTTTCAAAATAAATGAATATCACTTCATATTTCATAATGCCAAGACACTTTTCTTTAGTCATGTTACCAAGTTAATTTCCTTCTACACTACTCTACATAAAACATGTGATCCAAATCATAACCAAAATTCATTGCCTTGTATTTAACAAAAAGGTCATTTGCTGTATATCTAACTTATATTACTGAATCAATAAGACTGTTTGATAACTTCAATAGTGCTAGATATACCCAAGAGTTTAATACAATCAAAACAAATGTTACTTATTATGCCTCAATCAATATTATTGGTATAAACAGTAAACAACCCTCAAGGTATACTATTGATAAGAAACAAATAGAGCAGTTTGTCTAGACTTCATTAATAACAACTTCACACATTATACCATTAAATCACCCAACAATTCACACATTATACCATTAAATCACCCAACAATTCACACATTATATCATTAAATCACCCAACAATTCACACATTATACCATTAAATCACCCAACAATTCACACATTATACCATTAAATCACCCAACAATTAACTTATCTAGTTTTTACTGAATCCCTAGCATGTGTTTTTTTTTTATCTTTCTTGTGACAATTCGTTATCAGTTTTTTTTAAATTTGAAGTACATCACATTCACACCATTTTCTTCGTCCACTGACAGATTAGTACAACATTACTTCCGTTTGGTGAATCAATGAGTACTTTCATTCATATTTCACTAAATTGTTCAACCTAACTTTCTACAATATTTCACACTAAAGAAGTAAGATTAACAAACCATTAATTCCTAAAGTAATTATTATCCTCTTTAAAAACTTCAAGCTACTCTTCATGTTTCAGACACCTTGCCACAATTTATTTACCAAAGATGAAAGAAAGGTTTGCATATCTGAATTTTAACTTCCTTTAATAAAACCCCTAGGGAAAGCTTTGTTTGGTTAAGGTGTTTTACCTATTTTTATTATTCAGTATTTTTACATATCACCTAAATCTACAGGATTCAGATTCATTACAATATTTCCCACTTAATTCACAGGGTAAGAAGAACTTCTAATATTATCTTTCACAAAACATGGTCTGTATGTGTGTATTTTCTTATAGCAAAGCCACATTGGGCTATCTGTTGAGCACACTGAGGGGAATCATACCCCTGATTTTAGTGTTGAAAATCCATAGATTTACCACTGTACTAGCAGGAAGTGAACATGCAATGGTTTAATATAGTTTAATTTTCAAAGGTATAGTAACTATACTGCAAAACAAAATGATAAAAAACACGTTATAACCTATCATATGGAATAAAAAATTGACTTTTATTTTGAGCAACAAATTCAAGTTTTACATGTAAGTATTTCTTGAAACTACTAATTTGTTACATATTACAAATTACAACTGTAATAAAAAATTGTAAAGAGACATGAACATTTTTTTTAATCAGGATTCAATATCGACCAAATTACATTTTAAAAGATGTTCACTCTAAATAGATTAGCCAATATTCCCAGTAAACAGTGTAGAGAAAATACCAGAATTACCAAAAATAAAAAGATAACCGTCCCGAAAATAGCCAACAATTATATTCATAATAATTTTCACTAGATTACAACAGATTTGCTGTTAAACCTCACTGCAATATTACACACCTTCTCTTAGCTCTTATTATTTATGAACCTGAATTAATTCATAGTTGATGGCATTTAAAACTATACTGAATTATGGCGCTTTTCTGCAACAGTAATAAATGTCTTCTGACAAAGTTAATTTGATTTTGAATTATGCAGTAGGTATCCAATTGAGAAAACTACCAGGTTAACACAGAAAAACACCAATTATTAATAACAATATTCATATGCATTGCTTATGATAGAAACCTACTCACGCAATTTACAATAATTTAAATTTTTATTTTTAAAAAAGAGGCTTATTTCCTAGTTTCTTATGAAATAATAGTTAATTTTGATAAATAACTAATACCAATTCCTTTTTGAACAGTAATTAAGGTATTGAATATTTTGGTATGATCCGCCCACAATTATCAAATATGTAAATTAATTATCATTTCCTGCCATTTGGGAATGTAAACAAAACGTTGTAATCAGTTGGTGAGGATACATTCAAATTTCGAATATTTATTTTTTTAAATAATAAACTTCCTGAATTTAAAACATTAAAATAAATTTTTAGTTTCAAATTAAAATTCCGATAACTCTGGTATCTGTTCAATCTATCTCCTTTTTTCTTTACCTCAAATGAATTGGTACAGTTAAATTAGAATTTTCTTTAAAAAAAAAATTGCCTTTATCTATCAAATTTGCAAGGCAAGCCCACTTACAAGTCATATTTGTGCAAGCATGATTTTCCATTTCAGCAATCATACAGTTGGTGACACACCGCTAATGACGAAATCTGAATACAACTATAGAGTTCGTTTGTTGAATTTTTTTAAAAACATACTGGAATGGGAAACGCAATATTTATTTTTGAAATAAATATTTTCCTTATTTACATCTCAAAGACTTCGCGCCAACTGCAACGTATACAATCGATCCACGTTAATTTTCCATGACGTCAAGACATGCGTAGAAATAGTTCAAGTGTTGCCGCCATCATGGAAGCTTTGAACTAACAACGCCCTCAAGCGTTAAAGCTTGTATTAGTAGGTAAGGATATTGCTTTTTTAGATAACTTTTCATTTTTTCCCCATTCATTTATTGCTTAATTAGATGTAATAAAAAAGCAGGTTTCATTTACAATTTATGCTTGAGTTAAATTTGTTCTGTTTTATTGAGGTAAAGAAAGTAATACTAGTAGTATAGGTCCACCCTCAAAGTACGTTTCGCGGCAGCAGTTTTCTCTCAACAACGACTAACTACGGTGCACATATTACGTTGCCAGTTTTCAAGTACGATTAACTTGCTTTGTTGTTCGTTGAAGGAAATGAAAGATATTTTAAGTAAGTTGGGCACTAATTATAGGTTTTTAACTTATATTTATTTAAAACGAAGTCATGTTTTTTTAGTTTACCTGTAAGAATACTAAATGATTTTGTACAATAATGTAAAGTCACAAGGTACTCTGCCATTGCGCCATTTTTAAGCTCTAACGGCAAACTGTCCTCCTACATTCAACTTCAAGGTAACATGTTGGCTCGATACTTTAGTGACCAGATGGCGCTAAAATTAGGCAGATGGCGCTTGGCTTTTTTGTATCGTAAGATCTGGAAAAAAAAGAGAAACTAGGTGTTTATATATTCTGTTTAAAAATAAAGAAATGGTTCATGTTACAAGAAATACCAACGATGCAATATACTGTAGTACTATATGATAGGTGGCAGCCCCATATATGTGTGCTGTTGCTTTGTTACTAAGATAGGATTAGGCCTAACACTAGTTATATAACAATTTTGATATTAAGTTGTGTTAAAAGTAGTTGGAGTTACGTTTGAACTTTAAGTAATATTAATACTGACCTAATCTGGAGGAAACAATTGCTCTTTGATTCTTCAAGGTTGTCCTCAAAGTTCTACATTTAGTAAAACTAATGCCAACAGTGATCATTTTGTCAGAAAAATAATACTGACTTACTTGGTATAACTATTTTTACAAATGTTAACTTTGTGTACTTTCATCCTTCAGAATGTAGCACTAAGACAGTAGAAGCTTTTAACATACTGATATCCAAGGAGATACTGTCAATTTCATGTATCATCACATCAAGAGAAAATTAACTCTAAGTAAACTATCTTTAATATAGTAATCCTTCTTCTGGATCTTTCCCAGTAAATGTGTAAAGCTGTTTTGAGATAAAGATACCAAATTTTATACTGTGTTTCAATAAGACCCAACAATTTTTATAAAGATAATTACCTCCTGACTCATAATCATTGTGCTTGGAAATAAACTGTCAATTCTTCTGAATAATGAACTTGTTAATTAAGGATAATAATCTATAATAAATGGCATTAAGTAATACAGCATTAAAAAGTCCTTACTATAAGTTACAAAATAAAAATTGTGAAGAAACTACACATAACTGCTCACTTTCCTAACACCAACAAGCTGCTAATATAAATAGCATCTCAAATACAGACTGGCCAATTCTTATGACATAGGCACAATTGTTGCAGAGTTATGTGAAATGCTGGACATCTTTCACTGACCCTTTTATTCAACTAATAATTTGTGTCTCAATCTTGCAAACACTTGAAATAATCTATTAAAAAGAAGTCATGCGAGTAGTAAGTGTTTAAGGTGTGTTGGTAATATCTGGAGAGGAAAATGGTAGAGAAATTGTAGTCTGCTTGTTCCCAGGTGATTCCTTCTTCTGCCGGTACAGCAGTAAGTCTACGTATTTGCAATGCTAAAATCAGGGATTCAATTGGACTCGGCAGGTAGCTCAAAATTACAAAGAAGGTGAGATAGCACACGAGTGATCACTAATTCACCACAATATTTATTTGATAGAGGATAGACTTTATAAGTTACTTGTATTAAGGAAATATATTATTTCTGAACAGTTGTACCCAAATTTTGATAGGTATAATTTGAAAGTACAATCTGAAGTCTCGTTCATTTGTTGCTTGAAGAGAATCATATTTACTTTATTCAAGGATTTGTTAACTGGAGATGTGACACTGTATGTAATTTTGAATTGTTCAGATATCTTGGATTTGAATTTCAAAGACAGGAAACATCAGTTTAAAAAAAGGGTAATTGGTTACAAAGTTGAGCCATTGTTTGCGAAGCATGACAATGACAGAGAAAACCAGCCCTCTATGAAGATGTTAGAAGATCCTGTGAAAGTGCATTCGGATATATGGAGGCCAACTCAACTATGAATTATTCAGAAGTAACAAACATATCTGTCAGAAAAAGCAGTTATTTGTTATTGGAAGAAACTTTTATCCACCAGATTGAAAGTGGTGAAGTTTATTTTTGTGATATGTAAATGCTAGATGTGATAAAGTTTTTCTGCTTGTTTGTGAAAACGGGGCAAACTTTCAATGATCTGTACAAACTCCACCTGGGAATTAGTGCTGATAAGGAAAATGGGAAACTAAAAACTATGTTTCTGTCAAGAATTTACAGGTGATTTCCTAAAGAAAGCAAAGAGTGCCACCTACAGGGCTCTTAATCAGTCATACACAGTAATTATTAGGAATTAAAGAAATTTAGTGACTCCATTTCCATTATATTTGTTTTTTTCCTTGTCCTGGTAGGAAGTATTATCTTTCAGACTTTAATGCTGGAAAGTCTACAAAATTTACTGTTCAATGAGAAAAAATGACAAAACTGCAGATAAAATTTTTATTTATTGCTGGTAACATATACAAAAATGAGTTGCTGAAATATGTCATAAAGATTTTGTCATTTTTTATACATGCAACTTTTTTATTTACATTTAATGTGGTTAGCACTTTATTATTAAACAATCTTTAGTTTTACTCATAAGTTTTTATAAATATTTCTGTTAATTTGATTGATACATGTTAACTGGTAAACATCAGTGATAAGTTTTTATTAAAAATGTAGAGGTAAATTTTTGTTAACCCTTTAATGACAAGTGAAAAACCAAGTCATCGTCTTTGTTGACTTGTATTCAAATTTTTATTGAATTACCATGTTATGAATTTATGTCAATAAGTTTGTGATGAAATTGTAACTTATAATTCAAACTTTACTGTTATATATGAGTTAATTTAAAAATAAATATAAAAAGAATACATATAAATGTTAATTTTAGTGAGTCACGTTGTATGTTGAATGCAATACTGTTTAAAATTAGATGTTTGTGATATCAAAATACCAAGCCTATAGTTTCCCATAAATTAGGAACTCAACTTGCTCATATTAACAAGCAAAAATGTAAAATAAGAATTGCGTATGTTTTTATTTTGCTGGCATGTGGCTTACTTAGTGAATCAAACACGGTAGCTCCTTGTGCCTCATTCCACTTTTGTAAACAGCCCTTCACGTACACCTGCTTCAAAATATGACATATAAATAACTAATCAACAGTTTAAAATGTCCCCTTTAGGTTTTTACAGCCATTTTAATCTGTGAAAAGATAACCACATAATTAAGAACCAAGTTTTAGAGAGTTAAGCCTGTCGCAATTTTGGTATTTCACAGGTGAATGCATCTACAGATTTGCACATGTTAAGTATTTGCGCTGTAACTATTGATATAACGTGTATCTTTGGCAAGTTAGTAGAGATTTAGTAAAGATTACAAGTATTTTGAATACAACAATCAGATGTTTTTAAAGAAATATTTTTACCAAAGATTTGTTGTGAAAATAGTCTGTTTCATTACCAGTTTATGTGCAAAGTGATTTCATGTTATGATAAAAAAAAACTATTCATTATCCCACAAATCTCAAATATTACTAACATAAACTCTAAAACCTTCAAAGTACATTTCAAGTGTTTGTTTTCATCATTATATTTTATTTTGTATAACTGTGTGGGATGTGTCGCTTATCCAGGCTCTCATATCCATCATAAAAAAAAAAAAGAAAATAAACATGTTATGCTTTTCTTTCATGATTACTAATTTAAACATGAAAATACAAATATTTATTTTTGAAATTTGCACAAAGCAACTCAAGGGCTATCTGTGCTGGTCGTCCCTAATTTAGCAGTGTAATATTTGAGGGAAAGCAGCTAGTCATCACCACCCACTACCAACTCTTGGGCTACTCTTTTACCAACAAATAGTATGATTGACCATCACATTATAATACCCCATGTCTTAAAAGGTGAACATGTTTGGTGTGATGGGGATTTGAACCCAATACCCTCGGATTACGAGTCAGTTAAATGCCTTAACCCACCTGGTCCACAAATGTTTAGACTAAGTAGCTTAAGTCTTGTAACATTATATATGAACATATATGTTTATTATTTTTTTGTTATACTGACCTTGCAGTCATGCGTATGTAAAATTACACATCTTACATTGATGAGTTGTACTTAGATCATGTGTTCAGTAAGGTAAAACTGACTTTTAGTCTTCTCTGTCTTGGCTGTGTTTTAGTGGACTAGTAATTTGTAGTATACAGTCACATTTCAATTATTGTACAATACATGTACATAGATTATTATTATTTAGAAATATATTAAAATTATTTTTCTTAGAATATAGAACAATAAACCGTGAAACAAACAGTTATTTCTTCTGCTACAACCTTTGAACTCAGTTACTGCTGGACATAGGTTGCTAGGCCTTTTAAAATTTTGCATGTGGAGGATAAAAAAAATTAAGTTGTATATATATATATATATATATAATGAAGAACCAGAAAGTCATAAATAACTACACTGATACCATATAATTTCACTATAATTTATTAAGCTTAGTAACAATGATGCATTTAGATCTAAAAACTATGAAATTTCTAACATACTAAAGACAACACTTACCTCATTGAAACATTGGAACAAATGAATGTTGTAGCATTTGCAAACATTAAAAATGTCAAGGAAAACCCCTCTGGGGCCATTCTAATCTGCTGATTGGTTATTCACATGTGAGGTATTGAATCAAGTGTATATAAGAGGCATTTTCCAGAAGTGGAAAGTTGAATGAATCCATTGTGTACACAAGCCATATCTCAGCAAAGTAAAAAAGATACGAGGTACTTGTTTTATTTTTAACTTCTCAGTATTGGTAATATGAGTTTCTAATTCATACAAAACTATAGACTTAATAATTTGACATCACAAACATCTAATTTTAAACAGTACTGCATTCAACATACCATGTGACTCATTTTTAAGAAACTAACTCGTATATAATATCAAAGCTTGAATTATAAACTACAATTTGATTCCAAACTCGTTGGAATAAATTCTTAAAATAGTAGTTCGATAAAATTTTGAATGCAACTCAACAAATGTAATGAGATGGCCTTTGACCCATGACCCATAGCAAAAGGGCTAATTTCTTAATGATAATTAAAAAGACATCCAAATTAAAAGCACAATGGCTAGACAAGGTTTATTTTCATGGGAGGTCAAAGATATTCAACCCTCTTTTTTTCATTTTTTATACAAAAAATGAGGGTAGGAAGATATGTGAGGATTTGAGAATTTTTAATGGATAAATATAGAGTAATGTGTAACTTACAATAAAGTTCAAATCCAAACTAAGAGAATAATACCAAAGTTAAATGGAAACTAGTTCCAACTTTTTAAATGTCCTGTTTTAAACCACTTTTCAACTGAAGAGTACATGTGAAATATCCAACCTAGTTTAAATTTAGTATTATTCCGCTGGTGTGGATTTAAACTTTGTGGTGATACGAGTTATCAAAGAAGTTATATATCAGTTAAATGTGTTTCTGCAGGGGAGAAATTCTGCAGTGTCATGAAAAAAAAAACTTTTAAAACATTAAGAGAGGATATTATTTTTCTATACAAATCACTAGTTAAGCCTTATTTGAAATATCACAGTGTTTTGATATCAGAGATGAAGAAATGGTATTGATTTAGTTTTGAAAAGTTTCTAGGATGACTCTTTGGATTGCCCCCCAGTGGCTCAGCGGTATGTCTGCGGACTTACATGCTAAAATCCGGGTTTCGATACCCATGGTGGGCAGAGCACAGATAGCCCATTGTGTAGCTTTGTGCTTAATTCAAAACAACAACAACAACGACTCTTTGGATTAACGGAAAGGGAATAGTTAATATTTTTATTTCTCTGTTAAGTAAAGAAAGATAATACATGAACTAATTTAAGTTTTCAAGATTATCCAAGAGATCAGAGTATAAATTCCGTTGTGTTATATTCTTATGACAGATAAAAAATTTGGATAACACAGACTGGATTCTGGTTAGGACAGTTTTATTTTTTATACAAGTTCGTTGGTTATGGAATGAGTCACTATGACTGGTAGTAGACATAAACTCTTTGTAGCAGCGTAAGAAATGAATTAAAGATTTTCTGAACAATGAGTTAAAATTTTCACTTAGGTTGGTTATATTAGGACAACCTTGCAGGATTAAATGACTCTTTGTTAACTATATACTATGTTAATCTTTCCACAGTTCCTTTATAAAAATAAAGTGGTTATTTTGTTATTAAAAATTAATATTTTTATAGCCATTAGCATAGGTGTTCAAATATAAAGGTAGTTGCAACATTCATGTTAACATATGTAGAAATATACAATGTTAACACTGAGGACAATGTATGTACGTGATGTCAGAATGCTAAGTGTATAATTTTGTGCAAATTATGAACTTTATATTTATAAGCTAGAATATAAAATCAGGTCCATATATCTTTTTATTTTGCTGAGATACTGTGCATCTACTGAATCAAACACATTTTTATGACCTTTGTACTCATTTGCTTCCAGATATAGACAGCTAGGCCTTTCAAATTTTTGAACATGGAAGATATCAAACCATTTTCTTTAGCTTTTATGTACATAGTTGAATAACCAAAAACATCACAAATAACTACACTGACACCACAGAATTCCATATAATTTAATTAGCTTAGTAACTAAGATGTATTTACATTTGAAAAAATATGAAACTTTAAGCTGACTAAAGACACAACCTTCCTCATTGAAAACTTGGATCAAAAAGACATAATAGCCTTTTCAAATATTAAAATAGCTCTGAGGATATTCTGAGCTGTTGATAAGTTACTCACGTCATATACTAAAATTCAAATATATAAGGAACTGTTTCAAAAAAAGGAAAGAAGTGATTAGTGTAGCTGTGTTTGATTCAGTGATGTCGAGAAACCCACTTGTTGAGAACTTTTATATGCAAAAACAGCTGTTCTGGGCCCAGAAAACACTTCAAATAGAAGAGCGAACAACGTTTCGACCTTCTTCGGTCATCGTCAGGTTCACAAAGAAAGGGTTACTGGTCGGAAGCTGACCACATGTTTGGGAGGGGTTGTATAATTGAGTGTTGCAATGTAGAGGGCGCGGTTTGAATATATAATTTTGTCTATAATATTAATATAGGTATAATGGTGTTCCTTTATATTGGTTTATTTTGGGTTTGAGTTGTTGTATAAGTAAGGCTTCTTTGATTTTTCGTTTGTTTATGTTTGTTTCTTTATTTAGTATTTTAGTGTTTTCTATGGTTATGTTGTGTCCATTTGACTTGCAGTGTTCGAAAACGTGTGAAGGTGACTTTTTATGTTCTTTGAATCTGGTTTCCATTTTTCTACTTGTTTCTCCTATATAGAAGTCGTGGCAGTTATCACATTGTATTTTATAAATAATGTTGGTGTGGTGTTTGTCAGTGTAGTTCTTACATAGTATAGACCTTAGTTTTGTGCCTGGTTTTTGAATAAATTTAGTGTTAACTGGAATGTTATATTTTGTTACTAGTTTTTGCCAAATGTTGGTTATTTGTTTGCTGATGTCAGGAATATATGGTATACAGCAGTATATGGTTTCGTGATTTTTTGATTCGTGAGATATATTTACTTTTGTTGGTTGATTTTTCTTTCTGTCTAGGTGTGTGCGTATAATGTTTTCTACGGTTTGTGGAGGAAACTTATTAATGTTGATGGAGTGTTGTTTTATTTTATCTAATTCATCGTTAATTTTATCAGGTGAGCATAGTTTTATGGCTGTGTTTATCTGGTTTCTTAGTATGTTGAGTTTTTGTTTTGTTTCATGTGCTGAGTCCCAAGGAATGTATAGTCCAGTATGGGTGATTTTTCGGTGGATTTCTGTTTTGAATTGTGTGTCGGTTCTTATAATTTTGAGGTTAAGAAATGATATTTGATTGCTTTCTTCCTGTTCACATGTGAAGTTAATGTTGGGATGTATAGAGTTAATGTGAGTGAAAAAGTTAAGTATGTGTTCTGTAGATTCGAATCCCGCAATCGTGTCATCTACATATCTGTACCAGTATAGTGGTGGATGTAATGCTGTATTAATTGCTTGTGTTTCAATTTGTGTCATAAATGACAATTTTATTTATTTATTTAAAACCCGGAAGTTATAATTCTAGTGTGCTCTTATTAATAAGAAAACACGGACATTTGACTAGAAACATTTACAGATTTTAAACTTTACAAACCGTTCAACTTAAGTGAATTACCTTTGGACGTTAGTATTTCAACGAGGACGTTAAATATCTTCTTCGCTAAAGGCCAACCAAGAACAGAGCTGACTAGCTTTGGCGTCAAGAGAAGTTTACTTGTATATCAACAGAGAATTAATTCACGCTCAGGAAACCGTCGATAAAACATTCAGTTTTAGACCAGATAGAAGATGTAGTATTATAAAACTCTTGTATTTAAACCATTATTTTTAATAACTGTTGTGAATTTGTTTGTATGAATATTGTTGGCAAATATCTAAAATTTGATTAATTTCTAAATTTGAAATACTAATTAACTCGATTTTAAGTTAATTGAAATTGTAATAAATCGGAATCTTGTAATTTTGTAAAGGTAAAACTTTCAAAAGATTTTAATAAATACACAAACATTATCCAAAATTTACAGAAAAAACTTCTTAAAGCCATGTTGAACACAAAATACAAAGAACTACATGACTTACAAAAACAAAAAATGAACTTAGACTATCAACTAGCATGCTGCATTAAACCAGAGATTTACGGACTAATACAACGAAACATAAACCAAATCAATACTAAAAACGATAGAGACAAAAAGATCCGCCACAACAAAAAACTTGAAAAACTAAGATGTAAGCAACAGAAAAGACATCAACATGACAAACCGCTGACCAACCTCATAATTAACAGATCTGACCGACAATTAAACACAGACGAGATACATCTACTTAACAAAGGACTCAACTTCGCAATAGCACCAAGGTACATTCCAACCATAGAAATCAAAACATGTTTAGAAGACCTAGCCAGGAGACTTGTGATACTTTCTACAGAAAACAAAAACAACAAACAGAAAGAAGACAACTTAGATAACTTTATTGACATCCAACTGCCAAACTTCCCAGGTAAAATTACAAATTTATATTTTCCAGAACCACCTAAAAACATTATCTTAAACGATTTTTTCAAAGAATTTTCTTACAAAACTATCAACATAATTTCACAAAACAGAAAACTAAAAAACAACCTTACAAAAAGAGACATTAATTCCATTAGAAACCTAAAACAAGACAGAAACATAAAAATTCTAAAAGCAGATAAAGGTAACGCTATAGTAATAATGAACACGAATGAATACATACAAAAAATGAATAACATCCTATCAGACACGAACAAATTTAAACCAATACACACAAATCCAACAAAGACACATGAGACGCAACTAAACAAATTACTACTACAAATAAAAAAAGCCAACACAATTTCACAAACACTTTATTCCTACCTACGTAAAACCGACTCACGCACACCGCAAATATACGGCATCCCCAAACCTCATAAACCAGATTGTCCATTACGACCAATAATGTCAACATATGAATCGTTTAACTACAATCTTGGTAAATACATAGCTTGGGCATTCTCCAAATATGCAACATCAGCCAGCTCATTCATCAAAGACTCTTTTAATTTCAAGTCCAATCTAAATCAACTTAATCATAAAGCCTTAATGGCCAGTTTCGATGTTATATCCCTCTTCACAGAAGTTCCAACAACAGAAGCCTGCAAGATAGCCTTAGAACTCTATATTCGAGACCCTAACCCGATCATAGACATTCCCAGTAACCAGTTAACAACCCTCATAGAATTCACCACAATAAAGACAAACTTCATGTTCAACAACCAAAACTATATACAAACAAATGGCCTAAGCATGGGCAACCCAATATCGCCAGTTCTAGCCAATATTTTTATGACACAAATTGAAACACAAGCAATTAATACAGCATTACATCCACCACTATACTGGTACAGATATGTAGATGACACGATTGCGGGATTCGAATCTACAGAACACATACTTAACTTTTTCACTCACATTAACTCTATACATCCCAACATTAACTTCACATGTGAACAGGAAGAAAGCAATCAAATATCATTTCTTAACCTCAAAATTATAAGAACCGACACACAATTCAAAACAGAAATCCACCGAAAAATCACCCATACTGGACTATACATTCCTTGGGACTCAGCACATGAAACAAAACAAAAACTCAACATACTAAGAAACCAGATAAACACAGCCATAAAACTATGCTCACCTGATAAAATTAACGATGAATTAGATAAAATAAAACAACACTCCATCAACATTAATAAGTTTCCTCCACAAACCGTAGAAAACATTATACGCACACACCTAGACAGAAAGAAAAATCAACCAACAAAAGTAAATATATCTCACGAATCAAAAAATCACGAAACCATATACTGCTGTATACCATATATTCCTGACATCAGCAAACAAATAACCAACATTTGGCAAAAACTAGTAACAAAATATAACATTCCAGTTAACACTAAATTTATTCAAAAACCAGGCACAAAACTAAGGTCTATACTATGTAAGAACTACACTGACAAACACCACACCAACATTATTTATAAAATACAATGTGATAACTGCCACGACTTCTATATAGGAGAAACAAGTAGAAAAATGGAAACCAGATTCAAAGAACATAAAAAGTCACCTTCACACGTTTTCGAACACTGCAAGTCAAATGGACACAACATAACCATAGAAAACACTAAAATACTAAATAAAGAAACAAACATAAACAAACGAAAAATCAAAGAAGCCTTACTTATACAACAACTCAAACCCAAAATAAACCAATATAAAGGAACACCATTATACCTATATTAATATTATAGACAAAATTATATATTCAAACCGCGCCCTCTACATTGCAACACTCAATTATACAACCCCTCCCAAACATGTGGTCAGCTTCCGACCAGTAACCCTTTCTTTGTGAACCTGACGATGACCGAAGAAGGTCGAAACGTTGTTCGCTCTTCTATTTGAAGTGTTTTCTGGGCCCAGAACAGCTGTTTTTGCATATAAAAGTTCTCAACAAGTGGGTTTCTCGACATCACTGAATCAAACACAGCTACACTAATCACTTCTTTCCTTTTTTTGAAACAGTTCCTTATATATTTGAATTTTAGTATATGACGTGAGTAACTTATCAACAGCTCAGAATATCCTCAGAGCTATTTTAATATTTGAAAAGGCTATTATGTCTTTTTGATCCAAGTTTTCAATGAGGAAGGTTGTGTCTTTAGTCAGCTTAAAGTTTCATATTTTTTCAAATGTAAATACATCTTAGTTACTAAGCTAATTAAATTATATGGAATTCTGTGGTGTCAGTGTAGTTATTTGTGATGTTTTTGGTTATTCAACTATGTACATAAAAGCTAAAGAAAATGGTTTGATATCTTCCATGTTCAAAAATTTGAAAGGCCTAGCTGTCTATATCTGGAAGCAAATGAGTACAAAGGTCATAGATAGAAGAGGTAATTATTTGCTTCTTGATTTATTGTTCTTTATTTTAGTAAAAATAAGTTTCATAAAATATTTCTAAATAGTAATAACCTGTACACACACACATGTATATATATATTGAATAATTACTAAAATGTGACTGTGTATTGCAAAATACTAGTCCACTGAAACACAGCCAAGACAAGGAAGACTAAAGGTCAGTTTTTTCTTACTGGATATTGTGACCTGAGTGCACATGTACCACATCAGTGCAAGTTATTTAATGTTAGCTAGGTATAATTGGAAGGTCTGTATAATAAAAAATAATAAATATATAGCTTATGCTACTTAGACTAAACATTTGTATTTTCATGTTATAATTAGCAGGCATTCTAGCATGAAAGAAAAACATAACTAATATTTATTTTCTAATTCTTTTTTATGATGGATACGAGAAGTTGAATAAGTGACAGATCCAACACAGTTAAAGCATAGAAAATATAATGTTTTACTGAAAACAAACATTTGAAATGTTCTTAGAAGGTTTTATAGATTATTTGAGATTTTTGGGATGAAAAATGCTTTTTTTAATCATAACATGAAATCACTTTGCACTTGGAGTAGTGAGGAAAAAGACTATTTTCACAAATAAATCTTTAGTAAAAATATTTCTTTAAAAATTCTGTTTTTTTTTGGGTACAAAATACTTGTAAAATTTATTAAATGTCTACCAAATTTTGTAAAGATACACATGTTGTATTAAAAATTATAGTGCAAATACTTAACATGTACAAATTTGTAGATGAACTCGTGCATATTATACCAAGCTTGTAGTGAAAGGGTTAATATCTACATGAATGAAGTCAATTCCAAAACTTATCGAAGAATCTTGGATGCAGGAGCGTAACTATCATCTTTACGTAATATTTTCGAACAGCATGTTACCATCTCAGCTGTTCTATCCTCTACACTAAATTAAAATAAATAAAGCCAACTCTTATTACTCATATACCTACCAAGCTTCTTTTTAAACTCGCTTATATTTACTGCTTCTATAACATCTCGAGGCAACTTGTTCCAAAGGTCAGCTACACTGTTAAAAAAATGAAACTGTTTTACCTCAAGATGACTCCTACACTTCCAAAATTTAATTTGTGTCTGCTCGTCCTACTATTCTCACTGTTTCCTGTTGATTGTAACACCTTAGTCAGATCCTACTCTTACTCTTCTTTTTAAAGAGAAAACAATTTGAGGTATTTCATCCTCTCCTCATGTTATAACCTTTTCATCGCCCACTGCTAGACAGTGGTATGTCTTCGGATTTACAACGCAACAGTCAATGGTTCAATTCGCCTCGGTGGGCTCAGCAGATAGCCCGATGTTGCTTTGCTATAAGAAAACACAAACCTTTTCATCCCAGGCACTGTCCAAGTAGCCATTCTCTGATTTCTTTCCTAAAATAAGGAGCTCAAGACTGAATACATTTACCTGAATGTGGCCTAACCTGTAACATTCACAATGAAATTATAACCTCTTTAGACTTGCATTCAAAATTGATGTAGATACAACCTAAAATCCTACTTGTCCTACCACTAGCAATGGCTTATTGCTTGGATTGGATGGTTTTAGAGACTGATCAACTATTGTAGTAAGACCCCTTCCTTCATAACACTATTAATATTATTCCTATCCATATTGTACTTCTTACTCAAATTATGATAGTCCAAATGCATGATCTTTCATATATTATAATTAAAATCATCTGGTGTGTATTTACCCAACTCACTGAATGATCTAAATCCTTTTGTAAATGAGGAGCATCCTCTTCACAACTAGCCGCACCAAAGACCTTAACATCATCTGTGGATTTAAGTTATTTATTGAACTTAATCTTGTCATTGATGTAAATCAAAAAGAGTAATGGTCCGAAGTCTGAGCCCCCTACTTGGGACATTTATCCAGTTTGACTGAACTCTTATTTGTAACTCTTCTATCCAATATACTGTTTTCCACCATACGAATAAAGATAAGTTTTGTACAAGCCAACTGTGTGTCATCTTTTCAAATGCATTCTGAAAATCCAGTAACATTTTAAAGAATGTGAAAAGGTTTGTAAGGCAAGGTTTTCAGCCAACCTTTTCTTATACATCCTTTTTGATGTTGTAATTTTCTGTTTCACTTTTTTGATTTTTATATAATCTTCTAAATCATCTTAACTTTGTGTTGATTATCTTTTAAACTTTTTGTAAACCAACAATATGTTTTATTTGTAGCTACCCTTTCCTTACTACAGGTAATATGTTTACTTCCAATATTTAGAATGTTATCATTAAAAATCTTTCTACATCTGGTCAGTGTCTCAATAATTCAGCTACCCAATTTACAATAGATAATTATTGTTGCATCTCTTGAAAATTTGATTTTTAAAACTTGTAACCAAACTATCGTTATTCCTTATCTTCATGTGCAATAAAACACTGAACCTAATAGAACACTGATTACTTGCACACAGATATTCTACACTTTCTATCATTTATGTATTTAAAGTTAACAATAAATGTAAAGTAACATTGTATCTAGTTAATTCCTTGACTAACTGGTGAAGAAATCCATCCTGAACAGTTTCCATAAATCATTTTCCTTCATGGTTTGACTCTAGCATTTCCCAATCAGTATGCTTGAAATTAAAATTTACCATAATTATTACGTCATTAAAGATGAAGTCTTAACCTTATTATAAAGTTTCTCATTTATTTCTTTATTATCATTTGGTGATCTAAAACAAATTCCCACAAAAAGCCTTTTATATCCATTAATAGAAACCCAAATGGAATCAATCTCCTTGCTGTTATACCCTCTTCTACTCTTTAATACTCTATCCTTAATAAAAAAAACAAAAAAACCTTTAACCCTGTATTTCAAAGAAATTTATGTTATCAAAATTAACTCTTTTAAAATATATCAGTCATTCACATTATATCAAAATCCTCCTGCCTATAGTGGTCTGAAGTCATCTGTTTTATTTCTTATACTTCTAGCACTACAATAATAACAATTAAGCCTATTTTATAAGCACTTCTATACTTATTTTATATGCTAAGCTATTTTGTGCCTTTTATTTTCTTTATTTTTTTGCATATTGTTTTTCCTATCCCTCACCACTGTCCTATATTAGTTTAAAACTTTCCTTGCAATGGAGTTAATAGCCCTAGCAAACAAACCAGCTATTTAAATGTAAGCCATTCATATCATAAAGCTCTCTTCATTCACTGAAATGATTCCACAAGTCCAATCATTTTTTACACATTAATTGAAGCCTAGCATTTAGTTCTAGTGAACAACTTACAACCTAATCCTAACATTTCATTCTCAGCAGTGTTTCCAACAAAATTAACTTATGGCTTTTTACTTTAAATGCCTTTATCGAACCATTATAATTATTAATTAGCTCCTGCTTTTACTAGTTGTATCCTCCATCTGTGTCCCTGGTTAACATGATCTGATTCTTTTCTTCCTATTTACCTCGCAGACTATTCTGTCCATGTCTTGTCAAAGAATCACTTATAACTATAACCTATTCATTCACATCCTTTTCTCCAATAGTTCTACATCTAAAGAAGCCAAGGACTAAAATGTATTCCTCAAGAGATTAGTCCACTACAAAGGATTCACTACTTTTTACTGTAACTGTACTCATTGTAATGTCCATGAAGTTATTGTTAGCTGACAAATTCCTTGCATGTAAAAGCTTAAGCTCACCTTGGTGCCATTTTCCATGGCTTACACTTTTCTTTTTCTGTTGCCTCCACTTTAATTAGGATAATCTCCACTTCTCCATCAACCTACATAACACTTGTACACCTTCATTACTTGCTTTCTTGAAAGCACTTGCCAATCCCAAGTAACCAAATAAAACTCGCTTATTACACCTAACAAACTGTAACCACGTAACTCCTACACTAGTCCTACCTATTGTATATATACTTATCGTTTGAAAATATATATTAAATACAAAATACCAGTAGCCTATTTTTACTCTTAAGCCTAACAAATAATGTTTAAGGATCAATTATGTTATTCTTTTTCTAATAACTACTTTGTCTTACATTTAAGTAATAAAGTTTGTCTTTAATTATGTGGCACTTAGAGAAAGAACTTAGTAAGTTAATTCTTAAAATACCAAGAGACAATAAACTGGTTTTTAGGTTTTAGTTATTTAGTAAAATACTGTTTTTCATTCTGTTTTATGACTTACCAGTAATTGGAAATATACCTAAGCCTATTTTAATGCTGCAGTAAAATTTACAGTACTAAAATTTAAGTTAAAATTTTGAACACCTTGTATTTACCAGAATTATTATATCTAGTTATTACTGTTATTGAATTAAAATTATTATAAATGTTAATGATAATATTAAATAACCTTCAGAATTCTGTGATAATATAATAGTTTAACTTTTTAATGTAATCCATCTTACAATTTTCAATAATAACTATTCTGTCAACATCTTTTAAAAGCATAGTCTCTACTGTAACATTTTACTTACTTTTAATATACTTGAAAAGTTCTTGATGTTAGTTTTAACAATAGGTACCATCTGTTTCTTGCAAACACTTTTAAATTTCCTCATTTCATTTTTAACCAGTTCTTTATCCTTGGTCTTCCAGTCTCACACAAGTTTGTCTGTGGACTTACAACACTAGAAATTGGGTTTATGTAGCTGAATAAGGTGGAGCATAGATAGTCCATTGTGTAGCTTTGTGCTTATCTTTAAATAAACAAATCTTTGTTAAATTTCTGTGAACGTAAGACAGTTACCTTTGATATATTCTTTATGCTTAGATTTGAGCATCCATTTCCTCTTTTAAGGAATACGTCCATCTTGAATCAACAGTAATGTATTATCTCCTCTGGTTGATCAGTTAAAAACTTATCCTTAAAACTCCATAAATATAATATGTATTGATTCAGTCTGTGGGAACCCTTTCTGTCAAATCTCACAAGCTGCTGTTCAGCCCCTAGATAAAGGTACACCACATTTTATAAGAAACAACTAAATACAGTATGATCAGTTCATCCCCTAGATAAAGGTACACCACATTTTATAAGAAACAACTAAATACACTATAATCAGTTCAGCCCCTAGATAAAGGTACACCACATTTTATAAGAAACAACTAAATACACTATAATCAGTTCAGCCCCTAGATAAAAGTACACCACATTTTATAAGAAACAACTAAATACATTAATCAGTTGAGCCCCTAGATAAAGGTACACCATATTTTATAAGAAACAACTAAATACACTATAATCAATTCAGCCCCTAGATAAAGGTACACCACATTTTATAAGAAACAACTAAATACACTATAATCAGTTGAGCCCCTAGATAAAGGTACACCATATTTTATAAGAAACAACTAAATACACTATAATCAGTTGAGCCCCTAGATAAAGGTACACCATATTTTATAAGAAACAACTAAATACACTATAATCAGTTGAGCCCCTAGATAAAGGTACACCATATTTTATAAGAAACAACTAAATACATTAATCAGTTGAGCCCCTAGATAAAGGTACACCATATTTTATAAGAAACAACTAAATACATTAATCAGTTGAGCCCCTAGATAAAGGTACACCACATTTTATAAGAAACAACTAAATTCACTATAATCAGTTCAGCCCCTAGACAAAGGTACACCACATTTTATAAGAAACAACTAAATACACTATAATCAGTTCAGCCCCTAGATAAAGGTACACCACATTTTATAAGAAACAACTAAATACACTATAATCAGTTCAGCCCCTAGATAAAGGTACACCACATTTTATAAGAAACAACTAAATACATTATGATCAGTTCAGCCCCTAGATAAAGGTACACCACATTTTATGAGAAACAACTAAATACACTATAATCAGTTGAGCCCCTAGATAAAGGTACACCATATTTTATAAGAAACAACTAAATACATTATGATCAGTTCAGCCCCTAGATAAAGGTACACCACATCTTATAAGAAACAACTAAATACACTATAATCAGTTCAGCCCCTAGATAAAGGTACACCACATTTTATAAGAACTAACTAAATACACTATGATCAGTTCAGCTCCTAGATAAAGGTACACCACATTTTATAAGAACTAACTAAATACATTATGATCAGTTCAGCTCCTAGATAAAGGTACACCACATTTTATAAGAAACAACTAAATACACTATAATCAGTTCAGCCCCTAGATAAAAGTACACCACATTTTATAAGAAACAACTGAATACACTATAATCAATTCAGCCCCTAGATAAAGGTACACCACATTTTATAAGAAACAACTAAATACACTATAATCAGTTCAGCCCCTAGATAAAGGTACACCACATTTTATAAGAAACAACTAAATACATTATGATCAGTTCAGCCCCTAGATAAAAGTACACCACATTTTATAAGAAACAACTGAATACACTATAATCAATTCAGCCCCTAGATAAAGGTACACCACATTTTATAAGAAACAACTAAATACACTATAATCAGTTCAGCCCCTAGATAAAGGTACACCACATTTTATAAGAAACAACTAAATACACTATAATCAGGAAATTTAAAATAACTCCTATAATATCTTTGACTTTTAAATTGTTTCTTTTAGTTCTTATACTTCTAACATTAGAATTACAGAATCTTATCTTAATCCTTCAGTCCGTCTGTCATTTAACTTCTTACACTAAATCTCATTTATACAAGTAAAGAGTGCTCAACATCTTTTTAATGATTCCATGACCCATAATGTTTAGGGACTTTGTAGTCCTTACAAAGAAAGGCCCACATTTCAAAAAATCTTAGGTTAGAGTTTATTTTGTATTTAAATAAATATGTTTATTTTTTAATTTAAACCTTGGATCCTGTTATGTAATTCATTCTTGCACTTACACAACTGTAGCACTCGGAAGACGGCTAAGGAGTTTCTGTATGTAATAAGTAGCTTTACAGTTTTTAACATCATTTGTTCCTACATGTACTACAAAAAAAAGAAAATGTTTTCTTGGTACCAGCAACAAAAATGTTATATTAACTGTTATATCCTGTACTTGAGAACGTCACAAGTAAACTATTTGAGTGCCATTAGCTAACTTATCATTTCCTCAGCATTATCACTTGTACTTTTCAAAACATTAATTTTAGTATAACTCACACACAGAAAGATATATCAGTATCTTGGGTAGTTTGATGAAAGTATTTTAAATGTATAATTGGTAAACAAACATTTCAAACAAACATTTTCTTGTCAACTTACAAGAAACCACAATTTGTCACATAAGATGATGAATGTTTTTATTAATAGTTATAGTTTTTGATACACTTGAAGATGTAGAGAAGTACAGCTTTTATTTTTTGTAGAATTACCTGTCTAGCTTATTAATTGTTGGGATTATAATTCATGTTCACTTCTGTACTTCATGTTTTGCTAACTATTACAATCAAATGGCTTTCAGAAAAATGTTTCAATTACTTCTCGTAGTAATATTCTATTTGTGCATAAAAGTTAATCATAATTAATTTTCAATATATCTTAAAACTGTTGGTTTCATTAGTTTTTTTCATGTGTACTATTTGCAGATTAATACAATATAAACAATTTTTTGTTATAGATTTTTAGTAATTGAAAACATTTCCTGTGAGATGGATAATCAAACAAGAGAAATTCAAGCAGCTGAAGAAGAAACGATAACCGATATCCAGAATTATCTAGCATCTTTTAACAAAGAGATACAGAATGGAACGTCCTCATCTGGAGGAACTGCCGTATTTCATCAAATGTCTGAAGGGACACATTTAGTGGCTGCATTAAACGAACAGTCTGGAGTACAGCCGACTACTGATGGGGCCACTACATATTATGTTACCCATTCTGCTGATGGTTCCGGTCTGCAGGGCTATCACTATGATCCGAACAGTCAGGTATGTAAAATTGAGAAGCCAGGAACATAATATATATAGTGACATAGTTTAATGTTAGTAGGTATTCCATGAGTGTCCTCAAGGTTGGACTCTACTTAAACAAAGTTATTATATTTACTTCACTATTTTCAAACAGTGATAGATAACTAATGGTAATTTTTTAAGAGCATGCAAGACACTGTGAATTTACATGAAGTAGTAGGAGATAATGTGACATAAAACTGCCATACAAATTTTCAAAGATGAGGTCTATTCTTTCAATTTGTTTTGGTGTGTGCCAAAACAAAATTGAAGCAGTTGACATATTAACCTTTCTTAAGTCAATAAAGTAAGATTATATTGTGTGCAACATTTCCTGAAGGTAAACCATGGGCATAATGAAGATTTGATTCAAGTTGTACAAAGCCATGGAGCTGCTATGGCAACCCAGGTTTCTGAACAACCAAATTTTGTTGCCATGCAACCAAGATCATCTTCAAGTCATCATCTGGATGGTGCTCAGCAAGTGAGTTTTTCAGTATACGTGAGCGGTTTAATTGTATCTCTGGGGTTTTTTGTTGAAACTTGTGTATTTAATTACAGACAACCACATACTAACCAAACAGAACTGGTTTTAATAACTGAAACATGAACAAGTGATTCCAGCTTTCTAATAATACTTTTGTGTGAAATAACAGTATCTTATACTGATCTTACTACCCACGATCTCTCGACACTAAAACCCATCCAGACATCAGCTTAATCTTTGTTAAGGCTCATAACTAGCTCTCTGTACAAATGTGCATTAATATTTTGAAATTTTTATTTTCATTTTCCAAGTTTCTTTAACCTTGTGTAGATGGGCTGGTGTGTTTTACAGGACCTTATTACCATCATGAAATCATACATAATTCTGAAATTACATAATCTATATTCACAAATTTTGGTAAGATTTCAGTAAACATTACAATCTTTTAATAAGGATTTTTTCACTACTGTATGTTGTCAGAGTGTTGACTAGTCCGAGTGAAGAAGATAAGATTTCAGTAAACATTACAATCTTTTAATGAGGATTTTTTTATTGCTATATGTCATCAGAGTGTTGACTAGTCAAAGTGAAGAAGATAAGATTTCAGTAAACATTACAATCTTTTAATGAGGACTTTTTCATTGCTATATGTCATCAGAGTGTTGACTAGTTCGAGTGAAGAAGGTGAGATTTCAGTAAACATTACAATCTTTTAATGAGGACTTTTTCATTGCTATATGTCATCAGAGTGTTGACTAGTTCGAGTGAAGAAGGTGAGATTTCAGTAAACATTACAATCTTTTAATAAGGATATTTTCACTACTGTATGTTTTCAGAGTGTTGACTAGTCCGAGTGAAGAAGGTGAGATTTCAGTAAACATTACAATCTTTTAATAAGGATTTTTTCATTACTCTGTCGTCAAACTGTTGACTTGTCCGAGTAAGGAAGGGTTTTCTTAAAATTGAAATACTTTTGTTCGTCTTACAGTTTTCATATTTCATTTTTATTAATACTGAAACTTTCTTAATGAGTGTTAAACATTTTTCTGAGTAAAACTGTATTTAATATGTTGTTTTTTACTGCCCTTACTTTATATGATTTGACTGAATTTGTAACCACCTTGCAACCATATAGCTGAGTTACTTGTGGATATACATTTTTTATTATTGTCATTTTACATGATCTTACCTGAGTTTACCTTATTTAATTTATTCAGTAAAAAATAAACTCAAAAAGCAAGAATTTTTGCTCTTTTGCTGTCGGCCAGCCTATGAAATTAAAATTATTTTTGTAATGATGGTACTGGTACACTGAATATTTTTTTTAATTTGAAGAAGTTACATAAGAGCACAGAGTGATAACATGAAAGAAACGAACAATATCATGTAACCATTATAATTTAACTAGCTTTCTAACTAACCCTCACTATGGGAAGTTTATAAAGGCATGTCATGATCATTTATGGAATTACATTCAAAATTTAGTTGAAGTACTTTGTTATTAATGTTTGTGAATAAACTTAGCATCAAATTATCATTAATACATTATATTTTTAATACTTCGAGATAATTCTTCTTCTGATATAAGTACTGTTTTCCTTGCTCATATTTCTGTGAGATTTGCATGCCACTATTCTTGAGTAATCTCCCACTTAAATTCATGTGTTTAACATGAAGTGTACAGTGATGTTATCATGCAACAGTATCCCTCCACCAATAACAGATTAAAAAAATTTCCAAACACAGTAACTCCCTATATGCACTTGCTTTTTTGATAATTTCATTTTTTTCCTTGACATTACATTTAGCAGTAGTGTTTAAACTTCTTGTCTGAATTCAAGTTAATAAGTTTTGGATTGGTGTTGTTTCAAAAGCTCTAATTATTATTTCAAACTCTCAAACAAAGATGACTTTTACTTAGTCTGATGAAAATGATCATGAGACACACGAAGAATTTCCTTTTCCCCTATAACTGTTGACTGTTGGGGATGTTGCAGCTTTGTTGAAGATGTTTGGGATTACAGATTGCTTACTAGACTTCCCATTCCTTCAGCCAACTATGTTGCCTCAGCTCTAAACGGCCTGTTGGAATGTGATTTTAACCTGATATGCCTTTGTAGTGTCTAAATATTTCAAGGAATTATCATAACCTTCCAATCTCTTTTCTTAGATATATCCCTTTCCTCAACTTTTGCCAGTCTTTACTGGATTTGCTTTATTTACCTCATATGTCTTTCTTTCCATCCCTCTTGTCTTCTATTTTTTTTCTCCATCCTTTATCTGAGTCACTTTATCATGCCCCAGAGGGGTTTCTGTAGGGGTTCATACCATTCTCTTTGTCAGCTTAGTTTCTTCTGTTTTACCTTTTCTAACTTGATTCCCATGCTGTTGAGATTCATGGCGTTAAGTGGCATTCTACTTTCCTATACACCTTCCTCCTTCTTGTGTGCAGGGTAATCTTCATCTGGATATTTTTGGTAGTGTTCATTTCTCATTGTAGACCTCATCTGCATTTGCCAGACTTCAGTCGTTGTTATTCTCCAAGACTTTTTTTCTTTCTTGATCTTTGATTGATTTGTTTTGAATTTCTCACATAGCTACATGAGGGCTATCTGTTCTTTGGTTCCTGTTTCTGGATTAGTTTACCCCCACTTTTCCGTATTCAGGTTCCAGGTCTCCTCTTTTTACTAATCCTACTACAACCTTCCCTCTTGTTCATTGCCTTGTAACTATCCTTTTACATTAGGTCCTGTGGGTATCTTTCTCTTTGCTAGTATTTGGTCTCAATTTCTGCACACATACTTGATTTCACCTCTTTTGGTCTTGCTCCTTTTCTAATTTATTTTTCTTCTTCCTTCAATTCCACCTATGATCATTTCTCATATGGTCTGTGATTTGTAATGGTCGATGTGTCAGACACCTTCTAACACATCTGTATTCCACCAATTTTAGATGTTTTCTATGCTTTCTTTATCACGTTCATGTCTTCCTATTCCTTGCTCTTCTCTTCAAGATAACTTTGGCCATCTTGCGGCTGTCGTTCCATTTTTTAGATATTTGGCTTATATTGGCCTGTTTTCAAGTGGTAACCTCTTTTCAGTCTTCCCTTTTGCAAGAGACTACTTAATTGGCATACCTTGTCAAGGTATGCATATTCTTTCTCATACCTGTTAAAAATGTAGTACAGTTGAGCATTTTCATCATCTCTTGTCTCAGCCTGTGAGCTGTGGAGTATCAGGTTAACAGGAATTGACATTCTCATTTTACGTGAACTATTCTTTTACTTTTGTAGACTCTGGTTTCCCTGGATCATTCTTTTTGAGATGTACAAACATCCACCTCTTCCAGTGAACCTTGGGAAGTCCAAGGGATTCTTTCTTGGTTCCATTGTCCTTGATTGTGAACTTTTCCTCTCCATAAGGAATTATCCTGGTACTATAATATGCTAGTATTACTTCCAAACCAGATTTATCTCTACTGATGCGTCCATTTTAAAGTGAGGTGCATCTCTAAATGGTATCATGATTTCTGACATTTGACCACACCAAGAGCATTCACCCAAAATCAGCCTGCTTGAATTTGTCATTTTTCATTGGGTACGTGTCCATTTCCTGACCCTTCTGGTGAATCATAATACTTGTGTAAATTTTGTTGAAAAGCAATTTATTTAGCTAGTTTTTATTTCCCTTTTCAAATTTATGACACTCTTCAGTGGAGGTAAAATGAACGTAATAATTTATAAAAGGTCTTGTTATTGGGAAAATTCTCTTCATGTAATCAGCAATTTCCAAACAGTGATTTAACCCATTTTTGATGTCTTTCTTTTTTGAAATGCATGTAATAATTGTTTTGTTAACTGTACATTTAGAACTTATTGAATTAAAAACTAGTTATTAGACCATGAAGGACATCTCTCTGTTGTATAACAATCTCCATGTTGAGATTTGTAAGCAAAATGTGTAATATTAATTGTAAGATGAACATTTCTGTCTTGCAACTGTTGAAAATCTCATCAGCATCATTGGTTAAAAACAAAACTTCTAAACTGTGGGCTAATTGTTTATAATTAAACTTACAGATAAGTATTCACTGCATTGAATACTTAAGTGTTCATTTGTAAATACTGGTCCAAATTTCTTAATGCCACAATTATAGTAACACTTAACAATTGTCAAAAGGATTTTGAATGAAGATTTTCTTAACGATTTCATGCATGTAATTATACTCACATTTATAAACATAAGTAAATGTACATTCAACTTAACAAAGATTGTGAAAATGTCCTCACTTTAGTGTCTAACTTATGTTTCTTTCTATAATAACACTTCAGCAAAAGCATTTCTGTTAATTTATTTTTATTAAATTTACACTTTTAATTTTAAACATGTATATAATAACCACAAGTACAGATTTGCAAAAAATGTTTTTACATCTTGCACTCGGTGTCGGTTGCTTTGCTTTCTGCTCATTTTTTTCATAAGTACAGAGTGTTAAAGAGAAGTTTAGCATTTCTTTTAATTGTTAGTCATAGTAATTTCTAAATGGTCCAACTGTATGTTTTCTTTTTCAGACTTTTCATAATATTTTCTTTGTTTTAAAAAGTTGAACTTGTATCTTCTGAAATGCATACCCAAAAGTATCAGTATTTAATTAATTACGTGGATATTTTACTGTAAAAAAGTGTGTTTCATACTACTCTACAATCAGAAAGAATTTAGTATAAAGAACAAAAATATATAAGGTAAAATATATGGGTTTAAAATATAACATGCCAGTTTGATAAACTTCAAAAATATATTTGTTTATAATACAAGCATGTACATTTATCAAATGTATACTGGTGTCTTCAAGTTTAGTAGATATTTAAGTGAATGTATAATTTCAATTCCTTTTTCTTATATACATTTTCATACTCTTTTCCTTCAGTTAAAATTTCAACTAAATAAAAACCATACCCAAAATAATCATCAGTGAATGCTCTAAATGTATTCAGGAGATTACCACTCATCCAGAAAGATCACAGTAACAAGAGTATATCTTGATTAGTATTAATATGCTCCTAGAGACAACTGGTGCACTTGGATGTACGGTTATGTTCTTTTTGTTTTGTTAGAGTGGCAAGCTTGAGATAACTGGTACACTTGGATGTAGGGTTATGTTAGAGTGGCAAGCTTGAGACAACTGATACACTTGGATATACGGTTATGTTCTTTTTGTGATGTTAGAGTGGCAAGCTTGAGACAACTGATACATTTTGATGTATGGTTATGTTCTTTTTGTTTTATTAGAGTGGCAAGCTTGAGACGACTGGTACACTTGGATGTAGGATTATGTTCTTTTTGTTATGTGGCAAGCTTGAGATAACTGATACACTTGGATGTAGGGTTATGTTCTTTTTGTTTTGTTAGAGTGGCAAGCTTGAGACAACTGGTACACTTGGATGTAGGGTTATGTTCTTTTTGTTTTATTAGAGTGGCAAGCTTGAGACGACTGGTTCACTTGGATGTAGGATTATGTTCTTTTTGTTATGTGGCAAGCTTGAGATAACTGGTACACTTGGATGTACGGTTATGTTCTTTTTGTTATGTGGCAAGCTTGAGATAACTGATACACTAGGATGTAGGGTTATGTTCTTTTTGTTATGTGGCAAGCTTGAGATAATTGATACACTTGGATGTAGGGTTATGTTTTTTTGGTATGTTAGAGTGGCAAGCTTAACAAAAGAATATGAACAGTGAAACATGCTGTTTCACATTGATGTGTTTTATTATTTGGCCTTGAAGTATAATAAATTTTGGTGATGACAAGAAACCCACTTGAAATAAAACTTTATCCCAAAATGACTGGTATGGGTTTTAACACTTTTACTGAATAAAGCAGAGAATAAGGTTTCAATCAGAAGATGACCTAAGAAGGTCAAAATGTTGTTTTTTGCTTTATTAATAAATGTTAATACCCATACCAGCTCTCATGAGATATATAATAAACTTTGTAATGCAAAGGTTTAATTTTGCAAAAATTTTATGGTGTATGTGTTTCATGCTTTCTCTTTGGAAGAGTCTTTTGCAATGCAAAAGGCTTGTTTTTATCAGTACACGAATGTGTACATATAATAGATATTAGTCAGCTAAGAGTTATATGATACATAACTATGAGTACTCAAATAGAGCTAATATTGAGGTCCATTAAGTCAAATTAAGCTATTTAAATTCTTTACTTGTCTTAAAGGCCACATTTCCTCTGGCAACTTCAAGTACATTTCAGGAACAAATATTACAGATACATATTGGTGCTGTTATTACTTATAATCTTCTAGACAAACTTCTCTGTTTACAATTACTAGTCCAAAGAACTAACCACTAGTTGTGCTAAGCTCTTTAGTAAAAGTAAGTAAACTACTCTAATAATATGTTGGAACTGGTTTCATTATGAGTTTAGTGAAACATTAATGTTCCAAAGATTTTGAGTAATTTGTACATTTTGAGTTGATCTTTTCCTGACTAGGTAATTGTGTCAGACAGAAGTCGAGAACTGGCAGCGTTGATGAGCCAAGACGAAGCAGCTCACGTGCATAACGTAGTTAGCCAACAGAACACCGCTGAGCAACAGACCATCCGGATGGTCGTGAGGCAGCCAGACGGCACAGAAACTGAACAAACTCTTCCTGTTTCATCATCTGGTGGCTCAACACTAGTGACCAGTGATGGTCAGGAGATTCATGTCAGTGATGAAGGAACTCTACAGATGATGGCTAACTTAGCTGACCAGACCTCAGCAGGTGGTGGTGGAGATGGAAACAATCAAGTAAGAGAAAAACACCTCTCTTGGTTCTGAGATAACTAATAAAAAGTGGAAGAGCATGCAGTGCAACCCAGTTCCAGGAATATTTTATATAAAAAAGATTCTAAAAATCAAGAACTTGTCCGTACTTAATAGGCTAGTTTCTCTCGTTATAAAAAATCTCTAATTTCTCTCGATTTCGTGTATCATAAGCCGTGTACTCTTATTTTTATCAATATAAGTATGCCAGTGCTGTGTCACAACATTTTTTTTGTTGTGACTCGGGTAGAATACGATGTGAGTTACGCTTTACATTATTGTTGTTTTACACTTGAATCCTGTGGTTGATTCTTTTACCACTATTTGTCTTCTCAGTGTCTTCCCGTTAAAAATGCACTCATTTATGAAAGAAACCTATACGAGACTGCATGTTCTGTTGATATACAAATTAGATAAAATATATACTGCACACACACACACCCACATATATATATTCACTGTGAAAATGATTGTGCAATGCAGTAGAGTTTAGGTGTGTGGTCAGTGCCTACAGTCCTGTTGGTCCCTTGTTTTTGTTCTCAGTAAAATGTATTTGCCATGAAACATTTATTATGTATACAAAACTTTGTGTCAACACTTAAATTTTCTTTATATTGAGTAGAACTGGTTAAATTAGTATAAATTGTTAATCAGTTACGTTCAACTAATGAATTATTCTTATAGTATATCTAAAATAGAAAGATGTGTTGTATGTACAGTTTTGATATTGGGCATAGCTCAATTGTATAGTTTTATTTTTAACTAATATAACAGCAATGTTTTAATTATTTGTATGGTTGGGATAACTGGAAACCCCAATTTTGATTATTTTCATGAATCAGTACAGTATCCAAAGACAGCTGGTATGGATATTAAAATAAAGTGGAGATCAACATTTTGTTCACAAGTTTATTTTAATAAAAGTTTTACTTCCCATATTAGCCATCTTGAGATACATTTTTACTTTGAGTTGATTTCTTGTCGTCACTGGTTACTGATTGACTTAAATTTGAATTAATATAATTATGAAACATCACGATAGCAATGTTTCAGTTACAGGATTGTTGAAGTAATCAAAACAACTATATTTGTAAATTAATTTCTGTTAGTGGATTATTTTTGTGACATTAATCAAATGAATTGTAACTTTGGTTACTGAATATGTAGAATAATTGAAAACACTAGTTGCTTATTTTCTTGATATTTATAAATTTAATCACAATTTTGATGAAGTGATAAAATATATGGAGTTTCACACCAGGCTCTGACAGTGAACAATGTTACTTTTAACAGCTAACACTTTTTGCAAACTAAACATGACAGTACTATTGGTTTATTCTTTGTCACTGACAGTTATCACATAAAGATAAGGAAAGTTACATTTTACACACTTAAGCTGCATAAACAGTGTTTTACCATTTCAATGGGGTCTTGTGATAATAAACAAATGTTTGAAATAAAAATATCCAGATATTTATGTGGCCAGATTCATGCATTTTATGTCCCATTTCCAGTGTAGTAGTATATTGTTGTAAGTCCTGTATTGTAGAAGGGAATTATGATCAATAAAAATAAATTTATCTTATAAAACTGTAAAACAAAATCACTTTTTTCTACATATACCTAATGATGGAGTTTCATGTTATTCTATAGTCTAGTCAGTGTAACCCGTGATGAGTTAATTCTATGAATAGTAAAACTAAAGATGAAACTTGTGAGGGTTAATTTAATTAATTACTTTGGGGTTAGGGCTGTGTATGATTGTAACTTATAGAAATCATTTCTTGATCAGCTTTAATATTCAAAATATTCACTGACTTTTCTCCAGATATACACTGGGTGTGCTGGTGAATTGTAGTTCATCTCTTACCCTGTATTTTAGTTCTTGTTCTTCCTGAGAGTTCATCTCATGGTTTTAAGGGTTAACTTATTAGCTTGCCTTCAGAACTACCCTTCACACTAACTTCAATATGAATCAAAAAGATTTAACCATGCTTTTTTGTTAATTTGATATTTGAAGTAAAATGATTTAACGTGGTTAAACATCTTATGTTACTGAAACTTCTTTCACTCTGATCATAAAAATAAGTCAAGGTTACCTCATACAAGATGGAAGTTTTAATTTTACATGATTTTGTTGGTTGGATGTTTATTATAAGATTTATTGTTTAGTGTCACATGTACATTGCATAAGAAATCTTATTACTTTGGATTCAAAATTATATTTCTCATTGTTTTTTCCTTAGGTGCTTTTAAATACTGGTAACTCTTACCAGACAGTAACTATTGTACCGTCTGATACAAACCCTGGAGAAGTCAGCTATGTTCTAATAGTATCACAACCAGATGAAAACAAAGACGATCAGAAAGGGTTAAACATGGATATGTCCGTCTATGATTTCAATGAAGTAGGAGAGAAGTATGGAGAGGTGGTAAAAGAAGAGGCTTCTCCTGATGGAAGTAAGATGCGTACAATCAGAATCTCACCAAAGAAAAGCCAAACAGTCACTCAGGCACATATGTGTAATTACTGTAATTACACTAGTCCAAAACGATACCTTTTGTCTCGCCACATGAAATCCCACTCTGAGGAGAGGCCTCACAAATGTAGCGTGTGTGAATGTGGCTTTAAAACATTAGCCTCCCTTCAAAACCATGTAAATACCCACACTGGTACAAGACCACATCACTGTAAAGAATGTGATGCTTGCTTTACAACTTCAGGAGAGTTGGTTCGTCACGTTCGCTACCGTCACACTCATGAAAAACCTCACCGCTGTACGGAGTGCGATTATGCTAGTGTAGAATTGAGTAAACTTAAAAGGCACATGAGGTGCCACACTGGTGAGCGCCCATATCAGTGTCCTCACTGCACATATGCAAGTCCGGACACCTACAAACTGAAACGTCATTTAAGAATACACACGGGAGAAAAACCTTATGAATGTGAAGTATGTCATGCTCGATTTACTCAGTCAAACAGTTTGAAAGCTCATAGAATGATCCATTCGGGAAACAAACCTATGTACCAATGTGAGTTTTGTCCCACCACGTGTGGCCGAAAAACAGACTTGCGAATTCATGTTCAAAAGCTACACACTAGTGATAAACCTCTCAAGTGTAAGCGATGCGGCAAGTCATTCCCAGATAGGTATTCATTGAAAGTAAGTTGTCTTTTTTTGTATGTAAATATACATCCTTTGTTTTAGACCCATAATTTTCCTCTTATTTAAAAGCCTTTTTATTTATGTCTGATTGCAAATCTTTTCTTTTTTTTAATGTCTGTTATTTCTAGACAAGAATCATTGTAGTTAGATTTCACTAACATGAATACAAACTGATCAGTTAAAAAGAAGTGTCCACTTATAATATTTTAACATCTTAAATTTAACTACAACTACTGCTTAACTATGATATGATTTCATTACCTTAGATTCAGTATTGTTTTTAAGCAAGATTAGGACAGTATTTTGTTCCGTAAAGTAGGCCTAGTTTGCTTTACAGTTTACAACTAGACATATTAAACCAAGAAATTGTCCCAAGGTACACAAATTCTCTTAATTAATTCAGTGTCATTCTTCATCTTTTGAAACATTATTGAATTTCTTTTAACAAGAATAAATGTTTTCTTTCAGTATATAAATACTTGCACTTGTAACACACTTTTTGAGTTTAAGAATTTATTAAACAAATGTATTTTTTCTCCGTGGTTCATCATAACATAAATATTATGTACCGAGTTGAAGACTAAAAAGAAAACTTGCTTTGTATATACAATTAAACTAAATCATATCTCTTTGAAGGAATACTGAATATAGTTCATATGATGGATGGTAAGTTATTTTAGTATTTCAATGGAAGATATTTTTTGTGGTCACTCTTTTGACTTGATCAAATATTACACTATACCTTATGTCTTACCATCATTCATTGTCCTTAATTTATAAAGTGCAGTGTTGTTATATACAATTAAATACAATGATTTTTTTAACATCTTGGATATATATTGTTAATTTTAATTAGTTGCTAGTTGTAATGATTTACGAGCCATAGATTTGTTGATAGTACTTCAAAGAAACATCTGGAATATTCAATATAAATGATGACAGTTAATGTATTTGTTTTTACCTATTTATTTAGAAGAGCAAGTTCAGGGTGATATTGTAGTTTTCGGTGCCTTCTTAGTCAAATCAGTATTGTTTTATCTCACTGTGACATTATTTGTTATTAATGTATAACAACATTATAGTTATATTCAGTTCTTCCAGATGTGTATAAATGAACTTTATGTCCAAGCTTGGTCGTTTTGACTAATCGTAGAGGCACTATATAACCATGAAACTACACATATAAAACTACAATTAATAAATTGTATCTATATGAACTTTGGCAAGCTTTTAGTAAATGTGACAAAACTGATGTAAACAGAATATTGGAATATGTAATTTAATAAGTGTTTTTTTAACTAAAGATTTGTGTGTGAGAATATACATAGCTTTTACTGAGACCGTCTGTATGTAAGGTGATTTTCACATTAAGAACGAAGATATCTTTTTCTGATTAAAGTTTTTAAATTTCAGGTGCATAACATCTAGGACCTCCTAAACAAATATCAGTAAAATTGAAAATATCTGTTATTTTCTATACCCTAACACTAACCATTAGTAAAATCACCAATGTAAAATACAAAAATGGAGTAATACAAAATAAACCTCCGTTACCTTTCTTCCTTTTTAAATGGCTGCACAGTTACAATGTTTTTACAACTGAATTTGAGTTTATTTTGGATTATTGGTTTATAACTCTATTCTCAAGAGTATGGTGAAAACTTCATCACATAGGGATAGCTTTGTAGTCTCTAATCTTCTTGTTTATAGACTTGAAATTTACATTTTAGCTTGTGATGGCTGTAGTACAAGGGTGTGGTTTATAGAAGACAAGATTATATATATGTAAAAATAAAAATCGAAAAATGGTTAATGTGGAATGAAGTCCTGTGATGCAGAGATGTAAAGATGGAGAATTATTTAGGTATTTCATTGAGAGTTTACATAATATTAAAGTTTCAGTTTTACTACATTTTCATTAATATACATTGGTTAATAAAGTTGTTTATTTAAGTTTTAAATTTAACTCTGTAAAAGGCCATGTTGGTGAAAGTGGCCAAGCCTGTATACAGAGGATTAACCTATATTTGTTGGTGAAAGTGGCCAAGCCTGTATACAGAGGATTAACCTATATTTGTTGGTGAAAGTGGCCAAGCCTGTATACAGAGGATTAACCTTTATTTTTTCTCACAGATTCATGTAAAGACTCACGAGGGAGAGAAGTGTTTTAAATGTGACCTGTGCTCCTATGCCTCTATCTCACAACGTCACCTGGAATCCCATATGTTAATCCATACCGACCAGAAGCCATTCCATTGTGATGAGTGTGACCAGTCCTTCAGACAGAAGCAATTGTTAAAGAGACATAAGAATTTGTACCATGACCCAAATTACATCCCTCCTGTTCCTAGAGAGAAAACACATGAATGTGCTGAATGTGGAAAGGCCTTCAGACACAAAGTAAGTTTTGTAAAACTTGTAACTGCCACAGTCTGGAAACTTTCTCAGACTCATTTGAAATGAGATGAATGTGGCTAATATCCTTTTCATAGTGGTCTTTGACCTGTAAAGATATGAATAATGAACTTAAAGGTGAATGCTGTATTGTAAACAAAATTTTGAAGAAGAATGTTTGTCTTCTTTTTTTCCTTTATATCACTAACAAAATTTAACAACTTTTTGTTCGCGTAAACTAATTTATAGGGTATTATAATAGTTTAGAGTTCTTTCAGTTTACTGATACCAGTAAAAGTGTTGATAACTTAGTTCAGATTATTCTAAATTAAAAATAATAATATTTAAGAAGAGTTTCATGCAACCAGTGTTGTTTTTTTATTTCCTGCTTTCTTGCTGGTTTTATGTGTAGGTTAGTATTTCATTAGAATGTGTGCTAACAGATATATAACAACTACTACAACGTGTTTTGTACCCCAACTGTGTGGAAGAGGCCTGATATTAGGCAGATGGTTTCATTGGCACAAGATATACTCAGTGGCCACTTTATTAAGTAACCTATCTAGCACCAGGTAGGAACTCTTTTTGCCTCCAGAACAGCTTGAATTCTTTACAGCATGGATTCAACAACGTGCTGGAACATTCTTTAGGGATTTTTAACCATGCTTATTTGATAGCATCACACAGTTCATACAAATTTGTTGGTCACACATTTTTGCTACAAACTCCCATATTATCTCATCCCAAAAGTTCTCTATTGGTTTGAATTCTGTAGACTGCTGGCCACTGAAGTACACTAAAGTCACTGTAATTTTCTTGGAACCAGCTTGAAATGATGCATCCTTTGTGACATGGCACATTATCCTACTGAAAGTAGCCATTGGAAAACTGGTATATTGTGGTTATAAAGAGATGCACATGGTTAGCAAGAATTGTTAAGTATCATTGTAGCATTCACATGAGGCCCAATTGGTATTAAGATGCCTAATGTGTACCAAAAAAATGTTCCTTACACCACCACCACCAGCCTGTTCCTTTGACACAAGGCAGGGTGAATAAATAAATTCATGCTATTTATGCCCAATTCTGACTCTTATCATCTGCATGTTGCAGGAGATTTTGAGATTCATCAGACCAAGTGATGTATTTCCAATCTTCAGTTATCCAGGCTTTCATCATCCCATGCCCCTTACAGCATCATCGTCCTCTTCTTATCTGACAGGAGTGGAATCTTATATAGTCTTTTGCTGCTGTAGCCCATCCATTTCAAGGTCTGACATCTTGTGCTTTCAGAAATGCCTTTCTGTACATAGCTGTTATAAAGAGTAGCTAATATTTGTAGCCTTCCTGTCAGCTTGATTGAGTCTGGCTGTTTTTGTCTGACCTTTTTCATTAACAAAGAACTGCTGCTCATTGAATGTTTTTTTGTTTTCCCCACCATTCTCTGTAAACTCTAGAGACTATAGTGTGTGAAAATTTCAGTAAGTGAACAGTTTCTGAGATGCTGGACCCGCAACATCTGGCACCAACAATCATTCCATGGTCAGAGTCTCTTTGATCACATGTCTTCCCTATTATAATGTTTGGTCAAACAACAACTGAACCTCTTGGCCATGTCTGCATGCTTTATATTTTGAGTTCCACTCACATGATTTGCTATTTTGCTCTTTATATTAAAGAGCAGGTGTACCTTATAAACTGGCCACTGAGTGTACAGCAACTAGTGTTTCATATCACACTCTTTTAATAATCAGAAGTTTTTATAAAATCCATGTGTTTAGATTCAATCTAACAAATTAATTACTATATAAGTACATCCAAGATGAAATGTTTCCTTTGTTTTTTTTGGGAAGCATCTTCATGTGTAATGCCATAGTACTTGAACAGACCACTGTGGTGAACATACTTGATGTGCAAAACCTCATTTTGTTTCTCATGTTTAGCTAACGAAACAGTACAAAGTAATATAGTAAAAGACGGGAGTAGTAGTTTGTTTGATTTGTCGTAATACTTGTGTCACGTGGCTCTCATGTTGGTAAAACATTACATTATGTTTGGTATACATTCATTGTTACTTTGAGAAGAGGGTATTGGTATCCTGTGTGTGTGTGTATAACATGTCAGTATTATGAATACTGTTAACTGTCTGCAGGGCAATCTAATTCGACACTTAGCGATACATGACCCAGATGCAACAGAAGCAGAGAAAGCAGAAGCTATGTTAATTGGACAACAGAATGAGCTGAATGAAGATTACGACGGAGAAGAAAGTTACTCAGAAAGTGAGGAAAGGCTGATGAAACCAGTTCCAATTGATGTTGAAGGGACAATTCAAGAAGGACAACAGGAGGGACAGCAGGTATGTTGATCTGAATATTGGTTAGATGTGTAACCTTGCTGTGAGGTAGAGCTCATAAGTATATTGCTGATAGAGTCAGGATGTAATGTCTACTGTTTTAAAGCATACAGGAAAATACCCTTCCTAGCATTCGAGAGTAAACATTGTAAAGATTACTATATTCAAGCTGCTAAACTGAAACACAGAACAAAACAAATAACTATTTATAATTCAGGTTAAATGATTTGTGAATGTGATATAACGTGGGAAAAATAATTCATATCTGAATTTACAGTCACTGATTTACAGGTTAGTTTAATCAAACAATATTTACTACAATGTTAAACTGATGAGTCTCCTGATTTACAGGTTAGTTTAATCAAACAATATTTACTACAATGTTAAACTGATGACTCACCTGATTTACAGGTTAGTTTAATCAAACAGTATTTACTACCGTGTTAAACTGATGAGTCTCCTGATTTACAGGTTAGTTTAATCAAACAATATTTACTACAATGTTAAACTGATGAGATTTACAAATTTATTCAGTAACTTTAATGAACTATATACTGCCTTTCCACATTTCAGTGTGAAGCGTTACACTTGTTTTTGTGAGGAACCTTCTGTAATGTTAGATGTGACGTCCATCAGTTTTAACCTCACGTTCATCCTGGTTCTGTATTTGATCTTCAGGTCCATAAGTGATGAAAATCATGTCTTGCCACAAATACACCTTAAGAAATGGCATCAGAAAATGAATTGGTTTAGATCCAAAACTCCAGTCATGAATTTTATCACTTCTCCTTTGAAACTTTTATATTATGTCTCATGTAGTTGTAGACTTTTCCATTTGATTGATACATTTTCTTTTTGCTTATGTACCTGAATCCTTTCGGTTCCAAAATCTGCAACATCTTTCTGTAATTTTGAAACCTTTACACAGATCATCTTAAGGGAGCTCATGGACCAATTACAGTTTGGGGACTGCTGACTGTGCCCTTTTTAATCCATATTTTTATTACTGTTATCAGAATGACATTTGCATATGTTCCTCCTTATAAGGTTTCCCATACTATCAGTATTAACGGGATTAATCCATACTTTTCTAACATTCGTCACTGTAAAGTGTGGATCAGTTCCTTCTACCTAATAAGATTTCTTAAACTGTCAACAGTAATGTGATCAATCCATATTTTTGTTACTGTCGTTACTGTGAAGTTTACATGTATTACTTCTAATAAGATTTTCTAAACCATCAACAATAATAGGAGAAAAACTGCAGTTTTCTTATGAGATGAAATTTACATTTTATTGATATAGTTAGAACATTTTAATTTAGGGTGTAGAACTACAAGTCCTCTCACTTGTTAGTGTTTAGGTTGAAACCTAATATTATTGATTTAGTAGCACCAAAACAGTAAATTCCACTTTGTCTATTCATAACAACCATAAAACCTAAGAAGAAATGACATGGTTTTGATTTCATTATATGCCTTGAAAGTACTTTTTATAGTTATATAGCTAAGAACTTAATGACTGTTGATTTGTCTGTTCAGTAGTTTTGTTTTTCAGTGTGCATTATTCCCACATTTACAGACATTTTACACAGAACTACCATAGAACCTCAATTGATGGACACCATGTCATTAAGGGAAAAACATTTCAGCTTCTTGCTTTATCATACAATTTGAAACCAAAATAAACCTTGGAGCAACAAACATTCAGTAAAGTAGGTAGTTGTCTTTGTATACCTGTATGGTATACTCCTAAATTCCAAATATCCCTGAAAGATTACCAATGTTTAAACACATATGATGTTTATTGGATTGGCTCTGAACTGTATACTGTAATAATATTCAAAGTTTAATATGTAGATTACCTAAGATAAATATCACATTGTGTTCTTAAAGCAGGGGTCGAGTCTAATTATTTTTGTGCATTTGATTTGTCACTTTTAAGAGTACTGTATTATACTATAATCATAAAGAGTCTTATGGCACAAACAGTGATCTGTTGCTCTTAAGAGTACTGTATTGTGCTGTAATCATAAGAGAGTCTTATGGCACAAACAGTGATCTGTTGCTCTTAAGAGTACTGTATTATGCTGTAATCATAAACAGTCTTATGGCACAAGCAGTGATTTGTTGCTCTTAAGAGTACTGTATTATACTATAATCATAAAGAGTCTTATGGCACAAACAGTGATTTGTTGCTCTTGAGAGTACTGTATTATGCTGTAATTATAAACAGTCTAATGATACAAGCAATAATTTGTTGCATTATTCATTATGAAGAGTAATCCATCAGATTTGTCTTCACCACACGTATAAAAGTTTCTTCTCATTGCTTCCCTGGAACTCATCTGCTCAACCTCTTCCTTTCGGGACAGGTCCCGGGCTTCCTTTCTGCTGCTGCCTTTGCCTCCATCCAAGACAACATTTAGAAGAGACATTTTCGACCCAAATAGTCAAGAGTAATAATAATTATTATTATTATATATATATAAAAAAAAAACCACTTAATCTTAATAACAATCCACGAAAGGGGACGAAGAGGAACCACAACGTTCCTGAACACCCCGGTTGGGGAGAGAACTCTTCTGATTTCTCTCTCTCCAAACTGAACCCCTGCCACGTTAGTTTAGTTTAGTTCCCTGGAACTGAATGGACAGAAATAAAGGTTCTTCTGTTGTAAGTTTTTAAGAAGTCCCGTTTATGTTATAGTTTTAATCTTTATTTCAATAACTGACTGTTTGTTCTTTACTTGTTCAGTAACACATGCTTGCTAATGGTATGGAAAGAACTAATATCTTGTGCTGGATTTTATGTTCAAAGATATGTATTGCAGAACAAAATTTAATTTTGGTAAGTAAAATTGTTGTTCTTGGTATTCAAATACATATGGTCAAAAAGAAATAGAAGATTTTATGAGTAATCTAGTGCTGTGTATTAGTAGATTAAGTGAGAATCAGTGGGTGGGAAATAGGCAAATAAAAAAGTCTTTATAAGAAATTGATGTATTGTCAAAGTTGCATCAAAAATTTGGTTTCAGACAGTATTAGAGAAATTCTGTGTTTTCCAGGTGGTGGTGTTTGAAGTGATTCAGCTGCCTGGTGGTGTTGATGGAACTTCCGATAACTCTGAACAAACGCTTACTGAACTTCAGCACAGCTCCCTTTCAATACCAAACAACCAAAGAAATTCTCAGGAGAATCTTACCATTCTCCAACATGTTCAAAGCCAAGAAGTCCAGAGTAGTGAGCTTGTGAACAACAACAGTGCACCTATCACTCAAGTTCCCAGAGAATCTACAACAGGTAATCTGTTTCCTATGAGAATGATGTTTCAGTAATCTGAGCCAGTGAGTGTAAAATTAACAAATCTACCAGTATTTTTGTAAGGCTTAGTACTTACACAGGATTTAACTTAAAGTTTATTAGTGCTTTGATTAGTAAAGATTTAAAAGATAAGCTTAGTAGCAGATAATAATAGCTCAATCTGCTTTGGATATTGAAAGAAACTTAATTTTTTATTCAGAACTCATTGAAGAACAGTCTCATTCCATCATGACCTTACCCCCTCCCCCTCCCACACCTCGTCGTCGTGGTCGTCCCAGAAAGTACCCGCTCCCTACAGAAATTCAGCCAACCCAGTCACCATTTGCTGCTGTTGAACCTGTACAAGGTACTAGATGGTTTTTGTTGTAAACTTTGGTGATGTTTTATATTTGTACTTATACAAACCAATTAATACTTTGTAGTGTGTGGAGTCAGAAAGCAAGAAAACTACCCCAAAGTGGCACACAGGGTTTTTTCTGAACATAAAATTATACAATTTTATAATGAACCTTATGTAAAATTTCTAATAAATTATGCTTTCTATGTTGAGAAAATGCAATGATTAACAGTGAATTTCTGGTTTTATCAAACCGGGCTAAGTAGAGCTTGCCAGGACTAGTACATCTGAGTAGATCCAGGTGTGTGTGTTTGATTGTAAAAAATATCACGATGTCACTAGGTATAAGATAACACTGCTCTATTTTATAAAATGTAGTAGTAGTCTTTGGTGAAAATGTGTGGACATAATTTGTTTTATTTGATATCTCAGTGTTTCAGAACAACAAACTGATAACTCTGTGAAGTATCATTTCATGGTGTAGTCTTTGTTTATTGTGTTAATATGTTGCTTGTGTGGATGTCATGAAACATTTTAGATGTACAATATATTGTTCAATAAACAGGTCAGGGTTCTGAAAAGAGAAATGAAAGGAGCAAATGGTAAAACAAATAGAAACCAAAACTAAGTGATTATTAATTTGATTGTCATACATTATTTTAAAGTTAGAAACAGACTAATATTTTTGTAAAGCTGTGATAAAGGTACCATACTTTGTTTTTTACTGTACTGACCTTTTAGATATTTCTAAGGAGAGTCCTTATTGTTTTGTTTAAATTTTCACCATCCATTAAACAAAGTACTATTTTAAATTAGATGACATTACAGCTCTTTAAGTAACTGAACATTGAAACCTCAGATGAAAAATTAGAGATGAAGGGTCAGTATTTCAACTGTTTGTCTACAGATTAAGTGTTGCAATAAATAAAGTGTCTTGCTGTTTGCTGAGTTAAACACAAGTGTTAAGAAGTTTAATTCGTGTTTTCTACTGTAAAATATATTTTTCAAATGTGTGATGTAAGAAAATCGAGGAAAGCTACAGGTAGAAGTTTTGATGTCATCCCGAGCTGACCTAGTTGACATTTGTTCTCAAAGAATTGGTCCTGTATAGCAGACAAGCTGTAGTAAACATACCAAAAGCAGTGGGGTCGGGTTAGTCAGAGTTATTTCATCAGAAGCCTTTCGTCATAGTTATCTAACAGCTATGTACAGAAATACCATTAAACAAATTTGGTATACAATAAAATATTCAACATTGTTGACAAAAAAAAAATCAAAATTTTGTATAAGTATCATGGTTACAGTAAGAATCAGATATTTACAGTAAAAGTAATAACCATGATTTATAGTAGTTAATTTTCATAGCAAGGGGAGATGGCCAGGAGAACAAAAAAAACCAGGATGTAGTTGTTACCAGAAGGAGAAAAGCAGATGAATATATAGAACAGACAGAACCAAAAAGGGGGAGAATCCAATATGAAGAAGGTAACTTGAAAGTGTAATTATTATACATCTTTGTTTTAACCACACTAAACTTTATGTGGTATTAATAATAAAATATTTTAATGTGCAACCTACAATTCAAAATGTGTACAAAGTTTAATTTGAATGATCTGGTTTCACTTAAATAATTAGCCATTTCATACCTTATCATTAGTTTCCATGTTAATTACCTTTTCTTTAGAGCAAGAGATATTACCAAGCATTTATAAAATGTGTAAAAGAATTTGATAAATTCTAAATTTAAGCTTTCAAATACAACAGTAAATCCACATTAACTAATCTTTTTAGAATCTTGAATGACAAAATTATAATATAAACTCTCAGCCAGTCATCATGAAAAGTTTCAGAGAGTCACCTAGAATGAATAAAAACAGCAGTTAGATCTAAACAAGAATAATCGGAAGTAAACACATTAAAAAGCAGGAACAGCTAACATGAATTAAATAATATATACAGCGAAATCTGTCTAAGCTGGAAATTACACAGGGCAGAAACCTATACGACATGGAAATATCAAAACTCTGTAACATTATCTTAAGATTTCTCTTATAAAAGGCCCTCTATGTGGCGAACCTGCGTAACATGGACGGAAAACTATCTTTGACCTACTTCATCTATCAACAAGTAGGATTAGAACCTGAATAAGGTTAAAAAAACGTTTTTGATTAAATATTAATTTCTTATTTAATTAATGATTTCTTTAAATATTAATAAATTCTCAGCCATTTTATTGCAGTAAGTATTGGTTAAACATATTCTGTTATTTTTTCTGCCATCTTTATTTTTGCAGTTCAAAGTAAACAAAAGAATGGAACAAAAAAATAAGAATATTCTACTTTTCTCAGATAATGTAACTTGTCACCCAAAAGTTCAACTTTCAAATGTTTATTTAGTCTTTCTACCTCCATGTTCAACATCAGTTCTACAGCCACTAGATAATGGAAACATACAGTGTATAAAACTGATGCTTCATCATGTTATTACAAACATGGACGACTGTAAGAGAGCATCTGAATACACCATGAAAATTGACGTGTTAGATGTAATTGCATTTTTAAGTTCTTCAATCAAATGTGTAAAAGATGAATGTGTAATAAAGTGCTTTCGAAACTGTGGATTTATTCCTGATAATGGAAGAGATTGTGGAGAAGTTGTTTGTTATGACAATTCTAGTGAAATCCAAACTCTGATTGAAAGGATGATGCAGATGATTCTATGAACAAAGAAAGTTTTTTGAATGTTGACAAGAATAGATTGTAACAGTGTGAAAGATTCAGAAGATGAAGAAAATGGAAAAGGTAGTGAGGAAACAGAAATGTCATCACAAGTGTTAAGTTATATTAACACTATCAAATTGCATGCAAAATTTAACTTCATGAAGAGGCCTTAGAATTGGCATTATTATTTAACTGTGTAAGAAAGCCCATTAAAAAATACGAAATTGGACACTTTCTTCAAATAAATTTGATTAAGATTTTGTGGACTTGTATATATATTTTGAATGTCGATGTTTATTGTTATTGTAATAAATATAACATTAACAGTATAATACCTTTGTTCACAAACGTCTTACTTTCCTTGAGTCAAGCAAGTATAATGTTCTGCTCAAAAATTGTATATAATTAATGAAATGCACATTCACTGTCTAAACTGAAAATTTTACTGGGTCCCGTGTGATTCCGCCTTAGACAGGTTTTTCTGTATATACTTTTAAATGATATTTTATGTGTGATAAAGTTAAATTTTAATAAGAAAGATTATTATGAAGAAATTAGTTTTAATAACTATGTTTACATATTCATTAGTTAAGTATAAAAATGTACCATTGTTTATGAGCTATGTAAAAATCTGCAGAATAAAAACTGGTTATGTTTAGCAACAGATTAAACTCAACAATTTTAGGTACGTCTACTTTCATTACTTACTTTTTAAAATGTCTATTTATTTTCTCTCTTCCAGACATTTTGTGTGTGCGGTTGGTATAATAACTGTTGTTACTATTTAAAAATATGACAGAGTAAGTACGTGTATGGAAAAATTATTTTTCAAACAAAGATTTTAATACTTGTAATACTGTTTCAGCCTTTATACCTAATTATAACCAGGTACTAGATGGATGTAATTTGTTCACTATACATTTGTCTGTACCTGTTTTGTTTAGTACTAGACATGATTGTTTTGTATGTCATATGTCAATTAAAGAAACGTGTTTCATGGTAGCTGACAGGGAGCAACCAGAACCAAAGGTTCCTCTTGTTCCCACCAACCCTGAAGACGTTGCCCGTCGAGAAGAAGAGCTGATAAGAAAGAGACAAGAACAGAAACAGAGAGACATGGCAGAATGCTTTGGTTTTGATGTGAGACATTATAAAACTATAATTTTAAACTTTCCAATTTATGCTATTTTCAAACAATACAAAACTATGCTCACATTTTTCTTTCAAATATTTATATGTTTATGCTAGAGTTTGTAACTTTGAACATTTTTTTAATATGTATTCAATTATATGAACAACATTCTTGGTAGTGTATAGAAACTAGTTTATATGGTGTGTATTTCACTACATTGCAGTTTATAAATTGTCATAGTATTTTTATAACATTACATTTCAAATTAAGAAAGAAAACATTATATCTCAATTTCATCTCCTTATGTACACTTAATTCTATATATGACATGAATAACCAATCAGTATGTACAAGTGGTTTTTCCAGTCATTTTAAACAACAATGTCATTGTTTGTTTCTTCCAAGACAAGTCTTTGTACTGGTAAGTTAAGTATTTTAACATGTTTGAAATGTTTTTGTTTTACCTATATACAGCTCCATTACTAAACTAGATAAATTATAATGGATTTCTGTGGTATTTATATTGTAATTTATTATATTTTTGGTTATTCAAGTATACATGTAAAAATTAATTCGTATACAAAGGTTGTAACTAGAAGAAATAATTGTTTGCTTTGCTTCTTTGTTTACTATTCTACACTATAAGGAAAATAAGTTGAAAATATTATTTGTAAATAGTAATAATGTATTATACCTGAAATGTGTTTGTGTTTTACAAAATACTAGTCTATTAAAACACAACCAAGACAGGTCGCTCTGTAAAAACTAAAACTCAGATTTATACTTTAAAGATATGATAACATGAGAGCACACACTCCACATCATTGTAACTTCTATCTTAGCCAGCAGTGGCTTAAAGATCAGAATAATAAAAATACTAACATATATATAGCTATATAATGTTATGACATTTACGCTATTTAGATTAAATATTTATCTCCAAGTTATAATCTGTAATCATTCTAGAAAAATACTAATTTTTTTATGATGATTAAATCAAACATCCAGAGATTCCAATTTGATGATGAAAATATCACAAAAAGTAGGAAGGTTTTTTCTTAAGAAACAGTTGATAATTATCTGGAAGTCATAGCAATGTCACGTGAAATTTGAAAATGTTCTCATCTATAAAAGTATTTTTAATCTTAAAATGAAGATTATTCTGCATGTTGCCTTGTCAACATTAAAATATATTAGTTCTTAAAAACTTGATTGTTATTAAAGCATTGTGATGTTTACTTATAACCTGCAAAATATTTTTAAAGTATGTGTACTTTATCTAACATAGTATGAATATTCTCATAAATATCTTCACGGTTACGAGTTGGGTGAATTTCACCCAACCTTTAATGAAAAGGTTAAAAGTTTTTTCTAATTTGATACAGACTAATAGGGCAGCAAGAAGTTCGTGTTTTGTTTTTAAGTATATCAAATAAAATTTACATATCCAGAGTATGATTTAAAATGCAGTTTGAAACCTTTGATGGAAAAGTGTTTTCAATTAGATGTGTCTTTTTTTTAATATTAAGCTTTACTTAAAAAAAGTGTTATACTATGAAATGTTAGCTTTAAAAAGTCCATCTGTTGTTTTGTAGGATAATGAAGACGAAGAAACAATACTGGCAATGCCTGCAGCCCCTGGAACCAAAGGTCTGCAGCCTGTGTGTCTGTGAATGGGTCTGCTAATACTAAAAGTACAACTCCTCTTGTGAGTTCTTTATGACATGGTGGAATTAGAGACATCGAGAGGAGAATGTGGACCAAATTTCATAAAATGCTAGGTATACTAGTGGACTTTTATCAGTCCACATGCAATGTGGATTAACATGTGATCTTAGACTGGGTTCTCTGGAGAAGAAGAAATTTGGGAACTTTTATTGAAAATTACTGTGAACTTAGTGTTATTTTGATTGGTTTCCTTGGACAGTAGGTTTTCATTAGTAGCCTTCACGTAGAAAAGAAATAAAATTTTCTGTGAACATATAAAGAGAATTAATGTTCATCAAACGTGAGTTAAAATCTTCCCAACATTTTAACATGATCCAGTAGATCAGGTTAATTCTCCCGAAATTTACATAGTTAGTGAATTTCGGCCAACCGTTTTTGAGGTTTTAACACCTAAGACTAGTAATGAGTGTTGTCTTGTAAGTTTGACAGTTATCTCTATATCTTTATATCTGTGAATAAATCTGGAATGCATTAACCAGAAAACTTCCTTCATAAAAGTATTTTGGTTGTATAAATTTTTTGTTGCTGTAATTCTCAGCAGTTGGTAAAATTGTTTTGGTTGAAACAGTTTTAGTCATGTATTTTAAAGCATGCCATGAAACACATGGAATTAATAGTAATATTTTATTTGCACTATAAGCTCAATTCATGCAGAATTTTGCATTTGTTTTGGTGGAGAGGGGTGTTTGTAGTTATGGAGAAAAGTGTTAGCACATGATGCTGATGGTAAACGTCTCAGTTTGGACTATTTTCTTGTAACGTGGCATTGTTAATGTTTCATGAGATTCAAATTCTTTGTAAAGGATTTGGTGGTAGAGTTAAAACAGATTGGTTGTGTTTTCTTAACAGCAATTTTTGCAAAAAAAATTTAAATCTCTAACTGTAATAAGTTGTTATTTGTTCTTATACAAATTTGAAAACTATTAACTAGAACCATTTCCTGCCAGATTATAATTGGACAGACTCAACATTGTATTCTTACTGAATAATGACAAGTTCAGTTGTTCTTTAAATCTGTAATACATCATTCGTGTGTCTGAAATAAAGTTTAGTTACCTTTATTTTGTATCTCTTGATATAATTCATACACGATTCTATTATCACTGATAATAAATACACAGCCAAAATATACCTTTGTTATGTCTTTGTTAATACTCATGCCAGATGTACAACAGTGTTCAAGTCCACTTAATTAAGAGTTATTAGATAGCAAAAGGTTGAATATTTTGTGATGAATAACTGATATCTGGTGAATCACATTATGTAAAAACTAAACCTGCTTATGCTATTTCCGTACAGTGTTGAAAACTATTCTCAACTCTTATTGTTCGTATAAAATACTGTTAAGCTACTAATGGTACAGGCTACCAAAATACACAGAACTGTAAACCAGTCCTGGTATAAACTGACAACATAACACAGTACTGTAAACTAGTCCTGGTATAAACTGACAACATAACACAGTAATGTAAACTAGTCCTGGTATAAACTGACAACATAACACAGTAATGTAAACTAGTCCTGGTATAAACTGACAACATAACACAGTAATGTAAACTAGTCCTGGTATAAACTGACAACATAACACAGTACTGTAAACTAGGCCTGGTATAAACTGACAACATAACACAGTACTGTAAACTAGTCCTGGTATAAACTGACAACATAACACAGTACTGTAAACTAGTCCTGGTATAAACTGACAACATAACACAGTACTGTAAACTAGTCCTGGTATAAACTGACAACATAACACAGTACTGTAAACCAGTCCTGGTATAAACTGACAACATAACACAGTGCTGTAAACTAGTCCTGGTATAAACTGACAACATAACACAGTGCTGTAAACCAGTCTTGGTATAAACTGACAACATAACACAGTGCTGTAAACCAGTCTTGGTATAAACTGACAACATAACACAGTGCTGTAAACCAGTCTTGGTATAAACTGACAACAACACTACTGTAAACTAATCCTGGTATAAATTGACAACATAACACAGTACTGTAAACTAGCCCTGGTATAAACTGACAACACATATAGTACTGTAAAACAATCTTGTCTAAATACACAGTTCTCTAAGTTTATTCAAGTATATACAGCCAAAATATATAGTTCAGTAAAGCTGGTTTATTTTAAACACATTCACAGGACTTCTGAGTTTATACTGATGGTCACCTTGAACACATCTCAGTAAAACTGTTATCAGTTTACACCGATCACATCCTCAGCCGGTTAAAGCTCATCCTGTCAGACATTTTCAGTTCTGTAAAGCTAATGTTGGTTTACATTGATAAATTCTCGGTACTATAAAGGTTATAGTGGTTTATATTCATGTCAAAACTATAGAGGTAATTCTCAATTATATTAAGTGTCTTTCAGAAAAAGGGATGGTAAGAAGCAAGTCTCGTGAATACTGACTTTATAGTTGTTACGTGCTTTGAGTATTTGCAGGTTCAAAACGTTTTAAATATAATGTGTTTAACACTGCATAATTTTTCTTTCAGCATTAAAAGTGTAATATTAAGAAAATATTCTGGAATAAATCTATTAATGTTATAATAAATGTACGAGGAATCATCCTATATTAAACTACTTGTAATGTGATATACCTAAAGTTTTTACTGATGTAATGACCTTTTATCTTACCATTATTCTAATACACTGGTTTACAAAAAATATTTTTTATCTGAGGCAAGAATGTGAATAGGTGTTTTTTACTAATTTGGGTGTGCTGAATTCAAATTTATAAACAGTTTTGCTCTATCACCTCTAGTTTTCTGGCTTTTAAATAGTCTCATTTTAGTATATACGTGCTTATTTCAACAGTTGCAGCTCATTATTACAGATAAAACAGGATAGATAAAGAACATTGACGGAATAAATATACTTGGATGATACAATGTACACAATTCATAGTACCGCAGACAATTAGAAGTGTGTTTTCGTAGATGATCTAGTGTATTTTACCTCTGGGATGTCACGCATGAGCATCCAGCAGAAGTCTCCCATCCTGCTGGGGTTCCACTTGCCTTGGTAGTTGCTCTCCATCTTCGTAATGTCTTGGTGGAATCTTTCTCCGTGCTCATCACTCACTGCTCCAAGGTTTGGAGGGAAGAAGTTGAGGTGGGAATGGAGAAAATGAATTTCGAGTGACATTCGGCATCCAATGTCCTCATAAGTCTTTAGCAACTTCTCAATACAGGCTTGGTAATTTGGTACGCGTGTGTTACCAAGGAAGCCACTACAGGTTGACTTAAATGCTTTCCATGCTCTCAGTTCCTTTAAGGTAAGAAGCTCCTCAAAATCAGTATCCTTCAGCACTTCTCGGATTTGAGGTCCGACAAAGATGCCCTCTTTGAGCTTAGCAGCACTGAGACCTGGGAACACAGTAGACATGTGTTGGAAGGCAGAACCATTTTTGTCCATGGCCTTCACGAAATTCTTCATCAAACCAAGCTTGATGTGAAGAGGAGGAAGAAGCACCTTCATGTCAACCAGAGGATTCTCCTTGACGCTGTGTTCGCCAGGAACGAAAGTGCTTCTAGACCCCCAGTCTTACTGCTTGTAATGCTGGGATACAGCTCGACTATCCCAGAGACAGAGAAAGCAACAGTACTTTGTGAAGCCCGCTTGCATGCCCATAAGAAGACCAATGACCTTGAGGTCCCCACACAGACTCCACTGGTACTGGTTGTACTTAACAGCTTCTAAAAGAAGCTCCATATTGTCATAGGACTCCTTTAGATGGACAGAGTGTGCAGTGGGAATGCTGGGATATTTATTCCCGTTGTGCAGAAGCACAGCCTTGAGACCTCACTTGGAAGAAGTCTATGAAAAGACGCCAGTCTGAAGGATTATGTGGCAAACCAAGGAAAGTGAACAAGCCAGGAACATTTGTGCAGTAGCATAACTTGTTTTCCATGTCGAAAAATGAAGCAAGGTCTTTGTTCCGATTCCTTAAACTGGTGATCCGTCTTGATATATAGCTATATATATATAATGTAATGCTATCACTTACATTTACTGCATAATAACTGAAAAAGAAGACATAAGTCACACAATATTAGAAATTAACCCTGAATGCATATACGCCTTCATGTACAGTATGCATATCTTAAAAACTAGAGGTGATGAGTAAAAACGGATTTCAAATCTGAATTAAGCACCCCCAAATTCGGTTAAAACAGCTATTTTTGTGCTTGCCTCAATTTCTTTGTAAACCAGTGTTATTAGTGGTTAATGTTTTGCAACTTTTCGTTGCCTTATCATGTTACAACATACTCACACACACGCATTTAATACAGACTGGTTATGCAACGTTTTGTTTCACAAATTGTAATATACTTTTAAGTTGGCATATACGATTAGATTTAGCTTACATAAATTATAAAGTCGGTCATAAAGTTACGTAATCATCTCTTCTGTTTGATACGCAAGAAACTTCAGTTTACATGTTGTGTGACTCCGTACAATACGAACAGAAAGTAAACTGAATCATCACCAAATTAGGGATTAACTCTACTTTCGTAACTTTGATAAAACGTCTTTCAAACTAGTGCAGAACGAGGAACACAATTAAAAATCGCGACAAGTAAATCGTTTGTTGTTAAATGAAGGCTACAATTCAGTATGCTTTTTTATTGTTTAGGTAAAAAGGAGATAAGGCTGTCTTCCGCAGTTTAATAAAAATGCAACAGAACTATATTAGCTAATTTTAAATACACTTGACTATGACGATCAGGTGGAAGTAATAATCGTAGTCAAATAGTAACCACTAGAGCGACAACTTCCCTGAAGATGGCACGACATTAGCAGCCGAAATTTTAATCATAAGCTTAACACTAATAAAGATAATTAGTCGCTAATTAACAATTGTACATACGTGATAGTATAAGGTGATATACAACTGTTAAATTTTATTTAAAAATACGAAAGTGAAACCTAAACCAGTTCTTTCACAAGTGACAGAAAAAATAATTGTCAGTTTTATCTTTACAAAGATAATCAAAAAGTTGTCTGTTTAATATATACTGTTTGCTTGTTTTGTTTTTTGGAATTTCGCACAAAGCTACTCAAGGGCTATCTGTGCTAGCCGTCCCTAATTTAGCAGTGTAAGACTAGAGGGAAGGCAGCTAATCATCACCACCCCCGCCAACTCTTGGGCTACTCTTTTACCAACTAATAGTGGGATTGACCGTCACATTATACATCTCCACAGCTGGGAGGGCGAGCATGTTTAGCGCGACCCTCGGATTACGAGCGCACGCCTTACGCGCTTGGCCATGCCAGGCCGTTTAATATGTGCAGAATGTGTATAATTCAAATATATTTCGGGATTCAGCTATTCTTGTGCTTTAAGTTGTGATAGTTTATACTTCTAGGTCGTTGTTGGTTGATTTCATAAGCTTCCCGCTAGTACAGTGATAAGTCTACGAATTTATAATGCTATAATTAGGGGTTCATTCCCCTCGGTAGGCTCAGCAGATAGACCAATGTGGTTTTGCCATAAGAAAACATACACACACTTGTTATATATTAGCGTCATTAACTTATTAGCGTTTTTTACTTCTGATTAATAGAATCAAATTACATTTGTTCAGAAGTCATTAGTATTACAAACTGATTTTGTTCAGTGTTGAATTCAGACCTTTCCACGGGGGGGGATGTGAAGCTGAGATAGGGGTTAATTAAAAGCTGACGAAATGTTAAATATTGTCCCCCTTTGGGAATATTTGTTGAGGGGGATAAAATTCCTCTCTTCTTGATGGCAAGAAACCAACTTCAAATAAAAATGTATCTCAAAATGGCTGGTATGAATATTAACACTTATTGATAAGGAAATAACAACGTTTCGACCTTCCTAGGTCATCTTCAGGTTAAGAAACAATTCCTCCCTGATGAAATAACAATCAGTGATGTCGAGAAACCCACTTGTTGAGAATTTTATATGCAAAAACGGCTCTTTTATTTAAAATATTTTCTGAACCCAAAAGAGCCGTTTTTGCATATAAAATTCCTCCCTGTTTACTCCCTGAATTCAGCAAAACTTGTTAACATGCACATATCATATATCCAGAAACCTAATTTTTGTAAATATACGAATAACCTTAAAATTAATTCCAGTTAACTTTTACAAACAACCGAAAAGCTAATTTTCGTTTAATATGTAGAGTACCAAAAAGAAGGTAACTTTTTGTTTTACATATGGAGTACAAAAAATAAAACTTATCTTGGTTAATATTCATTTTTATAAATATAGCCAATAAACCATTTCTAACTACATTTTGGTAATATGAGCATAACCAAAACCTAAATATTGATCAATTATGGCTGCATTTATATATCCCCCCGCCCCACGAAAAAAACAAAAAAAACGTATTTTTTGTCACTTTCCAAACATCCATAAATATATCACTTCTACTTGAAAATAATTTGGATTTTTATAGAATAACAGAATGAAACTAAATACATAAACTGAAAATTCCGAATTACTGTTGTATATTTATATCTAATTAAAAGACATGCGCGAGGGGAATAATGGTAGAACACGCCAAAGTGTATGTGATATAATATAAATCTATGAGTATCAAGTTATTACTGTAAAATTACAGAGGCACAAATAATAAACATATAGGTGCACACAAAATAATTTTTAAAATTTCATTAGTGAATATCAGTTGGAGCTTACATGTATTTTTATTTTTACCTAGCAAGTCAAAAATTTTCATTTCTTCACTACAAAAAAAAAATATTATAAATGTAGGTTATTTTTCAATGAACCTTCGACGGCCACACATGCCGCGGACCGCATGCTGAAAATCCTTGGTCAAGTACATGATTTTTCATATTACGCTCCGCGAGGTAATTTTAGAAAGTTAATATTTTTTTCTAAAATTATAAAATTGAATCAGAATACGCTATACATAAAAGTAAAATATATCGTTAATAATACACGTATATCGCCTTTTAATATTTTATTTTCCCTAACTCCAGACGATTTTATTTAGCTCAGGGGAAGTCCTCGCGGTTAAAGTGTTAACACAATCGCAATTAACATCAACAGTGGCGACACTGGTTGCCAGTAGATATAGAACCAGTTCAAGACCGCATGCATCACTGGAGATGCAAAAGATAGCTGAGTAATTTTCGTACGAAACATCGGCCAAACTTGGGTAGTTACGCCAAGTGTCTTTTAAAAACCAGCATGCGGATTAGCGGTTGAATCTCGAATGAAATTAAACAAAATGAAACTTGACGTCTTAGCAGAAACCTGTCAAAATTTGAAACATTGTGATGCAGTATCAATTGTTGCAAAGTATATTTATATGAAGTATAATTAAAGTTATAACAGTTGTAATTGGTAACTGTTGGGTTAGGTTAGATTCATTGTAGTTAAATTAGACAAACTTGGTGCCAATAAGCTCTATGAAGTCATACGCTTGCATGACGTCATATTACATTTCGTTCGAGATTTAGATGCACGTCAGATCTGAGTTAATATTTTATTCGGCTTTAAATTTTCTGTTAAAAAGAAAAAAGTAAAAATAATAGGTTACCATTTTTCCTTTAGAAAAGTCCCCTAGTGGCTCAGCGGTATGTCTGCGGGCTAACCACGCTAAAAACCGGGTTTCGATACCCGTGGTGGGCAGAGCACAGATAGCACATTGTGTAGCTTTGTACTTAATTCGAAACAACAACTACCTTTAGAAAACTATATTATTCTAGCGGCCTAGCCTTTTTTCACAAATCTTTATTTTTTAATTCGTTACGGCAACACTGATCATTGTATGATGATAAAACTCATGTGCTTGATCGAGTTTTCGTTATGAAAAATTTTGTGTCCGTGAAAATACTTTTGAATTGCCAAAGATATAATAACACGTTTTCAGACCAATTAACAATTCGTTGTCACCCTTATAATGGATAAGTGACCGAATATCCTAGGCCTAGGCCTAATACGAATTAATCGGCATTATCTTCTGTGCGAGTACTTCAACACAGGATGATGCAAGAAGTATCGAAACAAGAAATAAAAGAAAATATGATGAAAGTTTTATTGAATATGGTTTTTCATGGACAGATACTAAAGATGTACCCAGAGAGTTGTGTATTGAATGTGGAACAGTGTTGAGTAGCAGTACTTTGCATTCAGCAAAGTTATAGCGTCATCTAGAAACTAAACACTCCCAATTAAAAAAAAATCAAACTTCCGAGTATTTCAAATGATAATGTTTATAATTAAATGCAAAGAAAGCTAAATTTCATTCATTTGTCCATTGGGACAACAAAGATGCTCTTATTGCTTCACACCATGTTAGTTACCGTATTGCAAAAGCAGGTAAAGCTCATACAATTGCAGAAGATTTAATAAAATCATGCCCAAAAGGTTTAATAGATTGCACGACTGATGACAAAATTATTAAAAACATTAACTCCTTGCCACTTTCTGACAACTCGGTTTCTCGAAGAATCAAGGATATGTCAGCAAATTGCTTAACGGAGTTTATAAGGCGAGTTAAAGCGAGTCTAACTTTTTCGCTTCAGATGGATGAATCAAAAGATGTCGCATTTTATGCGATGTTGCTTGTGTTTGTTCGATATGTTCACCAAACTAGTTTTGAAGAAGACATGGCTATTTGCAAACCTTTGCCTACCCCAAACAACAAACGAAGAAATATTTAAACCGATCAAGGAAGAACATGAGATTCAATGGCAGCTTTGCTCAAGTATTTGCACTGATGGGGCTACAGCTACGACTGGAAAATTTTCAGGCACAGTGGCACATATAAAAATGAAAAATCCGGACATCGAGAGTATCCACTGCTGTCTTCATTGTCATGCACTTGCAGTGAAACAAATCTCAGAAGGCTTAAAAGATGTATTGGGTGATGTCATAAAAATAGTTACTTTTATAAAATAAAGACCACTCGATGCGAGGACCTTCAGTTTACTCTGTAAGAATTTAGGAAGTTTGCATACAAATTTGCTGCTTTATACTGAAGTCCGTTGGTTTTCTCGGGGAAAAGTGTTTGCTCGGTGTTACGAACTGCGTGAGAAGATGGGTTTAATTTTATCTGAATGCCATTTTGAACTTGCATACCAATTAATGGACAAACGCTAAATGCATAAAGTGGTTTACCTTTCGGACGTATTTCCCTATCTAAATGAAGTGAATGTTACAATGTAGGGTACCAGGGTAACGTACTACAAAGCTCAAAGTAAAATCGAAGCGCTTCAGCGTAACGTGAATGTATATTTATGGAAGAAATTGATTGCTTCGAAAATTTCTACTTTGTTTTGTTTTTTTTTCACTTGTGAATGAAATTTCCTTAAGCGAAGATGCAAAAGTTTCAGTCTTGTAACACATATTTGATTTGTGTACAACTACTGAGGAGTACTTCCCTCCTCATTCAGAAAAATTACTGGGGATTCAAAATCCCTTTGTTGACTCTATAAGTACCAACGATTTGCTTTTTGAAAAAGAAAGAGCAACTTATAAAAATTTTAACTGATTACGCCATAAAACAAAATTTTAGCAGGAAGAAATTACACAATTTTGGATTCAAATGGCCATGGAATACCCTGAAATAAGTCATAGAGCTTTAAAAATTTTGATGCGTTTTTTGTGAGCAAACATTTTCACTGTATACAGCTACAAAGACCAAATTTAGAAACGAGCTAAATATTGAAGATGATTTGCGATTGCAAGTAACACCCACAACTCCAAATATTGAATATTGAAGAGTAGCCCAAGAGTTGGCGGTTGATGGTGATGACTATCAAAAAAAAAAAAAAGACTGATTGTTTCTATTTTTAGTGGTTTTTTTTTTTATTAAGGATCCGAATCGGAAATGTTTTTTTCTTCTGATGCGAAGCTCCGCAGTTCTGAAAGGTTTTGTCTAGTGTACCTGGACTTTTTCTCATTTTACTTATTAAATGGATAGAGGTACTTAGGACTATTCCCATCATGTATGATGTAACGATCTGTCGAGGTTAACAAATAACTTTTGCATATATTTTTATTTAAATATTTGATATTCTATTACTAGACATATATATATCTGTATCTATAAAGCAGAACTGTCAGTGTGTTTGTCTATTTGTCACTTATCTAACTGCTCTTACTTTGCTGGGAAAACCTCAATCAAACTTTGAAGGATGATAGTTTGAAGCAAGAGGCATGTTAATGAGGGGTTCATGACGTAATCATTGCTGTTATTTATTATCTTTGTTATAATTAAATACATGGATAGTTGTGACTTATTGTGTGTTTTCAATGTTTTCTTCAGTTACTTTTTAAAAACCCTCTGCTTTTCGTATGGTTTTATGTGCTATATTGTTTTCGTGGTTTAAAGTTGGATATGTCTTGTACGTGTTTTGGTTATTAGTAAATCGTTTAAGATGTGTCCAGAAATTTTATGGATCTGTATGTTCGTTTCATTACGAATAGTAATAGTCCTATTTATCTTGTGTTCATTGTTTTATTTCTCAGTGTGTTCATGTGTTTTTATGTATAGGTTTTTAGTATTATTATTTTTTATTGTGACGACGTTCTGCTAGCATACTTACTGTTTGTATTTGTTTGTACTTATTCGAAAAGCTTCACACTGTGCTCTTCCCACAACGGGTATCAGATCGCGGTTTCAAGCGTTGTAAGTCCACAAACATTACCGCTGTCCCACTGGAGAACTTATTGCACAGGCCTCCAGTGGTTTTAGTGTGTTCATTTTTTTTTTACATGTTCTGCAGTATTTACTGTTCTCGAAATTTAAAAATGATATCCGCTTTTCTCCCTCATGTACAGAATTTTCACAAAACTTTATAACGCAATGTGTAAAACAAACATTTAATTTTTAGACTAAAAGACATAAAAGCTCACAAAACAAAATCTGGATGAATGAGGTCACGCATTCATTTAACATCAGTGTTCTTCCATTTTCTTCAATTTGTTTGTATTTTCGTTTTCAAACATAACAATAAAAGTATTCATCGTGGTAAACGAAATAATAATTTGATATAAGTAAGGGTTTTTCTTCCCGATTTGTAGAATATCCTTACGTGATATAAAAAATATATATATTATTTCCGAAGTCTGCGTAGCTGGTTAATGAAGAATCCGGTATTAAAACCAAAACAACTTTTATAAAGTTCAAGTTGGAATGCCTGTGGTATTTATGCGTGTGGCTGTAATCTGTTATCAGCTGTATATACAATTTGTTTGTTTTTGGTGTGGATTGACCTACTGCTTTGATAAGGCACTCAGTATTTGTCTGAAAGTAATCATTGATATCTCATGTTATCAGTTATAACTTATCACATTCTTTCCTTTTTTTCTGTTCGGAACTTAATTTTGTTTTGGTTGTGGGTTTATTATGATGGGGCTCGAATATGGTATTGGTTGACGATCACAATCTACATCAAAGCCAATATTAAAAGTGGAAAATGTGTTACTGATTTCTGATGAAGATATACACAGATCTAGGATATTAACAGAACTGTACAGTTCATCGGTTGCTGTGTTTTGATTATTACTACCACTAAAACGAAATTTGCGCTTCGCACTTTGGATTCGTGGATGACGAACAAATGATCACTATTTAGTCAGTCAAGAATAGTCCAAGGGTTAACGGTGGGTGGTGTTGACCAGTTGTCTTCCCTCTAGTCTATCACTTCAAAATTAGGGACGGTTAACGCAGTTAGCCATTGTGAAGCGTTACGTGAAATCCAGAAGATCAAAATACAAACACAGAAGGTTCGTCTTACCACTTGAAAAACAACGTAAGTAATGTTAATGATTTAGTAATACAAGATTTGTAAAGGGTTAAGCCTATCCGGTGTAAATTTATAAAATTCAGTTAAATTGATTCACCATTAAGATGCAGTGGCAAAGCTGAGAATCGTTTCAGATGGAAGAAAAGAGGTTCGATGTAAAAAAAAAGTAGCCTAATGTAGTTATCAGTTATCATTATGACCCAATGTAGTCATCAGTTATGGCTTAATATGGTTATCAGTTATCATTATTGCATATCTGAACTGACATATATGTTTACAGTAAGAGAACAAAATTAAAATCCTCTCATTTGAAACATTTCATTGTTATTTTTGTCATTAGGCAGGAAGATAACTTTTCTACGGAGATGTGGTTGATATTAAAACCACAGATGGGGTTGCAACAAAAATATTGCTGTCTTAAAAACTAAATTGTGAATTAACAAAGACTTTCCGTTGTTGCTTCAATAGTTTGAATCAGGAATAAAACGCCTGATTCTCAACATCTTTCTCAGAACTTACGCCTGTAAAATATTTTATTCTGAAAAATTAATAACTGTTTAAAAGTAGAATTCCGTTCAAAATGATATTTTACAAACGGTCTCTTGAAAACCAAAAAGTGGTGTTGACATTGTTACGTATTATAATTTATCTCGAACGAATCTTCGATTTATTAAGTTAGATACGTTACGTATTACGATTTCAAACAACCGGAAATTTTAATTTAGAAGTTAATTGAATGTGGAGATGTATCAAATTTATGATATTTGCCAACAAGATTAATACACGGATATAATTGAAGGGAATGCTAACAATTACTGTTCTTGTTTGGCCTAATGCGATTAACAAACTTAATTTTCACGGAGGAACATGGATACATATTGCCCTCATAAATACTAACGTCGGAAGTTATTAATTGTATGAAGTGAGACGGTTCGTAAGGTTCGACATCTATAAACGTTGCTTGTCAAATTCTGTAGTTTTTCGATTAATAAGCGATAATCGTTATTATGGCTTATAGTATACTGACTGTAGTTGACAAACAATATAAAACTTGGCGTCTTGTTATGGATTGTTTTTACATACCAATCACGCCAGATTGTCGAACAATGTTAAAAGGAAGGCTATAAATTTTCGTAAACCACATACAGTTGTTTCTTACTCATATTTATGGAACATTCTGGACTTGCGCAATACATATGCATAAAAACTATACTGAAACAAATGTAGTTATTGTTTGTTTGTTTTGGAATTTCGCACAAAGCTACTCGAGGGCTATCTGCGCTAGCCGTCCTTAATTTAGCAGTGTAAGACTAGAGGGAAGGCAGCTAGTCATCATCACCCCCGCCAACTCTTGGGCTACTCTTTTACCAACGAATAGTGGGACTGACCGTAACATTATAACGCCCCCAAGGCTGGGAGGGCGAGCATGTTTAGCGCGAACCCGCGACCCTCGGATAACGAGTCGCACACCTTACGCGCTTGGCCATGCCGGGCCGACGTAGTTATTAAATGTCTTCTATAACAGTAAGTAAGTTGGTAAAAACATTATCAAATTACATTATGCATTGTAAGCTGATGATTATATGAAAAAAAAAACTATTGCAATTTGTTACTTTAGTTTCGTTTGTTTTTAATTTCGCGCAAAGCTACTCGAGGGCTATCTGCGCTAGCCGTCCCTAATTTAGCAATGCAAGACTAGAGGGAAGGCAGCTAGTTATCACCACCCCCGCCAACTCTTGGGCTACTCTTTTACCAACGAATAGTAAGACTGACCGTCACATTATAACGCCCCCACGGCTGAAAGGGCGAGCATATTTGGCACGGTGGGGATGTGAACCCGCGACCTTCAGATTACGAGTCGCACGCTTTAACACACATGGCCACTTCGTCAATAACTAAATACTAGTTGTTTAATCAAAGGTTTATATCACACCATTTAAATGCCATGAAACATCTTTTTATTAAAACCAGTAAGCAACTAATAGACCACAAAACACTTAGTAAATGTACAGTTTCCTCATATAAATATAAAATATTTTGTTCAATAAAGCCTGTGTTTCTGCACATTTCTATTTTACAGCATTGTGACTTGACATTACGTAACATAAATCACTCTGATGCCCTTTTAACATCTACGATAGTTAATAATGTGATAGATCGTCTTTGGAAAAATGGTCGTCAACAAATACTTATTGGATTGAAGGTCGTTCTCAGAAAAATAATCATAAACTAGTGTCCATTACGAGAGTTAATAATCATAAACTAGTGTCCATTACGAGAGTTAATAATCATAAACTAGTGTCCATTACGAGAGTTAATAATCATAAACTAGTGTCCATTACGAGAGTTCTGTTGTCCCTCATTAGTATTTGTTTCGTGTTCTGATTTATTTCTGCTCGGCTTTCTAATAGATTACTGAATTATATATCCATAGGAAATGTACATCTGTTGTGAGAAACAGCCATCTGGATTTGGAACACAACTATACAGATTATTAATTAATAATCGTTGTGAACGAAATGTCCTCTGGGGCTCATTATTTATATATAATATTTACCTTTCGAAAGCTGAGTTTTAAATATAAAAAAAATATAAGCTGCTTTATATTTACATTGACAGAAAATGTAAATATTTATTGTTTTTGGCACACGACGAACAGATCCCACTGCTTCCGGTGACAAATCTTTAGGTTCATAACGCTAAAAATCGGGTTTTGATATCTGCGGTTGGCAAAACACAGATAGCCCATTGTGTAGCTTTGAGCTTAAAACAATTAAACAGTAACCATCAGGATCATATATGATCCTTTCGATCTCTGGTTGGGATATGTGCACATAATCAACGTCTTATCTTATATTTTTAAACAAATATTTACATTTTATACCTTTATTTAAGCAGAACATACGAATATAGAAATATCACCATGATATCTGTAAACATCGGTTATATGTGCTTTCTAAAACCCAGTTTTTGAAAAGTGATTTTTAAATAGTTTATGTGTATAGTTATCACACACGTAAAAGTACCAACTGGTATCATTTATATTTCTGAACAATGAAAGCATTACAATCGAATGTTGTGTGTTGACTGTTGTTTCGAGCCCAGCATGGCCAAGCGTGTTAAGGCGTTCGACTCGAAATCCGAAGGTCGCGGATTCGAATCCCGGTCGCACCAAACATCCTCGCCCTTTCAGCCGTGGGGGCTTATAATGTTACGGTCAATCCCACTATTAGTTGGTTAAAAGAGTAGCCCAAGAGTTAGCGGTGGGTGGTGATGACTAGCTGCCTTCCCTCTAGTGTTACACTTCTAAATTAGGGACGGCTAGCACAGATAGCCCTCGAGTAGCTTTGTGCAAAATTAAAAAAACAAACAAACTTGTTTCTCTTTACTTGCAAATCGATCTAATGAAACCTATTAGTCAGTTCAATCCTTCCCATACCAAGATGGCACCAGAGAGCCTCTGCTTAACTCTGGTTTTAATTGCACAAGTAGATGAGAATAACACATTGAAGGGATGTCAGGTCATCGTAGGTTAATCCCCAGATAGCCTTTATACCAGCTGGTTAGACTACAGCAGCTGGAGTAAAATGTCTTGTCCAAAGACCCAACAACATGGAGCGAGCTTTCGTGAACTCTCAACCTTTAGACCACCAGTCCACAGCACGAGCGAATGGATGACGTTGATCCAGTGAAGGAATGATGAACATTTATGTATAAATAACCTGGAAGTTTATGACTTTTAAACAAGCTGTTGAAAAATTCTTTAAACAGCAATCCATGTATATATTAGATTCTTTAAACAGAAACTGATATAAATATAAGATTATTTAGAACAGCAATCTATGAAAATATTAGATTTTTTAAACAGCAACTAATGTAAATATTAGATTTTTTAAACAGAAACTGATATAAATATTAGATTATTTAGAACAGCAATCTATGTAAATATAAGATTTTTTAACAGCCACCTATTGATTTTTAAAACAGAAACTGGAGTAAGTACAAGATTGTTTGAACAACAATCCACGTAAAATTGCGCTCACCGTTTCGGGAAGGAAACGACTTTCTACATATTTTTCTTCTCAAAATATTCAGAAATCGTTTGTTTTTGTTTTTTTGCTTTAGGTGAGACAGAAGAAATTATGGACGATTCAGTGTCCGACACTACCGAAATGGGTGAAGGAAAAATTGTGTTATATCTGTGAGTAACAAGATATAAAAACAAACTATCTATCATAATGAGATTATGCTATTCTTAACCTGCCCCAAACATCTAACTCCATGAAACATATACAGTGTTCCCTCGCCACTTCGCGGGCTCGGCCGTACCCCCCCCATATATATATATATATATATATATATATATATATACATACATGTATATATAAAATAATAAACATTAAATCTAAAATATAGCATTAAATACCATTAAAATATTAAAAATAAGTATAATTAATAGTGTAAAGAAAAAAAACAGGTATATTTTGAGATATAAACATGTATTTGAGTTTATGTTCCTGAAGTTGTAACGACCGACGAAGAAATTGACGATTCACCTTCCACAGAAGAGGAAGTGGTGTCCCCCGAAAAGACCCCACCTGCTGAAGATATGTAATTTTTTATTTTAAGGCTTAATATCTTAATAATGGTTCTTATTATTTCAGCAATAATGAACAGTATTGTAATGGGAGGGTTAAATAGTTGTACAGGGAGGGTTTTAAAAGTCTAAATGCAAATAAATATATACGTAAAAATCGGCAATCCCACTTCGCGGAAAATCTCCTTTCGCGGGAGGTTTTGGAACGCATCTACCGCGATACACGAGGGAACACTGTATTTCCAGCTTAAGCTATTCAGAAGAGTAATTATAGTGTGTAGTGTCACTACGTGGAGAAATCATACTTTAACGATCATCACCGATTAACTTACAATACAGTGTATAAAATCACACGTGATAGTTATTGAAAGAGATAAAAGTAAGTAATATGGTCAACTCGCCAAAGACAACACAGTGTTAACTACATATATATATATATTTAATATACATGTTGTTGAGGATACAAAGTGCCTTTCTTCAGGTATCAGTCACTAACTGAACGGTGAAAACATTCTAAACCGAAGGTCGAGTGAAAATCTAACAAATCAATGTGTATAACAATGCTTACAAACACTTTGAAACAATAGGAAGTAATATATATATTATAACCATAAAGGTTTAAGCCATAAACAAAACACATTAAAATTAAACAAAATACGCTGTATATTTGTAATTTAATCACATTAATTTTAATGTGTTTTGTTTTGGCTTAAAATTAGGGTAAAAATATAATTTATCAGAGATTGGGAATTGTCGTTTTTAACACGGTCTTTCATGATTTTCTTCACTTACTTAACTTTATTTAAATGTAATTATATACGTACATATATATACTCACATATTTACACACAACTGCATATGTAAATATATATATATACACACAAACATACACATGTGCATGCATATATAAATATGCTAATACGTATATGTACAGCTTTTCTTTTTAAAGTATAGAAGTTCAAATTAAATATAGGATTGGTCGACAAACGTTATAACAATAGAAATTAAAATAAACAATTATAAACATATTTTATTTCATAAATCATTTTTAAGAGAGGGTAAAATTAAAACGACAAATATTACAAGAAACTAAAACGGTTTTTGAGTCCTTCGGAAAGGAAAATTTCCAGTCAAAATCTTTGCTTTTCTTGTAATTTGCCCTTATGTTTGTTTGTAGGTGTTTTCTTTGATACAATCATTTTGAAATCGTCAAACGTATGGTTTGTGCGAATTGAAGTGCTACTGGTTTATTTGTATTACAATTTATTATATATTAAAGGTGTTCTCGAGTACATTCTGCTGATAATGTGCTGGTTTGTCCAATGTACAATTTTGTACAAACTATAGAACATATGACTCATTTAATGTACAATTTTGTACAAACTATAGAGCATATGACTCATTTCGATATACAGTTATATTAATCCTTAATGTAAAAACTCGATTTAGAACCATGCATAGATTATCTTGAGTCAATGTGAGCACTCGTGTTACAGTGTTTTTATTACAAGCATAACTACCTGTAATAAAATTTGTGTCTGTTAACGTGGGTGTTTTGAAGCTACTATGAATTACTTAGCTTCTAACACTAATATCGTGAGTGTAGGAAATTATAAGAACAGGTGTGGGGTATTAAAAATATGTTTACTGGTGTCGTTTTCTTTTAAAACGGTAAAAGTATTTAGAATAGTGTTTTTAATTTGTTTGTCTTCTATGTGTGGTTTGTGAGGATAAGGGGTGGTTTGGTAGAGGAGAGATGAGGCAAAATTGTGGTATTGATTTACAATAGAGTAGTAAGGATTTTTTCAGGATGTTTTTTGGGTAGTTACAATCATGGAAAAATGCTTCCAATTCTGTTGAGTGGCCATTGAAATCATCAGGTTCATTACACTGTTTCTGTAATCTAATATACTAAGATTTAGGATTATCAGAATATATAGAAAGTAAAATATTCAAGAACGTTAATAATGAATTGAAAATGTTATGTGAAAAGGGTGGAAGCTACTTACGTAATGAAAAAACGCTCCTAGTTCAAGCAAGGTGCTCGTAAAGATTTCAAGAAAGACATCTTAATAGGTAAAACATGAAAATAATGAATTTCACACATTTGTGTGACTTCTTTCTTCCGAGTGTTTTAATAGGTAAAACATAAACATAATGAATTTCACACATTTGTGTGACTTCTTTCCTCCGAGTGTTTTAATAGGTAAAACAAAAATAATGAATTTCACCCATTTGTGTGACTTCTTTCTTCCGAGTGTTTTAATAGGTAAAACAAAAATAATGAATTTCACCCATTTGTATGACTTCTTTCCACCGAGTGTTTTAATATGTAAATTTCAACTTTTGTAACTCTTTTTCCATGAGTGTTTTAAAAAGATAAAATATAAAGGATTTGTTATTTAATCCAGTAGCTGATACACCGACATAACAGACGTCATGAGTGGCTGTCTCTTCTCCAAAAGAACATATCTAACAGCCTGTTAGCAAAACCAACTTCCGTGCGCACCAGAGCGAAAGTTACATGTTTACTTCAAACTTAACGAAATGAAAAATCTGACGTTTCAACAAATACATATAAACTGAATAGCTAATATATAGTTCAATCCTGTACTGCAATTTTCTAGCTTCTCAATTTTAATTGAAAACAATCCTTACAAAACACTTTCTATAAATATTTAACACCTATAACATAGACAGAATAGCATAGACAGGTCTGATTTTATTAAATAATTTACACATCGAAAACTACATTGAAACTTCTATAGTAAAATAGTTCTCGCACAGTATGTTGTTGTATAATGATTTGGAAAAGAGTTATATTGACTATTAAATTATTTTACAGAGGAATATTTGGAGCTTTTGTTTTGCTACTTTGTTTGATGTGTTACTGCTGCAACGAGAAAAGCCATGACGACCACCTAGTGGCAACAAATGGCGAAACTACAAACCGTTCAAATGTTGTGAACGAAAATCACGTACGTACTAAATAATATAGGTTTTCCACGTTGGTGAACTTGAGGGTTTTATAAAATTTGTTTGTTTTGAATTTCGCGCAAAGCTACACGAGAGCTATCTACGCTAACAGTCCATAAGTTAGCAGGGTAAGACTAGAGGGAAGGCAGCTAGTCATCACCACCCACCGCCAACTCTTGGGCTACTCTTTTACTAACTAATAGTGGGATTGACCATTACATTACTACGCACACACGCTCTAAAGGGCAAGCATGTTTGGTGTGACAGGAATTATTACTCCCTGCCCTCAGATTACAAGTTGAGCGCCCTAACCATCTGAGCAGGCTAGGATATAAACTTGCAAGTATTCGAACAAATTAAAGATACCCTATAACACCACTGAAAATCAAGCAATTTCATGGAAAAATCCTATTGGACACCTCCATTGTAGAGAGATCACATTTCGAGTTATATCAAAGCTGTATAAAATAACATAATACAAATATTTCAAGCAATGCTATAATAATATTAATCAAAAAGAGAGAACTGTTCTAAAATATGTTAAATTAAACAACAATATTATAATAAAACCAGCAGACGAGAGTGAGACTATGGTTAATTTGAACAAAGATGATTATATTGCTGAAGCTAGCCGCCATCTTGAAAACATCAAATTCTACAAGAAACAAAAGTTCGTACAACTACTATAACCATCGGTGATAAATTTAATGAATTTACCCCAAACAAGAAAACCAACAAAAAGTCTCTTGTTACCCAGAAAGATTTTATCTCTTACTGAATATAAACTTAATAAATCATGGTCGATTCGTAATGACTAACACAAAGATGACTTTTGTGATACAGTCTGATTTGGTCGAACTTCAATAAACAGTAGTCCTTGTACTTCACATTCTTACATAAAAAACATGGCACACTTTCTTAGTATCGTAGAGGAACAGTGTACGGTGGACGTTCCTTCCCTTCACACTAATATTCCACATAGTGATGGAATTCAAGTTAGCCCTAACCCTTTCAAATCCGCCAAAATTTCAAACAGTAACTGGTCTTCCCAGCCTTATCTCTAAATGACTTCAAATTCAATAACAAGTATTACTTTCAAGTTAAATAAAGAAATACGATAAATGCAAAAAAAGAAACAGAAAGATAAAGCAGCAAACGAAGTTGTAACCAAAATTCACACCACTAAATACAAGCAAAATCTACACCACTAAATACTAACAAAATCCACACCACTAAATACAAACAAAATCTACACCACTAAATACTAACAAAATCCACACCACTAAATACAAACAAAATCTACACCACTAAATACTAACAAAACCTACACCACTAAATACAAGCAAAATCTACACCACTAAATACTAACAAAATCCACACCACTAAAAACAAACAAAACCCAAACTACAAAATACTAACAAAATTTACACCACTAAATACTAACAAAATCCACACCACTAAATACAAACAAAATCCACACCACTAAATACTAACGAAACCCACACCACTAAATACTAACAAAATCCACACCACTAAATACTAACAAAATCCACACCACTAAATGCAAACAAAATCCACACCACTAAATACTAACAAAATCCACACCACTAAATACTAACAAAACCCATACCACTAAATACTAACAAAATCCACACCACTAAATACTAACAAAATCCACACCACAAAATACTAACAAAATTTACACCACTAAATACTAACAAAATTTACACCACTAAATACTAACAAAATTTACACCACTAAATACAAACAAAACCCACACCACTAAATACTAACAAAAAGTAATTCGATGACGTTTGGAAATCGTCACTGTTTGACAGGTACGTCCTTTTTAAAGAACAACTGAAGTGAATTTACACTAACAAAGGAACCAGACTATGTTCAACTGAGAAAGTATTGCTATAAACGTGGAACAACTGAAGTGAATCTACACTAACAAAGGAACCAGAGTATGTTCAACTGAAAAAGTATTGCTATAAATGTGGAACAACTGAAGTGAATCTACACTAACAAAGGAACCAGACTATGTTCAACTGAGAAAGTATTGCTATAAACGTGGAACAACTGAAGTGAATCTACACTAACAAAGGAACCAGACTATGTTCAACTGAGAAAGTATTGCTATAAATGTGGAACAACTGAAGTGAATCTACACTAACAAAGGAACCAGACTATGTTCAACTGAGAAAGTATTGCTATAAACGTGGAGGTGGGCCACCTCTTCTACATTTTGAGCCGTAGAATACAAATCTTTTGTCAGTGCCACACGTGACGTTAAACATCATTTTCGTTTGTCATTGGCTTCACGTTTTTTCTACCAAACGCCTTACTCGTTTGGTTTAAATTTCAATTGGTCTGAAAATCAATTTGTCAACTTAACACAAAAATATGATACTCTATAACCACTGTAAAAGCTGGCTTTCAGTGTGTTCCATAAATATATTGGTATAGCTACGAGTAATTTTGGTACAAGACTTTTAAGTGAATGGGCTGCTGTCCCACATCAGAGAATGTTGACTTTAATTCCGAATTTGCAAAGCTGACAAACTTTTAGTCAACAGTACAAATCTGTTACACCTCCAAAATCAGACGTATTACTAAAGGCACGTCTGTGGAATGTTGACTGTGAGAATATTCTCTGTTATACAGTTTAAAAATTACACTGGTGTACAAGTCTACAAATTCCCAAATGTGTATCTGAAGCTTATTTACTATCTATGTATATTGTGACACGAAATGTTATAAAATCAGAAGTGTAGAGTAACACGGAATGTTGACAACGTGAACACTAAATACGTAATATCGTGTTGAATGAAACTGTTCAAGGTCGTGCATGACTGCTTTGCCACCTACCCCTGAAATTCCTGATACATTTAAATTACAAAGACTAGAAACTGAGAAAGATTCAATCTACGTAAAATTTGTAAGTTTGCCTTAAAAACTTCATATGACGGTAATTACAGTGTTCAGTAATATAGAATAATCACAGTCATCAGGTTAAGATTGACTGATGATGGAAGAAACACTTCCAACATCAGCACAAGAGCTGAAACACCACTCTTGTATAATGTGATTTATCTCTAGTTTCTCATTCTCAGAAAACAGTTTGGACCAAATTGTTTTAATAAAGCTTGGAGGAAAGTATTTAAAGCACTTGGCCTGTACAGAACATTCAAATATCAGATTTGAAACGTACATAGAGTGAAATACAGCTAATTCTCAGTTATTAATTACGGTGTGTGTGCATATAGACTAGAGATGGCTGATATGGGTATAAAAAACAAATAGCAACATTTTGATTTCTTTAGGTCATTTTTCTGTTTGTAGTTAAGTGCAGAACTATTCTCACCATGGGTATAGCAACCCGATTTTAAACTCTGCAAGTCTAGTGTCACTGGAGGGGCTTTAGTTCATCAGTAGGTTAAGAACCATCTTATACTGAGGATGACTAAAGGTCAAAGTTTGATACTTGTTTTGTGTTTTTAAATAAAAGTTTTTAATACCGATATCAACCGTCTCTAATATCTATTTGAAATATGTATATATACACACATAAAAATAAGTTGTTTTACAATTGAAACTTGTGTAGTTGTACACTGTAAGTGAAGTGTGACATGGTGAGGTACAATTGAAACTTGCGTAGTTGTACACTGTAAGTGAAGTGTGACATGGTGAGGTGGTTAGAACGTTCAATTCGTAATATGAGGGTTGCAGGTTCGAATCCCCCTGGGGGGACATGCAATTTGATGGTCAATCCCACTATTTATTTGTAAAAGAGTAGCCCAAGACTTGGCAGTGACTAAATGCCTTCAACCAATCTTACACTACTAAATTCAGGATAGATAGTGCAGATAGCCCTCATGTACCTTTGCTTAAAACAAACAAACCACTTTGAGGAAGAAACTTTTTCAGCCAAGCTTCATATATTCTTGATTTCTATGTTGTTATATGGGCATTATAATGTGACGGTCAATCCTACTATTTGTTAGTAAAGAAGTAGCCCAAGGGTTGGCAGTGGGTGGTAATGACTAGCTGCCTTCCCTCTAGTCTTACACTGCTAAATTAGGGACGGCTAGCACAGATAGCCCTCGAGTAGCTTTGTGCGAAATTCCTAAACAAACAAACAAAATGTTGATATGATGGCTTTAGAAATATACAACAAAATATAATATTTTCATACCAGAAGAATATTTTACTTCACTAACTTTTGCGTGATTGTTTTTTTTGAAAACATGAAAAAATAAGTTTGTCCATCAGCTTACTAAAATTTTTAATACATGATTTTACCCATGTATTATTAAAGACTTAGAATTTGTGAACACAGAAGTAAATAATTTCCAATAATATATATTTTTTTCTTCTTCCTGAACAGGTGGTTACTATAAGTGGTGTCACACTTGAACATGGGACACCACCACCAGCCTATGATACTATTATGAAGAAAGACCAACAGTTTAAATATGACCAGAACCCTCCACCATATGACGATGCAATATCATGCCAAAACTATCCAACTGTCCACAGTCTGGGTATCCACACATCTTCATATCTAAGCACATCACAGTATCCAACATCAATAGCACCAACGTAAACATTGTTTGTGAACCAAGAGATTTAAAATGTGTAAGTAAAATTATGTACAGAACTTAACTGAGTGGTTCCAGTCAGTAGTCTTATAACATTTTGATGAAATGAACTGGGTGTAGATGTGATTTAGGTGTGATGTGGTGTTTAACACAGGAGATGTGACATGTCTTCACACCACAAGCTACAAACAGTGAAAGGTCAGGTCAGTCAGAGAACTGTGACAATCGTGTTTAAGCTGTAGTTTGCATTTTAACTGCACCTATTTTAGGTGGGAAGAGCAGTGTTAAAAGAAAAGGTTACACCTATTTTAATTTTTTCACACATTATTTTGGACAAAATTCACATTTGTTTTTTATCACACTAATGTGTGAACAGCTATTCACCAAGCAACTCAACTCTTACACACAGCAGATGACAATATTAGCTGTTATTTCGTTATGGTTATAAATGCTTTCCAAACCTATTGTGTCGTTTGCAGTAAACAAGTAATTTTTTGCAGAAACAAATATTTCAAAAGTGGTTTCTCAAAGCATTAAGTATATGTATAATATATAATCACATAACAAAACTTTAGGTTCTGTAAATATATTCAACAGCAGTACAATCATCTTCTTGTTCCCTTTACATGTGAGATAAAATTTTATTAACTTTATTATCATCAAAATACAACAGCTGCTGAACAACAAGGACAAGAAAATAAGATATTTATGTTTCTGAAACTTACTATAAAACTTTGGAATTAAAGAGATTCCACACTATTCCGTTTAGAAGTAACAAAATGATCTAACTATAAAGAGGTTATTGTTCATTGTTACTATGCACATCAGGGACTATCTGCACTCTGCCATTGAAACCTAGTATTTAGCAGTACAAGTCTGGAGACGTACCACTGTGCCACTGGGGGCGCTGTAATTTAAAAATCACAAGATTAAATATGATAACTCTGAGGTTAAACTAAACAAACTTTAAGCCTGCAATTAGGTATGATCCAACATCTTAAGGATGAACAGAACCATAGCCTTTAGAACTAGACAGTTCTTTTCCCCTTGAGTGTAAGCAAGCTTTCTCATGTGATATTCAATAGAACATTATAATCTTGCATCTACTGAAAAACTTTTACATATAAAAACAATTTCTCATGGATCCTGCAGAAATTAATTTGTTATAAAATACAGTGCCATGAGTTTTGTCCAACACACTTCCTTCATCAGGTACAAAACCTTACCATAAAATATGAGAATATGTGTTAAATTGTCCAATACAGAAGTGTGCAAACAGATGGCTAACCAGAGAAACTGGTGACTAAATATTTATCAATCAAACTTACTCTAATTACAAACCTTCTCTGCACAAGTTTTAAAAATAATCAGTTTTATATTAATAAAACCCCAAATTAAGCTTACATTAATGGCTCTGTGTGTGTGTAGACATACATACAAAAATAGAAAATGTTTCTTTAGCCTAAGAATTAAGTAAACAATAAGTAAGTTTCACCTTTCCTTACTTGTATACTTCAGCACAGTGCTTGTAAGTCAGTGATTTGTTTTCATAAAATAAGCGAATCTTTCAGTACTGGAAATTGTACAAAAATACCTAACATGCATGTTGTTCACGTAAATGGAAAAATAACACCAGCACCAGCAGTGGTGACATTTTCACAACCCCTGCAAAGTACAACCGACCTAGAAACGACAAACATTTAGCAATGGTCATGAGAAAACAGTTTAGTTAGTTAAGATGAAATGCTGTTCTGTACTTTATAGTATTGAAGACTTTCTTAGACATGCAGATATTCATGCATCAAATACTTTAATTTCAGCAACAACTTATGAAATATTTTGACGGGCATATTGTCCAGTACCAGACATAATTTCTAACTCATTTATAAAGAGATTTCTCTTACTGGAATGAATCAAATTTGCAAGTAAACAAACTTGAAATGTGGATTCTGAGCCAACCCTTGAAAGATGTGTTTAATATCAAAATTAACATCTCATATTATTTCCTTCACAATTATTTTAATGAGCAATTTTATTTTAGAAAAATAATTTCTTCATATAAACAACATGGGAATGATATGATTTCTAAAAACTAACAATATTTCTAATACAGTTTGGTCATTCATTTAGCATTCAAGGTAACAGAATTCATCATTATATACTGCACAATTTTTGATGCTATATAACATAATCATAGCATGCAAGAATTTATATTGCATTATTTCACGATCCCTTAACTGTTCGAATCAACATTTCCATTTGGTCCCACTGTTCACGAGTCACACTAAGAAGGCTATTAAATTCTCCTGCTAGAAAAGGAAGCTCTCCACCATCTAGTCGTATGACCTGCAGGATTAGAACACAATGTTTACTGTTCTGGGACAATTACACTTGCTGTTTAATGTCTAATTTCAAAATTATGGAAATAAATGCACTATACCTGATGTGTTTTCTAAAATACTTTGTTATTAATTACTTTAACTTCATTTTGATTTACAGATAGTAGAAACAAAAAGACTGAAAAGGTCTACTCTTAATGATGTAGTGCCAGTTACCCATTAATCAAGGTCTACTGTACAAACTGACACTTTACCATATTAATGATGTGGTACCAGTTACCCATTAATCAAAATCTACTGTACAAACTGACACTTTACCATCTCAATGATGTGGTACCAGTTACCCATTAATGAAGTTCTACTGTACAAACTGACACTTTACCATCTTAATGATGTGGTGCCAGCTACCCATTAATCAAGTTCTACTGTACAAATTTACACATTACCATCTTAATGATGTGGTGCCAGCTACCCATTAATCAAGTTCTACTGTACAAATTTACACATTACCATCTTAATGATGTGGTGCCAGCTACCCATTAATCAAGTTCTACTGTACAAACTGACACTTTACCATCTTAATGATGTGGTGCCAGCTACCCATTAATCAAGTTCTACTGAACAAACTGACACATTACCATCTTAATGATGTGGTGCCAGTTACCCATTCGTGAAGTTCTACTGTACAAACTGACACTTTACCATCTTAATGATGTGGTGCCAGCTACCCATTAATCAAGGTCTACTGTACTAACTGACACTTAACCATCTTCAGCGATGTCGAGAAACCCACTTGTTGAGAATTTTATATGCAAAAAAGGCTTGTTTGGGTTCAGAAAATTTTTTAAATGGAAGAGCAAACAACATTTCGACCTTCTTCGGTCATCTTCAGGTTCACAAAGAAAGAGGTAACTGACTGGAAGCTGACCACATGTTTGGAAGGGGTTGTGTACCTGAGTGTTGCAATGTAGAGGGCGGGGTTAGATGTTTGAATATATAATTTTATCTGTAATATTAATATAGGTATAATGGCATTCCTTTATATTGGTTTATTTTGGGTTTAAGTTGTTGTATAAGTAAGGCTTCTTTAATTTTTCGTTTGTTTATGTTTGTTTCTTTATTTAGTATTTTAGTGTTTTCTATGGTTATGTTGTGTCCATTTGACTTGCAGTGTTCGAAAACGTGTGAAGGTGACATTTTATGTTCTTTGAATCTGGTTTCCGTTTTTCTACTTGTTTCTCCAATATAGAAGTCGTGGCAGTTATCACATTGTATTTTATAAATAATGTTGGTGTGGTGTTTGTCAGTGTAGTTCTTACATAGTATATACCTTAGTTTTGTGCCTGGTTTTTGAATAAATTTGGTATTAACTGGAATGTTATATTTTGTTACTAGTTTTTGCCAAATGTTGGTTATTTGTTTGCTGATGTCAGGAATATATGGTATACAGCAGTATATGGTTTCACAAACACTTTATTCCTACCTACATAAAACCGACTCACGCACACCGCAAATATACGGCATCCCCAAACCTCATAAACCAGATTGTCCGTTACGACCAATAAGGTCAACATATGAATCGTTTAATTACAATCTTGGTAAATACGTAGCATGGGCATTCTCCAAATATGCAACATCAGCCAGCTCATTCATCAAAGACTCTTTTAATTTCAAGTCTAATCTAAATCAACTTAATCATAAAGCCTTAATGGCCAGTTTCGATGTTATATCCCACTTTACAGAAGTTCCAACAACAGAAGCCTGCAATATAGCCTTAGAACTCTATATCCGAGACCCTAACCCAATTATAGACATTCCCAGTAACCAGTTAGCAACCCTCATAGAATTCACCACAATAAAGACAAACTTCATGTTCAACAACCAAAACTATATACAAACAAATGGCCTAAGCATGGGCAACCCAGTATCACCAGTTCTAGCCAATATTTTTATGACACAAATTGAAACACAAGCAATTAATACAGCATTACATCCACCACTATACTGGTACAAATATGTAGATGACACGGTTGCGGGATTCAAATCTACAGAACATATACTTAATTTTTTCATTCACATTAACTCTGTACATCCCAACATTAACTTCACATGTGAACAGGAAGAAAGCAATCAAATATCATTTCTTAACCTCAAAATTATAAGAACCGACACACAATTCAAAACAGAAATCCACCGAAAAATCACCCATACTGGACTATACATTCCTTGGGGCACATGAAACAAAACAAAAACTCAACATACTAAGAAACCAGATAAACACAGCCATAAAACTATGCTCACCAGATAAAATTAACCATGAATTAGACAAAATAAAACAATACTTCATCAACATCAAAAAGTTTCCTCCACAAACCGTAGAAAACATTATACGCACACACCTAGACAGAAAGCAAAATCAACCAACAAAAGTAAATATATCTCACGAATCAAAAAATCACGAAACCATATACTGCTGTATACCATATATTCCTGACATCAGCAAACAAATAACCAACATTTGGCAAAAACTAGTAACAAAATATAACATTCCAGTTAATACCAAATTTATTCAAAAACCAGGCACAAAACTAAGGTATATACTATGTAAGAACTACACTGACAAACACCACACCAACATTATTTATAAAATACAATGTGATAACTGCCAAGACTTCTATATTGGAAAAACAAGTAGAAAAATGGAAACCAGATTCAAATAACATAAAAAGTCACCTTCACACGTTTTCGAACACTGCAAGTCAAATGGACACAACATAACCATAGAAAACACTAAAATACTAAATAAAGAAACAAACATAAACAAACGCAAAATTAAAGAAGCCTTACTTATACAACAACTTAAACCCAAAATAAACCAATATAAAGGAATGCCATTATACCTATATTAATATTACAGATAAAATTATATATTCAAACATCTAACCCCGCCCTCTACATTGCAACACTCAGTTACACAACCCCTTCCAAACATGTGGTCAGCTTCCAGTCAGTTACCTCTTTCTTTGTGAACCTGACGATGACCGAAGAAGGTCGAAACGTTGTTCACTCTTCTATTTAAAATATTTTCTGAGCCCAAACGAGCCGTTTTTGCATATAAAAAACTTTACCATCTTAATGATGTGGTGCCAGTTACCCATTAATGAAGGCCTACTGTACAAACTGACACTTTACCATCTCAATGATGTGGTGCCAGTTACCCATTAATCAAGTTCTACTGTACAAACTGACACTTTACCATCTTAATGATGTGGTGCCAGTTACCCATTAATGAAGTTCTACTGTACAAACTGACACTTTTAACATGGGCAGTTTATGGCAAAAATTAAAACTATTTTTTTTAAACATAAATGTTCTCAACTTTGAACAGTAATTAGGCTATAATTTACATTTAATCACAGAACAAATTAAATAATTTCATATTTTTGATATAGGTTTATAGTTAATTTGACATCTATGACTAAAAACTTGACACTGAGAGGCTTGTTTTAAGGTAAAAAAGGTTATGCTAGACATGCTCTAATTTTAATTTTCATACCATCAAAAAAAACATGTCAGATAATTTTCAAGTTGGTAACCTTTAAAGAAACGAAGTCAGCATTGAGAATAACATTGAGATACATTTTACACACATGCACAAACTTTGTACTTTGTGGAAATAAAATGATGTAATAATTACAATATAATCTAATACTTAAGTTATTAAGGTGTTGTACAATAAATGTTATAGTAATTACAATAAATCTATTTTTAAGTTATTGAAATGTTGTACACCAAATGTTCTTTTCAATAGCTCAAATGCAGAGATGCCAACTATTTCAAATGAATGAGCGTAATGATTATAGACAGAGCCTGTATAGATATCGTACAATCACTGGATACAGTTTTGAGTCATCCATGTCTGTGGATCCATCTGTGGCTAAACTGTTATCACTGTTAGCAAGTATGCTTGAAATCATTTTGTCATCTTCACAACCGAAAATCTGTACAATGGCTGTAGTTTTGGTTCTAACACAGCTGTATGTTTTTGCTACATCAGAGTATGAGAACATTTTTCTCAATAGATGTCTTGCATAATCGGTTACAGCTAGGGGTAAATTATGAGCAATGTTGAATTACGTGAACATCACTTCTGCATTTATGTTTTCATATTCTGAATTCTAACTCATAAATGTCATTATCTGTATTTTTTTTTGTCTTTGCCTCTGCCTTTTGTTGGTGAGATGCAGATTTTGTATGTCTGGAACAATTGTTTATCCTGCCATGTGCCACAGAAAAATCGATGTGACAAACTGTACAAAACACATGACTGTCACTGACTTTTGATGCAATGACCGGATATTTTGCACTATACTCTTTCCTAAATTTTTGATTCACAGTTTTAGTACTTTTAGATTTGCCAGAAACAAGACAATCTGGTGAGCGAGGACTCTTTTTTTTCCATCTTGTGAATGATCACATTGGTGTTTCTATGCCATTTAGAAAACGAGAAATACCCATCTATGCGAGCACTGATTGGCTGACAAGCACTGATGATGTAACTATGGATTCCTCCACGTACTTAGTGTGTAGAAGCACCGCACTAAAACTATTGGTAGATGTCAAAAATACAAATATTTTTATTATTTCAAGCACAAACATGATTATCACAAGTGACCATTTGGACCATGTCTTTTATTTATCATCAAAATTTATTTGTATCTCACTAGAAATTTTCTTTTCACCATTTTCAAGCTCTATAGGAACAGTTTATCACTTAGTGTGTAGGCCTGTATAACATATAATAATTTGGGAGTTGCAACAAGTCGTAATGTATACATCACAATCATAATGATTGTGCTCAAATCGTAATGGTTGGCATCTCTGCAAATGTTGTCAGATTATGTTTTAGAAACAGGTCCAGAAAGTCAAGTTCTTAATGTCTGATCATTATTTTTAACTGTGATCAGTTGTTTCTTGTATGTAATCTACTTTTTAAATGCACAAATTTGATGTTTTACAAAGCATACTGAAAAGTGCTGGTATGGGATAACTATAGATACATAATTCTTTTCTGTTACCACAACTTGTGTAACAATCACTGGGCAACAAATATGTCGAGTTACAGTCATGTCTACAGGCAGTAATGTCACAGAAATAATTCACTACACTGTTTTCAGAAACTAATGTAACCAAACTTTTTTCATCCAGAGTGTTGAGATACCGAATGTTAAAGGTTCAAGAACAAACAAAATACACTTTTCATTTTTGAAATATACGAGCTGAAAATAAACAACAAATATGAATAAAAAACTATATGTTAGATTACTTTTACAGATACAGATGGGAAATTAAATTACTTTAGATAGCCTAAAGGCAGTATTTCTACTTGAGAGTATTTCACTGAATACAAATTACATTATAAAGATAACTAAAACATCTATTTGGATGCATTATTTATATCACAAGACACCAAAACAACCCCTGGTGCCATATCACACACTTGGCACAAAAGTAAAAGTTTGTATATCCTGAACAAATTACAAATATGAAATTTACAGGAGTATAATGTAAATAAAGATTAATTTATTAATTACAATAGCAATTACTGACAGTTGTGTCAAATTCTTATTTGTACAATAAAACTACTTACTAATGTCAAAAGTAACCGTTTAGGGATAAAACAGATTTACTACAGCTATGGTTGAGAATGGTGAACAAAGGTTAGAAGGGGAATAATGTTGCACAAAAGAAATAAGTAAGAGTAAGAAACATTATGTTCCTGGGGTAACAAAGAGCAAGAAGAAAGTGAGCGTGTACGTGTTTTTAAAGACACAAATAAGGGATAAGATAGATGTGTGTTAATGAAGAAGCACTGTTACAATCTGTATTTCTAAGGGGTAAGTAAGGGTTAAGATGTACACATGTTTCTGGAGGAAGAAGTACAGAGATGTGTGGGTGTGTTTATGGAGGAAGAAGTACAGAGATATGTGGGTGTGATTCTAAGAGATCAAGTACAGAGGTATGTGGGTGTGTTTCTAAGAGATCAAGTACAGAGGTATGTGGGTGTGTTTCTAAGAGATCAAGTACAGAGGTATGTGGGTGTGTTTCTAAGAGATGAAGTAAAGAGGTATGTGGGTGTGTTTCTAAGAGATGAAGTAAAGAGGTATGTGGGTGTGTTTCTAAGAGATCAAGTAGAGGTATGTGGGTGTGTTTCTAAGAGATCAAGTACAGAGGTATGTGGGTGTGTTTCTAAGAGATCAAGTAAAGAGATATGTGGGTGTGTTTCTAAGAGATGAAGTACAGAGATATGTGGGTATGTTTCTAAGAGACGAAGTAGAGATATGTGGGTGTGTTTCTAAGAGACGAAGTAGAGATATGTGGGTGTGTTTCTAAGAGATTAAGTAGAGGTATGTGGGTGTGTTTCTAAGAGATCAAGTACACAGGTATGTGGGTGTGTTTCTAAGAGATGAAGTAAAGAGGTATGTGGGTGTGTTTCTAAGAGATGAAGTAAAGAGGTATGTGGGTGTGTTTCTAAGAGATGAAGTAAAGAGGTATGTGGGTGTGTTTCTAAGAGATGAAGTAAAGAGGTATGTGGGTGTGTTTCTAAGAGATGAAGTAAAGAGGTATGTGGGTGTGTTTCTAAGAGATGAAGTAAAGAGGTATGTGGGTGTGTTTCTAAGAGATCAAGTAGAGGTATGTGGGTGTGTTTCTAAGAGATCAAGTACAGACGTATGTAAGTGTGATTTTAAAAGATCAAGTAAAGAGGTATGTGGGTGTGTTTCTAAGAGATCAAGTAGAGGTATGTGGGTGTGTTTCTAAGAGATCAAGTACAGAGGTGTGTGGGTGTGTTTCTTAGAGATGAAGTACAGAGGTATGTGGGTGTGTTTCTAAGAGATGAAGTACAGAGGCGTGTTTCTAAGAGATGAAGTACAGAGGTGTGTTTCTAAGAGATGAAGTACAGAGGTGTGTGGGTGTGTTTCTAAGAGATGAAGTAGAGGTATGTGGGTGTGTTTCTAAGAGAAGAAGTAGAGGTATGTGGGTGTGTTTCTAAGAGATAAGGAAGTACAGAGGTATGTGGGTGTGTTTCTAATAGATCAAGTACAGAGGTATGTGGGTGTGTTTCTAAGAGATCAAGTACAGAGGTATGTGGGTGTGTTTCTAAGAGATGAAGTAAAGAGGTATGTGGGTGTGTTTCTAAGAGATGAAATAAAGAGGTATGTGAGTGTGTTTCTAAGAGATCAAGTAAGAAATGTGTGTTTCTTTGAGAAGTATAATGAATAAGAAAGAAAATGAGCTATTAGATGATACACAATACAAAGAAATGAAACATCTCTAACACCTATTTAAGTAATGCTCTCATTTCCATCCACACTGCATCAGAAATGAACACAGCTACAACAGTACCTTGAAAAAAATATAAAAATACTTCCTGGGAGCCTTCACTCAACTCATGTTATTTACCACTCATTCCGTTCCACCACGTCACTAGCTGAACGCTCAACTCATATTATTTACCACTCATTTCATTCCATCACTTCACTAGTTGAACACACAACTCATGTTATTTACCACTCATTCGATTCCACCACTTCACTAGTTGAACACACAACTCATGTTATTTACCACTCATTCCGTTCCACCACTTCACTAGCTGAACACACAACTCATGTTATTTACCACTCATTCTGTTCCACCACTTCACTAGTTGAACGCTAAACTCATGTTATTTACTACTCATTCTGTTCCACCACTTCACTAGTTGAATGCTAAACTAATGTTATTTACCACTCATTCTGTTCCACCACTTCACTAGTAGAACGTTTTAATAAAATGTCATTCCACTTTATCAAACATCAGTTTGGTCTAAAACAGTATGTGAAGCATTTGAGCAAAATATTTATCACCCAATAACCCAAATTAGCTAATAAGTTTAAATACATAAAACCAAGCCCAAGTCATTAATAAAGTAGAAGTCTGCCTAACCTCTCCAGTTATCCAGTTGGAGTAATCACTCACAAGGTAAGCTGCTAAATTTGTTAACTCTTCTATTTCTCCTAACCTGCCGGCTGGAATATGAGATATAGCTTCCTTTTTGAAACGTCCAGTTGGATCCAGACGACTAAATGCTCCCTACACACACAAGCAATGTAAGTTGCGGAGAGAGAACAAAAGGCACTTTCTAATCAGACATTCTTATACTGGTATAACAATAGTGCACCATGACTAAAACATGAAAATTAATTTTAACTCATTTAACACACAGATATCTGAATGTTTTAACATGCTCCAAATCTACAACATTTATAGTTTATTAAGTTATAACAGAAGTTGTTAAACCAGATAAAATTCATCTTTTTTACTAACAACAGTAGTGATTAAGAACCACTTGATGATTTGAAGCTCAAAGAGACTCATATTTTCATACATTAAAACATAAATCTGCTGCTTCTTTAATCACAGTTTGTTACTTCAAATACTTGTTTATGAAAATAATTTTCCTAATGATTGGACTATGATGACTTAGTTCAGCTGGAGTGAACCAGAATGTCATTTTTGTACTTTTCTTTATGATTAAAATATGCAAACATGGTTAAAAATAAAGTTAAATTGTGGATACAGTTTATTTACAGCATTGAAATTCCTTGTTAATATTAAATTATTTATATAAAATATTAACATCTTTTGTTTGAAGAGATGATTTAACAAATAAAAAAATATTTCTATTTTTAAAATAAATATATAAATTGTATTTGTTGTGATTCAGACAGTACATTAATCCACTGTATAAACTTAATTGACAAGTGGTTGTTAATAATAGACTAATTATATGTTTCAAACATAGCTTACGTATGCATGGCTACAAATTTATTCGGATTTAAAAATGGCATGCTGGTACAAACATTTTTACTGCCACATTACTAGTGAACTACTAAAAATTTTTTCTAAGCCTAATCATACATAACTGTGTCATTGCTTCTAATCACAACCTTCCTGTTAGCTCCCATTGTTCACTCTAAATCCTTTACTGTATTAGTGATGTAAGACTTTCAGGTGAGTCCAAACTTTAAGTAAAGTTAACTGTGTGGTTGAAAACTAAATTAGTGAACTTGTTACATCTTCAACATGGTTTAACATAATACATTAAATCAAAACTTATAATGACAATAACTTGTAATTTCAAATATCTCTGAATAAAAATTTGTATATAGCTTCAAGAACATTTTTATATTTTTCAGTTTTTTTATGAAAATATATTTAATTTTTCCTTTAGTTGTTAAGACTATATTATATTTAAATTTTCCTTTAGTTGTTAAGACGATATTATATTTAAATTTTCCTTTAGTCGTTTAGACTATATTATATATAAATATTCATTTAGTTGTTTAGACTATATTATAATTAAATTTTCCTTTAGTTGTTTAGACTATATTATAATTAAATTTTCCTTTAGTTGTTAAGACTATATTATAATTAAATTTTCCTTTAGTTGTTTTGACTATATTATAATTAAATTTTCCTTTAGTCGTTTTGACTATATTATATTTAAATTTTCCTTTAGTCGTTTAGACTATATTATATTTAAATATTCATTTAGTTGTTTAGACTATATTATATTTAAATTTTCCTTCAGTTGTTTAGACTATATTATAATTAAATTTTCCTTTAGTTGATAAAACTATATTATAATTAAATTTTCCTTTAGTTGTTTTGACTATATTATATTTAAATTTTCCTTTAGTTGTTAAGACTATATTATAATTGAATATTCATTTAGTTGTTAAGACTATATTATAATTAAATTTTCCTTTAGTTGTTTAGACTATATTATAATTAAATTTTCCTTTAGTTGTTTAGACTATATTATAATTAAATTTTCCTTTAGTTGTTAAGACTATATTAGCATATTTATAGATGAATTTCTCTTACAGTTATTCTATGTTTATAAAACCTCATGACGATTTAACAGTTTTTCATACAAATAGTGAATACATATGGCAGCATCTACCGAGTTCTAGGATACAATCTGTACTGTGTTTAAATAGATTAGTTATTATTATTAGATTTCTTTTTGTACACAAGTAAGAAGTACCTTAGTTTCAATTGGTCCCGGAGCTATACAGTTGAACCTCATTCCATACCGGGCCCATTCAGAAGCTAAAGATCTGTAAAAACAAAGAACAGGCTTAGGGTTATACAGTTAAGCCTAAACCAAAACTTACCCAAACTCCTTGTAACCTTGAACAACAGACCTTCAGACCACACTGATAAATCTCACTTTATACTTATCCTATTCAGTATCAAAATTTGTAAATATAAACAAGATAATGTCCTGAAATTTTTCAATTGAATAACAATTAATACCAGACTTAAAACAATTTATAATTACAAATAATATATATAGGTGAAACTTATGTCCTATTTAGTCCCCAGTATGATTAATTATTTGTAAACAGATAAAAACATAGATATTAAAAGATGAATTTCATTATGTAAAATAAAAATGTATTCTGGTGATACTTCTAAAATTTTTACCTAAAAGGAAAGAAAAGGATAGAAATAAAATGAAAAATAGGAAGAAAAACATTATGCTTGTATCAAAATAAATCTTTCGCAGTAATCAAAAACAAATTCCACAAGTTATTAAACTGTATATGAAAGATAATGATAAAAGGAACAGTAAAATGTACAAAAATTCAAAATAACATCACGAAATCACTGTATCTTCAGGATTAAGAAAAACATTTCAAACATTTTACTAGAAGCAAGTAACATTAATAACAACTGGTATGAAACAGTTTCCTTGATCAGCTTAAGAAGTTGTCCAGCTTCTCAAATAGAAGGGAATTCATTATATGTACAAGCATACTGTGGAGCAGAAATGTATTAAAACTTGTTCAGAGTTCATTCTCTGTGCTGAAGCTTGGTAAAAACAAGATAAATATTACCAAGACACCACACAATAGCAGGGTTATTATTGAAAGTAACCTCTTAACAAACTGAAATTATTTCTAAAAAAACTCACCAGAGTTCACAAACAATGACATGGTGTGAGAAGGTTTTACTGCTTTCAGTTCTCTATAACATATTATGTCATCTTCTACAGTAAAATGATTTATTATTTAAATGTGTGGGGAACACATTTTAGTGTGTTAATAATTCCAGTATGGATTTTGTATTCTCAGGATTAGTATTAATACTTTAATCAAAATAAAGTACAGAATAATGTTTCAGTCTTCTTAGGTCATCATAAGGTTAACAAGAGAGGTTAAAAACTCCCTTGGTTAACTTCCAGATAACCTAAGAAGGTCAAAACGTTGTTCTGTATTTTATTTTGATTGAAGTTTTAATACCCATATCAAACATCTTAAGAATACAATTCACTTCAAGTGGATTCTTACCATCACAATCTGGTGTTGCAAGAGTACCTTGAGACTTATTACTATTAACTACTTATCATTCCCTTATTCACCACTTCATTTGTGTTGCTAAGGGTATTACCATGTTTACTCCCGATATAAATTAGTTTCTCTTCTTTGAAGGAAACTTGTATTGCTTTGGAGACAGAAACTACTATCACTGTCCAAGAATAATTCAGCTTTGAATTCGACGTTTTTTTATAACTTGACTCCAGTTAATTTAAGTGAAATGAACTTTGATGATTGTTAAACCTCCAATATTAAGCTATTTAAAATAAAAATGTATAATTATCTGTTTAATAATGTTTTTAATGTTTGGTTTAGCACACATTAAATAATTTTTGTTTTATGGCTACTTATCTTTCATAGCTGCAACTCTGTCAAAATATAATAATAATAAAACCAATAAAATGACCAGTAACAGTCTCTCATGGAAAAAAATTGAAACTTCTCTCATACAGTCTATTTATTTGTTACAGACTGGTAAAAATGAACAAGTCTGAACAAGAGATATAAATATGAATTTCACTTAATACTGTTCAGAATATAAGAAACTTGTAAAAAGACTTTATGACAACCACGATATTATGAAGTGAAATATAATAAATTACTTCAACTCAGAGGTAAGAATTAATCTTGAAGACCTATATCTTTGTTGAAACTTCATCCACAGCCCATAATTATTACTTATCTTCTTGTGCAAGCTTTAAACATTTAAATTATTGTTTAGAAAGTACAGAAAATAAATATTATCAAGATAACATCAAAATCAAATATTTAAGAGATACATTATCTAGACAAAAACTATCTTCACAGTATATTTCACTGTAACTTACTTGGTCAGAGATTCAACTCCACTCTTAGCTGCTGCACTAGGAACAACAAATGATGACCCCTGGGTGCAGTACGTTGCCGTAAGAGCCAGGTAAACTGCACCTGCATCATGCACAAGAAGTTGATGCCAAATAAGTAAACTTTACTTACACGATGAACTTCCCACACACACACTTATGCCATAAACTTGTAGAGGTTTCATTAAATGTACACGATCTTGTACATTTAACATAACAAACATAAACTTACAATGCTACTACCATATTGATCTGTCCTCAGTTTCTTTTGGTTACTTTCATGTGCATTTTCAGTTACACAATTCATACTACAAAAGTGAGTAAAAATAACAGATAAATGGCATAAAATCATGACACAAAAATTATCTTTTTGTTTGTAAATGTTCACTTTTGTATGTCTTGGAACACTGGAAAAACACATTTGTTTCTGTCAAATAATTTCAATTCATAGAGTCCTTTACTTTAACATGTTTTGGTGTGTACACTTTATAACAAAGAAGGGCATAGCTTTATAGCTATGTATTATAAAATATGTCCAGTTGAGATCTTAGTGCATACATCCACTAAATTAAAAATCATACTTTATTTTCCCAGTAAACAAGAAAATATTAACACTAAATTCACAAGTAAAAACTACTGTAAATAATGATTATTAAAACAGTATCTTAATTGTAAGTAAAAAGAAGCTATAATCATGTTTAGAAATACAATTTAAGCTTTCTTACCTTGATTAGCTTTAATTAGACGCTTTCCAGTTTCTAAAGTTACGTAAGCAGTTCCATTGAGAACAATATCTGTTATAGACTTCCAAGCATTAGGTGACAGTCGTTCTGTTGGTGAGATGAAGTTGCCTGCTGCGTTATTTATAATTATAGAGGGCAACCCAAGCTTGCTTTCACAGTCATCAACTGCTTTTTTAACTGCTTCAGGGTCTCGCACATCGGCTGCTATTGGCACTACCTAAAAATAAACAGGACGTTTATGTTTCTGTGTTTTCTTTCTCTAAACAGTCACTGATATTATTTATTTCATAAAAATATTTTCACAGTTTTATAACCTAAGGTATGATCATATGCATAAGTGATGTACATAAACATAATTTGGTAAGGAAACCAATATGCAATTCTCTAAGTGATATAAAATTGGTACACTTCAAATGTATGTGACAAATTGTATAATGAATGTTTTACTTTTATGAAGTCACAATATTCATCTGCAAGAGAGACAAAAAACTACTTGCATATGATGTACAAGTGAAAGGACCACTAGAAACTTAACAAATAATTACACAAAAATCAAATCAAAGAAGAAATTACTCTACGAAATATGAAAAATACATCAAACGAAAGTCGCAAACACCTACAACTTGAAAGCATGTACATATGTCAAACAGAAACTTTCACAGATAATCAAAAATACAGTTTTAACAGCAATATATCCAATACATATTGGAGGGGTATAAGTTAATGCTACATATAGATAATGACATGTATGACATGGATAAATAGATATGACAACAAAGAATGAAATACAGGTGCAATAGATTAAATAAAATGACCTTTACTACATTAGTAATTCCTTATGGTCTGAGAAATTATAACCATTTTCTTATTAACATTCTGTTAATATTAATACAGTGTAACTGAAGTGGTTTCTCTCACTTCAATATACCACTGTTAAGACTGAATTTTTACTCAACTACAACATTTATATATCTTGTTCACAAGAAGCTGGTGTTATTTGTATGAACAAGTATGACCAGGTTTAATTTCTTATCTGAGCTACAAGTCCATCAACAATGAAGCTGCACAGTAATGCACCATACTGTCATTTTGACATGACTTTTGTCACATTCTGAGACTGATCAAAAGATTATCACTGGCACTGCTTAATTTTAGAATGTTAAAACAGCAAGCACTCAATACCTAAAAATGAAGGAAACATTAGATATTTTGTCAACTTACTGTATGTACTCAACACTTTACATAGATGTGATTCAATTTATATTTCTGTTCATGCTTTATAAACCAGATGAAAAAGAGGTAAATAAATAAATACACATTTCTATTATTTTAACAGCACAAATACACACTGGTGGTAAAACAAAACAAATCCATACTGCATGTTCTTTACACATTTATATTATTTTAAAAAACAGCACAAATACACACTGGTAGTGAAACCAAACAGTGAATGTCATACTATTATTGATTTGATAAAACAGAGTCAACAGTGTACCAATGTTTATAATAATCATCTTAACAATTGTCAAGACTAATATTTAAAAGAACTATGTGGTTTTATAAAATCAAAATATTATGATGTCAAAGTAACTTCATGACACAACACGTGTACTTTTAAAGATCTCACTGTTACTCTTCTAGTCAGTGCACTCTGGAATAAATAAAGGAAGTTTTCATGAATTGGTGTCAAAGGATATACAGCATTAGTAGTGTTTCCACTGTTAGATTAGGAACAGACATACACACAAGTTTATTTATATAGATAAAGCATATGCATTTTTCTGTCTGTAATACTAGTATATCAAATTTAGCTTAACAAGCACAGTTTCAATATCATACTTTAGGTAAAAAAAACACCCAAAAGTGTGAAATACATCAAGACTCTGTTCCATTGTAAAGTCTCGATCTATTCTGTTATGAAAATCAAAACAAATTATTTACTTTTTGACCACTTGCTTTACTTATTTCTTCTGCAGTATTTTCCAACACATCAAGTTTTCTGTAAAAAAATAAATACAAATTTAAAAACTTAGTGACCAGTAAACAGATACGAGTTGTATCTTCTGAATTTAAATCCTGAGTTTTAGATTGTATGGCAGTAATAATTACATAACTGTTTAAAATGTTTTGACATAAACTCCATGAAGCAATAGTAAATCTAAAGACTAAAAACAAATTATTAAATGTTTTTCATCATCCCATAATATTTTATACACAAGTTTATGTGTTTACTAACTGCTTATTTGACATAAAACTATGTTTGAGTATATTTGACTTAGGACATCGGTAAGGAAATTTGCAAAGTTTCTTTTGCTCTATATACCTGCTGTTATGGGTCATTCACCTTCTATGGGAAATATTACATTAAAGCTGTACACACACTGTGAGAGTAGACAGCAATATTTTCTACTGGCAAGACTGGTAACCCACTAAGGATATAAGCTCTCAGTGAAAATTACAAACAGTCATGTGGGTAGTGCACACATCCTGAGGGTACCAGCATGGTGGTTTTGTGTATATAATGCTCTATTTTCTCAGCCTGGAACAAATTTAGACATTTTGACAATTTTTTGGTTTTACAAGATAGAAAGATCTCTCCAGTAAAGGTTCAATTTATTGTAAAATATACACATTATTTTATGTTACATCTTCTCATACATGATACTATGTACAGTCTTTTATTTCTACAAATTCAAATCTGATTCGCAACACACTTCAGTCAAACCTTCCGTTATTTTGCAAAACCAGCCTTATCACTCTCATCAGAGATCAGTTCACCTGAGAATACTAATGTCTATGGGAAAGTGAAGGTTTTCATGTTCTGACTACAGGACTTATTTTGTGGAGCTTTCTGTTTTTCTTTTGTAAGTGTATTGTCTCATGCCTCTCTTACTTCTAGAATTATTTATCTTAAAAAGGCATCACAACTGAAACAATGGAATTGTTCCTACAAACTGAAGGACTTGAGACCAGGAGTGTTTTTCAGGTCTAAGGAAAGTCTTCTTCTAGATTCCACACATTCACTGAAGACCTGTGAGTCTGGGATGTTTTTCTTCCTACTTTGAAAACTGTCAATATCTGGTATTTATACAGACAGTCATATTCTTCCCTTTAGGGTTGATCTCATTGATGGTGTATCTGATAGACAGAAAACTGAATATAATTTGTGTAGACTAAAGTAACCAACTCAAGTTCTGGTTCAGACCATTCAAGACTAGCTGAAAGAGACTGGTAGATGAAATCCACCAGATAGACCTGTTTTGCCAGAAGATGAAACATGGAGTGCCAAGTGAAGTTGGTGAACCATAGGACAATTAAGGTTTTCTATACAATGAGTGGTATACTGCCAGGATATCCTTAGGTTGCATAGTTGATCGATTGTCATTCTGTTTCCATATGTCTACTATATTGTTCCCTGGGCAGTAAGGGTGTCTCCATCTGGTGTTGAGCAAGATCATATAGCTGAGAAACATTTATTCTGTGAGAAAAGTGAGGCAGCTCTAACCTTGATTATTTAAAGGTGCAACTAAAAAGAATCTGGACCATTCCCACGAAGTGTTTCAGTCAAGTTACTGTTTATAATTGGTAGTCATAGGAAGAGGTGATTTTATCAGATTTGATAACTTGAAAGGCCTGGCTCTTAGTTCTATTAAGAATTTTAGTGATGAGACTGGGATACATTGTGTTGATGCTTTGACCTAGCAATAATATTTAGCTGCACATTGGGTTGAGTTCAAAATTCATAGGAGAGATGCCACCAGGATCTTTGTTCCTTATGTGAATAATCTATGCCACTTGTACAGAACAAATGTCTTGCAATGGTTTGGAGAGATTGTGAGAGACATTCTTATCCTAATAGAGATAGTTTCTCTGTGATAAGGTTCAAAGTCATAACTATGAATAAGTTGCAGGAGAATAAGAAGTCTGCAGTGGCTGCTGTCATGGTGCCATTATTTTATAATTACTGATTCAAAACAGTAGCTTTCTGTGACCTGTTGTAGATAGATAGATAGATGCAAAAATTCATTACACTTTTGATTATTACAGTTGTATAAATAATTGTCCCTTTTTCAATTATTTTATAGCACCTTTTGACAACAAAAATTATCTTCTTCATTATTACAAGATGTGAAACTTTCTTTAGAAATAACCCATTATGGTTAAACTCACATACAATCTGAGTTTCAAACTTTCACTAACTTCCTTACTTTACTAGCCTGGTCACCTATACATATATATTTATTAAATCAAATACTGCTGGACATACAAGACTCTCTAGTGTAAGTGTTATTATATAGTTTATTTTGTGACTTAGCGTGTAATGATTCTTTAGATTTAAAGACAGGAATGTTGAAGATTGATTGTTTTAAAGGTATTAGTTCTGACAAATTTCATTATATAACTCTGTACAAATCATATGTTTTGTTTATAATTACATTATTGTCTTGGCTGTAGTAACATTATTGATGTCATATTACTCAAGTCTTCAATACTTCTTTTAACACCTTACAGTGTTGGTCAAGTAACAAGAAAATCTGATGCTTTAATTGGACAATGTACAAATATAAGTGATCATGAAAGTGATAGAGAAGTTCAATCAGAAAAATGTTGGTTGGCATGTCAGTAATAAACTATAACAGGTGACATTTTAAAGTGAGTTTACAGTTTTACAGAGAAAAGAATAATTTGTCTTGTCAAAGGGTGTTCTAAAAACTGAACTCAAAACAAAAAAGGAGACAATTATTTGAAATCCAGGATACAGCTGTGATAACCCATGAGACAGTATATTGTTGTGATAAGAGTTGAGAAAAAAAATGCATCTTGTCAATTGGATTGTAATATAATTGAATCAACCGAAGTGTATTTTCGACAAGAAAATGAATTAGAGTTTGGGATACAACTAGAATATCCATAGCACAAACAATTTTTGTACATAGTTTGATTTTTTTTTATATATTATTTTAAAATAAATGGTTTGTGTGCTGTCTGTTTATTGTCAAATTTACTGCCAAGACATCACAAACACTTACTGTGGAAGAATCCTCATTCCTACACACTTAAACTCCTTACAAGTACTCATCTCTTGGATGGAAGTTAAGTAAATTCATGATTAATAAAAAAATTATCTGAGGACATAAAATGTTGCTTCCCTGTGTAATTGTAAAAAAATGCAAAAATGTCCATAAAAATCAAAAAACATAATGTGAAACTGCACATTTACATGGATATCCACACAGACCCAACAAACATTCATCTCAAACTTGAACTTCCATCAGCATAGATAAACACCCACAAAAATCACAAAATAGAAAACTGATAATCTGTACTCTCCACCCACTGACCCACAAAACTTCCACAACAATTTTGATGAAGATCTATCTTCACCCTCCAAAGTAGTTACAAGAGCAGACAACAGGCAGTACTATTATATTTATATTGATATGAAGACCTGTGAAGTATTCAGTTTTAGAGAAGTATTTGTATCAGAATAAATTATTGTGTATATTCAATTACTAGTGAAAATACCCAGCTATGCTCAGGTTATTAGGTTGGTACATTTCATATATTTATCAGTGTGTGTATTCTGAGCCTATTTTAACACAAGGAAACAGTTAAAAATGTCTTTAAAATATTTTTATTTCCTAAAAAAATTAAAAACCCATAAATGTTCAAAAACAATAAAATTCTTATAGACAATTACAGTTGCCACTAAATATCATGCTATCTAATCTACATAAGAGCCAGTGTGTGTTGCATCACATCACTCATGATTTCTCTAAGTAATAGGAGTTGTAAAATTTGGATTTATCCAGACAAAATAGCTTATTTACTATCCACCTATTATGACTTTAGTGACAGGGATGTAAGGGGGACATGAAACCTTGTAAGTATAGTGAATGTTGATATGACTTAACCCTATCACTATGGGTATCCTTTACTATGCATGACACAAGTTTTTGTGCCTTACATTTAAAATTGTATTAAACTATTTTCTGATTATGTTATACCAATTAGTATAGCATAAAGTTTTAACTAATAATCAATGTTTTAACAATATATAAGTTACAAGTCCTTAATTGTTTATTTTAAAAAATCTGGAAATTCCCACAGTGTATCACAATTTTTTTAGATATCTTCTCTATTTTATCGATCACTCTTTTAGCAACTATGAAATTCAATGTACAACACTCACTATAAAATCATCATTGCTCAGACAAACCATAATGTTTATAGCCTTCTGTTTGGTTACAGAGCTATCAAATCAGACCTTTCCTGCCACACACATCTGCCACATCTTCTCTTTCAATGTTTAATAATAGTTCTAACTCTTACATATAATTATATATCACTTATAATAAAGAGAAATTACAAACTCATCCAAGCTAGCTGTTAACTTTTTCTATGGGAATGAATCACATAATAAGTGAAAGTTATGGTTCTCTGTTCAGAACATCTCTTATTGCATAGTTAGAAAGTCATAAACATTTTGAATATTAGGGGAAATCATCTAGTCTACATTTTGCATGTTGTAAGTGCATGTTCTTTATTTAATTAAATAAAAAATATTTTCTCCATTACTGCCATTAGTATGAGAAAACAGAGTTAAATGTCATTAGCAACTGGTAGCAAAATAAAGAGATGACATGAAAGTACTTTACTCCTTGTTTTTATATTTATTCATCATTTATTATTATTAAGAAAGTAACTGAAATAAAAAATAGGGATCTCTCTAGGCTGCTTTCAATCAGATTAGGTAAAATAAACAATAATAATATGATATAAAGTATTATTGAAAAAAAAACAGATTTAAAATGTATTTAGGAAGTTTGAAATAAATGAGATCAAAAAGTATTTTTAATTTGAACATGAAAATCACTTTGCACACACTATTCAAAAGAAATATTTGATATATTTAAGAACAAAATCCAGTTTTGGTTTATTACAAATACTTAACTGTATGTGAAAAACTTGTAATGTTTACTGAAAGACGACAAACATTTTTGAAGACATACATAATATATTAAAAGTTGGTAATACCAAATCTATAAGGACTTTAAACAAGTACAAAAAAGTCACATGACTGATCATATTGACTGAGCCCTTAAATAAATAAGCTCCAAATTAAAGACAATATAAGATAATCTAGCCAAGTACATAAAATTTATCATTCAAGTAAAAATTTTGATCCAGTTTCACACTCAAATAATTTCAGAACTGAGGTATTTTCTTTTATATCTTCAATGTATTTTTAATAAAAACATCTTTTTGCAAAGAAGATTCTAAATTAACAAAACCACAAATATTTTTACAATTTTATTACTTATACATTTCATTTCATACTTTCTATATACAGACTAACAACAATATTAGATAAGCTTTTGTTGCTGAGCAAAACTAAAACATATTAGATTTTCTATACATTAGTAATTGTTGATCTAACTGATATTCTACAGGGTATAATACAGGGTGCACATGTGCATGCATGTGGATAAGTAATAATACCCGTATGCACACCCTAATGGTTCACTTATTATGGGTGTAAGATTTCAGATTCTGAGATTGTTTTCTCAAGGAGCTATGGCAGTTGCACACAGGCAGACACATCCTTTTATTATTATACATTACTTGAGTAAGACCTAGAACTTCCTACAAATTATGAGACATTATGATGTAACAATACTCACTTAAAGCAATGAGAATAGTTCAAAAGATTTTGAGTAATGTGATGTAATTCCACAACAATTAAACTTCACAACAAATGATTTATTACAAAAATACCCAATTTAATAGCCATGTTTTATACCTATCTAGATCAGGACTCTCACAATAATTTAAGTGAAACAGTGATGTATATCTAACTCATGGCTGTACTATGAACAGAGAATAAATTAGAAACTAACTCATCCTGGTGCTGCAACAGACCTACTGTTTTCCAGCAAGTTGATAGAGCCCCCCTGGTTTTTCCATAATTTTTGTGCAGCAACCTTTTCCAAAGATGTATTCACCAAGACATCACCTTAAAATGAATGTCTACAGGGTGTGTTTTTGATGTAGAATGTTAGACCACCAAATGAAAACTGTCTATATCTTGCCATGCAACAAGATAGGCAATGCCACCAATATCAACCAAATACAGGAAAATGAATAACAAATTGTTGTAGGTGTTGCTACATCAGATTCTAAGAACTAATGCAGCCCGAGGAGGTTCTGACCCCTGACCTGGAGGGGAATGTTGCAGACAGCTTATGCTGAGAGGTTCACGAGTTAACTTACCTCTCTTGGGGTAAGTGGTACTTATTATTTGCCTGAGAGAGACAGAATTCCTGAATGATACAAAAGTTGTTAAAACACTAGCAGACAGCTCTGTACATCAGGCATTCTAGGTAAAGACACCATTTTTGGCCAGTTAACACTTCTGGTCAGTAGTGATAGACTAGATGTGAAAGGAGAGGTATTTCTCCTGACCTTGGGTCCTTGTACAGCTGTTCTTATGGTGGAAATACTGTAGAGATTATTAGTTCCATGTAAGAGTGATCCTATGGCATACAGACCACACCCAAAAACAGTGCCATACATGATAATAAGAGGTGGAGGAAATCCTAGTTCCTTTGTGTTCACAAGTGATTCCTTGGTTTCCTTCAAACAAGGTTTAGTGCAGTGGTGCTGTGTAGCATAGTGATAAAAACAAAGCAATATGCATTATTTCCTGTCCACAAAAAAAACAGTATTAGATATTTTAAACTTAACTCAATTGTACTGCATTATAAATATTCTTGCAAGTTTTATTTTCAATGTTTTCTAAATGGTAAAGTATGTTATGATCTTGATCAATGCAAGGATTTCATTTAACTGTTTTTTATATTTTGAAGTTAGAAATGACCTGAAAGGAGAAAAATAACTTTGGTATATAGGCTTTCCATGTGTTTGTTATCCAATTATTTCATATGAAAATTTTCATTTGTATAGGTTCATATAATTTTTAATGTAAAACGTCAGTTTACTTTCATCCTAGCTCCTTTTTATCCTGGGTCATTCATCTGAAGTATCACCTGTGTCTTCATATGTAAAAGCTTCCTTTAAAGTTATGTACATGGTGTCCTGTAAACATGTATACACACTTTGAATGATTTTAACTCACTCAAACTTTCTTTTTTTTACAGGTGCAACTGATTTGAAGTAATGGTAGAAGCAAGACTAAGTTTTGAGAAAATGGAATTTATCTTAAAGTGTTACTAGAAGTGCAAAGACAGTTCAGAAGAGAGTTTCAAACAGATACACTAATGCGACTCACCATTACTTGCATCAGAGATAAGTTTGAAACAAATCGAACTGTTCAAGACATTCATAAAAGACATTGTGGAAGACTGCAGTCCCACATGAAAAGCAGAGATCTTGGAAAGTCTCAACCAATCTCCAAGAAAATTTGCTCTGCAAACAGCCCATGAGACAGGAATCCCAAAATTAAGCGTTCAGTACATGTTGAAGTTCGTTTATTGGAAAAGTTTTATTCCAACATTAGTCCACGCCCTCAATGAAGATGATCCTGATTGGAGAGTTGATTTTTGTGAGTGGTAAGTTTATGTGGTGTGGATTATTAGCCTTTGGTGCAATTGGACCATTCTTTTTTGAAAACACAGTCATTGGTCTTGTTCTCTGAACTTGCTGCAATAATTTGTCATACTGCATATTCTAGAGCAATTTGGAGATAAGGAGTTTTATTTCAAGCAAAATGAAGCCCCTGCCCACTAACATTGTATTGTGAAGGCCTATCTTAACAAAAATATGTCAAACAGATGGATTGGGCAAAATGGTAGCACTGAATTTTACCCATATTCACCAGATTTCACATCTCTGGACTTTTTTTTTATGGGGATACATCAAAGATAAGGTTTGTAGCACAAAACCTGCAATAATCAATGAGCTGAGAGCAGTAATTGAAAGAGAATGCATCCAAATACCAAATCAAATGATTCATGAAGTTTGCAATTTCATCTGTCCACATTATCAGCAGTGCCTGGATCAGAATGGTCATCAGTTTGAACACCTGTAATAACTCAAATATATTAACAGTGTTTAGCATACAAGTATTAATCAACTGTTTCCTTTTCAGTTCTACACCTCAGATATGGGCCAGGTAAATTATTTTGCATCTAATCCATAAAAGTGTGTTCCCCCCAACCTACAAATTTTTCAAGGCACAAGACAATTTAATCCCAGGTCCCCTGAAAAAAGCTCTTAATTTTGCAAGTCAATTTAACTCATTTTAATCATAATATCTTTTTAACTTCAGAAAGTTTTCTTTTCTTTAAATAAATCTTAGAAAACTATTTAAAGATAGTCACACTCACTCAGTCTTTGCGTCTCTTCTCCGATCATCATTGAACGTTCTCTCCAACTGATGCCATTACCAAGTGGACAAACAAAAGCACATGTTCCACTCTTACCACAAAATGATGGTCTCTATGGTTGTCTTCTTCCTCATATCTCCATAATCCATTTTATGTGTTAAAATTAAATGAAATCCAGTGACTCTATCAAAATTCATTTGGCATAAACTTTCTCACAGTGTGGCATGAATAGAAATAAAAGTTTCTGACTGCTCTTAGTGAAGTCTCAGGCTCCCAATTTCTTTTTTTTTCTTTAGACTTAAAAGATTTTTGAAGCCAAAATTTGTGCCACAAGCACTGTTCGTTCTGAAATAACCACTTTATTATTTTGGAGTATAAAATAAATATTGTTTGTTTTGAAATATATTGTGTGAGATGTCTTTCAATTCTCCAAACTGGTTCCACAAAACATTTTCTGTCAGATCTCCTGTTATTCTGCAGAACCTGCCATATCACTCTTAACAGACATCAGTGAACCTTAGAATAAGAACGTTGTCACCTAAGTTTAGGTTCTATATCTGTAACAGTTAGAAAAGTAACACTTTAAAAATAATAGATTGTTGTGTATGAATTAGGATGCTGCTGGTTAAATCATCTGCTTATCATCATCTATTTAATTTCATCTTTCGTACACTGTGTACATAAAAATATGAAAATCTCACCGACTAACGATTGCCACTTGAGCTCCTAAAGATGCCAACATTAAAGTCATCCCTTTTCCTAATCCTGTGCCTCCACCAGTAATAAATGCTATACGATCTTTAAATGTCCCTGGAGGTAACATGGATTTAATACATGGTTTGAAACACTTTGCTGTTTCTTGTGTGTTGCAAATGGTCAAATGCAATCTTCTCTGAAAAAAATAACACCAAAACCATTTCAGTTTCTTTAATCACATTTATTGTCATGCAATGGACAAAATAATTTAAATTTCCATCATTTAAGAACAACCTACCTCCGTACGTGTTTATGGAACAAAAATCTCAATCTCATAAGTTTCATATTAAAACTTAAAAAGTTGTCTTAACAACATAGAAAAGCACTATAAAAACTAGAACAGGTTCTTAACACAAATCTTTACATTAAAACCTGTTTGCACATTTAAAATAGTATAATAATATGTTCACTTTTTTCCCACATATGTACGTGTCACAAATATAAAATTTAAAAAGTATAGACTTGCTTATCTCCAAGAGTTATTAACCAAATTGCAAAGACAACTTTAAACTAGGATTAGACAATAGAGATGCTCAGAATAATGAGGCAAAAACTTACAAAGGTAATTCTAATAGTCGACCGATAATAACTGTAATGATAGAAGTGCACAAAATAAAATGGATGATTTTAGAGCACTAGTTGGAACAAACAATTTTATTATAATTTGAATAACTAAAAGTTGGCTTTTGTGATACAAGTATTTTCACAAAGATTATAGTTTTTGTAATAGGGATAAAATACTAAAAGGAGGTAGTGTTTTATTTATGTGAGTTATAACTTGTTGAAGTTAAGGATATCAAAGTTAAGACATTGAATCCATTTGGATATCTATTAGTGGTCACAAAGGGAGAAAACTTTGAGTTGGAACTTGTTTGACCACCATAAGAAACTGATAATATTAATTAAAAGCTCCACAGGAAGATAAAGAAGTGAACTGTTCATGAGATTAATTATTATGGGAGATTTTTAATTTTATGCATACAGATTGAGAAATGTTAAGGTCAAATCATGAGGGAAACAGGTTTTTAGACATTGTTCAGGATAGTTTTGATGAACAATTGTTTAGGGGAAATTCGTGAGACAACTATATTCTACATGTATTGTTAACTTTTAATAACAAAAATGGTTGGTAGGGTAGAGGTTATGGAACATTTGGAGATAAATGAAGTTTTGGTTCCAAAGTTCAAAGAAATGAAACAACAGATATGTGCTGTGAACTGTGCAGCTTATTAAGTTGGAGATACAAATCAAAAATGGAAAATTGTTTTAAATAATTTTATAAACATACAAAACAGACATATTCTTTATATAGAAAGTCATATGAAAAATACTTGCTCAAAATATAAAAACTTAATAAAAGGACTGTTGATTGATGGAAACAAAATGATCACATTAACTCCAAGATTGTTAAGAAAAAATTGGAAAGTTCAAAAAACAATTATTTATGAAATTTGGTTAAAATGAATTAATTTTACAAAGGACAGCCTTCTGATATAGTGAATGCAATCAATTTAGGGGAATTTCAAAGAAAACTTAAAAATATTTGAATGATAAAGGTCTACTTTTAGGGTTTTTTCTGGGTTTAATTTAGTGGATATGAAAGCCTAGATGGATTGTAAAGTCCCTCGCTGCTTTTTAACATTACGTTGCAAACAGTTTTGGTACTAAGCTAAATCAAGTAAAAAACACAAAACGGGTTTATATAACTTTGACAATTCTTCTGAAATTTTAGAACTAGGCTTATAAACAGTGTCTGATCATATAAAACTTTCAGAATGGTTCCTGGAGTTCTGGCACACCTAATATACACATAAGTGCTCAATAACTTCTTTCTTACCCATGAAATTTTCATTTTGCTAACAGTAAATCTGTTTGTGATATTTGTTTTTGGTGTATTTCCAGTTGATTTTTATACATTCACTGAATTTTGGACTCATTACCAACAACAAATTTTCATTATTAATGATATCAAAGTTACTAGTGAGCATGTGGTCAACTGGAGAATAAATTTAGAACAATATCAGGGCACATAAACTTTGGCAATCTTTCCTATAGTTCTGACATAGTGTTACATCAACTGAAAATAATAGCATCAGATCACATACAACTTTGATGACTCTTACTGAAATATTTTACCCTTTTATCACCAACATATAATTTGCAGGAGGTCACATGGGAACCTATATATGTGCAACAGTACATATACAATTCTTCAGATTTCTTAGACCAGACTACATCAAGAGATAAAACAATGTCAGGTCACATGAAATGTTAATAATTGTTTCTGAAAACAATACTGTAACCTAGGCTGGCATTTTTCACTCTGTGATCTGCCAGTCATGTCTAAAATTTCATAAACATATTTTGAAAAATATGATTTATGAAATAAAAAAAATATTTTTTATAAAGATAAATTAATTTGAATTACAACATTTAAATTGGGAAAGCAGATTTTCATGTACATGAAATATTTTTTCCAAAACATTAAACACTGGTAAGTTTAAGAGTACATGAAAACATTTTAAATTAAAAAGTGGTTCTCTGGTTATTGAAGTCTGACCTAATTCACATAAAATTAAGCACAATAGTACCCTTTCTAATTGGGAAACAAAGTATTAAATAAACAGAATCAAATTTTGAAATAGATTTTGGGAAGGCATCCTTCAAAAAAACTAAAGGTTTATCTAAACGTAGATTAAAATATATTCACAAAAACTATCTATATCAACAAATCTACCTTCCACACTTTACCATTTCTAACATCACATAACAGTGTGTAATACTACCATATCAAATATATTTTCACAGTGTTCTTTATTTAACAAAAACAAACCTATTTGTATCTGATCATTATGATATAGCCAGGTTACAAAATTCTGATTTCTCTTTGATTTTTAATAACAAAGATTTAAGCATCTTGAACAGTTGACAGATTGAAACAAGATGACTACATTAATTCTGAACTCAAGAAAAAAAACATGGAAGTTTAGAACATAAGGTTCTTGGTCCAGATGTTACTTCCCTAAGGGTTTTGAAGGAGGTAAAGGACTAGATGTGTGAGCCAATTGCTACTGTTATTTCTAAGTCCTTGAAGAGTGGGTAAGTACCAGAGGATTGGAGGTTACCTAATGTAATTCCTCTTTTCGAGGAAGGTAATAATTGTCCCAGTAATTATAGACCCATTGGTCTTACATCAGTTGTAAGAAATGTTTTGTAAAGTACGTTAAAAGATGCTTTACAAAGTCATTTAACAAAGTTTAGAATTTTATTTGATAGTCAACATGGTTTCATTATGCGAAATCTTGTCTTACAAATCTCTTGGCATTCTTTGAAAAGGTTACTGATTATGTTGATGAGGGTAATGTGGTATATCTGGATGTTCAGAAAGCATTTCAAAAGGTGCCACATAAAAGGCTCATAAAAAATTTGTCTCTATAGGTATGAAGAATAAGTTAACAAGTTGGATTCAAATGTGGCTTAGGGTTGATACAAATAGAGTTAAGTCAAATTGGATTAATGTCACAAGTGTGGTTCCTCAGAGTTCAGCCTCAGGATCTTTGCTCTTTTTTATTTGCATCAAGGTTATAAATGGAGAAATAGTCAATAATTAAATTAAATGTACAGATAATATTAAGATCTTGAGTGTTGCTGGCTGTGAAGAGGATGATGCTAATTTACAAAATGATTTAGATCATTTAGTGAGTTGGGAAGATAAATAGCAAATGGGTTTTAATTATAATAAATGCAACATAATACATGTGGGTTATTATAATTTGTATGGGAATAGTCTTTACAGTGTTATAAAAGAAAGGGTCTTAATGTAATACTTGTTCAGTTTCTAAAGCCATCCAAACAGTGTGCTGTTGCTATTGGAAGGGCAAATAGTATTTTAGGTTGTATCTATAGAAATACTAAAAACAAGTCTAAAGAGTTTATAATTTCATTGTATAGGTCTCTGGTTAGGCCAAATTTAGAACATTGTTTTCAGTCTTAGGGTCCTTAACTGAGGAAAGACATAGAATTGTTGTAAAAGTTATAAAAATAGTGCTTGAGATGGAGGGATTGTTATGTGAGAAATGGCTGAAATCTTTGAAACTGTTTTCTTTTGGAAACAAAAGAGTTATGGAATACATGACTGAGGTGTTTGAAGATTACAGTACCGATACATCATCTTTTTTTTCATATTTAACAGTAAGAATAATAAGAATAGGGAACAAAAATATAAATTTTGGTAAGAGTTATCTTGGGCTAAGACAGTTATATTTTTCTAACAGGGAGGTGACCTTTGTAATGGCTTGCCTTCAGATGTAAAGACAATCAATTTAAATGAGTTTTTTAAAAAACTTGATAAGTATATGAATGATAACAGTTGTTTTTTTAGTTTAATTTAATTTCATTTAGAGTTTGAAATAGTTGAGATGGACCAGTAGGTCCCATGTTGTTTCAAAAAGTTAACGAATCCTGGAGCTAGACACCATACATTTACTGATTTAGTCTTTTTCGACACTACATAACTAAATCCTTAATCAGATGTAAGTAAATAACTGCCTATTAAAAACTGATGAAAAAAATATTAGCACAAAACTTTGTTAAAAATTGGTATGAGTCAAGACGAACGGATTTCCTTTATGCGTTTGTGTTTTAATTTTACCTCGAACAATTTATAATTAAAATAATGACCACCGCCCTTATTCCAATGAAAATAAGTTACCCAAAGTGAGGGAGCTCGCAGACTGATAATGGGACAACGGCTGCATTAATTCGTAATTATTTTAAGCTTATATCTAAACTTATTTTGATTTCACGTTTAGTGATTATTACATTTAACTTCTACTAACCTTAGAAATAAAGTTTGCAATTCTGAATGAATAAGTGTTCATTTTGAGTAAAATTCTAACCTTCACAACACTTTCAACTAAAGTTCAACAGATAAACAAACCACTTCAAATATCAGATCAAGAAGGCCTTATAAAAGGGAAAATGTGGTAAGACGAACAAATTTAAACTGAGAAACAATAATAAATAGTTTTAAAATCATAAAAGTATTCAGCTAATTTATTTTCAAATAACATTTACAACCGTATTTAGAATAAATAGTGTAAATTTTCTCATAATAATAATATATTGTTCCGCCCTTTTATAATTCAATGAGATCAGGTTTTAAAACACAACCATGCATTAAAAGTGGTATCGTAACAACTTCAACGTACGAAAATTTGAGTTAGATATTTTTGTTTTTAAACCACCTTTATTTACATATTTGATTCAAATTTTGAGTAATAATGGCCGATGTTCTGCTTAGTGATGCAGAAAAGATATTTATAATTCATGGTATTCAGGTGAGTTTTTTTTAAATTTGTTTTCATATTTAAAAATACTTGAATATAGATAATGAAACATCGCCGTATGTAGTAGCATAAAAATGAAAGGGAAGCAAAAAATTTTGATTGTATCATTTGTGGAAGCGAATGAAGAAATGTGGTCAACTACGGTATGGTGACTTAATATGAAATGAAATGCACATTGGTTCACGCTTGACACTAATGACAGTGTCACTTACACGCAGGGAAAGGGGTGCGGTAGAACCCCATATTTTTATGATTTGAAGAAATTATCTTTGTATGGTTATAGCACATATGCTTACGATATTTAACATTTTCCAAAAAGTCTACATTCTTCTGATGAAACATTAACACTATGGTTTGAAATAGTCGCATGCAATAACTTCTGTTGACACTGTAATTGAAAGCTGTATTGCTAATATTAGGTTTTAAAGACTGGATTCCTTACAGTAGATGTCTGTGACTTGTTAGTTATAAATTTCAACAATAAATAAATAACAACACATTCTTCTTGTTTTAAAGTAATAGATTAAGACAAGTGAGATGTATATACAAACATTCATTACACATTTGGTTGTCACACTTGTATCCAGAGCTTTAAATAATTGCTGCTTTTTTCTCAAAGTCCACACAGGCTGGCTCAACTACTTTAGAACTTCATTGACAAATATCTTATTGTTACCAAAACACTTTGCTACTGTGCCATTATGTTCTACTGGTTGAATAATTAGTTGCCTGACGTGTACATGAACTGAAGAATGAATAACTGGTTAGCTTCAATATTTAATCATTATAACACTGCTATAAAAAGTTAAACTATATGTTAAACTACAATATATATACTATATACAAACAAATGGCCTGAGCATGGGCAACCCAGTATCACCAGTTCCAGCCAATATTTTTATGACACAAATTGAAACACAAGCAATTAATACAACATTACATCCACCACTATACTGGTACAGATGTGTAGATGACACGGTTGCGGGATTCAAATCTACAGAACACATACTTAATTTTTTCACTCACATTAACTCCATACATCCCAACATTAATTTCACATGTGAACAGGAAGAAAGCAATCAAATATCATTTCTTAACCTCAAAATTATAAGAACTGACACACAATTCAAAACAGAAATCCACCAAAAAATCACCCATACTGGACTATACATTCCTTGGGAATCAGCACATGAAACAATAAAAAAAAAAAACTCAACATACTAAGAAACCAGATAAACACAGCCATAAAACTATGCTCACCAGATAAAATTAACGATGAATTAGACAAACTAAAACAATACTTCATCAACATCAATAAGTTTCCTCCACAAACCGTAGAAAACATTATACGCACACACCTAGACAGAAAGCAAAATCAACCAACAAAAGTAAATATATCTCACGAATCAAAAAATCACGAAACCAAATACTGCTGTATGCAATATATTCCTGACATCAGCAAACAAATAACCAACATTTGGCAAAAACTGGTAACAAAATATGATATTCCAGTTAATATCAAATTTATTCAAAAACCATGCACAAAACTGAGGTTTATACTATGTAAGAACTATACTGACAAACACCACACCAACATTATTTATAAAATACAATGTGATAACTGCCACGACTTCTATATTGGAGAAACAAGTAGAAAAATGGAAACCAGATTCAAAGAACATAAAAAGTCACCTTCACACGTTTTCGAACACTGCAAGTCAAATGGACACAACATAACCATAGAAAACACTAAAATACTAAATAAAGAAACAAACACAAAATTAAAGAAGCCTTACTTATACAAAAACTTAAATCCAAAATAAACCAATATAAAGGAACACCATTATACCTATATTAATATTATAGATAAAATTATATATTCAAACATCTAACCCTGCCCTCTACATTGCGACACTCAGTTACACAACCCCTTCCAAATATGTGGTCAGCTTCCGGTCAGTTACCTCTTTCTTTGTGAACCTGACGATGACCGAAGAAGGTCGAAACGTTGTTCAGTCTTCTATGTAAAGTATTTTCTCAACCCAAACGAGCCGTTTTTGCATATAAAATTATATGTAAGTTGTAGAAAAGCATCCCAGAAGAATAGATCATTCTAATATGTTATTATAGTTGTGCATATGTATACATATATGATAGTCAGTGATTGAAGTAACTAGTATACTGGTGTTGTAAACAGTAATTATACCAGTAATATAACTTAACAGTTAATAACTACCTTGCATGTAAATAGTACAGTACTTTCCTGTACTAAATCATTCATATTTATGATAATTTAAGTTTAGCTCTCAATGCAGTGTTACAATATAATGAAGGTTTGTTGACTTTTCATCAGATGTCTGTAAATTTTATGGGAACAGCCAAGCACTTTTTAAGCTATATTTTGTGCAAAATTGCTTCTAGAATTTTTATACTTTTCCTGGGAGATCATGCCTCATTTTATATGCAAAAACGAGCCATTTTTGCATATAAAATTCTCAACAAGTGGGTTTCTCGACATCACTCAGATCCTTGGTATTAACATGCCTTGCATGCACATTGTATTGGCTTTTAATCTCACCAATAAAAACCCTCCCTTTTAAACATTCTGCATACAAGACTAATTTAAGCATGGAGTTTGAGTATAAATATTTGCAATTACTTATATTGTTTGTTTCTAGGACTTAAAACAAAAGATTGAAACATGAAGATGTGTAAAAGAGAGGGCTGGGTCCATAAAGAATGCTGATATTTAGTTTTTTCTAAGGTTACAAGATGGGTGAGCTTTTAAGTGTTCTTTTATCTTGTCCCACATTGTGGATTCCTGTACGTGGTGAGATGAATTCCCAGGGAAGGTTCTGTTCTTTCATTTTACTTCCTCAGGGATCTAAATATCCACCCATGCGTTTGCCATGTGTGACAACTCGTGAAGGGAAGGAGAGGATCCTGGTGGTTGAGGGATCCAACCCTAACACACCATTTTGCTTTGAATTCCTGTAGATGGATGGCTTTGGGGTGGCTCCTTGGGTCAATTGGTTGGTCTACTTGGGCTGAGTCCACCAAGTACCAGTGTTGGATGTTCTCAACAGGTGTTGTAGATATTGTATTTGATACTGGTGTTTGGATATAGGGCTTACAAAACCCTGGCATTGCTGCAGTGTCCTTGTTTGACATTGTAGTGCATCCTCTCGTAGGGCTCCATAGTGAGTGGGGTCAGTGGGCACCAAAACTTTTCTTTTTTCATAATGGATACACCAATTAAAAATCTTAATAAAATAGTGAAAATAAGGTTTCTAGGTAAATGACCACATCTTGAAGATTCTGAGCAGCAATCCTTTCCATTTGTACTACCTGTTCTTCATTTTCTTATATTGCATTCACTTTCAGACAAACCGTTAGGGCAGATGTCTCCCTTTTTCATTCCAAATGGACTAGAGAGACTTTCTGGCTCTCCAAAGTCAGTAAAGAAGCTTTGATCTGATGACATATTGGTGGAAACATCCATATCTCAACACAGTGAACTCCTCTTGCATTCAAAGGCAATTGGGGATAAACCTATTGAAGTTACACCTCATCCTACTTTCATCATGAGCAGTTATTGTTGAGAGGGATTTGAAGAACTTCCCCGAGTCAGAGATTCTCATTGGTTTCTCCACCCAAGGATTTCTGCACTGAGTTGTATCTCTACTCACAAAGTTGGAATTATGATGCCAACCAATGCCCTTATTCTCACATTTGCATCACCACGTTCACCTGCCACCATCAAGGCAGGTCATCTAAACTGCAGAGTATGGCCACATATTCCAGACCCTCTCCAATGTTTCCAGGGTCAGTGGTTTGGTCACTTGAAGACGTCATGTCTAGGTTACTTGACGTGTGCTCATTGCAGTGGCAGGACCGACAATGCCCATGAATGTGAAACAGACCCTAATTGCATCAGTTGTCCTACTGCTGCTGCACTTCTTTCCACTACTACAGTGGGAGTGCCTCCAAAAGAATCATTCTCAAAACAAATGAAAAGTCTCTTGACATTCATTGTTAAAAAAGCTGATGAATCAACTTGAGCACCCATATCTGTCCCTTCCATACATTTCAACAAATTTCAAGATTCACATCCTTTGCTTCCGAATACAGGCATTTCCTCAGCTACATCTTCTCCCACCCCAAGATGCAAAATAACCAATGACTGAAATCCTATTCCAACAGCAAAGATCTGCCAAACCAACCTAGGGTAGGATCCATGGAGGTTGACAGACCTCCCTCAAATAAAAACAGCAAAGAATAAAGACATGGTCATAAACAGAATGGTTCTCCACCAAATTCACCTACACATAAATAAAAATGGTTACTTTGATACAATGGAACTGTCGTCGAGGTTTACATTCTAATATGGATGACATTAAAACCCTGATTTCATCCCACCATCCTCTATGTCTTTCCTTATAGGAAACATTTTTGAAACCTGCCGATACAGTCACCTTTTGGCAATTTTCTTTGTACAGAAATGACAGGCTGTGTGATGGACAAGTTAATAGAGTGATGGCACTGTTGGTGATCAGCATGTGCCCACCCTGTTTTTGCCACTCAACACATTCTTGGAGGCTGCAACCATCTGGGTCATACCATTACTATTTGTTCTCTCTACCTGTTACCTGGAGAGACCTATGATCAATCAGGCTTTGATACTCTCATTAAACAATTGAACTTGGAGTCCCTCAGGACTGTATTTTGTGTGTCACACTTTTCAATACAAAGATTAATGCCATCACTAAACAACTCCCTCTTACTGTTGCAAACAGGCTCTATGTCAATGACTTTTGCATCTCCTTTCAATTGTTTAACAGAATTGGGGAAGAGATCTATGTTCTATGCTAAAGATATATCGTGCTCTTATTTGATCAAAACTCGACTATGGATCATTGGTTTGTGACTCTCCCAGGACTTTGGCCTTAAAAATACTGGACCTCCATTTCCTCATTAAGGACTTTGGCTCTGCACTGGGTCTTTTTGCACTTCTCCAATTCAGATCTTATGCGTAGAGTCTTGTGAACCTTCTTTGCACCTCTGCCATTTGCAAATGTCTTTACTATATGCTCTGAAACTTTGTTCCTTACCAAAGCATCCCACCTGGGATTGTCTTTTGGTTTTTCGGTTGGTCATACTTTTTCAGAACACATGATCTGCCATTGCTCCTTTTGGCCTTCATATTCAGGTGCAGTTGGATGAATTGGGTCTGTCCTTGGATAACACTACTGTATCCACTGGTTAGCCCATCCCATCATGGCTTCTTACGGTCCCCAAATGTGACCTGTCTTTAAGTCGTGAGAAAAGTAGACACTCCTGATTAGAAATACTGTCTGTTATTTGCTGAACTTCTTTTGAATTATCCTTCCATTCCTATTTATAAAGATGGTTCAAGATCAGGGGACTGTGTGGGCTCATCCATGGTTTGTTCTGATTTGGTGTTCTGCCGACCTGTACACCATTTCTCTTGCCTTGGATCACATAGAAGCTAAGCAGTATTCAAACTGCACTATTTATACTGACTTGCTTAGTTCTCTACTGGCTCTGGAATTGCTTTATGTTCTCACTGATATTCAAACCCGACTGGCCCATTTATCTTTAACATCTACTTCTGTCCAGTTTTTCTGAATACTGGGCCATGTTGGTATTCGTGGAAATGAGCTTGCTGACACAGCAGCTAATTCTGTGTGCTCTGGCACTGTCACTGTCATACATGACTATGGTCCTGTATTCAAGGCTCGACTCTGCCAGTTGGCAGTCAACTTGGAATGAGTAATTCTATATTGAACTTTGGTCGTCTTGCTCCCATAAGGATCAGAAAGAGGAAGTTGTTCTAACTAGACTACACATTGGTCATAGTTTTTTAACTCATCATTTTCTTTTATCTGGAACTGATGCACCAGTGTGTAATCTATGTGATACTCAAGTCACAGTAAACCACATTTTACTTTCCTACTTTTGTTATGACTCTCAAAGACAGCTCCATTTTTACCATATTCTGTCTAAAGGTTTGTCCGTAACATTACACAGTGTTATTAGTGATGGTGACACTGTCCACCTTGGAAATGTTTTTAGTTTTTTAAAGGCCATCAATCTTTTTACTGCTATTTAAGTTTTTTAATTTATACATTATATCCTTTTTAATGAATTTCCTTTTAAGAATCACAGTCCATCTAGTTTGATTTTAAATTAGAAAATGGCCGTAAAGTGAAATAACTCTAAACCAGGACTGGATAGGCCAACTTCAGGTGACTAACGCTGCTGTTCGAACTACCTGTTAGTCATCCATATGTTATTATCAACCTTTTGCTACAAGTCTTTTAAAATTTTTATTAATTTTTGAAAATGGCCATAACATCAAGTAACTTGGAACCATGACTGGAAAGGCCAACTTCAAGTGATTGATGATGGTTTTTGTTCTTACCTGTTAGTCTTCCTGGTGAGTTATGATAATTTCAGTTATGCTACAGAAAGCTCTCTACAACTTGTATTTCTGTAGTTTTTCTCTTAATGCTGTAGATGACATATAAACATACGTTTTCTCCCTTTTTTTTAACTTTGTTTTATTTAACCTTAAATTCCTTTTATAAATTTCCTTATTTTACATTAATTTTAACTTTTTACTGGATATTTCACACAGATAGCCTAGCTGCCTTGTGCCATAAAACACCAAATCAACCAACCAACCAATCTTTTATCTTGATTGTGTGTTCACAATATTGTTCATGGAACGATGTTGTTGAAATCATGGAACAAGAGGACACAAACAGTTTCATTTTTCTGAGAGAATAATTCACTTTTGTAAAAAGTTTTCATTGGTAGATTGAGATTTTCCTAAGTTGGTTTTAATTTTTCTTACTTCTCTCAAAGCTTAACACATGAAGATAGTCATTTAGTACCAAAATGGTTCTTGTTGTTTGTGTGTTGCAACATATTATATGTAATTGAAAAATTATAGTTGAAAATGAATGTTTTAAATATCACCTAAGAACAGTTAATATGTTCTAAGTAACATGTCAACAAAATCAACAGGTAATTGTCAGTTGAATTATACTTTAAAATGATATTTTTAATTTCAGGAGGATTGTCGGACAGATGGACGAGGCTGTCTTGACTACAGAGTGATTGAGTTAGAGACGGATGTCGTTTCAAATTGTAGTGGCTCTGCTCACGTCAGACTAGTAAGCTGTAACAGTAATATTTATTATTTACTGACCTGACCTCTATAAATATGTTAGAGCATTGAGATCCTGTAATGTGACTTAGAAAATTAATAATCACCTTATGTATCTCAAGAACTGTGTTTCTAGCAAGGATAGTATAAAAAAAATTCACCTTGTCAAGATCAGTTTGTAATGAATATTTATAAAAATAATGTCAAGTTAAGTTACAAAATATTCAATTTAACACAAGATAAATGAGAAATTGAGAATTTGAAACTTACCCATAGGATTCATGAAAAAAATGTAAAGAAATAAGGCTGGAAATACAGTGAACATTATTTACTCAAACTACAAACCCCTGTTTTGGGTACGTGGTGTTACCTAGATGTACATTTGGTGGAGTTTTTGTCCAGACTGTATTTTGAGGTTTTATATGACACTTTTTTTTCATGTTGATTGGAGAAAGTTCTCATGATTTTTGTAATCCTAGAAGCATAAAATCAAATGTTATTACAGGAAGAACAATCATACAGTGAGGTGATGTAAGTTAATTAAATGTGAACAAGGATATCTCAAAGGCTTTTGTTTTTCCAGAAGGAAACAATGGAAATTTTTGAGAAAATATATCCTGAGCTGTTAAAGATGAAAATATTTTTCTGAGATTAGTGAAACATTTTGAATTTTTGATAATGTGTGACAAAGGATTTGTTGGGTTCACTTTGGTTGAGGGCAATGACTTGTGAAAATCTTTGATAGTCAGTTTTTCTATTTCAGAAACTTAGCATCCATTTTCATTCACAGATATTTTAACCTTTCATGTGGATGTTTCATAATAATTACTGTTATTTATGATGTTTTTCTTGTGAATAATTTAACTGTGAGTAATGTCTCTTGTGTTACAGAAATATTGCTGTCTTTTTATAATTTATTATGTAGGAAGCCATTCTTCAGAAATCTTTCTGTATCACAAAACACACCGTTTAAGCACTACCATGTAAATCACACTAGTCTGCATCTGGTAAATATTTTCCTGCTGATTTAGTTTAAGACCAAATTATAGTTAATTTGATGGCCCTGAATTTGGAAATACTTCCTTTTTTCTCTGTCAGGTCTGAGTATTTCACAAATTACATTCACTAATATAGTAAATTTACATCATACCCGAATGCATGATGACTGATTACCTCCACTACAAACTGTTTAGAATATGTGATTAAAAGATGAAGAAATAAAGGTACGTGTTTGAGACCATGTTCAAAGTAAAATATCAACAGTACGTACAGTATCTGTACCTGGACTTTCTATAATCCATTATACCACTCTAATTATTACACCTAAATTTCAAAATTCAATCTGAAAAATACAAACTAGTCATCACTAAAAAGTGTAATTAATATTAAAATATATAATTAATATATTGAGATTAAGGATATAGTACAATCAATTTTAAAAAATTAATGAAATTTGTAATTTTGTTTTCTGACTTGAGTGGGAAAACCTGACTTGACACTAAAAATTTGAAGCCATTTTTGTATTCAGCATACTTTTTTCCTGTATAAGCAACTGTTACTTTCAAGTTAGAAAAAACTATGAAGGGTAGGGTTGTTCATCAACAATGTTCACCTTCAGACCCCCTCCCTTATAAGATTTACTGAAATTGTTTTGTTTTTCATTTTAACCTTTCATTCCTGTTATATGTCTTTCTTCAAAAGACATTTCTGTAATGACATCATGCGATCTCTTCTAGTATCTTCTGTATTGAACAGCAGTACAAGTATGTTCTAGATGATAAAAAAAACAACACTTCTTGTTCCACCGATAGATAGGGTTCAGAGCTCGGCATATTTGTTTTTACAAATTCCCAACTGACCAAATATCAATATGGATTGCTCCAGTTATGGAATAGAATTGGAGGTTTTCAGTAGCTGCAGTGTAAATTTTGTTAAAAGTATCAGAATAAATATAAGTAATATTTATAGAGATATCACATTTTTAATTAATGAAACTATTGATATTTAATAAGGGTCTCACATCTGTTTTATGGGTGATAATGAGTAGTAATAAATGTAATATTCCTAAAATTGTTTAATATCAGTGTATGAGTTCAAGGGAAATCCTATTCAATCTACACTTTGATCAACATCTGTTATTTGGCTATGTTAGTAACAATAAAAATGAATTAACCAGAGAGAGGTAAGGTAGATCTTGCGAATCAGTTACGTATTTCAGTACAATGATATTCATACTGCCATAGATTAGGCCAGGGTTAGTCAGACATGTTGTAACTCAAGAAACATGCAGGAAAAAGTACTAATGATGCTTTATACTGAAAACAAAATCAACTACATAAAGTTCTGTCACTTATTTTCATAAGCCACTTTAACGCATTTTTCTAAATTTAAAACACTGAGCCTCATTGCTATGATTGTCACAGAACAATGGATGACAAAATGGTGTATGGTAAAAATCTGAAAAGGCTGAATAACTGGTGACATGGTCAAACTGTGGCCTGAGGTAGGGCTATTTTTAGCTAAATCATAAAAAGTTGCATGCAACTACATTATTTTACAGGAGATCTAATAGACTTTTAGTTGCAACAGTTGATGATTTATCAACTGATATGTTATAGGAAATTTTAAAACAAAATCCAGCTTTGTATCGTATTAAGTGTTAGAGCTATGGTTTATTAAATAAACCATTTTTTTTTTTTACGATTTAGGGTTTTTAGGTGATTTTACAGCTTCACTATGAAAATCCTAAGAGAGATATATAAAACTTGTAAAAAAATTTTCTCAACCCAAACGAGCCATTTTTACATAAAAAGATTACAAACTTTATTGTCATAGGAAACATATCAGTAAGCTCAGGTGAATTTGTAATGGCTCTTGTCACACAGTTTTAAAGCTAGAAGAACTGTGATATTCGTAGGACATCATTAACTCTTTGTGTATTATTATTCTGTGGTCTTTGAAACAGTATTTAATTAAATGAAAAGTTACTTACTGCAGTAGTGTCATTAGTAAGGTTGAATTTCATCGATAGTTGACAGCAAAAATATAGAAGACAGTAGTAAGTAATATATTTTTTGTTTCTCATGTACATGTACTCATTATCTATGAGATAAAAGTAACTAAAATGTAAAAATTAGGAACTTTTTCAGTTATATATATGCAAAAACACTCGTTTGGGTTGATAAACTATTTTACATAGAAGAGCGAACAACGTTTCGACCTTCGGTCATCGTCAGGTTCACAAAGAAAGAGGTAACTGACCGGAAACTGACCACATGTTTGGAAGGGGTTGTGTAACTGAGTGTCGGAATGTAGAGGGCGGTGTTAGATGTTTGAATTTATAATTTTATTTTATTATATTAATTTAGTTATAAAGGCCTTTCTTTATATTGGTTTATTTTAGGTTTAAGTTGTTGTAAAAGTAAGGCTTGTTTAATTTTGTGTTTGTTTATGCTTGTTTCTTTATTTAGTATTTGAGTGTTTTTTATGGTTATGTTGTGTTTATTTGACTTGCAGTGTTTGAAAACGTGTGAAGGTGACTTTTTATGTTTTTTGAATCTGGTTTCCATTTTTCTACTTGTTTCTCCAATATAGAAGTCATGGCAGTTATCACATTGTATTTTACAAATACAATTTTCAGAAAAAAAAAGTGTTTTTGATCTCAACATGAAAATCATTTTGCTATTGGAGCAATCAACACTTTCAACAGAAATATTCATGGAGAAATTTTGAGTAAAAATACTTCATTAGCCCTTTGACTGTGGCTTCTTCAAATGCACCTGGAATTGTTGCTAGCTCTGTACTGTGTACAGCATACTTGCATTTAACTGTTGGAGGTGGATCATACATTATGGGGCAAGCCAGAAGTCAGTGGGTTAAAAATTCTGATTTTTTTTATCTATAAGTGACTCTTAATGCCAACTGAAAGCTAGTGAAATGCAGTAAAGAGACACAAAATATATTAGAAGTTATAGTGTGGAAACTCTAAAGGTCAATTTCAGGTAATGTTTTAAGCTAAATCAACCAAGCTTGTACAGAGAGAGAGAGACAGTTGAAATAAAAGCATTATATATCTTCTTTTTTTGTTACCTGAATGTTTGGTCACTGATAGACTGTTCATAGCAGATGTTAACCAACAATTTAACTTATTTGTAGGTACAGTACTTCTCACATTTTTGTTTGTTTGTCTGAGTTAAAACACCTAATCTACAGCAAATACATGTATTTATGTTGGAGTTTTTGTTACTTTTAGGCTAACACTGATGTTTTAGTGGGAGTGAAGGCAGAACTCGATGCTCCTGAATCATCACAACCGAATCGGGGAAGATTAGAATTCTTTGTAGATTGGTTAGTTGCTTGATAAGTTATACATGTTTAATTTAGTAAATATATCTATATATTTGTTTGTTTTTTTAGTCTGTAGAGAAAGAAAATATGATGGCTTCATGATTTATTAAAATTTAATAAATTTGATGCAAATGCCAAGTGTCTTTAGTTTGATGTATCTACAAAATAGCCTGTGTCTAATTAATTTCTAAAAAAACTGAATTCATTCTAAAACTGGATTTTAACATTTTTTTTTGTATTTGCTGTAACTAAAGGGCCAAAATATTCTGCTTTATAACTTATCGTTTAATATTTATATTAAAATAATTTATTTAATTGCCTATCGAATCATACGTGAATTATGATATGCTACCAGATGCTTACTGAAACAATTCAGTGATAAATTTCTTAAAACTACTGATTAATAAATAAATGTGAAGTCAACGCAATACTTTGGATCATTGCATATACACAATATGATTACTAATAGGCTGTTTATAATTGCCTTTTGTCATTTTATGTGTTATTTCAATAAGGAAAATTGCATTGTAATTGTTTTTCAACAAAAGAGACAGATCAAGTGCAACTCGCATTGGATGTTCTAAAGATTGAGAGTAAGACAGAGAAAGTGACTCATACTAGATATTCTGAAGATTGATAGTAAGACAGAGAAAGTGACTCGCACTAGATATTCTGAAGATTGATAGTAAGATGAAGAAAGTGACTTATACTAAATATTGTGAAGATTGATAGTAAGACAGAGAAAGTGACTCATACTAGATATTCTTAAGATTGTTAGTAAGACAGAGAAAGTGACTCGCACTAGATATTCTGAAGATTGATAGTAAGACAGAGAAAGCGACTCACACTAGATATTCTGAAGATTGATAGTAAGACAGAGAAAGTGACTCACAAGATATCCTGAAGATTGATAGTAAGACAGAGAAAGTGACTCACACTAGATATTCTGAAGATTGATAGTAAGACAGAGAAAGCGACTCACACTAGATATTCTGAAGATTGATAGTAAGACAGAGAAAGTTACTCATACTAGATATTCTGAAGATTGATAGTAAGACAGAGAAAGTTACTCATACTAGATATTCTGAAGATTGATAGTAAGATGAAGAAAGTGACTCACACTGGATATCCTGAAGATTGATGGTAAGAGAGAAAGTAACTAGTGTTGGATATTCTGAAGATTTACAGTAAGACAAAATGAATCACACCACATATTCTAAAGGTTGATATTAAGACAAAGTTACTCAAACTAGATATTCTGAAGATTGATAGTAAGACAGAGAAAGTGACTCACAAGATATCCTGAAGATTGTTAGTAAGACAAAGTGACCCATACTACATATTCTGAAGATTGATAGTAAGACAGAGAAAGTGATTCACACTAGTTGTTCTGATGATTGATAGTGAGACAGAAAGTGACTTGTACAAGATATCCTGAAAATTGGTAGTAAGACAGAGAAAGTGACTCATACTAGACATTCTGAAGATTGACAGTAAGACAGAGAAAGTGACTCATACTAGATATTTTGAAGATTAATAGTGAGACAAAGTGACTCATACAAGGTATCATGAAGATTGATAGTAAGACAGAGAAAGTGACTCATTCTAGATATTGTGAAGATTGATAGTAAGAGAGAGAAAGTGACTCACACTAGATATTTTGCAGATAGTAAGACAGAGAAAGTGACTCACACTAGATATTTTGAAGATAGTAAGACAGAGAAAGTGACTCATACTAGATATTCTGAAGATTGATAGTGAGACAGAGAAAGTGACTCACACTAGATATCCTGAAGATAGATGTTAAGACAGAGAAAGTTTCTCACACTAGATATTCTGAAGATTGATAGTTAGAAAGATCTTGTGCATTTTGGATATTCCAAAAATTATTAGTATAAAAGAAGCCAGTTTCCTCCTCCTTCTGTCTTTGACTCTGGATGATTCTGGTATTACTGGTCACGTATTTTATAACCTATTTGTGTTCTGTCATAAAGTTGAAATAATTTTTGGTTTACTCTGAAGTTCTTAAAATTCATTAACAAATTAGAAATTTTTTTATCATAAGGAACATAAAATTCAACATACAAATTTTTAACTCAAATTTTTTTTACTGTTTTATTGGATAAATCTCAATTGATTTACACTTTTTTTTGCTGAATTTTACTTATAACCCACACAAACTAATTATTTGTTTTTTTATTTTGTGGTATTACTTTCAGAAGTGTAGAACTACTTAGAGATATTTTGCATTTAATTCTTTTATAATTATATTGTAATGTTTTTAATAACTTAATTGGATTAATAGTGTATGTGGAGAGCATTAAGTGGTCTCTGCATTCAAATATGTTGGTAATTGCTTTAATGAATTGCAGGACTGTGATATTAAACAATATATTGTGAATGGGCTTCTTAAATTTAATACTTTTCCCTAGAAAGTTAGAAACTGGGTGGTTTTCTGCTTTCAGCACAGCCAATGCTGATCCAGAGTTTGAAGGAAGGGGTGGTGAAGACCTTGCCCTTGGAATTAGCAGTGCCCTCTCCCAAGCATTTAGCAGTGGTAACTGCCTGGATCTCTGTTCTCTTTGTGTGTTACCTGGCCAACAAGTATGGGTGTTGTATGTGGACATCTTGGTATGTACGTGTTTATCGGTGTGGGTGTAATATGTAAATATCTTGGTAAGTTAAATCATTCTGTGGTTTGGGGGATATCTGGTCAGCTAATACTGTTGTTGTTTGATGACTATTTCATCAGAACTTGTTTAATCAATATCAGATAAGGAGTATTATAGCTTAAAGATACTGTAAAATATAGTTTTTATTGGTAGATCATAGCTGTATTTAATGTTATATTAAAGTATTTCTGTTGTCTTACAACATCAAGTGTGAAGAACATGGACCAGTGTTTAACATCAGATATAAAGAAGAAACACCAGTGTTATTTTTATATGTGAAGCATGGTTATTCAAAAATAAATTTCTTCTTTATGCTGATAAACTGTTGCTAACACACTTCTTTTAACATTCAAGTATTCACTGAGATTGTGCTAACCTGGTCCTCGTTGTTTGCATATTATTATACATAATTATAGAACATGTTGAAAGTCTTAAGACTTTGGGGTTCTAGTGCTTTTATCGATACTTACCACATATAATGTAAAACATTTCTAACCAATGTCTCAGTAACCATAACACTGTACGTTACAGTTCAAGTTACCTTATCTCGACTAGATAATTACGGTTTAGCTATCCAGTGTTGAAGAAATGTTAGGTTTTGTGTGAGCTAGAGGCCATGATACATTTCTAAAATAGAAGATGGAAAGTGTCGACGCAGAATGCCAAGTGTCTTTTGTTTTGATGTATCCACAAAACAGCCTGTGTCTAATGAACTTGTAGAAAAGTCAGTTGATTCAAAAACTGGTTGTTAACTTTTGTTTATACTTTTTCTCACCTTGGGGCCAAAATATGCTGTTTCATAGCTTATTACGTAATGTTCATTTATACTAATTTTCCCAACAATTTGTGTAATTACCTATCAAATCATATGTGAATTATTATATGCTACCAGATGCCCATTGAAACAATTCACTGATAAATTTCTTAAAACTTGTGATTAATAAATAAATGTGCAATCAATCCAATGATTTGGATCATTGGATATATGCATTATGATTGTCTGGCAGGATGTTTACAATTTTCTTTTGCCATTCTATGTATTAATTCAATAAGTAAGATAGCGTTGGATTTCTTTTTAAACAAAAGAGGCTGACTACAATACATTAACAAAAATGTTTGGGTTTAGATGCAATGGATACATGCAACACAATAGAATATTAGTTTGTTTGTTTTTCTTTTGCTGGATGCTGGCATTCCTTGTCATTTTACTGATTGTAAGAAAAACTGCTACTGAAATGAGCACTTTTTGACAGTTGTCATTTTTATACAAAGTCTCACAAGGAAGATAATCAGTTCAATTTGTTTGACAAAAACATCATTCAAATATATAATATTGACATGGAAAAACAACATGATAACACAAGAACAACAAATGCAAACTATGTTTGTGTGTGTGTGATTTCCTCATAAAAAAAGAAGTAATTTGGTTCTTTTTCTCACATTGATTGTTCATCATGTACAGAGACTGATGAATCAATGTTGATATTCATACGAAACTTTAAGAATTCCAAAAAAATGAATAAATGTCCTTTGAGAAAAAAGCATATATGAACCCACCAGTAGCACAGTGGTATGTCTGTGAACTCACATCGCTAAAAACCGGATTTCAATACTTGTAATGAGCAGAGCACAGATATCATATTGTGTAGCTTGGAATGTAATCCTATACAAACAAACAAATATGTTTCTACAATTAATGATTCAGTAGATACAGATTATGAGAGACAGGTGTTGCCTATTATGTATATATATCATTATGAGAGACAGGTGTTGCCTGTTATGTATATATATCATTATGAGAGACAGGTGTTGCCTGTTATGTATGTATATCATTATGAGAGACAGGTGTTGCCTGTTATGTATGTATATCATTATGAGAGACAGGTGTTGCCTCTTATGTATGTATATCATTATGAGAGACAGGTGTTGCCTGTTATGTATGTATATCATTATGAGAGGCAGGTGTTGCCTGTTATGTATATATATCATTATGAGAGACAGGTGTTGCCTCTTATGTATATATATCATTATGAGAGACAGGTGTTGCCTCTTATGTATGTATATCATTATGAGAGACAGGTGTTGCCTGTTATGTATGTATATCATTATGAGAGACAGGTGTTGCCTGTTATGTATGTATATCATTTTTAAATAATGTGTATTCAAGTCGCCTGCTTATTCTATACTTTCTATACTCACCCAAAGAAGAGCATTTCTGCTCAAAAGATCTCTTGGATTGAGAGAAATACCTGTTTGTTTTTTGTTAAAGTTTTAGTTATACCATCTTATTCCCAATTTGGAAAACCTGGTAAAGATTTGGTTATATTGGTGTCTTATTTGAATGGTAATATTTCAAAAGGTGTTTAGCCATTTAATATCTCATGTAAAACCAGATAAGATATTCTGCTGTGAATGTCGATTTTTATTGTTTGAGAAAGACATTCATCTTCTCTTTATTGTCAACATTTAACCAGATTAACTAATGTCGATAATAGCTGCAGCAATGCACAATTAATATAGCTGTGCAACGTGAATTTAATATTTTTATAGCAATGTAAGTGTGATTTATATATGAATTTGTGTATTAAAAAGTGTGATTTATTAAATAAAAACTGATGCTTTATTTTCTTAACAGATCCTTGAATATGGCGGAAGCCTCTTGGATGCAGTTAGTCTTGCTGTGAAAGCTGCTTTGATGAACACAAAGTAAGATGATCCACAAATGTATCTAGCAGTACTCGTAGAGTTAGGTGATCCAAGGCATGCATATCTTAAAACCAAGTGCAGTTCGTGGTCTTGTAGCATGTTTAAATATCATAAAAACAAATAATGAGTTAGTGATAAAAATGATAAAACTCATTATATGGGTTTTATATTGTACTTAAATTTTTTCCCAAAACTATTTTTAAAATTTTTTTATCCATAAGGATTTTACCACGTTGCCCCACATGGACCAGTCGTTGAACTAGATGTATTAGAATATTTGAGCATTTGTATCTGTTGTGAATTTTGAATTTATTGTTTCAGGTATAAACTTGTTGAATTAAACATTAGTTTTTACCTGTAACCAGAATCCCTGCAGTAACAGTGAACACTACAGAAGAAGGTAGTTCTGAGATAGAAGTGTCTGACGATCCTTACGATGTAAAACATCTAGACGTATCTAAAGTTCCGTGTATTGTCACTTTAACTCGGGTAGGTAGAATTTAAAATTTTGAAATACAAAGATATAGGTTTTATTGAGCAGTGCTAAAAGCATAGTTTGGACATAATTAATACTCGAGTGGTTTTGTATGGAAATATTTTTGTGGACACCTTTGCCAGGTCAGCATTTTTTTTATTTATTGTTTGGATTTTTTTACTCAATACTGGCCTCTGTGCATTTTTTTTTCTCAGTCAAATTCTTTTATCACAATTTTTTCATGCTAATATCTTTATTATAACTTATTACTTATCCATTTAATATACGAATGATTCATTTTTCCCTTTTCTATTCTTCTGCCAGTCTAGTCGGCAAGTGTTTTCTTAGTTCTAATTTAAGGTTCTTGCTTTAATGTCTTTGTTTTATATTTTCTAGTAATTTTCCTTTGAGTGTTTGCAGTTACAGGTTGTTGATATAAAATTAGTTCATTTTCTCCATAATATTCTTAACTGTGAGGATTTCTTTCATTCTTGTGAATTGTACCTTTTAAAGTATTAGTATGCTTGTTTGTTTGTTTTTTGTACAAATCAGTTTGAGTCTTTTGGAATTTGTCTTCAAATTTCTTTTTCAGAATAAACTTCTTAACTTACTTTTACTTTTGATTGGACTTTTCATTGTAAATCAATTAATCTAAAGGTCTTCAAACTTCTGTCCTTTTTTGACATTTGGTATAACTTTTTATTTACTTCCCATAATGCACAAAAGACTCGTGTTTAACCATTGATTAAGCTGGTAGAAAGAATTCTTTTCATCTCTTACACTTCTTTTTTTTTCTGACAGCTTTTGGAGTTATTCTCATGATGTGTTCATGTTAAAGGTGGCCCATATAAGATGAAATTATAGTTTTTGGAAACTGCTCTTTTCTCTTTGGATGGCAATTTGATCATTATTGGGTATGAAATGGCTTCTTATAAAATAACTTTTAAATGCATAAAAATTCCTTTACATGTATTCTTTCATTAACCATTATTTCATTATTCTGGTCTCCCTGTTATTTGGACTACTGCTCCAGAATAACAGTTTTACACCTTATGGATATACACATTCATCTTTTTCTACTATCTTTCCTTAAATCAATAGAAACAGACTGGTAAGCCTGCTTCAGGCAAACTCCTCTTGTAGTAACAACCTGATAACATACATATTATGTTTATATAGAAACTACTATTTCATCTTTCGGGAATGTAAGTGATCTGAAACAAACTGATAATTTTGTTATGTCTCGTGTCACGATTCTCTTTGGTTTTAGTGTTTTTAATCCTTTTTATATTCTTTTAAGTCTATTTGTTGTATTGATGTTTTAGAAGTTTGTCAAGCATAAAGGTCATCTTTTTATTTTTTCTGAGAGTTTGAAAAGACACTTCAACAAATTCCCCATAAACTGAAACAAGTTTTAAACAGTTTTCATATTTTCCTTGCTGTGAAAAATATTTGCATCACCTACACTGCCACTCTCCCTGAGTTTAGCTTCCCAACAAAATTGTAAGTGATAACCAGTGATGACAAGAAAACCCACTTGTAGAGAAAAATACATTTGTAAAAATGGCTCATTTGCGTTGAGAAGAATTTTATCGTAGAGGAAGGAACAACGTTTGACCTTTGAACCTGATGATGACCGAAGAAGGTCAAAACGACATTCCCTCCTCTACGTAAAAAATTTTCTCAATGCAAATGAGCCGTTTTTACATATATAAGGCTTTTTTAATTCTGCATTTGTTTATGTTTGTTTCTTTGTTTAATATTTGGGTGTTTTCTATGATTATGCTGTGTTTATTTTACTTGTAGTGTTCGAAAACATGTGAAGGTGACTTTTTGTGTTCTTTCAATCTGGTTTCCATTTTTCTACTTGTTTCTCCAATATAGAAGTTGTGGCAGTTATCACATTGTATTTTATAAATAATGTTGGTGTGGTGTTTGTCAGTATAGTTTTTACATAGTATGGACCTCAGTTTTGTGTCTGGTTTTTGAATAAACTTAGTATTAACTGGAATGTCATATTTTGTTTCTAGTTTTTGCCAAATATTGGTTATTTTTCTGCTGATGCTTAATTTGTGGGATATATTTACTTCTGTTAGTTGATTTTGGTTTTTGTATAGGTGTATGTGTAAAATGTTTTCTATGGTTTATGGAGGAAACTTATTGATGTCGATGAAGTATTGTTTTATTTTGTCTAATTCATTTTATCTGGTGAGCATAGTTTTATGGCTTTGTTTATTTACGTAACCCCCTTCAAACATGTGGTCGGCTATCAGTCAGTTACGTCTTTCTTTCTTTGTGAACCTGACGATGATGATGTTTTTACATATAAGTGATCTTTCTCTCTAGATGGCATGCATTAAATTTAACACCAACCTTACACTGGAACTAATTTTTCTTATCCCATGGCAAAATTACCTGACGTTTTTATGGTTTTACAATGCCGTAGATGGTCATGTATGAAATTAAGTAAAGCTGTAAATTACCTTTGGTTCCTGATATTCAGACAACCTGTAAAACTTCATTGGCTGACAACTGTTTTTCTGTTAGTTTTATTTAGTCAAGGATTACCATAACTTTCTACGTGAATAAAGAAAGTGAGTTTCGTGAAATCAATGTTTTATCTTACCAGAATGCCATGTATAACTTATAGAGTGGTATTTGGATTCAGAGGCATTCTTAAAGATGTGAAATGAAATGAGGAGAGGACAGGGCATTGGTTAGTGTAGGTTTTTGAATACCACACTCTGAGAGCTGCAGTCTTTGTTTTATAATGTATGTGATTGCTTTATTGGAACATATGTCACTAGGGGTACATCTTAACTATGTATTACAGTTTCTGAATTGTCAGTATAAGTGCACACGTATATTCCCCTTGAATCCTATGGATATTACTTTTTAGCATTAATTACAGTAATATTTTCCTCGTGTAATTTTTTATGGTTGTGAGATAATTTAATATCAAAATCATGGAATATTTTACAAATTATTTTAAATATACATATGTGATTATAAAAGCCACCGTATCTTTCTCATTACATTATAGGTTAGTCACCAGTTTGTGGTTGATGCTACTAAGGAAGAACAAGCTTGTAGCATTGGTCATCTATCAGTTGCCGTAACAGAAAGTGGATCATTAACAGCAGTACGTAAAACAGGGTCAGGAAGTCTTCATCCTGAGAGCATTCTGGACATTCTAGAGGTATATTAATTAAAAGAGAGTTGACATTTAATAATTCATACTTGTATGTATACTTTTAACATTAGTAGAAAATGTCTGTATAAGGTAGGTTAAATATGAATTATTATTAAACAATTTAGAACAATATTCATATAAAACAATTATATTTTAATTTGGTAACATTCTGTAACTTAGGATGATAGTTCTACTGTCAATAAAGAAATAATAAAGACAATAAATATTCTTTAACTTTCATTGTTTTCAAATGCTCCAGTCATTGAGGATCTTAAGTTATTAATTTATCGTTATTTAAAGTACATATAGATAATTATACAATGTTTTTTAGAGGGAATATTTCAGTTTAAAAGTTATTCATGAATTAATGTTTGAAACTACATTTATTTCACTCTTAATTTAAAATATATTTTCTGGTGCTTCACTTCAATGAGAAAAGTTTTTTTCAAGTATAAGTTATCCAGAATGGTACTACCATCATGTCACCCAAGTTATCCAGAATGGTACTACCATCATATCACCCAAGTTATCCAGAATGGTACTACCATCATGTCACCCAAGTTATCCAGAATGCTACTACCATCATGTCACCCAAGTTATCCAGAATGCTACTACCATCATATCACCCAAGTTATCCAGAATGCTACTACCATCATGTCACCCAAGTTATCCAGAATGGTACTACCATCATGTCACCCAAGTTATCCAGAATGGTACTACCATCATGTCACCCAAGTTATCCAGAATGGTACTACCATCATATCACCCAAGTTATCCAGAATGCTACTACCATCATGTCACCCAAGTTATCCAGAATGGTACTACCATCATGTCACCCAAGTTATCCAGAATGGTACTACCGTCATGTCACCCAAGTTATCCAGAATGGTACTACCGTCATGTCACCCAAGTTATCCAGAATGGTACTACCGTCATGTCACCCAAGTTATCCAGAATGGTACTACCGTCATGTCACCCAAGCCAATTTTGAGCTTTATTTGTACTCTTGATGTTGTTAAAATCTTTCAATTGCACACCAGTCTTTTATATCTCTATTTTTTCATCATTACAGCAAAATGTGCTGATCATGTGATTATTTTCCACCAATCACAGCTCAAATTACCATTGCAGTACAATCCTTACTTTTTCAGTTGGCATTCTAATGTTTATACGTGTGTTTTAACTTGTTCCCCCATGTGTCACAAGACTTTGATCACAACTTTATTTTCAACTTGTAGTGTTTGATATCCATTGTTTCTATTTTGTTTTAGAAATGCTTCTGTTTTCAAATTTTACTTTATTCATGTGAAATCGAGACTTAATATGACAGGTGTTGAAATTCCCACCATATACAGAGTACTAGTTCTCACGTCTCATGGCTAATGATGCTTGCTGCCAGAGTAGCACTGGCTGTAGTTTGTGGAGAGTTCATGTCTTATGTTTGGCCAATGCTTTTTTGTTCCATGTAAGAATTTTTGGGAAGAGGAATATAACTACTGTGTGGAACTTGTTTTCTTGTGCCACTTCCTTGTTATTGTAACTCCATGTAATCTGCTTGGTTAGACATTGCTCCTTTCCCAGAAGATTCGTGGTAAGTTTTCAATGTGTATTTCTTATTCCCTTTAAGTATACTTCAGTGAGCTTTTGTGAATGAATCTAATTTCTGCACTTGATAATTTAGGTTATTCATGTTTTCTTTACTCAGTGTTGGGTAAATTATATTTTTATAATTCTTTTACCATCTAGGTAAATTTTGTTTTCTTTACTCAGTGTTGGGTAAATTATATTTTTATAATTCTTTTACCATCTAGGTAAATTTAGTTAAACTTTTGTTTAGATTTTGGTTATTCTTCTATTTTGTTTTCACTGTCAATATTAATTTTTTTTTTTTTCTTAACTACTCTTTATGTCTAATTGGGGAATAGATTTGAGTTAAACTTGGAAGCTCCCACTCCCTTTGGATTCTTCTTACCCAGCTTGTGTATCCACAAGATTACTCGGACCCTCCCTTCCACCTGGGTTTAGGTTTGTTTTGAATTTTGTGCAAAACTACACAAGGGATATCTATGCTAGCCTTCCCTAATTTAGTTGTGTAAGACAAGAGGGGAAGGCAGCGAGTCATCACCATCCACCACCAACTCTTAGGCTAATTTTTTACCACTAAATAGTGGGGTTGACCATCGCATTATAATGCCCCAATGGTTCAAAGGGCAAGCATGTTTGGTGTGATGTGGATTTGGACCTGTAACCCTTGGATTATGAGTTGAGTGCCTTAACCACCTGACTATGCCAGGCAACTGGGATTATGACTGATCTTGTTTGGTGGCTCAATAGATACTTGACCTTGTAAAAAAGTCTCATCTATTTACAGATGCTTCCATGGTGGACCTTAGGGGCTTTCCTCAATTCCCCAGAGTCTTTGGTTCAATAGTTCGTCAAGAAGGTTACTCTCCAAGTACTCATCCTGAAACCTTTCACAGTTCGTTTCCTCCCACTCCTGCAGGGGTGGGTTGTCATGGTACTTTTCGAAAATTTCATTGCTAACATCTGTATTATCAAGCAAGGGGAAACAAATTCCAAATCTGTGTGTTTTTAGACTTTGAATCTCCAGTACTAGACCACCTACCAGGACATTCTGTTCTGACATGTGATGTTTCCAGTCATGAATCTTGAGGCCAATCACTTTTTGCATTTCAATGAAACTCTTCATCCTCCAATTTTCTGTTGGAGTGTTCTCAACTGGGAACTCACCATATATATATGTGTGTGTGTATAATGCATTTTCTGCTCAATGGAATGCCTAACTTCTTTCCTTTTTGGCCTCCAGTTCTTCACACCTAAACTCTTGATAGTTTCCATTTCAACATCATCATACTCTAACTTCACATGTGACTTCTCTCTGGTACCGTGTCTCAACTCTGGGGTTCTCCTCTCTTGTAGTATCTTTTTTTGCCTGTACTGCTCACTTTTACATCTTGTCTATATATTAGTGGTATTGGTCTTTCTTCAGATTGGTTTATTCATGGTTTGTGTGTTCTGTTTAGGGTTTTCCTTCAAACACCTTTCTTTCTTCCACATTTGAAATTCCTTCTTTTCTCTGGCTATTTCCCTACTTTTTCTAATCCTAACATGTGGTCTGTTCTCCACATTCCTTTTTTCTGCTCTTTTGTTGTCTTTTATACCATGTTTGGTTCTCCTTTTGAACCTTTTGCAATGCTTTCCTTGTACCAATTTTTCATTAAGATGTATTTTTTTCCCATCCTTGCATGCGGTTACCTTCATTCTCATATTTATGCCACATACTTTTCCATATCATTTATCAGTTCTCATATGTTATCTGCTGTACGAATCAAGTGTTCCTTCACAAGACATTGGCTGTCTGGGAAGATTGTTGGACCTTCTGTTTCCTTACCTTTTTTTTCTTTCCTGTTCTCCAATTTGAATCTCATCACCTACTTTGCCTAATTCTTTAACTGCTATGTTATGTGGCTTGTATTTCCTCCTCACATGATTTTTCATTCCTGTTTGTTTGCTGTCTCTGCTCTGTTCACCTATTGTGCACACTGGTTGTGTTTGTCAACTCATATCACTGGCATATTCTGACTTTTCCTCGGATGTTTGTCATTAGCATTTTGTTTCTTCTCACCCAGTTTTGAAATCTAATTGTCTTTAGGTGTTTGCAAGCTCTGTCTTTTGGAGGATCATTCATGCTGGTATGTGGACAACTCCAAATACCTTTGTTACTTTTTATCTGCATAACATAATTGTCTTCCTCTTGTAGTAGTTCTACATACCTCTGTTCACCATTTCCTGGGGTAAGTCAACATATTATTACCATTTTCTGCATTAGTATATTGATATACATAATATTCAGGATACCACCTGGTGGTGGGCGTTGCTTTGTTATATATTCTGAACATTAGATCTTGGTACTAAATTTTACTTCCATAATGCTTACTATAGAGATGAAATGTTTCTGTAAGACTCATGGATTTCACAAGTAAAGCAGATATGGAGTTCTGTCCATTCTTACTGACCCATGATTATTACAATCAGGGTGTTTCTATTTTTCAAAATGGGGAATCATAGACACCCATTTCACCGTCTCCACTATTACATTCCCCTATACTCTCTAATGTGTATTCCTTCCCTTTTCTTCTAGTGGTGAACTGTGGAGGTTTCCTGTGAAGTGGGATTTGTATGATAAACTTCATAGTAATGTGTATCCACTCTATGAGAAAAGAGAAATCTTCATTATGTTTTGTGTCATGTAATACTATAATACATTCGATCCAAGGTGCTTTCACTGGATAGACCACACTTATTGATCCCTCCAAATATTACATTCAAGATGATCAGTTTTATACAGGGTGCTTCCACTGGATAGACCACACTCATTGATCCCTCCAAATATTACATTCAAGATGATCAGTTTTATACAGGGTGCTTCCACTGGATAGACCACACTCATTGATCCCTCCAAATATTACATTCAAGATGATCAATTTTATACAGCGTCCTTCCACTGGATGGACAACACTCATTGGTCCCTCCAAATACTACATTCAAGATGATCAATTTTACACAGGGTCCTTCCACTGGATGGACAACACTCATTGATCCCTCCAAATACTACATTCAAGATGATCAGTTTTATACAGGGTGCTTCCACTGGATAGACCACACTCATTGATCCCTCCAAATATTACATTCAAGATGATCAGTTTTATACAGGGTGCCTCCACTGGATAGACCACACTCATTGATCCCTCCAAATATTACATTCAAGATGATCAGTTTTATACAGGGTGCTTCCACTGGATAGACCACACTCATTGATCCCTCCAAATATTACATTCAAGATGATCAGTTTTATACAGGGTGCTTCCACTGGATAGACCACACTCATTGATCCCTCCAAATATTACATTCAAGATGATCAATTTTATACAGCATCCTTCCACTGGATGGACAACACTCATTGGTCCCTCCAAATACTACATTCAAGATGATCAATTTTACACAGGGTCCTTCCACTGGATGGACAACACTCATTGATCCCTCCAAATACTACATTCAAGATGATCAGTTTTATACAGGGTGCTTCCACTGGATAGACCACACTCATTGATCCCTCCAAATATTACATTCAAGATGATCAGTTTTATACAGGGTGCCTCCACTGGATAGACCACACTCATTGATCCCTCCAAATATTACATTCAAGATGATCAATTTCATACAAGGTGCTTCCATTGGATAGACCACACTCATTGAACTCTCCAAATATTACATTCAAGATGATCAGTTTTATACAGGGTGCTTCCACTGGATAGACCACACTCATTGATTCCTCCAAATATTATATTCAAGATGATCAGTTTTATACAGGGTGCTTCCACTGAATAGACCACACTCATTGAACTCTCCAAATGTTACATTCAAGATGATCAGTTTTATACAGGGTGCTTCCACTGGATGGACCACAATTAACATCATGAGTAACATCACAAGACACTACCCTTGCATGTTTTGTGCCTGTGCAGATTACACTTCTTTATCTTTCAAAATATTACATTCAAGATATAAATTGATCAATCTTATGCATTGGATGTTTCCTGCCAAGATAGACTACACTTGACATATTACTTGTCATTTTCCTCTGGATGTTTTTGTCCAAGTTGACCTTACTTGAAAATCACACAATCTGTTACAAACATGGTAGTAAGAAAGAAAAACATAAATTACTGTGTAAGGTGCTTCTAATGGACGTTTGTTTTCGAGGTGGAGCCCCCCACTAGTGCAGCAATATGTCTTCGGATTTACAACACTGAAATCAGGGGTTCGATTCCCCTCGGTGGGCTCAGTAGATAGCCCAATGTGGCTTTGCTATAAGAAAATACAACACTCCTAGGTGGACTGCACCTAACATAATCTGACATATACTTGGTTCTTCCCTCAGATGTTTTGCCCAGGCAGATCAAACTTGGCCTATTCTTATGCATTTATGGTGATTTAGCTGTAGCCATGTGTTCTAGGCATTTTGAATGTTATTGTGTCATGTGCTCACACTTATTACCTGTCTGAACATCTTACATACTATCTTTTGTCCATGGGCAGAGCCTGTATTATGACATGGGTCCTGTCTACTAAGTTGCACCCATATGTGTCTTTGTTCATTACTGAACGATGAACATACTTATTCTAGTAGTAGTTTTATGCCCCACAGGTATGTAATCTTTTATAAATGTAGCACCTCTGTTCTTTCATGGCAGTTGTTCTCTGCTTGTTTGATTACTTTTGCACCTTCACAAGACTTTCAACATTTGCAATGAAGGGTTCTAGCTTTGGGTGAGGGGAGGTAGTACTGTTTTGGAAGTTACATTTTCAGTGTTAGAAAATGTTATTTCTGATAGATACTTACCTACTTCCAACCTTTTCTCCCCACTGATTTGCCAGTGTATTTGGCTATTCTTGAAAGTGAGGATTATGCTGCAACTTTAGAGGGAACTACTTGTGCTATTATAGATGGTGTAGTATGATTAGTGGAGAACAGTCATGTGATTAGCACATGTTGCTGCAGTGGTGCAAAAGTGATGGTGTATAAAAGACTTGTCCTTTGGTGTGGATGCCTATAAGTGGTGAAGGAATCTTTCAGAAAAGGTTTGCTTTTTTCATTTTACCTCCTTTGGGATTTGAACATTCACAGATGTATTTACCGTGTAATCTGTAAAGGGGAGGAGAGAATCCTGGTTCTTAAGGAGTTCAGCCCTAACACACCACTCTGGCCTTGAATTCTTGCAGATGGCTTTAAGGTGGCTCTTTCCAGGAACAGTAGGCTAGTCTTGTTGGACTAAAATCAACTGCTTACCAGTGTTGGACATTCTCAACTGGTGTTGTGGACATTGTGTCTGATGCTGGTGTTTTAACGGTAGAGTACTCACAAAATGCATTATTGCATTGTCTTTGGCAATGAAGTGCATTTCCTGGTAGGTTGGATCAGTAGGCACTAAATATTTTTTCCTTTCCTTATGGATCTCCCAAATTCTCAAAATAAAATTGTAAAAAATACAACTGATTGGTGAATGGCCATGTCTTGAAAAATCTGAACAGCTGTCCTCATGCCATTCTGTATACCCTTACCTCATTTTCTCATCCTGCATTCTTTGTCAGCCATTATAACAAATTTCTATCTTTTTTTTTTATTCAGAAGGGAATTATAGGGGCTTCCTGGCTCTCCAGTCAAAAATTATGTTCTGGGGACATCTTGGAGGAAACATCTGCCACAAAATACAGTGAATTTATCTTAAATTTGAAGACCATTGAGGATATGCCCATTGAGATTACACTCTATGCTACTTTAAATTCTTTGTGAGCAGTTATTGTTGAGAGGGATTTGAAGAACATCTCCAGATTGGAGATCCTCGCTGGTTTCTTCTACTAAGGAGTTTTTGCAGTGCAGCACATCTCCACTCATAAAGAAGGAATTATGATATTTGCATCACCACGTCCACCTACCACTGTTAAGGCAGGTTATCTGAACCGTGAGGTACAGCCATATGTTCCCAACCCTCTGAAATTTATCCAGTATCAACAGTTTAGTCATTTGAAGGCATTTTGACATGTGCTCGTTGAAGTGGCAAAGACAAACTGGATCCTCACTGTGTTTATTTACTGGTTCCCACCCCACAAACTCCCGATATTGGATGGAGGAGAAAGAGGTACAGTGATTAAAAACACTTAACAATGTTTCTTATCTGAAGGCTTGAGAGTTGTTGACCCTGACTCCATCACAGACATTTGCTGTTGTGCTATGTTTCACAACTGCAGTGAGTATGCAGACAGCACTTTCTGAATCTCTGTTAGTTTTTTCACATTATGTGGAAAGTCTTGTGATTCCAATGAATAATCAGGTTGGTAAGTCAACATCTACTTTGGAGATATGTCCCCATCATTATTTCCAGTAATTACCTAGGTACATTTTCAACCCTGGCTTCTGGTCTCCACTCAGGTCCACCTTCTTTGGCCCAAAATGCAGAACAATTATTTGTTCAAACTCTTAAGTAATTGGAATGTATGTTAACTGACAGAGACCTGTCCATTGACCAAAGAGACCCAAGTCAGGATCCGTGGAGGTTGAAAGCCCTGATAAATAAAATTAGCATAGTCATAAAAAAAAGGGATTTCTCTTTAGTTCTACCCCATTTGGATACAGTGGAGCTGTTGAGGTTTCCATTCTAATCTGAATGACATTAAGGCCTTGAATGAGTCCTATCATTACAGGATACAGAACCTGGCATGGTCAGGTGGTTAAGGCACTTGGCTCATAATCTGAGGGTTGTGGGGTCGAAACCTTGTCACACCAAACATGCTTACCCTTTCAGCTGTGGGAGCATTATAATGTGATGGTCAATCCCACTATTTGTTGGTAAAAGAGTAGCCTAAGAGTTGGCAGTTAGTGGTGTTGACTAGCTGCCTTCCCTCTAGTCTCACACTGCTAAATTAGGGATGGCTAGTGCAGCTAGCCCTCGTGTAACTTTGTGCAAATTTCAAAAACAAACAAACAAACAATAGAGGAAACATTTTAAAAGTTGCTGATACAGTCACCTTTTGGCAATTTTCTTTCTTTCAGAATTACAGATTTTGTGATGGGAGAGTGCATGGAGGAGTGGTAGGGCATAATTACCTTGTCTGTGTCACTTGTACACCCTTGGAAGCCATAGCCATCTGTGTTTCCTTGGATAATACTATCACTGTTTGTCCTCTCTATCTGTCTCCTGAAGAGACTTATGATCGATCCAACCTTGTTACTGTTCTTGAACAGTTGCTGTCTCATTGGAGACTTTAATGGGGTGATGTTGATAATGAAGGTAGCAGTCATTCTATAGAGCATGTGCTCTTGGATCACAATCTTTCCCTCTTCAATACTGGTTGTTATACTTATTTTTCATCCATCTAGTCAGTCTTTTACTGCCATTAATCTATCTGTTCCCCTTTACTTCTAGACAGTGACTCACAGAGCAATGGTCATTTTCTTGTTCTTGTGAGAGAGACTGGCTGTTTTTGATGTGACACAACCTGAATTCCATGGTGGAAGTTGGACTGGCTCTTTTTCATCTCTTTTGATCTTGCTTTCATTAATCTACCATCTATAAATGACTGCATGGAAGCAGTAACTGATTGCATTGTTCAAGTAGCTATTCATTCTATACCTAGAACCTGGACACATTTCCCATGGTATCCTCATCCATGGTGGTCTTCAGCTTGCCAGAAGGCACAGAAAGTTTAGAAATGGGCTTGGGATACCTCTCGAACTTATTCCACTCTTTTGAACAGTTTGCTTTCCAGCAGGCCCATATCCATGCTTGGAAAGTCAGATATCAAAGCCAAAAAGAATCTTGGACTAAGTTCACAACTATCATCTCTTCTACTACCAGTTTCAAAGTCATAAGGGTTAAGATTTGGAAGGTTAGTAGGAGGTATTCTCACTCTCCAGTGGCCAGCAAGTTGCTGATTTACAGAACATTGCCAGTGTTCGTGGAGAGGATTTTATCTTTTCATCACTGCTGTCTCTTCTCCTGCTTTCTTGGCCACCAATCCTCAGGCAGAGCATTTGGCTCTTTCAATTCAGGGCAGTCATCTTTATGACAATAACAGTCCCTTTACACTGGTGAAACTCAAGCTCATTCTTCATTGGTTTGACAGTATACTTGTTAGACCCAATGTTATTCACTGTAGGATGCTGCTCCATCCCTCTTCTATTTTTAAACATATCTGGAAAGAGAATGTTTTTCCCAGTGCTTGGTGCCAGACTACTGTTCTTCCTTTCTACTAAGCCTTGGGAGGATCTCAAGATTCTGATTATTTTCCAGTTGCTTTGACTAGCCCTCTCTGCAAAATTTTAGAGAGGATGATTAATGCTCATCTTATTTGGTTCTTCAAAACAAACAACCTTCTCTTGCCAACCCATTGCAAGTTCCATTAGCCAGAGCTCCACTATGAACCACGTGATTTGACTGAAGACCTTAAAAAGACTTATAATACAAGATGGTATGGCGTTTTGTGACCATTTACCCATTTTTATTCAGAACTTCTTATTTAACAGGTGATTCTGAGTCAGTGTTGGTTTAACTTTTTCCTATTCTTTAACATAATAGTCCATCGTAGCTTGGTCATGATGTCTAACTTTTCATTGTCAAGTTTAATGCTATTGCTATACAACTTCCTGTTACAAATGGGCTCTTTGTCAAGGACTTCTATATCTTGAGGTTTATTGAGCAGCAGTTTCAGACTTCACTCAGTTTGTTGAAGTGGACCATGGCATTAGGTTTAACCTTTTCTTTTTCCAAAACCATTTACATGCATTTTTGCCACCAAAGACGTCTAAACCCCAGTTCTAAATTCCCCAGTTGGTGATGTTGTTCTTCAAGTGGTCCCTGAGGCAATGTTCTTGGACTTATTTTTTATTGTATGCTTATTTTCATTCCTCAATCAAGTAGCTACATATGAAGTGTACTAGGGAGCTTGACATTCTTTGTGTCTTCTCTTTTGGGAAGTAAATCAATGTTCTTTACTCAAGATTCATGGTACCATCGTTCAGTCCTAACTGAATTATGGGTCTGTTTGAACTTTATTCACTGTCTAGGGATTCATTTCTGCATGGGGATTTTCTGCAGTTCTCCAATCCAGAGTTTGTACACTGAGTTCCATGAGCCTCCTCTTTCCTCCACCACCTGCAACTTCCTCTCCAGCATGCTATCAAGCTTCAGTGCTTACCACAGCATCCCACCTAGGAATTTGTCTTCTTCCTCACTAGGCCATGCTCCTTCAGAATAGATGGTATGCAATTCTTTCTTTTGAATATCAGATCCAGGCACAGATGGGTGAACTGGGTCTCATATTGGATGACTTTGCTGTCCCCAGTGAACAGCCCATTCCACAGTGGTTTATTAACATCAAGAAATGTGATCTTTCTTTGAGTCATCTGGAGAAGGTAGATACTCTCAATTGGATGTACCATTTCTCTTTACTGAACATCTTTCTACCCATCATTCTCTATTCCCATATATATGAATTGTTCAAAATCAATTGACTCTGTAGGCTCTGCCATGGTTTGGTGTGGCTCAGAAGTTGCTCAAAAGATCTCCACTGTGGTTTCTGTGCTCTTTCCTGAGTCACATACCATTTCTCTTTACCTGGATCATGTAAAAGCTATGTACTATTTACACTGACTCTCTTAGCTCTCTACTGACCTTGGAATCACTTCACATTAGTTGTCACCCTGTTCTCCTTGATATTCAACAATAGCAGGCCCATTTTTCTCTGTCTTTCATTAACATCCAGTTTTCCTGGATACCTAGCCATGTCTATATTTGTGGGAATAAAACTCACTGATAAAGCAGTTAAGTCCATTACTGTTGTGTTGTGCCTTCCTGTATATGGACTATGGTCGTGATTGAAGGCTCGGTCTTGCAGCACTTGACATGGAATGAGAAAAGTCACAATAAGCTTTTCCAGCTCAAACCTGTCGTTGTACCTTGGCCATGGTGTAAGGAGCAGGAGGAAGAACTTGTCCTTGTTAGGGTATGCTTTCTTTTATCACATTTTACTGTCATTATAACAACGGCATCATTTTAGTTAAGAGTTTTGTTTATATGTGTTTAGTCCTCACATTGGATAGTATCAACGGTGATCGTGACACTGTCTAAGTTTTGTTTATGTGTGTTTAGTCCTGACATTGGATAGTATCAATGGTGATAGTGACACTGTCTAAGTTTTGTTTACATGTGTTTAGTCCTGACATTGGATAGTATCAACAGTGATGGTGACACTGTCTAAGTTTTGTTTACATGTGTTTAGTCCTGACATTGGATAGTATCAACAGTGATGGTGACACTGTCTAAGTTTTGTTTAGGTGTGTTTAGTCCTGACATTGGATAGTATCAACAGTGATGGTGACACTGTCTAAGTTTTGTTTACATGTGTTTAGTCCTGACATTGGATAGTATCAACAGTGTTGGTGACACTGTCTAAGTTTTGTTTACATGTGTTTAGTCCTGACATTGGATAGTATCAACAGTGATGGTGACACTGTCTAAGTTTTGTTTACATGTGTTTAGTCCTGACATTGGATAGTATCAACAGTGATGGTGACACTGTCTAAGTTTTGTTTACATGTGTTTAGTCCTGACATTGGATAGTATCAACAGTGATGGTGACACTGTCTAAGTTTTGTTTACATGTGTTTAGTCCTGACATTGGATAGTATCAACAGTGATGGTGACACTGTCTAAGTTTTGTTTATGTGTGTTTAGTCCTGACATTGGATAGTATCAACAGTGATGGTGACACTGTCTAAGTTTTGTTTACATGTGTTTAGTCCTGACATTAGATAGTATCAACAGTGATGGTGACACTGTCTAAGTTTTGTTTACATGTGTTTAGTCCTGACATTGGATAGTATCAACAGTGATGGTGACACTGTCTAAGTTTTGTTTACATGTGTTTAGTCCTGACATTGGATAGTATCAACAGTGATGGTGACACTGTCTAAGTTTTGTTTACATGTGTTTAGTCCTGACATTGGATAGTATCAACAGTGATGGTGACACTGTCTAAGTTTTGTTTACATGTGTTTAGTCCTGACATTGGATAGTATCAACAGTGATGGTGACACTGTCTAAGTTTTGTTTACATGTGTTTAGTCCTGACATTGGATAGTATCAACAGTGATGGTGACACTGTCTAAGTTTTGTTTACATGTGTTTAGTCCTGACATTGGATAGTATCAACAGTGATGGTGACACTGTCTAAGTTTTGTTTACATGTGTTTAGTCCTGACATTGGATAGTATCAACAGTGATGGTGACACTGTCTAAGTTTTGTTTACATGTGTTTAGTCCTGACATTGGATAGTATCAACAGTGATGGTGACACTGTCTAAGTTTTGTTTATGTGTGTTTAGTCCTGACATTGGATAGTATCAACAGTGATGGTGACAGTGTCTATAAGTTTTGTTTATATGTGTTTAGTCCTGACATTGGATAGTATCAACAGTGATGGTGACAGTGTCTATAAGTTTTGTTTATATGTGTTTAGTCCTGACATTGGATAGTATCAACAGTGATGGTGACACTGTCTAAGTTTTGTTTACATGTGTTTAGTCCTGACATTGGATAGTATCAACAGTGATGGTGACAGTGTTTATAAGTTTTGTTTATGTGTGTTTAGTCCTGACATTGGATAGTATCAACGGTGATGGTGACAGTGTCTATAAGTTTTGTTTATATGTGTTTAGTCCTGACATTGGATAGTATCAATGGTGATGGTGACATTGTCTGAGTTTTAACTTCTTTTATTCTGTTTAAATTTTGTATCTGAATTGTTGGTATTGTTTAGTTTAACTTGATTTATTTTTACATTTTATGACAATAAATTTTTTTAAGTCCTTATTGTTGTTTGGCAAAGATAGGATAGTTCCTCTGTTCCAATAAATAATAAATAACAAATAAACAGCCAATCAACCATGAAAGACTTGAAAAATGTTAGCAATGCTTAGAGGGAAAATTAAGGTGCTGGTAAGTAAGTACATACTCTAGCTTTAGGTGCTGGTAGATAAGTACGTACTCTAGTTTTAGGTGCTGGTAGGGAATTACGTACTCTAGCTTTAGGTGCTAGTAGGTAAGTACGTACTCTAGTTTAGGTGCTGGTAGGTAAGTACGTACTCTAGTTTTAGGTGCTGGTAGGGAATTACGTACTCTAGCTTTAGGTGCTAGTAGGTAAGTACGTACTCTAGTTTAGGTGCTAGTAGGGAAGTACGTACTCTAGCTTTAGGTGGTGGTAGATAAGTACGTACTCGAAATAAATTGTTATTATTAGAAAATGTTAATTTTAATAACAGTGCAAAGCATTCTTGAGTTTTATATGGTCTCAAATAAATTTAAATTGAATTACAATTCAACATTTGTCAGTATAGGCTAATAAATCTATTTTTAAAATGTTATAAACAGTAAATATATTCTTATGAAAAAAATTACCAATGTTAGATAATTCTAATTTGTGATTATGGACTGTTTTATCACATGAGTGAACTCTTTAATTTCATGAAAACTGTACAAGTGATAAAAATGGAGGTATTGTAAATATAATCAAAACAGCTGAAACAAGAGATTGACATCAGTGTTTACCAAATGTTGAACCTTATCTCATTTTAGGTATTTTCTTTTTACTATGATGTAAAATCACTTTTGGTAAATGGTTTATTTTTTATCGTGGTCAAAGTTATTAGCTTATGGTCAACTGCAATGATTATTTTGAGTACTTTGTGCACTTAAGTACTTGAAAATGTGAGTCGCATCATGTGGTGAAAGGAGATTTATTTATTGTAATGTATGCACTCTGAACTGGCAGTGTTCACCTTTGTTTCCAAATCTTATTATTGAAGACACATTTTGGTATGTTCAGCTACTTTGATCTCTGAAAGTTTCAAAAGATATTGAAACAAATCAAAACTAAAGTGGGCAAAATACCAAACACACACATTTACTGCCGTAAATATGACAGGTCATTGACTATATGACATGAAGGCTGTTTGAATTTTTGTTTACATTTAATTTGCACCAACAGAACTATATTTCATTGTACTTTTGCTGAACAAAACTGCACCAATGTATTGTGATATTAAAATTATTTTGGATAATTCAAGAATGATATAAGTACTTAGGATATTCCATTGGATTTATATCATCACTATATTTTTAATATCAGCTACTCTGTGATAGGTATATATGTGTATTAAGGTGGTTTCTGTTTTTGAATTTTTGATTTACAACATTCTTACCCAAGGGCTTTTGTTCCAATATATGACTAAGCAAATTACACTACATTTATTCATTTTTAATGATATATAGTGGTTGCTTAAGATAGTCGAAATTTTGCCTTGTAGCTCACATTATGTCTGCATATTTTTAATTGTCTGAAAGGTTCTAACACATTTTGGAATATTCAAGAATATTACATATGTAAATAGTGCATGTTTTTACTTTTTCCTCATAGGATTGTGTGCGTGTCATGACAGTAGTTTCCATAAAACAACTTCTGGTCATCCAGTCTTTATGGTAATTGAGAGCTTCTGTAACTATTTTCAGATGCATCACTTTGTGTGATGTGCAATTTATAGCACCTGGAATACTGTAGTATGTATGACGTGTGGTCAAAGTATTATAATCCTTCAAGATCTGGATGTTTATGAGACAATCTCACTGAATGACTTTACATCTTAAGATGTGGTTTTCTGCTCCTAGTGATGCTTCTTCTCCATGTGGTAGTCTTAACTTCCTACAATTTCTTGTTAAGTATAAGAAGGTAATTTGGTCTTTTAAAATTTATCTGTAAAACGTTTGCTGAACACCTATGGTATCTTAGAGGAACATGTTGAGTGGACATTCTGCTGTAACCATAAAAACAGAGCAAACAATGGTACCATTCAGTGGTACTGAATGGGCAGGAAGGCATGAATAAACCGTTTAAACATCACCAACTGAACACCGAGAAGTTGAGGAAATGTCAATTTGAGATTTTGTTATGGGCATCTTTAAATTTCATGTGGATTTCTAGTTTATTATCTTAAGTTATGGAAGGTCAGACAGTTTAAATGTAGTAAATAACAATGCTTAAAGATGTGTAGCTACTATTGGTGACTATACAGTGCTTTCACAACAAAGAAAGAAGAACACATCCTTCAGGATATTCAGGACCATCAAAGATACTTTTCTAACATCAAAAAGGAAACAATAACAGTCCAAAAATGACTAACCACAATAGCATCATGTAATCATGATATTGTACATGCAATAAAAATAATATACTTTAAATAAATAATTTGTAATACATAGATATGTTTTATATCATGTTGTACACACAATACCAGGCCACTACAGTCTAGATTCAATCTTACTTAACAATTTTTATCTATGGTCCAGTGCTTTACATTTAATGGATTTTGTTTTTATTGTTATATTATTTCTTTATGACAAGAATCCCACTTAGTAAAAATATATATCAGAACAGCTGATATGGGTATTAACATTTTTATTGATAAGGAGAGAACAACGTTTTGACCTTCCTTGGTTATATTAACCTGAAAACGATCTAGAAAGTTTGAAACAATGTTCTCTGCTTATCAATAAAAGTGTTAATACCCACACCAGCTGTTCTGGGATGTATTATTATATTATTTATTTTGTGTACATGGAAATAAAGTTAGGAGTGATGGTCAGAGATTTAGATATTTTGCCTACAAATAAGGAACAGCCTATTGTGTATGTAGACAGCTGTTTAATAACACTATATAGACCTGTCATATAATACATTTTTTGTATATGTGAAATCCCTTATGTAACTTTTTAATATAACAAAATGCTTTATGACTGCATTAGTCTGTCAGTCTATATGTATATTTTTAATTATTTTCCAGACAGCACAAGAAATAGGTGTCAACCTAAATCAACAACTTATAGAGAAACTCAAAGTGGAGTCTTCAGTAAAGAAAGATAGGAGGGGTTTTTTAACATGAAAACATGTAAGGTTTTTTTACATTAAAATTTTTCTTTTCACTGTGTTTGTAATGTTCAGTTATGTATGTTATCTATATATACTGGATGTTTAAAATACACAGGATGTTTCGAAATACCAGCAGGGACACATTTGTAATCTAGCTTGTAAATTTATAATGTAGAAAACAAAGTAAGCTCTTCAGTGTATTTGTGTTCTTTCAAGTCATTTTTCAAAAAGCATTAAAATTACACCAGTAAATGAAATATCCTCATTAAAAGTAATGAAAACTACCTGTTAATAGGAAAATATTCTACAGGTTGTTTGGAAAGTCACTGTGTACTTGTATATTTATTAACAGACATGTTTCAATATAGAATACAGGTGTAATACAGGAGGTAAATATGAATGACAATTATAAACAATGTTGAAAATGACCCCCATTGACATCAATACAGGGCTGGATTTTTCTTATTTTGTTTCTAAACATAGCTATCAGTTGCTGGCTTGAAATAGACTTAATAAGATATGATTACAAAATTGCACATTGACTTTCCAAACACCCTGTATAATGCAAGAGGTAAGAAGTTATTTGAAGGACATTTTATTACAGAAATGTTAGACTTCAAATTGTTATTTAATTCAACTGTGTGTATAAATATGAACTTGTTCTCTCATTTTTGTTACTGGCAGTTAGCATTATAATATTACTAGTAAAATAGAATGCCATATACAGTTAAGAACTGATTGTCACACCTTAAAAACTGTTTCACTTTTATTTTTTCCATGGGTAACTAATACAGTAATATATGTAGAGTAGATAAATACAGTTTATTATTGTAACAAGAACAAGACTGATGCTATATTATCCTTCTATCAAAAAAGTAAATCAACTGCTATTTTAGTTCATATGCAAACAGTACTCCTAACACTATACAAGTAAACACTTGTACATTTAACAATTATTTTACATAACTATCAACAATGTATATATAAAAACAGCTGTTATGGGTAGAGAAGGCGATATGTGGAAGAGCAAAGAATGTTTCGACCTTCTTCTGTCATCGTCAGGTTCACAAAGAAAGAAAGAGGTAACTGACCGATAGCTGACTACATGTTTAAAGGTGGTTGTGTAACTTAGTATAGGAATGTAGAGGGCGTGCTCAGATGTTTGATTATATTTATTAATATAGGTATAAAGGTATTCTTTTGTATTGGTTTATTTTGGGCTTGAGTTGTTGTATAAATAAGGTTTCTTTATGTTTCTTTCTTTATTTAGTATTTTGATTACCTTTTTCTTTCTTTCTGAACCTGGCGATGACCGAAGAAGATCGAAACGTTGTTTGCTCCTATACCCATACCAGTCATTTTTACATATTTGATCTTCTCTACGAGTAGGTTTTCTCATCATTATGGAATATAACTATCAACCGTAAACATTTTATCATTATAACATTGTTCGCTCCTCTATGCAGTGCCTTCTCTACTCATACCAGTCATTTTTACATATGTAATCTTCTCTACAAGTGGGTCTTCTTGTCATCATGTATTATAACTATCAACAGTAAATATTTTGTGTCATTAATAACCTAGATTAATCAAAAGCTTTTTTAAATTGTAGTTTCAATAATTTAGTGTTCAAGAAACAATGAATGGCATTTTTATGTCTGCAACTCATATTTTCTGTTCTATAATAAAACTACAGATATATCTTAAACAAAGAAAAAGTTTTTTAAGCAAACTTTTCTATGAAGCAGTACTTTTTAAGATGGTAAAGATGGAATGTTACTGTGAATCTCTCAACTCCCTATCTCCCAAAGGAAGAGGAGGTCGGTAATTTTCAACAACGTAACCTCCAAGTTCTCCACCAGGATTTTCTTGACCTCTGCAGTAGGACTGAAGCTTACGGAATGCTTCAAGCTGGATAGCAGAACAATGGAAAACTACATAAACTTGTATTGTAGATTATTATAAGCATAAGTAGATCCAACTGTGGTTTATTACCACTGTTAAAGCATGTGAAATATGACTGCTGTGAACTTTTCCAACAATGTATATGGGTTACTTTCCTTCAAGATTTTTTTTGAGAAAAGAATTAAAAAACAGAACATTTCTAATTTTATCACGACTTTGGCTTTCATTCCTCAGCTTTACTCACTCTAAAGCTGTAATTTTTGTTTGGTAACTGGAAGAAACTATTTCATGTTAGACATTAGGCAATTTTGTTTTTAAATAATTGACCAAGAATGGTAACAAACATCCTGAAATAGGGTACATTTGTTTTTTAGCTTTAAAGAAACAGGTATTTTATGAGTTAAATCAATAATTACCTTTCTCAAAGCAGAGTATATAATTAACATCCAATGAGGTCATCAGACACTAATTATAAAAGAAAGAAGTGTCATCTAACATTATTCTTGATTAAATTTTTTTTATTCCCTAATAGGTCCCCTCAGTTAATAAATATATTCGATTATTAATTACAGTTACCTTAGAGCTATAACATGCATTGTCAAACATAGCTAACATAATCCTATAATGTTTAAAGTTTTGCTGATAGTGACATGTTACATCTAGCATTTCTTACCTGATCTTCAGATACCTGAATAGGGTTCTTTAGCACAATCCAGGTAACGCTCTCATAACATGGTGGTGTTGTCAGTGACCCTAGGTATGTCCAATAGCTTTGTTTTTCTACAGTAAAATAAGTCCCAGGATTATGAATTTGATACAACAAGGCATATAAAATATTCATGTGTCCCTAATTACAGTAAATCATAACAACACTGCTGAGAGAATCCTTAAACACAAGGTAACATTTAGATGTTCTTGTTTTTTATCATATGAAGGATACATTCATCTTTAACCACACAAATACTTTGTATGTTTTGTATTAGTTGCAGTCTTTGTCACAAATATTTATGAAAGTAAAATGCTACACTAAAGGACAAGCAAAATGCACATTGTGATGAATAGATACATTCTACACTGTAGTGGTCAGGGTAAAATATGAAGTCAGGATAACTTACCAGGGATAAGTTCTGCAGGATTAAAATCTTCTGATAAAGCAACACTGGTGTCTTTGTAAATAATATCAGACATTTTATCAGAAATTGTTTTCAGTGCAGGATGTTCAGCTCCTGTCTTCCAACACAAAGAGAAACAAGTTTTATTCTTTGTTTTATGTAGGCTCACTTTGAAACATCCCAACTTTTTCAGTCAAATAATGTGAACAGTTGGGTTTCTCATGCAAACTGATGAAGTAAGCCTTAAAAACTGACACAAGTTAAAGAAGAGTACAGATGTGGTTAGAAATTCTCATAAGATAAATAGAATACCATCATAAAAGTCAAAAAGCCTTTTTTAAACCTATTGTTAGAAATAGGCTTAAACAAAGAGCAAGTGCTCAAAATATTGTCCAATTATTTTTTACTATACAGATGTTAATCCACTTAAAACAATAAACACTCAATTTACAATACGAGCAACTGTTAAACTTAAAGTTTTTTATACAAATACTGTAACTAAAAAATTACTGTTAGCCAACAAATAGAAAAACAGAAACTTAAAAAAATACTTTGATAGTATATTAATACCTGTATTACCAAAAAACAACTATTCATGGCATAACGTAACAACTACTAACCTGTAGAAATATTCCTAACACAGCTAGTCCATCTCCATTAGAGGCTGCTTCCTCAAAACTTTTATACTTGTCAGAATTCCAGTGAACTAAATGAATCTGGAGTAATGAATTCACCAGATAAGTCCAGAAATTAATATCTAAGTAAACTCATCTATCATGGTTTTGTTCTCGGGTAACTTCTGTGAATATGATGAATGGTAGCACATCATTAAAAACATGGAATGCTTGACTCTGTAGATAACTTGCCAAGGGTAAATTATTACAGTGACAGCATGCTTAGCTAAGGAATCTTTCACAGAATAGTTTAATCACAGAGGAGACATCATGCTTAGCTCAGAAAACTGTGACAGAATGCCTTTATAATACTCCAGATAGACAATTTGAATTGCATTAGGTGTGGAGACGTTTATTTTTGAATATGTTTTGGTATTACATTTGTATTTAAAACAACACCATCTTACACCAAAAACTATTTTTATTGAGCTGCTAAAAATCTGCCTTGAATCCTTTGTTATTTATTAATAGTTTGAACACAAACACACACTTGTATGACATAAAATGATTCTTTCAAACATTGTCCAAAACTTTCTCTATTAGTTTTCTTACACCAAAAAATTGACTTAATTAACCAAAGGTTTATACAAACAAAACCATTACAATATGTTGGCCAAAACGTTACCATAATTTCAAAGATCACTTAGATATTTATCATACAAAACAAAAGAATGTCTTTAACTTTCCACCAGAAACAATTTATGAAATATGTCTTAATTGCTGTATATAAATCTCAACAGTGAACAACTCTCAAACAGTATTATAATAATACATTTAACTTAAAAGTTTATAACTAAGACTAATGGAAAACAGTAATATACCTGACATAAAGAACAATGCAATAAATTGGGATGTGGGTCATCCCTTAAGTGTGTCTGATGTTAGCTTCACATATTTTACTGTTTCATCATTTGTCAAGTTGTTTACGTTTAATGAATTAATATTTGTCAAGTTGTTTACGTATAATGAATTAATATTTGTCAAGTTGTTTACGTATAATGAATTAATATTTGTCAAGTTGTTTACGTTTAATGAATTAATATTTGTCAAAGTCCACCTGAGTTCTTCTACCAAATATTATTAAAGTTCCTCACAACAACTTGTGACACCAGAAATATAGTTGGAAAAAGAAAAAAAAGTATTTTTTTAACATGTAGATATAAACACACTCATATGTAGCAAAGTTTGAATTTAACAGAAAGCACCCCTCCAACCGCTATCGGACATGTGTAACTTTTCAAAAGCCACAATGTGTATATATAATTTTGTGAAGTGTTACTCACACTGGTAAAAATTTGGTTATCAATATGTATATATACCTCAGCAGGAAATGCCTCTCCAGAAATTGTGTGTTCAGAGCCTGTAGTGCTGGTCTTACCCCAGTGGCAATGAAATTGAATAAGCTGGTATTTGTTTTCAAGTGGTCCACCTTGTAAGTCTGTAAGTAAAATTACAAAAAATATACATGTAACAGTAAGTAATAAAGGAAAAAAATATATTAATTATTTTAAATTATACAGACTAGTGTAAAAATATCTAGAAATTGTAAAGTATTTTCACAATAATAAAAAAAACTCATAGGGAAGTCTTTCTTGTCTCTGATGTCTTACATTCTCATCTGTATTAGAACATGTAATATTACCATTGCCTATACCTCAGACACACTTCTTGAAAGAGATATTATATTAAGGCTTTCTGTAATTTATAATTAAACTTCACAAGTGATTGTATGTTTTAATGATCAGGCTTCACGACCAAGTCATCTTTACTTTATAAAAGTAAAACCAATCACATTTGAGGTTGAAAGAAAACATTGTTGTATGAAACTGAATTATTAGATAAGACTTCACAAAATTACTTGAATAATAAAATGTTAATTTTATTGTCTATCAATAACTCTGTGTTCTATGTTAACTTGCAATCTGTCTATCAGTGCTTATTTGTAATATGCCTACAAGCATATTAGTTTTAAGGCTTACTAGCACATAATTTTAAGGCTTACTAGCACATAGTTTTAAGCCTTACTAGCACATAGTTTTAATGCTTACTAGCACACAGTTTTAAGGCTTACTAGCACACAGTTTTCTTGTATTTGGCAGAACTCTTCTGGCCATGAGATCACCAATAAAGAACTCAAATACCAATAAGCCAAAAGTTGGCATTTCTATTGACTGAGATTTGAGTAAATTCAAAACATTAACTAGTCCATTAAAAAACACGAATAGAGAGGACTTTTAACAGATGAACTGATAAACATTGACCCAGTGTATTCATGTGATAGTTGAATTGAATAAGACTTACGCTGAATGTATCAATATATCGATGTACTTGTACCTTTTACTTTATTAACCTAATTCTGAACTTCAAGTTACTGTCAACTAGGTTGTTTAATATCTGTGTTTTCTTTCAACAAAGCCACTTCGAGCTATTTCCTGAGTCCAAGGTTTTTAATATTCTACTGCCTAATCATTTCATTTGCTGACAAGAAATACTTTCATATTGATTTTAAGCTCCAAAGCATATTGCAAGTAATTGTACAAGTATTAAAAGTATAATGTACTTATGTATGATTATAATTATGAAAATTCATTCACTAAGAATAATGTCCTCTCTCAGTAATGTCTGAAAGATAAAGACCAAGAATGTTTCAGATAAAAAATCCTCTTTGCCTCTGGAACTGTGGCTTTGTATCAAATAACTTTTACTGTGTAAATTTACAAAATAATTATGTTTACATTAAATGAATAGTGAAAGAATGATCAAAAGAGGCAAATTCCTGAAAAATGTACCAAAAATATATTGGGATTAATTACTATCATGCATGACTAGATGATTCAAGTGTAATTCTACTAACTATGATCATAATGAATAGAGGTTGCAGATACAATTCTATTAATTACCACCATACATGAATAGAGGTTGCAGATACAATTCTATTAATTACCACCATACATGAATAGAGGTTGCAGATGTAATTCTAAATATTGCTTCTGTTTGTGTGTGAATTACAACTGTGATAGTCAATCATTTTAATGTGGTTAAGAGTTTGCACATCGACAGCAGAGGCTGCTTGCTGGATGCCCTCCTTCTAATCATTAGCTATAAGGAAGGGATAGCTATGCCTGAAACTTAGAGGTTTCATTTAGTTTAATCAGGGTTAATAAAATTTGTTCATTAACCATATGCTTGAACCTGTAACTTCATAAGCAATTAATCTTTATAATGCTAAATTAAAAAAAAAACTTATAAATACTATACAGTGACATTGGAAGTACCATAGCAACATCTCCCTCTGTTTTTCAATCTTTCCAAAGTAAAAATGCATCAAAATCAGGAAAACTACTGTTAGAAAACAGAAAAATGTGTACAATTTGATCCAGAACACAAGAGTTTCTCCAAGACCCTAAGATGAGCTCTGGACTCTGGCTATAATGGGTGTGCCTGTGGATTATTCAAATAAACCTACCCTCCACTTTTGTCTTCTTCACCTCTGTTATGAATATGTACTTTTATTTTTTATCTCAGCCTACAACTGACTGTTTCATAATGTGTATTTTACAGTAACTGTAGTAATAAGTACAAAAAAGCATTTTCTCTGTATTTGAACGAGCTCACACGTCTTTATATTATACTTTGACCACTTATGCTGTAAAGGTCATTTCATTTATACTCGCTACTTCAATTGTACTGTTAATTCACTACCTAGTCTTCCACTCTTACTCCAAAATACTGAAGTCAAGCACATCACTGATTATTTATTTTAATTATATAACATGTTTTATTTTATCATTTATATCAGCCATCCCTTTATTAACTGTGTGGTTTTTCTACCCATTTCTTTGTTTTGACTTTAACTTTCACGTACAGTATTACTGAATACAAGTTTCTTAAACCATCCAGTTACTGTAACCTGTGATTTATGTTAACAATTATAACCAAGCCCAGGTGTTTCTCACTTTCACCGACCTATGTCACTGAAGTATCCTTCCCCTACAGTAGTCTTAACAATACTGACATTATCATACACTGGTATGCTTAGAAACCGATGTGTGTCTTTATTTTGTATACTATTAATAGGCCCTTTATAATTTTGATTCTTACACAATACAGTTGAAAAAAAACGTGTTGCTCCGAATATGTGGAAGTTGCGACTAGAATGAGAAAGAATCCACAAAAAAGAGTGTTCTGATGTTCTATATTTTGACAACAAATGTGAGGATGATTAAAACATGTTTATTTATTATTATTCTAATTTACCAACACAATTTTTACCATTGGTATGTATCTGTTTATGATCATTTCTGGTACAGTAATATTCCCAATTTTGCCACCCACATATTATTGTGACACTAGCCAAGACATATGTCAATATGTAATCAGTTTAAATGTATCTCCAGAACTGCTGGTATAGATATTAACACTTTTACTAATAAAGCAGAGAACAACGTTTAGACCTTCCTAGGTCATCTTCAGGTTAACAACTGACTGTTGCTGGATACACGTCTTAGGGACAAGAGTATAAACAGGTAGGGGGTGTTGAGTTAGATGTTAGGTTATTAATTACTATAGGTGTTCCTTTATATTGGTTAAATTTTGGCTTTATTTGTTGTATAAGAAGCTTCTTTGTCTTTGATTTTGCAAATCAAATAAACACAACATAACCATATAAAACATACAGATAATAAGTAGGAAAACAAATATAAACAAATGCAAGAAGCCTTACTTATACAACAACTAAAACCAATATAAAGGAAAACCTTTATACCTACATTAATTAAAAACCCAACATCTAACTGCAACGCTCCCTGCAATCTTGTATCCATTTATACTCTCATCCTTAAGACATGTCTGGTAACAGAAAGTTGCAAACTCTTTATTAACCTGAAAATGACCAAGGAAGGTCAAAATGTTCTTCTCTAGTTTATTAGTAAAAGTGTTAATACCCAGACTAGCTACTCTGAGATACATTTTTCTTTCAAGTGGGTTTCTTGTCATCAAGAAATTTTCATCAGTTTATCTAGATGTTGTATTGCAGATAGCCTAGCTGCTTTGTGCCATTAAACACTAACTAGATGCTGTATATCCTATGACAAGATGAAGATTTCATCAGTTTATCTGGATGCTGTATATCCTGTGACAAGATGAAGATTTCATCAGTTTATCTAGATGTTGTATATCCTGTGACAAGATGAAGATTTCATCAGTTTAACGAGATGCTGTATATCCTGTGACAAGATGAAGATTTCATCAGTTTATCGAGATGCTGTATATCCTGTGACAAGATGAAGATTTCATCAGTTTATCTAGATGCTGTATATCCTGTGACAAGATGAAGATTTCATCAGTTTATCGAGATGCTGTATATCCTGTGACAAGATGAAGATTTCATCAGTTTATCTGGATGCTGTATATCCTGTGACAAGATGAAGATTTCATCAGTTTATCTAGATGCTGTGTATCCTGTGACAAGACAGGTACTTACTTGGGTCCTTACTGTTCACTTGAACTTTCCACCCATGTCCAGTATTTGATAACGTCTTACATTCCACCAAGTCGTAATTCCATGTTAACGGGCTGTCCTTCAGTTTTGGATCAACTTTGGCTTCAGAAGGGTCAATGTTGATAGGTGACTGTCTGCTTCCAGCTGCAGCAGGAAACTTACTACTCCATGTTGCAGGTCCTGTTGAGAAAACAAAAAAAAAATATAAATTATTTTACCAGTTGTGTACACACACACACACACGTACTACAATATTTAACTTGCTATCTCATCCATCCCTGGTGGCTCAACAGTTAGTTTGGGGGCTTATAATGCTAAAAATTAGGTTTCAATACTCAGAAGTAGGCAAAGCACAGATAGCTTGTATAATTTTGTCTTTAACAACAAGTGACATAAACACTTCTGAATGTCTGCTTCATTAGTTACGTGCACAAATAAACTGTGTTAAAGCTTTCCGTTATTGGTTTTCTTTCTAACTGTTGAATAAAGGCCAAGAACAGAAAGCATTTTATTATTCTGACTGAAAGTTTCACGAATTAACGACAGCTAAGTAAGAGGCCTAACTTTGAAATAAAGCTTGTCAAACTCCTAGCATTACAGCACAGACTCAGTAAAGTTACAGCACTGAACTGACTCACTAGCTAACTAACTAATCAACATAACTCCTCTAATTTTATATTGTTACAGTATTCCCCTTCAAGTCTCTGGAGAAGTCGAGATGTTGCATACATACCATATACAGTCATGCCAAAACTTCCTCTAGAGCAAACTATTAGAAACATGTAAATTAAAACATTTAAACAACCTACAACATTCCTGGATTGTTAACATCTCTGAATGACTGTAATACAAAAATAATGTTGTTATAACGTTTTTCTCTCTTTGACGGGTTCTTTTAAATAACTTTTCTTTATACTCTGTAACTGTAGTTTAATTGTACCATCTGCACCACACTAATGTATTTATACAAAGTAACTCAATATGCACAACAGCTAACATAGATCCCAGAACATAAAAACACTGCTTGATTCACTCTACCAGCTAGAAACAACTCTCTATCTTCATGATATTTTACTGCAAGCTTACTTGGCCAACTGCCCCACACTCTATCTTCTTGATGTTTTACTGTAAGCTTACGTGGCCAATTGCCCCACTATCTTCTTGATGTTTTACTGTAAGCTCACTTGGCCAATTGCACCACACTCTATCTTCTTGATATTTTACTGTAAGCTCACTTGGCCAACTTCCCCACACCCTATTTTCTTGATATTTTACTGTAAGCTTACTTGGCCAACTGCCCCACACTCTATCTTTTTGATATTTTACTGTAAGCTTACTTGGCCAACTGCCCCACACCCTATTTTCTTGATATTTTACTGTAAGCTTACTTGGCCAACTGCCCCACACCCTATTTTCTTGATGTTTTACTGCAAGCTTACTTGGCCAACTGCCCCACACTCTATCTTCTTGATATTTTACTGTAAGCTTACTTGGCCAACTGGCCCACACTCTATCTTCTTGATATTTTACTGTAAGCTTACTTGGCCAACTGCCTCACACTCTATCTTCTTGATATTTTACTGTAAGCTTACTTGGCCAACTGCCCCACACCCTATTTTCTTGATGTTTTACTGTAAGCTTACTTGGCCAACTGCCCCACACCCTATTTTCTTGATGTTTTACTGCAAGCTTACTTGGCCAACTGCCCCACACTCTATCTTCTTGATATTTTACTGTAAGCTTACTTGGCCAACTGGCCCACACTCTATCTTCTTGATATTTTACTGTAAGCTTACTTGGCCAACTGCCTCACACTCTATCTTCTTGATATTTTACTGTAAGCTTACTTGGCCAACTGCCCCACACCCTATTTTCTTGATGTTTTACTGTAAGCTTTACTTGGCCAACTGCCCCACACTCTGTCTTCTTGATTTTTTACTGTAAGCTTACTTGGCCAACTGCCTCACACTTAATCTTCTTGATGTTTTACTGTAAGCTTACTTGGCCAACTGCCCCACACTCTGTCTTCTTGATTTTTTACTGTAAGCTTACTTGGCCAACTGCCTCACACTTAATCTTCTTGATGTTTTACTGTAAGCTTACATGGCCAACTGCCCCACACTCTATCTTCTTGATGTTTTACTGTAAGCTTACATGGCCAACTGCCCCACACTCTATCTTCTTGATGTTTTACTGTAAGCTTACTTGGCCAACTACCCCACACTCTGTCTTCTTGATGTTTTGCTGTAAGCTTACTTGGCCAACTGCCCCACACTTAATCTTTGTTCTAGATATATTGCAAATCCTCTTTTTCAGTTGTATTTCCAAATATTGCAGAACTAGCTTTATTTTAACAATACACTTAACTTAACAGTCTTTACAAATAACAAAGTGAATATTCAGAAATCTGGTTTCTTGTTTGTTAAGCAAAATATTACACAATGAGATTCCTGTGTTCTGTCTACTACCAGTTTAAACCTAATTTTCAGCACTGTAAGCCTCCAGACTTACTACTGAGCTACTAAGTGGCTCCACACATCTGTAAGAACAGTTATTAAATTAATATTGAAATAAACAAAACACAGAGTGCAATTCTGATTTTAATAAACCACGTACTGTTTCATTATTTATTAAGAATAAAATGTGTTGGCTGAAATACTTGTCTCATCATAATGAAACTCAAAAAGTGACTTATATCCCTGAAAGAAACTTTAATAAATAATGGTTCAGCTTCTAGCCTTCATAAGAATTTATACTGTATTCTGTAAACCCTGATAAAAGCTATTGGTCTTAAATCTCAGCTAATAATAGGAAAAGGCTATGCTTCATTTTTTAGTGGTTTATATTGCCTTCTCTTCCATAGTTTGTTATGAAAATATGGAATGTCTTCTTCTTTATGGTCATTTACTGCCTTGCTTTTGGTGTTCTATAGGTGAGTATATGGTTGAGTGAATTCATTAACTACTCTATCCTTCTCAATATTTTAAAAGTGGTCTTGATGTTGACCCCAGGTTCTGCAGCATTATCTCTGATAAAATATTTCCTGAAGCTGTTTTCTTGTTGATGCCCCTCTGAAAGGTCAACCATTTTTCTGAACTCTTCTCTGTTTCACTACAGGCCGGCTGTATTAATTATCTGTGTGTGGCCATCTTTATTTTTGCTTGCACTCTAATTTCAGATGGTTTACTTGTCACATGGTTCAAAACTATTTGAAGTTAGTCTAACTTCGTGTTCATTTCTCATTTTGTTTTTACTCAGTGTAGATTACCCACAAATCATATTGTGTATTCACAGTGAGGATGGCATTTCTCCTTGTTTTTACTCTGTGTAGATTACCCACAAATCATATTGTGCATTCACAGTGAGGATGACATTTCTCATTTTGCTTTTACTCAGTGTAGATTACCCACAAATCATATTGTGTATTCACAGTGAGGATGACATTTCTCTTTTTGTTTTTACTCAGTGTAAATTACCCACAAATCATATTATGTATTCACAGTGAGGATGACATTTCTCATTTTGTTTGCATCACTTCCTCTTCTTCCTTCATCTGTTGACCAATTTACTGCAAGGTTTCTCATTAATAGACAAGTTAACTTGTGGACTGGTATCTTTAAATAATACCCTTCATAACTGTATTTAGATAAGCTGGGTATTTGTATCCCTAAAATATCTTTTCCTTGATTTGTTCACAATGATTCATCACAGCTTTGGATACAACCTCCATTGTTCCACACCTTTATCATTTTTCTTCTTCTATCATGTTATCAAGGGCAGTTTCTAACTGTATGTCCTTTGAAGTTACAACTGAAACTTTTTGTATATCTCTTCTTTATGATTTAATAGTTGTCTAATTAATAATTTGAGCTTTTCTAAACTTTGGTCAGTGACAGATGATATTTCTAAACTACTTGATCAGATTTAATGCATGAATCTAGTTGTTTATTTGTGACTTTGATTTTGGTTACAATGCCAATTGGACAGTTTTCTTTAAAGTTTAATACTAACCTCGCTTCAATCAGTGATGTCGAGAAACCCACTTGTTGAGAATTTTATATGTAAAAATGGCTCGTTTGGGTTCAGAAAATATTTTCAATAGAAGAGCGAACAATGTTTCGACCTTCTTCGGTCATCGTCAGGTTCACAAAGAAAGAGGTAACTGACCAGAAGCTGACCACATGTTTGCTCACCAGATAAAATTAACGATGAATTAGACAAAATAAAACAATACTTCATCAGCATCAATAAGTTTCCTCCACAAACTGTAGAAAACATTATACGCACACACCTAGACAGAAAGCAAAATCAACCAACAAAAGTAAATATATCTCACGAATCAAAAAATCACGAAACCATATACTGCTGTATACCATATATTCCTGACATCAGCAAACAAAGAACCAACATTTGGCAAAAACTAGTAACAAAATATGACATTCCAGCTAACACTAAATTTATTCAAAACCCAGGCACAAAACTGAGGTCTATACTATGTAAGAACTACACTGACAAACACCACACCAACATTATTTATAAAATACAATGTGATAACTGCCACGACGTCTATGTTGGAGAAATAAGTAGAAAAATGGAAACCAGATTCAAAGAACATAAAAAGTCACCTTCACACATTCGAACACTGCAAGTCAAATAAACACAACATAACCATAGAAAACACTAAAATACTAAATAAAGAAACAAACATAAACAAAAGCAAAATTAAAGAAGCCTTACTTATACAACAACTTAAACCCAAAATAAACCAATATAAAGGAATGCCATTATAGCTATATTAATATTATAGATAAAATTATATATTCAAACATCTAACCCTGCCCTCTACATTGCGACACTCAGTTACACAACCCCTTTCAAACATGTGGTCAGCTTCCGGTCAGTTACCTCTTTCTTTGTGAACCTGACGATGACCGAAGAAGGTCGAAATGTTGTTCGCTCTTCTATTTAAAATATTTTCTGAACCCAAATGAGCCGTTTTTGCATATAAAATAAACTCACTTCAGTCAAATTCACAATCCCCCATCATTTCATGTGGACCATCTGAGTAACATAACTGGGTAATTTTTTGTGCATCTTCCATAACTTCAGTTTATAAATTGGTCAAAGTTGTTGAATTAGCCAGTTAAGTTCTCATACTGGATCAAGCAGTAATGTGGCAGTGGTACTCCAGGAAAGTCTTATTGTGACACAAGAATGGTGGTGACAGGTGTAGAATAAATTTGTTTGAAATTTAAATACTTGGGCAGATGTGGAAAGAGATATGGTTGGTTTGGCCCAAAATTTATCAATTCACTTTCCAAATGTTTCATCTCAAATTTCTCTTTTTATTTCAATATGGCACTTCTTCAAATGTACTGTTATTATATATCTGTAATACTTCATTGAATGTTACATCTTTATTTTCATTATGACAAGAAACCCACTTGAAGCAAAAATGTATCTCAGGACAGCTGATATTGGAATTAACACTTTTACCAAAATATAGCTGAGAACAATGTTTTGACCTGAAGACGATCTAAGAAGATTGTTCTCTATTCTCTGTTATATTTTGGTTAAAGTGTTCACACCAATACCAGCTGTTCTGAGACACACCTCTTTAGTACATCATCTTCCATTAGTCTCTTCACACTTATCTCTTTTTAGTTTTCTGTAATTTTCTTCTTAATCTACAGTTAATTTTGTTAACATAGTTTTCTGTTCTTTTTAATCTTGTGAAGTCTCATGTAATTTTTCATATTGATCTTCCATTACTTTTCTGTAACTTTATTCGTTACTTTCTTTTATTTACTTTTTCTTGCTCAACTTTCTTCTGTTTCATTACTCCCAGCAAATACTCAATCTCTCTTCCAGCATATAATTTTAAAGTTCGTCCACGATGTTATAACAGTTTCTATCATTGGCCAGGCTCTTTTTCATTATTTAGTAAATATTATGCAAAGTATAGTATACCTAATAAGATAACAGCATTTAAATTTTAAACTGAAAGTTTTGGTAATTTCATGGTTTCATAAAACAATTATAACCAAATGATGGGCCTAGCTTGTAAGGCTAAACCAGTCATTTACTTATTACATTTTTCCTCGTATCTATTGTACAAATTTTTAAAAAAGTACAGTACTCAACTGACTTGCTAAAAGAAATTCACTCACTAATTGGTTAACCAAGAACAACTGTCATATTTTTATATTCTTCTATTTTACCCCCTAAGTCTTCAGGATATTACATTCAGGTCACTTCGATTTCTAAGTGTCGCACGACATCGTGATGCTGTGTTATAACTTCATCTAGCAAACAATACAAACAACTTGTTTAACTTGAAACATTATACAACAACATGATTGTGCGTATAAAAGAAAAGAAAAACACTTTTAAACCAAGTTCAAACAAATATTGCATGCTGTTTTGTACATGATGTAAGAATTGTATCATTGTGTAAAATAAAATGCAATAACTGTGCTGGATTTTACATCGGAGAAACGGGTAGAAAATTGAAAACCAAATTCACTGAACATTATAATAATAAAACCTCCCATGTTTACAACCATTTCAACTAAAAAAAACAACAACACAGTATATTCGTATAAAATACATGGCCTAGCGCGTTAAAGCGTGCGCTTCGTAATCTGAGGGTCGCGGGTTCGCGCCAAACATGCTCGCCCTCCCAGCCGTGGGGGCGTTATATTGTGACGGTCAATCCCACTTTTCGTTGGTAAAAGAGTAGTCCAAGAGTTGGCGGTGGGTGGTGATGACTAACTGCTTTCCCTCTTGTCTTACACTACTAAATTAGGGACGGTTAGCACAGATAGCCCTCGAGTAGCTTTGTGCGAAATTCCAAAACAAACAAACGTATAAAATACTGCAAATTTAAACAAAGATTCTAATATCAATAAACGTAAAAGAGAAGAAGCTATTGTAATTGAATAAAACAGTCTAACACTAAATCAAGATCCCAATTTCAAGAGGCACCAAGATACTTGTATTAGCGCAATATCCGGTCGTGTGATCTCGTTATTCTACATTGCATATATATAGACACACATTACTGTATATAAGTGAACTACTCGTATCAGATGGTGACATAATTTTGTCGAAACGTTTTGCGGTTATAATAAGTTTTCCATTATCCAATCAAGTCGCCTTAATACTTATGGTTTTGTTTGATAATTTGTTTTAAAGATACTGGCTTCTCAATTCATAATATTCTGAGGAAAAGAGTAAGTTCAGTGTGTGTGTTTGAAATTGTATTTTCAGCAGGAATGGATAAATATCCAATATGATTGGATATTGTAATATACAATGAAATCTAATTGCATATCAATTCTGAATTGAATGAAATAATAAAACAAATTTTCATCAGTGGATTGTCTCACGATAATATCATATTAGTACAAGCACGTGCATCACAAATAATAGCTATTGCATCATTTAGCTGACTGTTACTTTATACTATCTTCTAAACCTGGTATAATTTTCCTTGGTATTTAATGATAGGTGGGCAAAGTTGTTTAAGCACTCGACTTGTAATCCGAGGGTCGCGGATTCGAATCCTTGTCGTAATAAACATGTTCGCCCTTTCAGCCATGCTGGCGTTATAATGTTACAATCAATCCCACTATTCGTTGGTAAAAGAATAGCCCAAGAATTGGTGGTGAGTAGTGATAACAAACTTCCTTCCTTCTAGTCTTACACTCGTGTAGCTTTACCTGAATTCAAAACAATCTGTCAAAACTCTCTTTTTAAAAAAGACCCCTAGTGGCATAGCAACAAGTCTTCTGCCTGAAGACGCTCGAAACCTGGTTTTGAGACACGAAGTGAGAAACGTTCAGATTAACCGTTGTGTAGCTTTATTCTTAACTACAAACAATAAAATATATAAATCAAAATACTGATAAAATAAGAAAGTGCCTAGCTAGTTCATAATTATTAAAAGCAGGAATCCGTTTAAACTGGAAATCTATTTCCCAGCTGGTAAACTTTTAATTTGCCTTTTCGAAAATTGTATGTCTGTAACTGAGGAATAAGTTAATTGACATATAAATCAAAAACAGTTTTCTGCTGAAAGTTTATGAAACAACAAAACCTGTTTTGTTTGATTTGAATTTCTCACAAAATTACACGAGGTCTTTATGCGCTAGCCGTCCCAATTTAGCAGTGATAAACTAGGGAGAAAGCAGTTAGTTATCACCGTCCCCCAATAACTCTTGGGCTACTCTTTTACTGAAGGATACTGGGATTGACAGTAACATAATAACGCCCTCACTGCTGAGCATGTTAAAAGAATGGAGCTGACAGAGCAAATATTCGTAGCACTATCGACAGGTAGCAGAACCTAATCAGTTTAAATTTTGATGACGTAAGCGGGTGACCGTGCACCAGTAACTGAAGTACTCTTCCTGTTGAAATTGTAAATATCATTAAATGTATACAGAAATAAAGAACAATGAGAAAGCAATTTCAGTGTTTACTAAGCCAGTTTTATATCATAAGCTATTTACATTTATCATATCTAAGCAGAACATTCTATTTTAATATAGCATATCAATAAAATAAATTAATTTGCACAACTGAAATCAAAATTAGAATTTTAAAGTACTTGAAATTGTTAAACAATTTGTTTGAACTTCATAGATGAAAGAGAGGCTATTAGCGTTGTCTTCCATTATTACCATAATGATCCTTGCTTTCCCATCAGGACTTGTTGATTCGACTTTTTTTACTTGGTTGTTGATATAGAAACATTTGCCTTTGCGTGCAGATCGTCTTCATTACTAAAAGGGACAAGGCTGGGCTAGTCATTATGTTATACAGAAATGACTGAACATTATTCTACAGGACAATAAATAAGTGGCTTATATTGTTTACTTGAATGTGACCTAGAGGAGTAATTTGTTTTGTGAGGTAGTATGTCGTCCGTCTGTCAAAATGACGTCACATTAAGCACATTTAACGTTGCAATTTGTACTGTCGCGAAGTCATTAAAACGTGTGCATGTTATGACTCACAAGAATAATTAAGCACTCTGTTGGTTACAACACAGCATGGCATACGAACTTCAAAAGCAAGAAATAAAAACATTTATTACTCTTGATTTTGGTTGTATTTAGTCTTGAAACAAAACAATTTTGGCGATCCTTAATATCGCTTGTCCTAAACTAGTGAATGAATGTCTTAAGCCTAAATGTAGCTCACCATTGTTTAAGTAAATTAGAAAACATTTATATTATCTTTTAAAAATACTACTATGCAATGCGTTACCTGTGTTCTATCAACTGAGGGGAATCGAACTTTAGATTTTAACGTTGTAAGTTCATAAACTTACTTTTGGTTTACCTGGCGACAACACGCACACGACATCAAGTATTTGTTTACCCAAAAATAAAATATATTAGGACTTATTTTAATAACTTTTACTGATATTTATAACGTTACTAAATAGTTCTTAACACGAAGGTCCAACATTGCCAGATAGTTAGGACGCTTGACTAGCAATCTGAGGGTCGCGGGGTCGAACCCCCGTCGCACCAAACGTGCTTGCCCTTTCATTGGTAAAAGAGTAGCCCAAAAGTTGGCGGTGGGTAGTGATGACTAGCTGCCTTCCCTCCAGTCGTACACTGCTAAATTAGGGATATGTAGCTTTGCGCGAAATACAAAAACAAACAAACACGTTAACACACAACAGTTGTTAAAATATGTCCTAAATTCAAAGCAACATTCGGCGTTTATGGTGTTAATATGTGAATTTTAAAAATTAAAAGATAATATGGATTTTAGAGTTATTTCTTTCTTTTATTGTTTATTTGTAAATAAGCACACAGCTTTACAATTGACTATCTGTACTCCGCCCACCACAGGTATCAAAACCCAAATCTGACACTAATATTTTATCATTTAATTTGTATTTATTTATTTCAGGTGACGTTAGTTTTGTTTACGAATTCTAATCAGCGATAATTTGAAAATAGCACTTGTAGAAGGTTTAGACTATTACATAAAATGAAAACCAACACAATGTTTGGTGATTCAATTTGTTGCTTGTAGTTATTATTACACGAATATTTGGGGAAAAGTAACATGTAAAATAATGTCAACTACAATATATTTACTAAATCCAGAGCGACGAGACCTTTTGGTCAGTTTCAGGAGAATCGTAATCCAAGGATCGCGAGGTTGAATCCCCATCATACCAGACATGCTCACCCTTTCAGCCGTGGGGGCGTTATAATTTTACGATCAATCTCACTATTAGTTGGTAGAAGAGTAGCCCAAGGGTTGGCGGTGGATGGTGATGACTATCTGCCTTCCCTCGAGTCTTACACTGCTAAATTAGGGACGGCTAGCGCAGATAGTCCTCGTGTAGCTTTGCGCGAAATTCAGAAACAAACAAACCAATCAATTCGAGGTGTCTTGCGGTCGGCTGAGATGTAATAACGTTGTCTGTGACAGTAGCTGTTACGGAGTGAAACAGATAAATAACTGATGTCACAACATATTAAAATATGGTTCTGGCCTGAGGATTATCTTCAAGATTAAAGTATTTATTTGTTTTAATATTCTGAATGATTTGTTTATTATATTTTGTTAACTCGCTCATTCATGATAGCGAGGAACTCACTTGAAGTAAAAATGCATTCTCAAGACGACTTGTATGGGTATTAACACATTAATTAGAATAAAGTACAGAACAATGTTTTGACCTTACCATATCATAATTTGGTTAACAAAGAGAGTTTGCAACGGACCTTTGCCGAGCTCGTCTTAATGACGAGAACGTTCTAAATACCGGTACAGTATTGTTGATTTTACAATTGCTGGTCAGAGGTTCGATTCCCCTCGGTGGACTCAGCAGATAGCCCGATGTGGCTTTGCTATAGGAAAACATACACACACACAATTGCTGGATTCATATTTACAGAACACACACTTAGGTTTTTCAATAATGTTAACTTGATACACCCCAACATTAGGTTCACCAAATATCATTTCTTAACCTCAAGATCACAAGAACTGATACACGATTCAAAACAGAAACCCATTATACATTTCCTGGGATTCAGCAGACGAAACAAAACAAAGACTCGGGATTCTAAGAAACCAGATAAACACAGCCATAAAACTATGCTCACCAGATAAAATTAACGACGAATTAGACAAAATAAAACAATACTTCATCATCATTCAATAAGTTTCCTCCACAAACCGAAGAAAACATTATACATACACACACACCTAGATCAACAACAATAAATCCCAAGTTACAACAAGCTACGAAACCTTACATTTGCTGCATACTATATATTCCCGGCATCAGCGAAAAAATAGCCAACATTTTATAACAAAACACGACGTTTCAGTAAACACTAAATTTAACTGAAAACTCGAGTCCATAATATGTAAAAACTACAGTGACAAACACAACATCAATATTATTCGTAAAATGCAATGCAACAACTGTCACAGCTTGTATATCGGAGAAACAAGCAGAAAATGAAAACTAAATTCAAATAACACTCACACAAAACAACAACAAAAACACTTTCACAGATTTTACAACATTGCAAACCAAATAAACAAAACATAGCCATAGAAAACAAATACTAAGTAGGGAAGTAGATATAAACAATCACAAAATAAAAAGCCCTGAAATTAAAACAATGTAAAAAACACCTTTATTCCTATACTAACCAATAACCTGACATATAACTGCAACGCCCCCTACAATTCCTTATCTGATTACACTCATGTCCTTAAAACACGCCTGGCAACGATCAGTTGCAAACTTTCTTTGATAATCTGAAGATGACCTAAGAAGGTCAAAACGTTGTTATGTACTTTATTTTAATTAAAGTTCTAACACCCATACCACCCATTTTTACTTGCTCATTATTAAAAAGAAACAGCATAAGCTAGTCTTCTTCAGAACGATCGTTCGGTTAGCATTTAGACATTCACTGTCGCTCTATGCTATATATGGTTCTGTATTTCATACAGTCTTTGAAAGTGAGTGAAATGTGGGTGCCAAGTATTGTGAGTTAGTACGTTGGTAAACAAACGCGTGACCTCCGACTAAAATGGCGCACATTTATAAGGACGAAGTTCACACGAGGAAAAACAACAAGAAAATAAAACATTATTCAAATCTAAATCTTATAACACCTAAATAACCATCCTTTGTTTCCTATAAAATATCGCTTCCTTTGGAGTGATCCCCGGCGGCTCAGTGGTCAGTCAATAAGCTCACAGAAATAGGTGGGCAAAGCACGAGTAGTTCATTATGGGTTGGTTGTTTTTAGAGCAAAGCCACATTGGCTCATCTGCTGTGTCCACCGTAGGAAATCGAACCTTGGATTTTAGCTCTTTGGATCCATATAGTTACTTCTGTCCAATTATGTTGTTTTGTGCTTTATAACAAGTAAACCATTAGAAAGGAAAAAACAAACAAACAACAGACACACACACACAAACAGGTATTTCAAAACCTAACCCGAATCTTCATGGAATGTAGACAAAAATACTGTAAGAATGTGTAAGTCATGAACCTAAACCAAATCACCAAGTGAGAGACAAAGAGTACTTTGAACAAAACAAATAAATCACATTTTGTTTCAGCTTATGAAGTTGTAACAGCGAGATGTAGTTTGAATTTTTTTAATTACAGTGAAACCTGTCTAAGGCGGAATTGCACGAGACCGAGGAAAATTTCCGGCTTAGACAAAGTGAACGTGCATTTCCTTAATTATATATAATTTGTGAGCAGGACGTAATATTTGCTTTACTCAAGGGAAAAAACACGTTTGTGAATAAAGTTATGATACTGTTTATGTTATATTTATTAGGATAAGGACAAAAACAGACATTCAAAATATACATTTTGTTTGTTTTGGAATTTCGCACAAAGCTACTCGAGGGCTATCTGTGCTAGCCGTCCCTAATTTTGCAGTGTAAGACTAGAGGGAAGGCAGCTAGTCATCACCACCCACCGCCAACTCTTGGGCTACTCTTTTACCAACGAATAGTGGGATTGACCGTCACATTATACACCCCCAAGGCTGGGAGGGCGAGCATGTATAGCGCGATGCGGGCGCGAACCCGCGACCCTCGGATTACGAGTGCACGCCTTAACGCGCTCGGCCATGCCAGGCCCCCAAAATATACATAAGTGCACAAAATCTTAATCAAATTGATTTGAAGAAAGTGTCCAATTTCAACTGTTTAGTTTTCTGATGGACTTTCTCATGCAGTTAAAAGAGAACATGAATTCCATGTCCTCATCGTGAAGTTCATTTTCAACCTTCATATTTGCATATTATTTAATAGCGTTAATATAACTTAACACTTGTGATGAGGTAGGAATTTCTATTTCTTTACTATCTTTTAAAATTAGGGAAGATATAAATTTATTTTTTCGTGAAAATTATTTAGAGTAGAATTTTGCAATTAAAAGACAAATATATTTCTACAAATCATGAGGTCCTCCAGTGGCTCAGCGGTATGTCTGCGGACTTACACACTAAAATCCGGGTTTCGATACCCGTGGTGGGCAGAGCACAGATAGCCCATTGTGTAGCTTTGTGCTTAATTCAAAACAACAACAACAAATCATGAGTCTGATTTAACTGTAAAAATAATGACGGCAGACAAAATAGAAGAATATGTTTAACCAATACTTACTGTAACAAAATATTCGAGAATTTATTAATATTTAAACAAATTATTAATTAAATAAGAAATTAGTATTTAATCAAAAACGTTTTTTTTTCTGCCTTACTCAGGTTTTGATCCTGTTTGTTCAAAGATGAAGTAGGTGAAAGTTTTCCGTCCGCGTTACGCAGGTTTCGTCATATAGAGGGCGTTTTATAAGAGAAATCTTAAGATAATGTTACAATGTTTTGATATTTCCGGTTTGTACAGGTTTTACTGCATTTGGAGACTAAAGGTAATTTTTCTAACTTTATTATCGAACATTTCTAAACTTGTTTAGCATTCATTGCAAGTTTTAAAAAGAACAAATCGTTACAACAACAGTTTAAAACAAAGAATGGGCCTGGCATGGCCAAGCGTGTTAAGGCGTGCGACTCGTAATCTGATGATCGCGGATTCGCATCCCCGTCGTGCCAAACATGCTCGCCCTATCAGCTGTGGAGGCGTTATAATATGACGGTCAATCCCACTATTCGTTGGTAAAAGAGCAGTCCAAGAGTTGGCGGTGAGTGGTGAAGACTAGCTGCCTTCCCTCTAGTCTTACACTGCTAAATTAGGGACGGCTAGCATAGATAGCTCTCGAGTAGCTTTGTGCGAAATTCAAAAAACAAACAAACAAAACAAAGAAACGTTACAATAACTGCTTAAAATAAGAAAATGTTCCAATAGTTTATTCTACATCTTCACATCAACTTAGATAAACAAATTTTTCTTTCTGTCAAATACTTCCCAAAGTATTTGTTATTTAAACTCAGTTTTCGTCATGCTATAGCCATCACTAACTTTCTTGCTAATGTTCACCACTATCAAGACAATGGATGTGCGCTACCAGTTTTAGGGGAGGGAGTATTTTAAAACCATCAACACTATTGGATCTTTGATCCGTTTTGCGGCACTGCCGAGCGCGTTAAGGCGTGCACTCGTAATCCGAGGGTCGCGGGTTCGCGCCCGCGTCGCGCTAAACATGCTCGCCCTCCCAGCCGTGGGGGTGTATAAGTGACGGTCAATCCCACTATTCGTTGGTAAAAGAGTAGCCCAAGAGTTGGCGGTGGGTGGTGATGACTAGCTGCCTTCCCTCTAGTCTTACACTGCTAAATTAGGGACGGCTAGCACAGATAGCCCTCGAGTAGCTTTGTGCGAAATTCCAAAAAAACAAACAAACGATTATTTTGACTTTCAGGCCTATCGACTGCCTGTCAACGTATTAAGATCTCCTTTCCCCATTACTGAGGATGCGCGCAGGAGTTGAATGGTTGGATTACGGCTGCGCAACTAAGAGGGAACGCTATGCGTGTTCGTAAATAATAATTTTGATCTGTTCACGTGCTCCCGCAACTTAGCTTGGAAAAGATCCAATAAAATGCTTTTAAGAGCGCCTTAGTAGCAAACTTTCAACGAAAACTTTATAATTGTTTCTTAAGTAAAACTACGGAAGTTTAATTTTCACATTTCTTGCTAGGCTTCTTAAAATGTCTAATTACATAGTCCTACAATAATCCAGAGTTATACTACAATAATCTAGAGCTAAATTAATTAACTTTTTGTTGCAGAGGTGTAGTGAGGTAGGAGAGCGTGAACATCGCACGTGTGTAGTTTTTTTTTTTTTTTAGCCAAAACCCGGCATTTCGAATGAATTTCATCTTATTTGGTTATGTGTAATATTTCGCATTCCGTCACATCCTTATTTAGTACTACACCACAACTGATCAGCAGTGAATTCCTCAAATTTCGAGCCTGTGTTCGAGTCTCCTGAAGACTGTTTGAGCATTAAATTAATCGAAAAAGTTTCGCAAATATTATGCTGTATTAGTTGGGAGAGGGGAACTGATTTTTATGCCTGCTAATTTACTGCTAATAATACGGGAATGAGCCTTAGGTTAAACTAGCACTGTAACTTAGGTTAAACATGTCAGCCTAAATCATGGTGCTAGGTTTGAATTTATAACTATATTTCAAGTTAAACTTATCACCATAATTTACGTTAAACCGTATCATTATAACTAAAGTTAAACTTGTAAACATAACTTTGGTTAATGTCTGTTTGTTTTGAATTTCATGCAAAGCTACACGAGGGTTATCTGCGCTAACCGTCTCTAATTTAGCAGGGTAAGGCCAGAGGAAAGACAGCTAGTTATCACCCCCCCCACCGCCAACTCTTTGGGTACTCTTTTATCAACGAATAGTGGGATTGATCGTAACATTCTAACGCACCCACGACTGAAAGGGCGAGCATTTTTAGTGTGAAGAGGATTCGAACCCGCGACCCTCGGATTACGACTCTAGCGCCCTAACTATCTGGCCATACTAGCCCTAACTTAGAATAAACCTATCACCATAACTTTAACAATAACAAACGCGTTTACCTTCTATCTTTAGTCCAACCAATTAATTACAAAAGGTTCACAAACTAACTTAATTGTCTGAACACACGAAACACACCTATTAAAATCAAATACAGTATCCGGCTTTAATTTTGCAACGCAGTCTTTAATTGCAGTTGTATGGGTAACAACAGCTGTGGCTGTGAGACAAAAGATTGATGCAGGACGTCTGTTGTTAAGCCAACAGCTGTAGTATCACGTTTCACCTCAGAATAGCTTTCAAAGACATCATCTACTGTCTGAAACAGTGTCACAGGAGGCGCACTTTCTCCAGTTTGTTTCTTGCTTGTCACGCAAAGCTACAGGAGGGCTATCTGCGCTAACAGTCCCTAATTTGGTAAAGTAAAACTACAGGAAAGCCACCTAGTCATCACCCACCCACCGCCAACTCTTTTATTAACAAATGATGGGAATGAATGATCAAAACATTATAACGCCCCCACGGCTAAAAGGGCGAGCATGATTTTGGTGTAACATGGTTTCGAATACGTAATTCTTAGATTATGAGTCGATCGTTCTAACCACCTGGTGACAGATACTTATAATATAATGCATCATAATAAAGAATATTACTGTGAGGTTTAGCAGCTGCTCCAAGTACAAAATGTCCTCAAACATGAAATAGGACGCAAATTATCCTGCTTTTCGACACATCTCTGTTGCGACTTTTACAGGGGAGATCCTGACATAGAAATACAGTTTCTTGGTTTTGAATTCCCAAGTAAAAGGAAAAGTCTTCCTTCTAACGAGCTCAGGAGTGAACAACCTCGCCGAACTTCCCTCTGTCTCTTTCTTTGCTATTTTAAATAAGATCCTATGTTAAGACGGCAACAAGCTTGTAAACAAGAAGTAAACAACTCACTGGCACCAATCGTTTCTCTGGCTCACAGTGTAAAAACGTTAATAAAGTAAAAACATATCTATTAAACGTGAAAAGTAACATATATCATCATTAATGTATCAAGTGTCTACATGCAAACAGAAGCCTAAAACTATATTTGTTTTTATGCTTAAATATTGATGTGACTTAAGGTGATTTGTGGATGGACTTTACAACATAACCAGTTCGTTCGCCCGAGCTCCTGGGCAGTTGTCTCTTTGCCCTCCACATTGTCAAGATCTTGTCCATGATAGAGAAATATTTTTAAAACAGATTTTGTCTTTTTTACAATGCTTATCTGAGCTACATGTTGAAAAGATTCGACAGTATCAGTGACTGGTTATCATGTTAACCTTGTTTTTCTTTTCCAATAATATATTGTCACATTATCTAGGGTTAGGCAATAGTGTTAATACTTTAAATTTCGGTAACGTTTTAATATGGATAAATTATTTTAAGAACTTGTGTCAATTAAAGAGACTTTTCCTTTTATTTCGTCCATTGAATATTGGAAAAAAAAATGGTAATCTTGGTGAAAAATGGCGACACATATTATAATGTTTGGATTACGTATCGTATATATACCACCATCGTCTCGTTTTCAAGAAATAATATCTTTTGTAATCGCCACGAGATGGCGAAAAGTCTGTATCATTGGTTCACTGGAAAAATAACCAAAGTTCTCTCTGAATTTTGTGAGATAATTTCAGGCAACAGAACTATAATAAGCGCTTCAAAAGAGTAAATACATATATTTATAAATTTAAAATGAAAAAAAACTAAAGCTAATTAAAAGTTCCTGTGTTTCCCATTATACGTATAAGTATATATAACATTGGTGTCTTGAGTCACCCCATTATACGTATAAGTATATATAACAGTGGTGTCTTGAGTCACCCCATTATACGTATAAGCATATATAACATTGGTGTCTTGAGTCACCCCATTATACGTATAAGTATATATAACAGTGGTGTCTTGAGTCACCCCCATTATACGTATAAGTATATATAACAGTGGTGTCTTGAGTCACCCCATTATACGTATAAGTATATATAACATTGGTGTCTTGAGTCACCCCATTATACGTATAAGTATATATAACAGTGGTGTCTTGAGTCACCCCATTATACGTATAAGCATATATAACATTGGTGTCTTGAGTCACCCCATTATACGTATAAGTATATATAACAGTGGTGTCTTGAGTCACCCCATTATACGTATAAGTATATATAACAGTGGTGTCTTGAGTCACCCCATTATACGTATAAGTATATATAACATTGGTGTCTTGAGTCACCCCATTATACGTATAAGTATATATAACAGTGGTGTCTTGAGTCACCCCATTATACGTATAAGTATATATAACATTGGTGTCTTGAGTCACCCCATTATACGTATAAGTATATATAACAGTGGTGTCTTGAGTCACCCCATTATACGTATAAGTATATATAACATTGGTGTCTTGAGTCACCCCATTATACGTATAAGTATATATAACAGTGGTGTCTTGAGTCACCCCATTATACGTATAAGTATATATAACATTGGTGTCTTGAGTCACAAGTAAAAATGAATTTTTGTATTATATTTATTGTAACCTTTTATTTAGTGTTAATAAAAATATGTGAAATGTTTCCTTTTTGCTTTACTACCAACTACTGTCGATGTGTTGATTTACTTTGTGACCAAGTGTGAAAAGGGAAAGAAGGGTCAAAAAGGGGCCTAAACACTTGGCAACCCTATCCCCGATCACGCTGCTTTCAGTGTCCAAGTCACATATTGCCGAGTCGAGTGTTGCCACGGTGACACGAGTCACAGAATTCGCGGTTTGAGCCCGTGTCTCGGACTGGAAGTGTGACCGATACTCCAATCTTTCAGATAAGATTGTGCATGCTTAGTTTTGATGTTCGTTAAAGATACTGTGCATTTGTCTCTCAGTTTCTTTCATCATAACAGTACATATTCCATTACTCGAATTGTAACTACATAATAAGAGAACTTCATAAATATCGTACGGAAGAAGTACAACCCCTGGTGGCTTAGCAGTAACTCTGAGATATTATCGTCCTATAAAGTGGGTTTAGATTTCCGCAGTATAAATAGTTCATTGTGTACTTTAATGCTTAACTAGAAAGAAAAATGTAAGTACATGTAGTTAGTACTGGTATAAATAAACATGTGAATATATACACACGTACGGTGAATTTGATTACCTCATTAATCTAAATAAGTTTTAACAGTAGTAACACAAATACTGATAACTGTTACATATTATAATTTATTTCGGACAAGATTTCGATTTATTATGTTACATATATTAACGTATTACTGTTACAAACAACTAAAAGTCAAGTTTAAAATTTAACGAAAACAATAATATCTAATAAATTTATGTTATGCACCAACAAGATTGAAACACATAATTTATAATAACTGTTATCACTTATAGATCGATACACATAATTTATAATAATGGTCACTACTAATAGATTTATACACATAGTTTATAAAGTGGTTACTATTAATAGATTGGGGCCTGGCATGGCCTAGCGCGTTAAGGCGTGCACTCGTAATCCGAGGGTCGCGGATTCGTGCCCGCGTCGCGCTAAACATGCTCGTCCTCCCAGCCGTGGGGGTGTATAATGTGACGGTCAATCCCACTATTTGTTGGTAAAAGAGTAGCCCAAGAGTTAGCGGTGGGTAATGATGACTAGCTGCCTTCCCTCTAGTCTTACACTGCTCAATTAGGGACGGCTAGCACAGATAGTCCTCGAGTAGCTTTGTGCGAAATTCCAAAACAAACAAACATTAATAAATTGAAATAGATAATTTATAAAAGCGGTTATTACTTATAGATTCATACACATAATTTATAATAACGGTTATTACTAAAAGATTGATACACATAATTTGTAATAACGGTTTCTACCAATGAATTGATACACATAATTTATAATAACGGTCATTACCAATAAATTGATACACATAATTTGTAATAACGGTTTTTACAAATGAATTGATACACATAGCTTATAATTACGGTTATTACTAATAGATTGATAGACGTAATTTTTAATAACCGTCACTACTAATAGATTGAAACACGTAATTTGTAACAACGGTTATTACTTATAGATTCATACACATAATTTATAACTACGGCTTCTACTAATGAATTGATACATGTAACTTTTCGTAATAACGGTTATTACTAATAGATTGATACACATAATTTATAATAACGGTTATTAACAATGAATTGATACGCATAATTTATAATAAAGGTCATTACTAATAGATTGATATATCGTAATTTATAATAACAGTCGCAACTAATAGATTGATATACAGAATTTATAATGACGGTTAATACTAGTAGATTCATACACATAATTTATAATCACGGTTATTTTTAATAGATTGATACATATAATTTGGAATAACGGTTTCTACTAACCAATTGATATACATAATTTATAATAACGGTTATTACCAATGAATTTATACATAAAATTTATAATACCTGTTATTACTAATAGATTGATACACATAATTTATAAAAACGGTTTTTAATAATGAATTGATACACATAATTTACAATAACAGTCACAACTAATTGATTGATATACATAATTTGTAATAACGGTTATTACTTATAAATTGATACACATAATTTATAATAACGGTTATTACTAATAGATTGATATACATAATTTGTAATAACGGTTATTACTTATAAATTGATACACATAATTTATAATAACGGTTATTACTAATAGATTGATATACATAATTTATAATAACGGTTATTACTAATAGATTGATATACATAATTTGTAATAACGGTTATTATTAATAGATTGATATACATAATTTATAATAACGGTTATTACTAATAGATTGATATACATAATTTGTAATAAAGGTTATAACTTATAAATTGATAGACGTAATTTTTAATAACAGTCACTACTAATAGATTGATACATGTAATTTATATTAACGGTTATTACTTATAGATTAATGAATCGTTATTTATAATAACAGTCACAACTAATAGATTGATATACATAATTTGTAATAACGGTTGTTACTTGTAAATTTATACACATAATTTATATTAACGGTTATTACTAATAGATTGATATATATAATTTATAATAAAAGTTATTACTAATAGATTGACACACATAATTTGTAATAACGGTTTCTACTAATGAATTGATGTACATAATTTGTAATAACGGTTTCTACTAATGAATTGATGTACATAATTTGTAATAACGGTTATTTTTTATAGATTGATACACATAAGTTATAATTACGATTTCTACTAATTAATTGATACATGTAATTTTTTTGTAATAACGGTTATTACTAATAGATTGATACACATAATTTATAATAACGGTTATTACTAATAGATTGATACACATAATTTGTAATAACGGTTATTACTAATAATTATTACAAATTATGAAATATATACAACAGTTTTATAAACGCTACTGAGTCTTAAATCCGGTCTTGAATTAAATATTCTCTTGATGATTCAGGTCGACGACGATTAAATTAAATCCCAGTTAATATTATTACACCTTGCTTCTTGTTTGGTCTAACACCGCTTACAAGTTCACTTCTTAGCGAGGAAGATACTCAATGTCCTCGTAGAAATTCTAACGTCCAAAGTAATTCACTGAAGTTTAACGGTTTGTAATCTTCGAAGTCTATAAGCGTTCCTGGTCAAATTCTGTAATTTTCCAACTAATAGGCGTTAATCAAAATTGTAGCCGCCCCCCGCTGGTACAATGGTATGTCTACGGATTTATAACGTTAAAATCAAGGGTTCGATTCCCCTCGGTGGGTTCAGCAGATAGCCCGAAGTGGCTTTGTAATAAGAAAACACACAAAATTGTAGCTGCCTTGGCTGACTGTAGCTATTCAGTAAGAATAATACTATGTTCCACGGCGCGTCAGTTTTATATGTGCCAATCACGCGAGTTTCTCGACGTTTCAACAATGTTCTAGCAGTCTTTCATGAAATAAATATTATTTGTTCTCACTTTCAAGTTTTTTACAAATTCCAAAAACAGGTGGGTCTTGCGCAATACAGAGTCAAGAATATACGTCACATACCAAAAGGAAAACAACACAGAAACAAAGTAAATGTGCAACAGTGAATCATTCACATAAATTAAAAATGTGTGTGTATTGCAACTCTTAACAGTAGATTACACAGGCTTAAGCTACCACTCTATTATAAGGACACGTTCAAACTGGAATGAATATTGTGTTAAATATGACTACAGGATTGGTTTTAAATCACACGAAACAATACTACAAAGTATTCTGATAAAATTGAAGACTGTGGTGTTTAAATAGGTTGGTAAGAACAACTTCTTTTTAACATATCGTGAAGATACTTAAGGAACGAACTATGATGATGCAACTTGCATCACACCTGTGGGTAGATTACGTGTGTACGTGTGTAAAATAATATCAGGCAATTTTGAAACACTTGCTCCAGACATCTCTTCCTGTTCTTTTTAGTTATATCATGATATTACGCTTTTGTTACATTTAGCTATATGGCAGCGTATTTCCTGTGCAAAAGAAAAATAAATATAACACCTCTCGTCACCAGAGGGGGTAGAGGAGCAGAAGAAATGATGTGTTTCATCGATTTTTGTAAACACTCCTTTTATATTGAAAGAAATCATGAATATTGATGTGAGGACCCTCCCCTCCACACACACTGACCCAATTACATTACACTCTTAGGAAATGAAGCGTTTTTTAAAAAATTGAGCGAGGAAACTATTCAGTACATATCATTTTTACTTTTACACGTTGCCCAGCATGGCTGGAGGGTTAGGGCACTCTACTCGAAATCTGAGGGCCAAGGGTTCGAATCCCCGTCACACCGAACATGCTCGTCCTTTCAGCTTTCAGGGCGTTATAATGTGATGTTCAATTTCACTATCTGTTGGTAAAAGAGCAGCCCAAGAGTTGGCGGTGGGTGATGATGACTACCTGCCTTCCTACTGCAAAAGTCCTGTGCGATATTCAAAAACAAAACAAACCTTCCCACGTACACGAGCCCTTGACGACGGACACATGAAAAACGATTTTCAACAAATATTGAACTGTATTTATTATAAACAACGTGTCTAAGTTTCTCTACAATACCATTGGATGGAAAGGGTTAGCAAGGTTGCCAAGTTAATACTCTTGTCTAATGTGGCGCTGCTGCAAACGTTGCCATGGGTAACTACTTATAAACAATGACATTATTCTATCTGATCTGCGTTTAGAAAAATGTAATTTTGAAAAAAGTATGCGCTGAAACGAAAGATCTTTTTTTTAAAAAAAAAGAAAAGAAAGATACATAATTAATTAATAAATAGGGCCCGGCATGGCCAAGTACGTTAAGGCGTGTGCTTCGTAATCCGAGGTTCGCAGGTTCGCGCCCGCGTCGCGCTAAACATGCTCGCCCTCCCAGTCGTGGGGGCGTTATAACGTTACGGTAAATCCCAATATTCGTTGGTAAAAAAGTAGCCCAAGAGTTGGCGGTGGGTGGTGATGACTAGCTGCCTTCCCGCTAGTCTTACACTGCTAAATTAGGGACGGCTAGCACAGTAGCCCTCGAGTTGCTTTGTGCGAAATTCAGAAACAAACAATTAATTAATTCCAATTTTGTACAGAGAACTTGTAACAAAAATCAAGGAAATGTTGAACAGAGAGAAAACAAAACTTGAATATTTTGTCTTAGTAAATTATTTGCTTTACCGTAACCAATGATTCTGTATAATAAAACCTAATCCTAAAGTTTGTACGTAACGACACCACCCTTCTTTATGAGCGTGAAACAGAAGTTACAAACACGAAGTTTTACTCCGCTAACAAAAATAAATCAATTCACAAATAATCACGCCTTCTGTGACTCGCTAATACCTGTTAAGCTGATTCAGTGCAAACCTAAAGAGTGGATTATCTGTGCTCTGTCCATCAAGTATAATGGAAGTTAACCGCTAAGTCATAATATGAATTTGTTTGTTTTGAATTTCACGCAAAGCTACTCGAGGGCTATCTGCGCTAGCCGTCCCTAATTTAGCAGTGTAATACCTGAGGCATAGCAGCTCGTCATCACCATCCACCGCCAGCTCTTGGGCTACTCTTTTTACCAACGAATAGTTGGATTGACCGTCACATTATAACGCCCCTACTGCTGAAAGGGCGAGCATGTTTAGTGCGACCGTGATTCGAACCTGTGACCCTCAGATTACGAGTTGAACGCTTTATTTCGCTTGACCATGTCGGGCCGATATTATAAAAGCAGTCACACTGAAAGAAACGTGAAGCGTATTATTTACATGCGAAATGTTGTTCTCTCCCATTTCACAAAAATAAACTTTACTTTACAGTAGTTATTCTTTATAAAATGACGTACTAAGTTGTCATTGCTCGACTTACTAGATTTTCACACGCGACTCGTCTTTCTGCGCGTCAAGTAGACATGTACATTTCATTGCAATTGAAAAAAATTAAGTTATACTTGAAAAGCCGCGTTGCACACCGTTAAGTGACATATATTATCGGCAGACTTACAGTATCTAGTTAGACGACAAATGTGATGACGTTAAATTTATCGTCACAGTTAGAGCCAATATTCTATATGACATTACATTTGGCTTCCAAGCCATAACTTCCAATGACGTATATTGGACAAAATCCAATAAAAAACAAAACAAAAAAGCCCAGAACGTGACCTAAGTGCCTTCAGAGCAAGTCAGCGAGATGATTGAATTAAAATACACAGTTCTCATTAAAATACACAGTTCTCATTACAGACTCCTAACTTCCCGATATTAAACTAATACTAAAGCAACAACAACGAGGAACATTTCTACCATGAATAGGATATCCTGTGATCTTCCCCATTTGTTTGTTTATCATGTTATGTAAAATACATCACTGTGCTTAAAGATATATAAGTGAACTGAAGTCGCTGTTTGGCAGCCGAAACTCTTCTCTGTTTATTAAAAGACCTTTCACTTTTCTCTCTTCATTGAGACAATAGTCTGAAACTCTTCTCTGTTTATTAAAAGACCTTTCACTTACCTCTCTTCACTGAGATAATAGTCTGAAACTCTTCTCTGTTTATTAAAAGACTTTTCACTTACCTCTCTTCACTGAGACAATAGTCTGAAACTCTTCTCTGTTTATTAAAAGACTTTTCACTTACCTCTCTTCACTGAGTCTTTCGATCAAATGTTTTTCCATGTCTGTCATTATTTGTGCTTCAGTTGTTATTTGTTTTGAATTTCACACAAAGCTACACGAGGGCTATCTGCGCTAGCATTCCCTAATTTAGCAGTGTAAGACAACTCTTGAGCTACTCTTTTACCAACGAATAGTGGGATTGACCGTCATATTATAACGCCCTCACGCCTGAAAGGACAAGCATGTTTAGTGCGACCGGGATCCGAACTCGCGACCCTCGGATTACGAGTCGAGCGCCTTAACCCACCTGGCCAGGCCGGGCAGTCTTGATTGTTGTTAACCACAAAGTTGCACGAGAGGCTATCTATACTGTAGCCCTAGCGGGTATCAAAACCCGGTTTCTGGCGTTCGAAGTCCACCGAAAACTAACTGCTGTGTTACTAGAGGGCATACAATTCCATAAAAAAAGCTAAAATTTACAAATGAAATAAAATAAATATTGAAAGGACAAGTAATACAAGGTGTCAGCCTTTTATTAACGGACATACAAAATATTATTAGTAATACAAGTATAAATGTAAATTCGTTAAATGTTTATGAACGAGATTATTTTCACTGCCATTAGATTATTAAACTGTGGCGTTTATGTATAATGCTATAGTTTATTAAACTATAGCCATTTATATATGGTGCTTTAGATAACTAAATCATGGTTCTTTATAAACCGTGTTGCAAATTATTAAACTAGGGGTGTTTCTCTACGGTTGTTTGTACATTATGTTGAATATTACTAAACAATGGTTGTTTATATAAGCTGCCTCATATGATTAAACTCTGGTTGCCTGTATATCCTACTTTTCTATCATAAAACTATGGCTATTTGTGTATGTTGCCATACTTTATTAAACTATGGTTGTTTTTATATGATATTGCAGATTATTAAACTATGGCTGTTTTTATATGATATCGTAAATTATTAAACTATGGCTGTTTTTATATGATATCGTAAATTGTTAAACTATGGTTGTTTTTATACGTTATTGTAGATAATTAAACTATGGCTGCTTTTATATGATATTGTGGCCTGGCATGGCCGAGTGCGTAAGGCGTGCGACTCGTAATCCGAGAGTCGCGGGTTCGAGTCCGCGTCGCGCTAAATATGCTCGCCCTTCCAGTCGTGGGGGCGTTATAATGTGACGGTCAATCCCACTATTCGTTGGTAAAAGAGTAGCTCAAAAGTTGGCGGTGGGTGGTGATGACTAGCTACCTTTCCTCTAGTCTTACACTGCAAAATTAGGGACGGCTAGCACAGATAGCCCTCGAGTAGCTTTGTGCGAAATTCCAAAACAAACAATATATGATATTGTAGGTTATTAAACTATGGTTGTTTCCATATGATATTGTAAATTATTGAAGTATGGCTGTTTCTATGTGATATTGTACCATATTAAACTATGGCTATTTTATATTATATTGTAATTTATTAAACGATGGCTGTTTCTATATGATATTATAAATTATTAAACTATGGCTGTTTGTATATTATGTCATAGGTTATATGAATTTACGACTTATAGATTTCAACACAGGTTGGAAGTCCTTCATTTGTTTGTTTTCGTTAGCCCCCAGTGGCACATCTATATACATGCAGGCTCACACCACTAAAGATTTTCGATACTCGGGGTGGACAGAGCGCAGGTAGTCCATAATGTAGCTTTGTGCTTAAAACCAAACAAGGACAGTGAGTTGTTTTAGTTAAAAATTAGTGGATCTCAAACGGGCTCTTAGCCCTCCAGTTGTTTGGTCAGTGAAGACCCAGAAAACGTGTCGCTGTGCTTAATTTGGAAACAAACAACAGGGTGGGATCCAACCAAAAAGAACAGCTTTTATTTTATTTTGTCTCATTAGTAATTACTGTGTATATTTTGTATTTGCACATTTGATGTGTGTTTATATATGTGTGTGCACATGAGAATGTACAGAGATATATTTATTAACAGACATGTTTCAATACAGAATACAGGAGGTAAATATGAATGACAATTATAAACAATGTTGAAAGTGACCCCCGTTGGCATCAATACAGGCTTGGATCCTTCTTATTTTGTTTTTAAAAAATCATATTGGGATCAAAATCTGAAATATAATAGCATATGATTACACAGTGACTTTCCTGTATAATACGTGTGGGAATTTGATATTTACTTTGGCACAAACTCTCTTCCAATAACCATCCTTTAGGTACCTTCCTTAGAAGTAATGACAACTTCGAGTTGATTTGAGTTGTATGAATTTGACTTACTACTGGTCATTTGTTTATGAGGGTGTTTTGATTTTTTTAACTTAAATGACGCTTTGTGCAGCACATGGACCAGAAGACCAGGTCAGAGACCCAAGGTATGGACACAGCAATCCTTGATTTAGAAATTCTGGACATAATAACTTGTAGATGTCATGTCTTAATACAAGCAGCTTGAAAATGTATGACGTATTGATTGTTATGTGGATTACGTCGATGTAATTTCTCATGTTTACATGACACACACATAGCTTTAAACAGAGGTGGTTAATGGATTGAAATACGGAGTTTCTTGTCATTTACAGTAAGTTTATTACAGTGTACTGAGCAACTAAACAAATGCTGTTTAAGTATGTCGTTGTCCTCTGTGGTCTTTAATAACGTCATATGTAGCCACTGTAAGGGTCATAATAACGTCATATGTAGCCACTGTAAGGGTCAGTGGTGTACGTTTGACCTCTTAGTCCCTGTAATTTCTGGAAGAGAGGTTGAAGGGGCTGACAAACTTAAAAATTACCGAAAAGGGGAATAAATGTAGGGGTCAACTGCGGGGGTGGACCATCTTTTGAAACTACGTGAGTTTGAGTAAAGTCTAAAGATGGTAAAACTTTACTTTCGTGCCGAGGTTTTTATCAAGATAATGAGATGAAATAACGAACTGACAGACAGACATTCTTGTTGACGAGAAACCCACTTGAAATAAAAATGTATCTCAGAACGGCTGATATGGGTATTAACACTTTTATTAATAAAGCAGAGAACAAGTTTCAACCTTCTTAGGTCATGTTAATCTGAATATAACCAAGGAAGGTCAAAACGTTGTTCTCTGCTTATCAGTAAAAGTGTTAATACCCATATCAGCCGTTCTGAGATACATTTTTAAAAGACAGACAATTAACAGTTGCTGTTGAACTAAATGACATTCACAGCTAAATGATGAAGTCTTGCTCCAAGCCTTAACTAGATCTTCTACCATAACAATAATCGATGTTCACAGCTAAATGATGAAGCCTTGCTCCAAGCCTTAACTAGATCTTCTACCATAACAATAATCGATGTTCACAGCTAAATGATGAAGCCTTGCTCCAAGCCTTAACTAGATCTTCTACCATAACAATAATCGATGTTCACAGCTAAATGATGAAGCCTTGCTCCAAGCCTTAACTAGATCTTCTACCATAACAATAATCGATGTTCACAGCTAAATGATGAAGTTTTGCTCCAAGCCTCAACTAGATTTTCTACCATAACAATAATCGATGTTCACAGCTAAATGATGAAGTCTTGCTCCAAGCCTCAACTAGATCTTCTACCATAACAATAATCGAGCGAGTATGTATTGGTAGTTGTAACATTAGTGTTAGTGTTAGATATGTCAAGGTCTTCACTCTAGCATTAACATTTTAGAAATTAAACAAACTACACAAACAAATATATAAATAAGAGTAAATAGTACCATAAGTAGTTTGAATTTTGTGTCTTGTTACATAACTTACCATTATGTGTCTCGTAGCCCCATTCAGTTGCCATTGGAAGAGTTGCTCTTGGAAACAAGTGATGTCTTTCTCCAGTTATCGGATCTCGAGTAACACAGCAACGCGCTCTCCTCACAGTTAACGTGCCTAGTTTAGTTCAGTGACGTTACTGACGCATGCTCAATGAAGCGAAAACGTCAGTTGGTTGTAAGACATTACGTACGTGTACGCATTGATCGAATAGTGTTCACATACTGACCGCTAGCAGGGTTAACAAAATTATGAACTTACTCAATTTTGTTATACGTCTTTGCAACCCACGTCACATGCAAGTCATTGATAAAGAGTTTTTGTTTTTTTTTAATTTCGCGCAAAGTTACACGAGGGCTATCTGCGCTGGTCGTCCTTAATTTAGCACTGTAAAACTATAAAGAGGCTCTATTTATTTGCGCACTTGCAACAGAGAAACAAATTTGTGATTAGTGTTATTATAAAACAGAAGCTTTGTGGCGCGTGTTGGGTGGATCTTGATAAACAAAGAATGTGTAGCAACAGACATTATCAAATCCTTGTCATTTCTCTGTGTTGCTCCCCAGTGGCTCAGCGGTATATCTGCGCACTTACACGCTAAAATCCGGCTTTCGATACCCGTAGTGGGCAGAGCACAAATCGCCCATTGTGTAGCTTTGTGCTTAATTCAAAACAACAACTTCTCTGTTTTGATTAACGTAATCAGCTTATCTCTTTACTTGATACAATTATAATAATGACCGAAATTAGTAAAATATTTATATTCACGATAATTAAAAGTGTGAAATAGATTCCAACTTATTATAAAGGCTGCACGCGCGAAACGTTTAACGACGAATCTTTCAAAATTACTGCAGACGAACTTTTGTGTCGCTCCTTGCAAAGTTGTCATTTTGTGGGAGTGAAAGTTATCTAATTATTTCCACGTGAGAAAGCTACAACTGACATTTAAGGTTAAAGTTTCGATATTTTAAATTAGCTAATGCAAAACAAATATTTATGAAGTGATATCAGAAGAAAAAAATGATGTTTTAACATTTTAAGAACTATTTTATTTGGCGGAAGATTGGTAAGAATATGCTGCACATAATATTTCGAAGGTTGGTGTAATGACGCCGCACTTGTTTTGTGATCAAGAGATGAAAATCTGAGTAATTGGACTGTTTACAGGGGGAGCAGTCACATGAAACGTTCACAATGGCTGCCAGTGATACACTTAAATATTCTGCTAACAAAAGAAACAATGCTTCCCTATGAGACAGTGGACTATCTGTGGACTGACAACGCTAAAAACCGGGTTTAGATACCTGTGGTGATAAAACACAGCTAACCCTTTGTGTAGTTTTGTCCTTATATTGCCAGCAATAACAAAACAAATACTGGATTTAGTTACCCGTGATGGACAGAGCACAGATAGCCCTTTGTACCGTTACATAAATAGAAACTGAATACATACTACCAGGAGAGAAGAGGAAGATGTAATAGAATGGGAGTCACTCAGACAAATGTGCCATCTATCGGATTTAATTGTGTTCAAAAACCTCATATGTGAAATAAAATTAGGTGTAAAATTTTAAGCTGATATGGTTGTTTAAGTCATAAGGTTTTATATCTAATAATTTCACTCATGTCTGCAGTGCGCCAAAGAAAACAAAACAATGTCTTAAGTAATATTTTCGGACTTCTCTCTCGCTCCTCTGACATTTCACATATGAGTAATCATTGTGAACGACGCTCTACTATTATTATTACTAATATTAATGTGTACCGAGCAACTAAACAAACGCTGTTTAAGTATGTAGTTGTCCTCTGTGGTTCGAGCCCTCACATTTACCGCTAATACAAAACTTACGTCATGGATGTATCACGACTGTATTTTCGCATTTTCTCCTTCCCACGTACTATTTACTGAGCGATTAATAGAAATGTCTGTTATTAAAATCCGTATCGAAATCAGATTTACAGGATTATTTTATACACAGATACTATTTTCTTGATACAAATAATCTTAAAACACTTAATAAATATACAATTTTGAAATCGATAAATCCTTTGGTGGGACAGCGGTAAATCTACGAATTTACAACGCTAAAATCAGGAGTTTGATTCCTGCAGGTGGATACAGCAGATAGACCGATATAGATTTTCTATAAAGAAAAAATAAACAAACAAACATATATCTATATAAAATCAATACCCGATTAAAATAATTCCCAGAATATGGTCTCTAAATGTCAAGTTTCCATTTTAGAAATGGTTTTAACTGTGTATCGGTTTTAACGTTGTGTTGTTTATCTTTTATTTTATTAATATCTACATTTCTATTTGACAATTACGTAAAAACTGATCAATATTTGTGTCTCCAATAGCGGAAAAAACTGACAGAAAACAAACATTATCTTGCTTCTTGGTGTAGAATTGTACACCAACGATAAAGTTCGTTCATTACACGTGACGTGGACAACGCTTTTACAAGCACATCAGAGCGAAGAAGGTTTGTCACAAAAATACACGAAAAACAACGTATCAGTAAATAATACAAGATGTTTGATTCCACAGTCCAACTCTAAAGCAACACCAATAGGTGTTGATACACCTTTAGTGAGCTGTTGAGCAATCTTCGGCCACGTGACCTCGTCATTCTACATCGTACATTATTAATTTATTATTATTTAAAAGTGGGTTCCTCGTCATCAAAGGCCATTGATCATTTGAATATATAACATACAAAAACATAAACTGTTTAGTATTTTAACACTTTTAGGACAAATCAACTAGGTGAATAAGTTACAATTATTTTTATTTATTTAATAAAACAAATCGTGGTTTCGGATTACTGTTATTTCTTGTGTGACGTCGCGTATGAATACCAAATAATTTATTATTTTTTTGTGTTTTTATTCTTTTTGTCTTAATTTAAAGAAGCCTTACTTATACAACGACTCAAGCCTAAAATAAACCAATACAAAGGAACACCTTTATACCTGTAGTCATGTGAAAAAGCTAGGACACCCTATGAAAGCCTGTGTATCTTTGTAATCTTTTTGGATATATAGATGTTTAATCTTAATTTTAACAATACTGAGAGATTATGGGAATACAACTAAACAATTAAAACTGAAGAAAAGACTTTTTCAAGATCTTCTGTGAAAGTAATTCTACAAAAATGCAGCAGTATTTGGTTTCGTGATTTTTTTATTCGTGAGATATTTTTATTTTTGTTGGTTCATTTTGCTTTCTGTCTAGGTGTGTGCGTATAATGTTTTCTACGGTTTGTGGAGGAAACTTATTGATGTTGATGAAGTATTGTTTTATTTTGTCTAATTCATCGTTAATTTTATCTGGTGAGCATAGTTTTATGGCTGTGTTTATTTGGTTTCTTAGTATGTTGAGTTTTTGTTTTGTTTGATGTGCTGAGTCCCAAGGAATGTATAGTTCAGTATGGGTGATTTTTCGGTGGATTTCTGTTTTAAATTGTGTGTCGGTTCTTATAATTTTGAGGTTAAGAAACGATATTTGATTACTTTCTTTCTGTTCACATGTGAAGTTAATGTTGGGATGTATAGAGTTAATGTGATTGAAAAAATTAAGTGTGTGATCTGTAGATCTAAATCCCGCAACCGTGTCATCTACATATCTGTACCAGTATAGTGGTGGATGTAATGCTGTATTAATTGCTTGTGTTTCAATTTGTGTCATAAAAATATTGGCTAGAACTGGTGATAATGGGTTGCCCATGCTTAGGCCATTTGTTTATATATAGTTTTGGTTGTTGAACATAAAGTTTGTCTTTATTGTGGTGAATTCTATGAGGGTTGCTAATTGGTTAATTGAGGTTCAAAGTTAGTGTTCCCTATCATCAAAAGTGACTACAAATACTCATCAGATAAGGCTGATCTGTAACTAGATTTTACGTTCTCCATCTTTGAAAATGTCTTCACAGAAATAGGTAGTGCCAAGAAATGAAATGAGTCCACGAGTAAAGTTTTTAAATGAATATACTGATCACTTGGAAGCCATTTATAGGACTCTGTCAGTTTCCATTCTATGTGTTTGTTCTTCAACATGTCGTTAGATTACAAATCATCACTTCCATTTGAAAATCAGGTGGCAGTTAATCAATAGCACAATCAAATGGGTTTGAAAGATCCTCATTTCTATTACACTTGCAACAAGATCAGCGAAACCCTCCTTGAGCCGTAGTTACAGATGAGGAAGGATTCCTTGTGTGAACCTGCGTGGATCCCGTTTTTTGCTTAAACGTTTTACATGAAAAGTGTGTAAAGCTACTCCTCATCAAGTAGAACTCAACAATAATTACTTTTGCCAAAATGATTTCTCCTAGATGTACGCATCGCAGAGAAACGCGATAGAATTGAATTCTGTCTGTTATATGGTCAAGTCTACAAAAAACGCTTATTTCCAAAGCCATTCAGTATTTGTGAGAATCAGTTGAGGATGGTTTCTTTATTTACGAAAATCTCAAACTAAGTTCTAACCTAAAAAAGTCGCGACATAACCTTTCCATAGCTAAGCCATCGAACTGAAATGTGGTAGGGCAATCGGGATATGTTGCTTTTATTTCTGACAAAAATTCACGAAACTGGCGATAGTTGAGTCCATGAGAGTGAATGAAGTCAACTGTTGAAACAACTTGTTCCATGACACGTGACAGATCCAGATATTTTTCACACAGTGCTTGCTGATGAATAATGCAGTGAAGAACCATAGGCGGGGTACAACCCGCACTTTCAACAGCTTTATAAGTGTGCCCAATTAATTCGTGCATCACACTTGTTCTTACCATTATCTGTTGTAACGCACTCCAGCTGTTTCAATTCCAGGTTGTACTGAGTCAGTAATTTTTCGACCTCTTTGCAAATGTCACGACCTTTGGATGTTCCACGCATGTTGTGCACAGAAGCTAATTCTTCAGTCACTTCAAAATTAATATAAACAACAGCAACTGTGAAGTATCAGACACATGTGTTGACTCGTCAAGCGCTATGTAAAAGCACTCGACTCTACGAACAACTGTATTTGCCAAATGGCTTATACTTTTAAATAAGTCTACTTTTTCCAATACACATTTCTTTGGCTGCTTCAATCATACATAATCTAATTAGCTCACCATCGGTTTCCTTCGCTTGGCTAACAGATGTGCTGCTTCGAAACTTACTCTTACTGCAGCTTTACTCTCGACTTTCTTCCTTTTAAATACAAATTGTTGTGACGACAAGTTACGTTTCAAGGCTTAGGATTTGTCTCAACGTAACTTGCCTGTGAACTGGGAATAGTTTGATAAGTGTTTGGTTTGGTAATGTCTACGAATGTTGAATTCTGCAATAGTCTCTTTGCATATTAAACACAACGCTTTGTTACGTGTTTCAATAACGAAATAGTCCGCACTTTACTGTTCTTTAAAAACACGACATTCAGAGTCAACCTTTCTCTTTTTCCCTTTTCCTGACATAATATCCACGAATAGCTATGAACTCGAACATAAAGTAAACAGCAGCATTCACTGACACCCAGTGAGGTACACAGGGTGGCCGTGGAAAGAAACACGCTGTGCTCTGAGATCGATAAGTGAGATGACATAATACTAAGTGATGTGATGTTTTTCAGCAAATAAAAGAAAAATATATCGCACTTATATTTACTTTTGTTTAATTACGTTTTATTTTTTGTTTTTATTATATTGTTACTTCAATAAACCTATGGCGGGCCGTATAAACCGAAGTCGCGGGTTGTAGTTTAAAGACCCCTTCTCTAAACCTCCACAGCTTCAAATATGATGCTGCTATGTTTATAGTTTTGCTACCTGAAAATAATGATACCCCGTGACGTTTCTGTGTGACATAACTGTTGGTCAACAATCAGTCAAAATGAAGTTTACAAAGCATTGAAAAGGATCCTGAAAGAATTGTTGATATCCACCTAAAACTTATTCAATAAAATAATTTAATTACTCATTATAACGTGAACTCATGTTAGTGTATAGTGACTATCTAACAGTCAGGGCCTAAAACATGGACCAAAACTGCCACTGTTTTTGCATTAGAAAACAAATTATCGGTTTTAACTAAACACACATGCATTGTTAGAAAACAGAAGTTGGTTTGTTATAAACTAGGTTGAACGTGGTAAGATTGGTCACTAACTGAGAATATCCGAGATGGGAACAGCACTCATATCACATTGTATAGCTTTGAGCTTAACAGCAACCAACCAACCATTGAAGTACAAACGAAATTATAGAATATTGCGACATGAATTACACTTTCTGTGAAATATATCAAACTAGAAAGTCGTAACTTATTTTCCAAAATACTCTTCGTATTCACTTACGTAGCATCTTTTTTTTTCAAACGTTTTAAAAAGGTCATGAAGGTCCAGTAGGCATGCCTTCAGCAAATGTCAACAATCTTCATGAAGGTCCGGTAGGCGTGTCTTCAGTAAATGTCAACAATCTTCATGTAGGTCCAGTAGGCGTGCCTTCAGTAAATGTAAACAATCTTCATGAAGGTCCAGTAGGCGTGCCTTCAGTAAATGTCAACAATCTTCATATAGGTCCAGTAGGCGTGCCTTCAGTAAATATAAACAATCTTCATGAAGGTCCAGTAGACGTGTCTTCAGTAAATGTCAGCAATCTTCCGACATTTTTTAAAAATCGCTTCACTCTTGTCTTTGCTGTTTTGGCTTCTGTGAAGTTAACCTCAAAGCTTCACAAAGGGCTATTTGTGTTCTACCCACCACGGACAATGAAACTCATTGTGACTCCGCATTCTATCGGATTCACCGTTATACGTTTATATACCTACGCCTGTTTCAGTATGGTTTTATTTTCTGCATATGACGTATATTCTTCACTGTATATTGCGCATGTCCTGACTATTCCCGAAATGTTTAGAGATTCTTGAGAATAAGAATCAACAATATTTATTTTACGAACAAGGGCTAGCTAGGACAGTGTTGAAACTTCAAAAAAACTCGCGTGATTCGAATAGAAGCAGCTAAACGAGAGACAGAAGATTGTTATTGGACAGCTACAGTCAGTGTGCTGTAGGCCTAAGAAGCTATAATTGTTAATTATTCCATCAACAAATAAATTTCCAGGAACGTAGGGTCAGCAGAGAAAAAGTCCCACAGAGCCATTAAAGAACGTCTCTGACCAAAGTTAGCTACTACTAGGACACTTGCATGAAATAAGAAGACTTTGTGCATCGTGAACTTGTAGAATCTTCCTCACATATGGTTCATCTTCTACATAAAACAGTTGAGAAACTAGATAAATTCCACTGAATTGCTGATTGTGAACAACTATTCAACAAACTGAAAAAGGAATTAAACATTACTTCTTTATTGGTATGACCAACTCTGACATATTCGGTTACAAACTGAAGAAGAAATTAAACATTACTTCTGTATTGCTTTGACCAACTCTGGCATATCCACTCATTTCAGATACAGATGCAGTGACGTTGTGGAAATGTTTTTGTTACAAAAGAAGCTTGTAAAATAACATGTGGTTGTGTATTATACCAAGGTAATGAATTCTACAGAAACGTAGCTAATCAGTGTTGTCTGAGCTATGAGTCGTTTTATCATTATTTTATCATTGTTTTATTAGAACAAAGTCGGCCTGACACGGCCAGGTAGGTTCAGGCGTTCGACTCGTAATCTCAGGATCGTGGGTTTGAATCCCCGTCGCACGAAACATGCTCGCCCTTTTAGCTGTGGGGGCGTTATAATGTTATGGTCGATCTCACTGTTCTTTGGCAAAAGAGTAGCCCAAGAGTTGGGCTTACACTGCTAAATTAGGGACGGCTAACGCAAATAGCCCTTGAGTAGCTTTGCGCGAAATTAAAAAAAAAAACAACTAAACCATAGGTATTCCCCCCAGTGGCACAGCGGTATGTCTGCTAGAAACCAAATTTCGATACCCGTGGTGGGCAGAGCACAGATAGCCCATTGTGTAGCTTTGTGCTTAATTCAAAACAACAACAGCCTCTTTCTCTTCATAGTCCCTCTCTGGTACAGCGATAAGTCTACGGATTTACAGCGTTAAAATCAGGAGTTCGATTTCTCTCTACGGATTCAGCAAATAGCCCGATGTGGTTTTTGCTATAAGAAAACACTCTCTCTCTTCGTAACACTCCCTTTGTGGATAAACTTGAGTCTTTGTTGATAACATTCAAATTTATTTATTGGTTAGTCTCACGCAGACGTCTAAAATTCAAATCGAGTGAGAATTTTCTATAACATTTTTAAACTGTATTTTTATAACTTTTAATTATTAAGTTGCATTTAGAGCAAGATCTTTTAGTGGCGAAATCACGGTCGTTAATAAATGAATAATATTTGTAAAACGCATAATTTTCTATATTTTTTCCTCTCTGAACTATGCAGAGCAAAATATTACAAAAACTTGATAGTTTACACGAATAATTTGCAATATTTGCTAACATTCGATTACAAAGACTTAATGTCGTGGAGGCCATCGTGCTCAGCGTTTATGTGGAAACCTTGCATTCAAATCCAAGCCTAGGCATTACACTTAGTTTGTTTTAAATTTTGCACAAAGTAACTTTAGGGCTATCTGCGCTAGCCATCCCTAATTTAGAAGGAAGACAGCTATTCAACACCATCTATCGCCAACTCTTGGGTTACTCTTTTACCAACGAATAGTTGAATAAACTATCACATTATAATGCTCCCACAGCTGAAAGAGCGAACATATTTGATATCACGGGATTAGAAATTACGATCTGCAGATTCTAAGTTGAGTGCCCTGACCCTTAAACAGTAGTATTGTTGTGTATAGCAGCATCAAGTGCTGATGGTCACCTTTTAAGGGTTAATCATCAGGTCATTTTGGTATTAAATCAATCAGGTTTGGAATATCTTTCAAATGATCACTCTGATCAACTAAATGAATTTTATTTCTCAGCTCTAAACGTGTGACCAAAGATTTTTCTTTTCTAATAGGGATAAAACTGTTTCTTTGTCGCTTCAGAACCCGAACAAAATTGTCTTCAAACCATTGCGGGCATGATCTTACAATATGACAAGAAATTCCATTCTGCTTAAAGACGGACTCACCTGGAAATGAACAAAAGAACTTCTAGAGATGGCAAGAGTTTTCTTCCCAACATCTCTTCATGGTACTTTTCTGGAACTTTCTAGGAGCTTAATACACCCGATGTATTTTTAGACACGTATCTCTAAAGGTAAAGGGCTTTACACTTGGAAGGTGCTTCACAGGGGCTTTAGTAACTGTTAGAAATAAGTCATTGTGACGTAAATACAACTGACCATTGTTATCAAATCCAGATATCCTTGCTCCATCACTTGACATTACAGTGGCTTGCTGAGCTATAGTCAAATTGTGATGTGCTCCAACCCATACGAAGTGTTCTTTCTCTGTGTCTGATTCAAGTAAGTTTTGTTTCTAGGAACTCTTAGCTTCCATTCATTGAAGAATAACTTTCACCAAATAGTTCGTTGTTCACTCTGTGAGGCCACGTGTATTGAAACTGTTACAAACATTATTAGACGTATTTGTTTTGTCTTCCAGGGACATCCTCATCACCCACCTATAATCGCGTGGGGTAGGTTTCTTCTTTTATCTTTCTTGCTGGTAAATTGTTCAAAGCATCTATGGACTAAAATCGCCTGCCAACCTTCTTTGCACAAAAATTGGTGGATCCACTGTCAAAACGTTTGACAGAATCATCGTAAGTGTAGCTTTCTTTAAACAAGTAGGAACATTGCTTCTCTTGTCCGAGTAGGTTCTATAGTTTTAAAATATAACAGGACTAATACTTATAACCGTTTTTTTAGAATTAAGCACAAAACTACACAATGGGCTATCCGTGCTCTGCCCATCATGGGTATCGAAATTTGGTTTCTGGCAGACATACCGCTGTGCCACTGGGGGGAATACCTATGGTTTAGTTTGTTGGGTTTTTTTAATTTCGCGCAAAGCTACTCAAGGGCTATTTGCGTTAGCCGTCCGTAATTTAGCAGTGTAAGCCCAACTCTTGGGCTACTCTTTTGCCAAAGAACAGTGAGATCGACCATCACATTATAACGCCCCCACAGCTGAAAGGGCGAGCATGTTTGGTGCGATGGGGATTCAAACCCATGATCCTGAGATTACGAGTCGAACGCCTTAACCTACCTGGCCGTGTCAGGCCGACTTTGTTTTAATAAAACAAATGACTCATAGCATTTATATTAATTTTATTTTCATTATTAATAAATACACGTTTATTGGAACTTTATTTTTTAATGTGAACTAATCTTGTGTATCACTAGATTGTTTGTTTTTTTAGAATTTCGCACAAAGCTACTCGAGGGCTATCTGTGCTAGCCGTCCCTAATTTAGCAGTGTAAGACTAGAGGGAAGGCAGCTAGTCATCACCACCCACCGCCAACTATTGGGCTGCTCTTTTACCAACGAATAGTGGGATTGACCGTCATATTATACACCCCCACGGCTGGGAGGGTGAGCATGTTTAGCGCGACGCGAGCGCGAACCCGCGACCCTCGGATTACGAGTGCACGCCTTAACGCGCTCGGCCATGCCAGGCCGTGTATCACTAGAATTGGAATAATTGATTATACTACTGACAATTTAACCATTATAAGTATACTACTCTCTGATTTTTATCATTTTTTTTATATTTGTCTTTATCATATTTGATGAGAAATATAATCATACTTGAAGTAAAACAGAAAGTGTTTATATGAGTGTTGCGAATAAACTACACTGCGCTTCAGTGCATATTTTAGTATTACGAATTAATTGTATCAAACTTCTTATGCGCGGCACGAGAATTTCACAAATCTTGAGTGTTAGTACAGAGAATCCACAATGAAATATCCGATGAACGAGTTTATAATGGCGGGCATTCAAAGATCACAATCTTTCTCTATTCCCTATAAAATGAAGATTCAATTGAAAAGTGGACGTCGTGAAAGCTTTGTTTTGGTTTGTTTGTTTCTGAATTTCGCACAAAGCTACTCGGGGCTATCTGTGCTAGCCGTCCCTAATTTAGCAGTGTAAGACTAGAGGGAAGGCAGCTAGTCATCACCACCCACCGCCAACTCTTGGGCTACTATTTTACCAACGAATATTGGGATTGATGGTCACATTATAACGCCCCCACGGCTGGGAGAGCGAGCATGTTTGGCGCGACTCTCAGATTACGAAGCGCACGCCTTAACGCGCAAGGCATGCCATGCCGGGCCTCGTCGTGGAAACAGATGAACAGAATGAGAAAAACATTTTTGTTCGTCTGTTAAGAAAAGAAACTTTTTTTTCCTGGTTTGGAAATGATCGATGTGTATTTGATCGGGAAAGTTGGACTTGTAGCAAGAGGAGGAAGCTATGAGTTTCGTGTATAAATAATTCTTAATAGTTTTTGCAGCAATCTCTAAAGTTAATTGAACATATAATCTAACATTATAAAGATCACATTGTTGTTATTGTTTAGAATTAAGCATAAAGCTACACAATGGGCTATCTGTGCTCTGCCCACCACGGGTATCGAAACCCGGATTTTAGCGTGTAGATCACATTGATACTCGGTAATCATTCCTAAAATACTTTCTTAAGAAATAAATAATGTTACTATTTTTTGTTGTTTTATTAACACAAGGCTTTGACCGGCATGGGCAGGTGGGTTAAGACGTTCGACTCCTAATCTGAGGGTCGCGGGTTCGAATCCCGGTCGCACCAAAAATGCTCGTCCTTTCATTCATGGGGACGTTATAAGTCACGGTCAATCCCACTATTCGTTAGTAAAAAAGTAGCTCAAGAGTTGGCTGTGGGTGGTGATGACTAGCTGCCTTCAGTCTTACACTGAAAAATTAGGGACGACTAGCGCAAAAAGCCCTTGAGTAGCTTTGCGCAAATTCAAAACAAACAAATAAACACGAGGTTTCTGTGACACATGAATTGAATATTGAACGGATGAGCTTCAAGGTGCTTAAGAATGGTATGGTATGTGTCTAAAAAGTGTACATTGAATTAAAATGTTATTTTTGTTTATTAAGTGATATGTGGAAGACGACTGCTTGTGCTAGTTTTCTGTAGAATGTTTAATTAGATGAATGCCTTCCTATGATTGGTTCTTATGAACACATCTGCGAAACATCCGGTATTTATCATGCCATACTTATTATATAGAAGTGTCTATACGGTTTGATTTGTTTTGAATTTCGCATAAAGCTACTCTAGGGCTATCTGCGCTGGACATCCCTAATGTGGTTGCGATAGACTGGAGGGAAGGAACTCAGTTAAAACTTCTCACCACCAATTCTTGTGCTACATTTTACCAACTAATAGTGGCACTGATCTGACATTAAAACACCCCAGGGCTGAGAGGGCGAGCTTGTTTGGTGGGTTCGAACCCACGATCCGTAGGATGCGAGTTGAGTGTCATATCTACCAAACTATGCCAGGTTTGGAAATGTCAGTGTATGAACCTACAATTTCACTTATAACTTCAGAAGACATATATGTAACTTCAAAGTAACTTCGTAGAGAAATCTTAATAAGACTTTCTTTCAAATGACATAAAGGAATTAAAACTTGATTCTGATTTAATACAGAACAATATTTTTTTATATTAAAAAGGCGTGTTTTTACAAAAATGGCCGCACTTTTCCAAGACATTGTGTAAATGATTTATGTTGCTTCATGTCAATTTCAATGTCTACTCCGCAAATGACATTTTTTATTGACTCCTTTGTGTGAAATGTCAGAGAACCTGATAATTGTGCAATAAATACAGATGATTTTTGTTACGTCCGTATACATATTTTAAATTTAATAATCTCTTACAAATGAGAAAAGACTTTATTACGTCTGAAAAATGTCTCCAATAGAATTGTGTAGGTGTAGGACTGTTCTTCAATGATACCATCTCGATGTAGTCTTCGAAAAAGTTTTAAACTATTGTTGTAACGCTACTCTCTCTTTGTGGGTTATTTTAAACTATTGTTGTAACGCTACTCTCTCTTTGTGGGTTATTTTAAACTATTGTTGTCACGCTACTCTCTCTTTGTGGGTCATTTTAAACTATTGTTGTAACGGTACTCTCTCTTTGTGGGTCATTTTAAACTATTGTTGTAACGCTACTCTTTCTTTGTGGTTCATTTTAAACTATTGTTGTAACGCTACTCTCTCTTTGTGGGAGGCCTGGCATGGCCAAGCGCGTAAGGCGTGCGACTCGTAATCCGAGGGTCGCGGGTTCGCGCCCGAGTCGCGCTAAACATGCTCGCCCTCCTAGCCGTGGGGGTGTATAATGTGACGGTCAATCCCACTATTCGTTGGTAAAAGAGTAGCCCAAGAGTTGGCGGTGTGTGGTGATGACTAGCTGCCTTCCCTCTAGTCTTACACTGCTAAATTAGGGACGGCTAGCACAGATAGCCCTCGAGTAGCTTTGTGCGAAATTCCAAAACAAAACCTCTTTGTGGGGTATTTTAAACTATTATTTAATTCAGGTATATCAATCGATAATGTTCATATTCATATTCTGAGTGACTACTTTTCAAATAAGGGTACAGAAGGTTCATTAACACTTTAAGTTCTCTTTAAGTAGTTAGTTGCTGGTAGTTTCAGCTATGAATGTCTCAACAGTAACAGTTATGGTGATAAGTTGCTGGTAGTTTCAGCTATGAATATCTCAACAGTAATAGTTATGGTGGTAACTTGCTGGTAGTTTCAGCTATGAATATCTCAACAGTAACAGTTATGGTAGTAAGTAGCTGGTAGTTTCAGCTATGAATGTCTCAACAGTAACAGTTATGGTGGTAAGTTGCTGGTAGTTTCAGCTATGAATGTCTCAACAGTAACAGTTATGGTGATAAGTTGCTGGTGGTTTCAGCTATGAATGTCTCAACACTAACAGTTATGGTGGTAACTTGCTGGTAGTTTCAGCTATGAATATCTCAACAGTAACAGTTATGGTAGTAAGTTGCTGGTAGTTTCAGCTATGAATGTCTCAACAGTAATAGTTATGGTGGTAACTTGCTGGTAGTTTCAGCTATGAATGTCTCAACAGTAACAGTTATGGTAGTAAGTTGCTGGTAGTTTCAGCTATGAATGTCTCAACAGTAACAGTTATGGTGATAAGTTGCTGGTGGTTTCAGCTATGAATGTCTCAACAGTAACAGTTATGGTGGTAAGTTGCTGGTAGTTTCAGCTATGAATATCTCAACACTAACAGTTATGGTAGTAAGTTGCTGGTAGTTTCAGCTATGAATGTCTCAACAGTAACAGTTATGGTGATAAGTTGCTGGTAGTTTCAGCTATGAATGTCTCAACACTAACAGTTATGGTAGTAAGTTGCTGGTAGTTTCAGCTATGAATGTCTCAACAGTAACAGTTATGGTGGTAAGTTGCTGGTAGTTTCAGCTATGAATGTCTCAACACTAACAGTTATGGTAGTAAGTTGCTGGTAGTTTCAGCTATGAATGTCTCAACAGTAATAGTTATGGTAGTAAGTTGCTGGTAGTTTCAGCTATGAATGTCTTAACAGTAACAGTTATGGTGGTAAGTTGCTGGTAGTTTCAGCTATGAATGTCTCAACAGTAACAGTTATGGTGGTAAGTTGCTGGTAGTTTCAGCTATGAATGTCTCAACAGTAACAGTTATGGTAGTAAGTTGCTGGTAGTTTCAGCTATGAATGTCTCAACAGTAACAGTTATGGTGATAAGTTGCTGGTGGTTTCAGCTATGAATGTCTCAACAGTAACAGTTATGGTGGTAAGTTGCTGGTAGTTTCAGCTATGAATGTCTCAACACTAACAGTTATGGTAGTAAGTTGCTGGTAGTTTCAGCTATGAATGTCTCAACAGTAATAGTTATGGTAGTAAGTTGCTGGTAGTTTCAGCTATGAATGTCTCAACAGTAATAGTTATGGTAGTAAGTTACTGGTAGTTTCAGCTATGAATGTCTCAACAGTAATAGTTATGGTGGTAACTTGCTGGTAGTTTCAGCTATGAATATCTCAACACTAACAGTTATGGTGGTAAGTTGCTGGTAGTTTCAGCTATGAATGTCTCAACAGTAATAGTTATGGTGGTAACTTGCTGGTAGTTTCAGCTATGAATATCTCAACACTAACAGTTATGGTGGTAAGTTGCTGGTAGTTTCAGCTATGAATGTCTCAACAGTAATAGTTATGGTGGTAACTTGCTGGTAGTTTCAGCTATGAATGTCTCAACACTAACAGTTATGGTGGTAAGTTGCTGGTAGTTTCAGCTATGAATCTCTCAACAGTAACAGTTATGGTAGTAAGTTGCTGGTAGTTTCAGCTATGAATGTCTCAACAGTAATAGTTATGGTGGTAACTTGCTGGTAGTTTCAGCTATGAATATCTCAACAGTAACAGTTATGGTGGTAAGTTGCTGGTAGTTTCAGCTATGAATGTGTGATATCTCAACAGTAACAGAAAATTTTGAATCGCAGTTTTATAATGTTTAGTCACATATAAAGCTATATGATTTAACGCTATGCAGTTGTATATTTCAACCATAATGTCGGAAGATGCAGGAAGGGCTGATATTCTGATCTGTTGTAATCATAAGGACCGAACAGAATTTCAAACAAGTGGGATTTAGAGCTCCATTCCCGATCCGAGTGAAGCTCCACGGGGGCTGTTGGACAGAGAGAATGACACATAACTTTAATTTTGGTTTACCTTTACAACCAAATAGTTCAAGTTTTAAATCTTTCACAAAATCATTACTACTGAAGCAGTCTGTGTACATAGGACTTTTCTTAATCGTCTGCTCCAGTTTTTACTACCGAAGCAGTCTGTATACATAGACAATCTTGAAACAAATTAATTGACTAACTAGCATTTGAGCTTTCTGATTAAAACAGTATATATATTTGTGAAAGAGCACATCAGAACCAAGGCAGAAGACAAAGCACATTCAGTGATGCTTTAACATAATACTGATTCTTTTATTGACTCTTCTGTTCACAACAGAACTCATGTGCTTCACACCAATTCTCCAGATATCCACACTTGCATCCAACCTAGTAGAAGCACTCGCTTCACCAGCTCCAGAGTCTTCTTAACATATAAGTATCCAGGAATTGGAAGGATGTGGAGATGACAGATAGCTTCAGAGTTTAGATACAGCATAAATACTATCCTCAGTTTTTATTTATGTCTGCTGGTATCTTCCCAGGTCTGAACAAGTAAACCACTTCCAAGTATAAACAATACAACTGTGCCTAAATGTATATTTGATTTCCGGATATGAAGCAACTGCTTGTAATAGGGCCTTTCTGTACAATTTAATGATTAATTTAAAACTTTTAAAGTTGAGTGACGGGTCACATCAGTTCTTCATTTCTTTTAGATACCACATATTAAAATATATTTTTCTATGATTTAGGTTGGCATCTTTTTAATCTTGTGTTTCCTTCTTCTTACAGTATTTACACTATTCTTTAGGATAATGTATCAGCATTTCTATGGTTCCATCCAGGACGAGGCACAAAGTTAAACTAGAACACCTGCAGTTTATAACGACATCTTGCTATTTGATGCTCTGGATAATGAAAATTCTCCAGCCACTATATAAACTATCCGGAGCATTGTTTCCGAACATTTAGTGGCAGAAGTGAGTCAGGATTGAAACAACGCTTCTTAGATTTTTTCCAAATGTATAGCACCGCCTTTATTTGGAATTCACTGAATTTCTATTGTAGGTGATCACATGTTCGTTTGGATGTTGTGCTCGTGACAAATGTACTCTCACTGCAAAATCATTGGCATCCATAAATAAAATGAATGGATATTTTTGATATTTTTGCTCTTAAAGCATCTGTTTTCTTGTTGTGTTTTTTTTTCATTTATCGCATTTTTTCTGCTGTTCAGTTTTAACTTAGTTTTTGTCACTAACTAACAAATTATGATTTAAATCTAAAGAACTCTGATGTGATGTGTAAATGTCCGCTTAACTTTAAAAACCGTTTTCGCTTGCGTTTCTTATTCTCAATGACGTCAGTTGTTGGGCAGAGTTGTTATTGTTGTTTTGAATTAAGCACAAAGCTACACAATGGGCTATCTGTGCTCTGCCCACCACGGGTATCGAAACCCAGATTTTAGCGTGTAAGTCCGCAGACATACCGCTGAGCAACTGGGGGCAGTTGGACAGAGAGAATGACACATAACTTTAATTTTGGTTTACTTTTACAACCAAATAGTTCAAGTTTTAAATCTTTCACAAAATCATTACTACTGAAGCAGTCTGTATACATAAGACTTTTCTTAATCGTCTGCTCCAGTTTTTACTACTGAAGCAGTCTGTATACATAGGACTTTTCTTAATCGTCTGCTCCAGTTTTACTACTGAAGCAGTCTGTATACATAGGACTTTTCTTAATCGTCTGCTCCAGTTTTAAGTGGCGGTCCATCTTTTAAGATAAACTTATGAAAACTGGTGTCACTGTTTATACCAAAACTGCCACAGACAGTCAGAGCACATCAATATACACCTGTCGTTATGGTGTATCTTTTGTTCACAAAGGCAAACGAAAACGAATCGGAAGCAATAAGATATTTCGTGGTTTCATCTAGTGTAACAACAGGGGTGCAGAGCACGCGAGAAGGTGACATGTCGCGAGCCACGAATCGCAATAAAGGTCATTAAATCAAGTCTGGTATTGTAATTGTCTTGATTTAAGCCAGTGGTAATTATCGAATATACTCAATTACTGGATCGATTAGTCTAACAACAAAACGATATATCAAGAGTAGGTTTATTTTGGTTTGTTTGTTTTTAAAATTTCGCACAAAGCTACTCGAGGGCTATCTGTGCTGGCCGTCCCTAATTTAGCAGTGTAAGACTAGAGGGAAGGCAGCTAGTCATCACCACCCACCGCCAACTCTTGGGCTACTCTTTTACCAACTAATAGTGGGATTGACCGTCACATTATACGCCCCCACGGCTGGGAGGGCGAGCATGCTTAGCACGACGCGGATTACGAGTCGAACGCCTTACGCGCTTGGCCATGCCGGGCCGTCGCACAAAGCTACACGAGGGTTATTCCGATTATATCGGAATTACATTTAAAAAAGTAATTGAACATTTTAAAGATAGCTCTGTAGAAGGAACTAAAGTCCATTAACGTCACAGACTACCAACTAAAAGCCACCGTCATAAAACCATCTGTTACGTAGTGTTATAACATCATCTCCCTCTGACAATAGTATAGAAGAACTAACATATTTAGTTATAACATCATCTCCCTCTGACAATAGTATAGAAGAACTAAAATATTTAGTTATAACATCATCTCCCTCTGAGAAGAACTAACATATTTAGTCAGATATTTTTATTGCACAGAATGAAGGGAACAAACCACAATAAGTGTTTAAGTTTAAAAAAGAGCATAGTTTCAGAAACTAAAGCTTTTATGGAATAAAAACACTGTATCCTTACAAAAAGATACCTGAAAGAGGGAAACCTGGATATAACAGATGATGATACATCAAAAGGACAATATCATACGGACGAGTCTTTGAGTCCATTCAGATGAAAAAAAACAATTAAAAATGCAAACTAAGTCCAAATGAGATAACCAGCTCATTATTTAAAGAAACTACAACTCCATGAATTTATTTATGGTAAGCTGAGTGGTATTTTGATGAACGCTAGCTCTATAGCTACAATATTTCAACCTGACTTAGTAGAGAAAAAGTAAAATATAAAAGTCTATTTTTGTTTGTGGTACTCTCCATCCTGAGAAAGATCTCTACATTAAAACTCTAGAATGCTTTACCATTAACCTAACAAAACTCACCTATTTTGGACAGAAAATGGTTGGTATGTTACATCTTTAACTGCGAAAACGTGAGGAAAAGGTTAAAAACAACAGAACATAAACTTTGATCTAGAATACGAGGTGGATTAAACATCTTTATAATTATTTTGAAGATAACTATGCCCTATGCTTGATGCGTACACTGAGGTCTAATCCAATCTTTATTATCCTTAAAAATACCTTGATGCTATAGGAATTCACCCAAGTTGTTTTAAAGTTTTAATCCCATGTGGTATATCTTTAAAATTTCTGGATTATTGTACAATGGCTAAAAACTGTGAGAAAAGTCAAATTCAAACATATTGTTTTAAAATACTCTCAAAACTCTTGTGGAAACCTAAGTTAGTTGTTTCACGTTCACAATTGTACAAATTAATATTGCTCGATAAACTATTGTCAATAACATAACTTAATTCTTTACTAACAACTAAGAACCTGTTAGTCCACCTCAGCCATCATATCCTCCACACCAGACAATTATAAATAATAATGACAAATAAACACTTAAAGCTCTTATCATTCATATTGTTATCAGTTTATTTTAAGTTCACTTGTATTCGCTGCCTCCACAATATCCGAAGTAAATCCCTTTCAGAAAATAACTACTCTGTTGAAGAATAAATCTGCCTTAGTTGAAGAGGATTTATATCTTGCCAAAATTTACATTTGTGTTCACTACTTCTACTGTTCTTTCTGTTAATTACGAAAAAATGACCATACACCAACATTATCAATCCCTTATCTTAAAGACCATAACCAGATCACCTCTAACTCTTCTTTTCTTCCAGAGAAAACAGTTTTAAAGATCGTAATCTCTTCTCATATGACAAGCATACATTCCCAAGCACCATTCTAGTAACCCTTCTCTGGACCCTTTTCAACATTTCAATACTCTTCGTCAGATAAGGGGCCCAGGCATGAACACTTTTTTATTGTTATTGTTTGGAATTAAGCACAAAGCTACACAATGGGCTATCTGTGCTCTGCCCACCACGGGTATCGAAACCCGGATTTTAGCGTGTAAGTCCGCAGACATACCGCTGAGCCGCTGGGGGGCGGCATGAACACAATATTTCACTTTTTGCTTAACCAGTTACCTATACAATGAAATTATAACTTCTTCTTTAGTTTTGTATTCAATACTTTTGTAAATAAAATTTAAGATCCAATTTGCATTAACACTAAGAACAGTTTATTGCTGAGGTAGTTTAAGAGACTGATCAACCAAGTTATCTTTCTTTCATTACACTTTTAAGATTATTTCTATGAAAATTATACTTATGATTCAAATAAGAAAATCCACAAATCTTATCTTGCATTTGTTATAATTAAAATCCATCGGCTCTTTATTTGTACGTGTTTTTTAGCAAATTCATATAAGGATACGAACTGTGTTTGCGGGGGAGAATCGAGCCCTTGACTTTATATTGTAAATTCGTAGACTTAATGCTGCACTAGTGGGACACGCCCTTTATTTTCTTAACTCATTAAATGATCTAAATCCTATTTGAAATCAGCAGTATCCTTTTCACAGCTAGCAACCCCCCAAGACTTTAATATCATCAGAAAGTTTAAGTAATTTATTTTCCATTCTTTCATCTACGCACACCTTACAAAACTTTGAAGATTTGAAATAAAATTGACACCATTGTTGTTTTTGGATGATTAAAATGTTTTGCTTTATGGTATATAGAGGTCAGTGTATATCACAAGGAAATAAGATATTTCGGTGTTTTGAAGGGTTAGTATCTATCGTTGTGAGAGTGAATTGTGAAAGTTTAAGTTTCTGCTGAGGTATAACAGTAATACATTTGAAATTATACTAGAATAATATTTTAATTACATTAAGTAATGTGTATTAATTTTGAGCATGTTCTTATTTGGATTGTTTGGTAAAAATAATACAAAGTCTCATCCTCAAGTTAACGGAAGTATGAATTGATTTAGTAGTTGAGCTGAATAATTTTGAATTGTATTGCTATTAGTGAAAAACTTTAAGCAGTAAACGACTACGTAGTATATAATGTACTGAATTATACTTCATTTAATATAAAATTAGTGAACTACGGTTTATTTATATTTATAAGGATAACAATGAACCTACTGGATCATTTAGGCTGTTCTATTCACTAACAAAATTATTAAAAATAAAATGCCCAATGCCAGTATTCAAATAAATTCAGATATTTAAACATAATGTGCATAGTACCTGTAATATAGTGATAGAACACAATGTGTATAGTACCTGTAATATAGTGATAGAACACAATGTGCATAGTACCTGTAATACAGTGATAGAACACAATGTGCATAGTACCTGTAATACAGTGATAGAACACAATGTGCATAGTACCTGTAATACAGTGATAGAACACAATGTGCATAGTACCTGTAATATAGTGATAGAACACAATGTGTGTAGTACCTGTAATATAGTGATAGAACACAATGTGTGTAGTACCTGTAATATAGTGATAGAACACAATGTGTGTAGTACCTGTAATATAGTGATAGAACACAATGTGTGTAGTACCTGTAATATAGTGATAGAACACAATGTGTGTAGTACCTGTAATATAGTGACAGAACACAATGTGTGTAGTACCTGTAATATAGTGACAGAACACAATGTGTGTAGTACCTGTAATATAGTGACAGAAAACAATGTGTGTAGTACCTGTAATATAGTGACAGAACACAATGTGTGTAGTACCTGTAATACAGTGATAAAACACAATGTGTGTAGTACTTGTAATATAGTGATAAAACACAATGTATGCACAAAATTTGTGCAGTGAAAATGGTATATGTTGAACAAGTATCCTCATTGATGAATAGAAATGTGATGACAAATGACACCTAACTTGATTAATTCTGACTAAATTGACAACACCATAAGGTCAAAGACTGTTGAAGCTATTGTGTTTTGGAGCAGTGGAACTTGCTCATGATTCAAAAACAGTGACAAACAACACATCTCAATTGACTTTATTCATTCTTACCCAACATTAGGTGCTGCTATGTCAGATTTTAGAGAAGTAGGATTTTGCAGAAAGATGTAACTGGCAGAGTTAGAACAAAATAGAAGAGAAAGCTCTACTCAGTTTTATATACCTCTAATTTACATATAACTCTGATGAACTGTTTAAAATGTTGAACAATTTCAGGAACTTGTCAAACAACCAGCCTATAAAGTTCAAGTTATATTAAAGAACCAGAAAATCACAGTTGACATTTACTTCATAATACAACAAAGGATTACAACATAATGATTTTCTGTGTATCTAAAACAACGGAATAGCCAATGGATGTCAAGAATGGATAGTTTAATAGCAAATTGAATTTTTAGAGCCTTCATTATTAGTACTATGTGAAACAATAACTGAATGGTCCTTGTTGTTAGTAAGGGTTACTGAAGTTTTCAGATGTGGGTACAGTTCATATCTGCCCTTTTTAGTGTAAGAGTAGCTGTGTCAGCTACCACCCAAGAGTTTTCTTTGCATGATGGATGTTTTTTACCTTTATACCAATATTCCATATGATGAAGAACTAGAAACTCTTTAACCTTTCTAACCCATCAGAATTTCAAACAATAACCAATCTTGCCAACCTAGCTTAATGTCTACCAAAATGGCTCCCAGTAATGCCAACATTTGTATGGGTCATATTGAAAACAAGCTTTTTGCAACTCATTATGTGAAACCTTATATATGGACATGTTACATAGATGACATATTTTTTTGCAACAGTCTAAATCCCTTAAGGAATTTATCATGCACACAAATTCCTTTCACAAAACAGTCAACTTCATCTGCCATTACTTGTCTACACAAATTTACTTTCTTGGCATCATTGTTTTTTCTAAAAAATGGAATTTTATGTGTTGACTTTTACAAAAAACCTACAGATAGACCCCACAATACCTTTACTATAAAAGCTGTCAATCCTCTCACACTAAATGAAACAATACATAGTCAAGCTCTTAGAATAAAGAAAATATGCTCAGAAGAAGGTGTCTACAGAAAACACATTAAGGATCTAAAATAAACCATGTTACAAAGAGGATACAAAGATATCAAAATTGACAGATAAATTGAAAAGGCTAACAACAATAATCAAAAAATAAAACACATTAAATTAGAATAATATAAAATTTTCCATTAAGTTCCTTTAGTTATTACCTCTTTGTTTAAACTCAGGAACATTTCATGAATTCTGAAAAAAAAACAATCTTTTACACCTCAACGATCATCTTAAACAGATACCTCTGAAGTTCCTGTTGTTTCCTTCTGAAACAAAAGCAGAACTCTTAAAGATATCCTTGTTCTCACAAAAGTGAATTACGTCCCACCCAAAAGTGTTTATCGTCCATGTAATAAAACCTGTCGTCAAACCTGCAAGTTTATAAAACCATTGACTTGTTTTCTGACAAGCACAGTGAAAAAACTTAAAAAATATCTGAGCAAATCACTTGTGAAACAAAATATTATTTATCTTATACAGTGTAAAAAGTGTAATCATCAGTATGTAGGACATATACAAACAACTCTTAGAGAACATTTCAATAACCATAACTCTTATGTTAACACTGGTAAAGATTTCCCTGTCACTCAGCACTTTAACCAACCTGGTCATTCTATTGAATGTGTTACTGTCATCAGCATTGAAACAGGATTTAAAATTAAACCAGTTAGAGAAATAAACTTATTGAATTGTTAATATAAATACTGTTTAACTTTTAGTTTAGATCCAGGAACAAGTGATCCTTGTTCATTGGTTTAATCTCTGTCAAGAAAAGAAAACTATATTCTTTATTTTTTTATGTAATAAAGTTGAATTTCTTAAAATGTAATATTTGTTTGATAATTTTTCATATCTGTTTTTATAAATTGATTAATATAACATATATTTTTCAATCAATTTCCAGGTGTCACCTGTATTTTACTTGAACATTTAAGTATAGTTTTAAATATACATATATTTAGATATTTCTAAGTTATTTGTAATACCTTTCACATGTACTCTCACCATCAGCTACATTGTACCAGAAATAGTGCATAGAGGATGAAACATTTCCTGGAAAACCAGATGACCTTCACGATGTCACTAAGCTCTTTCATTGTACATTTGTTTGATTACACCCCTACTTCAAATTTGCACCTGAAGAACAAGGTCCCTTTCAAAAGTGGTCACGTTATAGGTTTTCTATTTCATTTCTGTTAAGAACCCACGTGTTTTTCTAATATCATTAATGTTATTATTTGTTACTGTTACAATATTTTAATCAAAAGTTCCATATTTCTAATGCATTAAAACTTTAAACCTAATATATCAATTTATATTGTGTCCCAAATATTTGGGAGTAATGGTTGTTGTCTCATGCCATTGTTTAATAACACAATATAAAGGGTCTTGCAATCTTGTCAGGATCAACAATTTCAATGTTTTTTTATTCATCAAACAATTACAAATTTCACTCTTAGTTTACTGCATTGTGGCTTCTCATTATTGGTGTCTTCAACCATTACCTAAAAGGTGTCAATTATTCATATGACATTTCATGAAGTGGTATTAGTTCAGTTAGATAATCTTTTGAAAGACTATAAAGTGAGACTATTTCAAGTTAATGAACCAGTCGGTATCTTAACTATTGTGGTTATTCTATACAAGTAAGGTGATTTTTTTACATCAGTTGTTGTAATATGTAATATAGACATGGCAAACTTACAGTGGTGTTCAAATTTGTAAACACATTAGAGAAAATTGTTGTGTTGACTGGATTTTGAATTATTTTCATAGTATAATTTAAAATGACCCACTAGTGAAAGAACTATGCTACAATAATATGTATAGATTTGTAATGTATATGTTACAACACTTTTCAGTTTGTTTAGTACACAAATAGGGACTTCTCTATAAAAACAAACTGTTGGAATACCTGCATTTGGTCCTGTGTGGCTGTACATGCCTACCTGCCTGTAGAGATAAAGTACAAATTTTAATTTCAAGATTTATTTTAAGAACAGTGTCAGTTCTTCTCCCACATGTAAAGTACTGAGCTCAACTTCTGCTGATGACAATTCAGAATTATATTATTCTGTTAGAAAAACAGTTTGTTTTTAATCTGGAGCTAAGCCATCCTTTTTTTTCAATTCTGAAATTTGTGTCCACTTGTTCTGTTTAGGATACATCAATTAAAGAGATAAAGAGGATGTTTTTTTATTCTACTGATTCCCAGATAATTTGTAATCTCACTGAACAAAAAGAGTAACAAATTTAGTGCTACCTAAAAATGTGAAGCAGAAAATCAATTTAAGAAGTTTAAATTAGTTTATGGAACTGTAGGAAAGAAAAGATTTATTTAAAAAGAAGTTATTAAATCAAGGTACTTATCAGAAACAGCTGGGTGATGATTTTAAAGAACAGCGAGATGTTTTTAAAACTAAGAGCAAGAAAGAGAATTGGATTGTCAAGGACTTTAATGGAAAAGTTTCTGTTGAAGATTGTAAGCTGGTTTAGTTTTGAAACAAGTCTGTCTCTTCTGCTTTTACAATATTAACAATATTTCTGACTCTTGACATTCTATGGGAAATGATATTAAAGGTAGTCAGAGATCAGATTGGCAAGCTTTGCTCTTTTGTTTTTTAAATTTGTGACAAGACAGTAAATGACAGACAGATGCAGAGTTGTCAATATCACTCCAGTTTTTGACAGATTTGATGATAGTTGCCATAGAAATTATAGTCATTAGAGTAGAAAATTCTTTATTAATACATGACAAAAGGGGCTTTAAAAATATTGTTTATAGTGGTGAATTATGACAGGTGAAATTCAGTATAAATTAATAAAAAGATAATCCATAAAACAGATTGGTCAGTTGGATTGTAGGGTGATTGGAAGGGAAAGAAGTCGAAGGTTTTTATTGACCTATTGTCCATGGGTGAGGGTCAAAATAAGCCATTCATTGTGTTATGTATTTAATGTCAGAATTATCAGCTTTTCATTTTTTCTCTGCACTGCTAACTTAAGGACAGTTCATGTTAGGTATAGTATGTAGAGATACGGAAAAACTGTAGATATGCATTTCAGAGATTCTAGAAATAATACGAAGTGAACAAGTTACAACAGCAGTTTTATACATCAGATGAACATTACCTTGCACTCTGATATGTCACTTTCAGCCAGACTGATGTTGTCGATTTATAAATATTTTATGTCCAAATACCCCTTAATCTGGTTGAATATTTGTATAACAGATTTGTACTTTTCACTGAAAGCTTGAAACATTTTGTATAGATACATATAATCAGTATTCATTCCCTAATACAGGGTTGGTACATTAAATTAACATCATTGGCATTCAGCTGAAGAGTGTTTTGATGTTGTGAATAAGTTTGAGACAGAAATGTGAAGTTTCCCGATTTTCAAAAATATCTCTGTCTTCATACTTTGGGGTGGAAAGAAGCCAAAAACCTGAAATTTTGCACGTTTGGTAGATGGATCCTGAGGGTTTGCATCTGGTTATTAATATTTATTTTACACACACATGTATCTGCCATAGTTCCAAGAGGAAAGAACCTAGAAACCTGTAATTTTGCATCTATAGTAAGTTGACCCTGAGGGTTCGCACCTTTGTGTTATTACTTATCTACTTGTATGTATGCATGGACTTGTGTATCTTTTTATGCAGAAAGATACATTGAAAAGAAATGTGCATATGTTTGCATGCATGAACATTATTTTAATGAGGCAAACTTGCAAAAAGCCACATAGAAAAGAAGTAATTCCTTATATTACAAAAATAAATCACAGAAAGACAAACGTGTGATTGAAAACCTAGAAAATAAATGTGACTTCCATAACTTCAAGAAGTAAAGAATTTAAAAACCTTGAATTTTGTACCCATACTAAGTGTATCCATAGGGTGTACACCTGGGCATGTTTAGTTATCCACATGGATGTACATCTTTTTAATCAGACAACCTAGCAAAATGGGTAACAACTGATATGAAGAAGAGTGTTTTGGAAACAGTGCATTCTAACAATGGATTTTATATCATGTTGCTTAGAAATAAAAGTACAACCTAATATTGTTGTTAAGAATCTATGTGTTGAAACTATAAAGTGAAATGGATAAGCTACAAAATTGAAAAAAAATGTGTTTTGTTTTTATTATTTAAGTTTAAAATTAAGAGGACAAGCCAGAGGTAGGGTTATCTTTATAGACAGGCCACATCCTGTGGAGAAGCATCTGAGGTATAGAAGTGCCAGAGGGAGGGTTATCTCTATAGACAGGCCACATCCTGTGGAGAAGCATCTGAGGTATAGAAGTGCCAGAGGGAGGGTTATCTCTATAGACAGGCCACATCCTGTGGAGAAGCATCTGAAGTATAGAGGTTATACTTTTATGTTAAAATGGTTCAGAATACACACACTGACACAGTAATCTGAATATACACACTGACACAGTGATCTGGAATAAATCAAACTGAAGACCTGAGAGAAGCCGGGTACTTTCACTAGTGTATAATATGTTATTATTAAAGAATATCTGTATTCTTTTACATGTGTGTAAAGAGTTTTGTATTACAATATTGTATTATGTAATCTTTTATGTTTTAATTCATTTGTAAAAGGAAATTTATTCCAACAACTGTATTGACAATTGAAGTGTTTTTATTACTTCATTACTAAAATATTTTTGTTTAATGTTATAACTGTTAAAGAATATTCAATCTAAAATAATTGTTTGCTGTTTTATGATACTTTGGTTGTTCTTTGTTTAAGGATTGTATTGTCTTTGTTCTGTGTTAACTTTTACAGGGGTATGGGAAAGTTAATTTGTTCTTGAGCTGTTACAAGTGTAAAGTTAATTAGTTCTAATGTTAAATTTAGTTATTTCGTCCGAACAAGCTTGAAACAGAGGGGGGGTGGAGTGTATATAGATATACACTGGATTTTGTAACATTTTGATTCATTCTAAGTTTGTAGTTTTTTTACATAAAAGTAGTCCAGAAAACTCAGAATGACTTAATTCTAGCTGTCTTTGTTTTCTAAATGTAATATCTACTCTGCTAATGGAGAATATTACGGTGATGCTGCACACTGTGTAAGAGTATATTTGATATAATGATGTGAAAAATATATAAGAATAGTGAAGAGATCTCTGGAGTTTTGACAGTTAAGTCATCCACCTATTTCAACTGACTTGTTTACCTGACTACTTTGGGTTTGAATGTTTTTTCTACCACCATTATCGTCCTGGAGAAACTTAGTCACTAACATCACATTAACTGCAACATTTTTAGTGTCTGTTTGCCTTAAGAAAATTGTTTAAAAATAGTTTTGAAGCCATTTCAAATGTTTTTGGGCAGGTGAGAAGAAAGTATAATGTATGTCACCCCCACTAGTACAGTGGTAACTCTGAATTTACAACACCAAAATCATGGAGCTCAGCAGATAGCCCGATGTGGCTTTGCTATAAGAAAACATGAACATAATGTATGTCATATGACCATATATTTCTTATGTTCATAATGCCCATTTTGTATTCATACATATATAACAAAATATAATTGTACTGTAACTGATTATGTCAATAAATTACAACACACAACAGAAACCTTTTTTCTTAACAGTTTTGGTTTGTGTTTACTTATTGGTTATAAGCTTAACACTGATATGGTACAGTTATCTAGACTCAGTAAATAACTATTATTGTTAAATGTTGCCATTTATACGCAAAACTTTTTTGCATGCCACAAGCCTTGAGCTCCCTCACAACCAATGATCCACATGTTTCAAATGCATTTTGCATATAAATCATTGTGTGACAAGCCTCCACCAGTAAGAGTGTTGCACTCCCTATATTTGCCACTACCAAACTATCACTTTTTGTTTGGTAGTGCTGGTATTGAGATTTTGTTTCATTATGCTTTCCAGTTGTGTTTTTTCATCAAACTTTGTGTATTTTTTAGGAATTAATTCCAAAGTGGGATTGCTCTTTTTAACATTAGAAAAGTTTGTGAACTTGAAGATAGCTTATTTTTTCCAAATTTCTTTTCTTTTTTATTTTAACACTGTTGTGTCTGACTATTCATTTTTATCAATGAATTCTGAAGTCCAAGTTACCTCTTTGTTTGATCATGGGTTATTGGGCTATTTTATCCTATATTTTTTGTTTATATAAAGTAACTTTATGTTTTACTTATCTCACCTTCTCCCTGTTGTGTTGCTTGTGGATTAATCAATCTTCTCAGTATGCAATCGTTTTTTATTATGATGTTAATGTGGTTCACTACCTGCAGTCCTTCTTGATTATGTTGTTAATGTGGTTCTTCACTGCCTGTAGTCCTTGATTATGTTGTTAATGTGGTTCTTCACTGCCTGTAGTCCTTCTTGATTATGTTGTTAATGTGGTTCTTCACTGCCTGTAGCCCTTGATTATGTTGTTAATGTGGTTCTTCACTGCCTGCAGTTCTTGATTATGTTAATGTGGTTCTTCACTGCCTGTAGTCCTTGATTATGATGTCAATGTGGTTCTTCACTACCTGTAGTCCTTCTTGATTATGATGTCAATGTGGTTCTTCACTACCTGTTGTCCTTCTTGATTATGATGTTAATGTGGTTCACAGTTTGCAGTCCTTCTTGATCATGATGCTAATGTGGTTCACACTCTGCAGTCCTTCTTGTTTATGATGTCAATGTGGTTCTTCACTGCCTGTAGTCCTTCTTGATTATGATGTTAATGTGGTTCACAGTTTGCAGTCCTTCTTGATTATGATGTCAATGTGGTTCTTCACTGCCTTACTTTGTCTCCATTTTGATTCCTCTGAACTTTTCACCATGTTTCTACCCTTTTTTCTTCCAGTTGAGTACCAGAATCTTTACCACTTTTCAATGTCAAGCTACTGGGATGATGGACCATGGAGGTATCCTAATGAATGTGGTAATGATATACAATACAAAATGAATCCATTCAGTTGATAGTAAGGCAGTGATGTTCTGTTGGTGTGGATGATGAGATGTTCTCCAATCTGATGCTTCATCTTTGAATAATGAGGGGATGTTGCAACTTTAGAGTGAAATGTAAAAGTTGTAGTTAACTCCAGCATAAAGGATCCCTTATCCTACTCCATCATGGATGCTGGTCCCCAGTAGCTGGCTTTTGGATTCATAACTGGACCAATAAACATAAGTACTCACACATGTTTCCAGTTGTATTAAAGGTGTCTCTTTTCATTTATTTGGACTCTTATTTACTACAACCACATTGTGAGTCATGGTGGAGGAACTTTCAAGTTATTGTGTGGTTCTTCCTATTATACTATCCCTCAAAGATCTGTATATGCTGAAGATGTTAAATGCATATGGGTGGTGGTTCCTGTTTGATTGGTTTGAATCTTTCACTATATAGGTACATCTTTAATTTTGTTATTTTGCTATTATATTATCTGCCCTGTTTACAGATAGTTGGGTTTAATATATCTTTATGATCTGCTGAACTTGAGGTGAAGACAGTATGATGTTCCTTGAGGTCTCTTCAGATGTTTGATTATATTTATAAATATAGGTATAAAGGTGCTCCTTTGTATTGATTTATTTTGGGCTTGAGTTGTTGTATAAGTAAGGCTCCTTTCCCTACCTGCCAGCTGGGTTTTGGATTGCAGTTGACTTGCTGCTCATACGATCATATTTCCTATCCTTACATGTTGGTTTTTAGTGGCTGGGTTTTGGTTTGTGGTTGATTTACCAATGGTTTAATCCTCATATTACCCTTGCAAGGATACTGGTCTCTAGATTTTGGACGCAGTTGACTTGCCGCTTATTGTCTGTTTTGTCCTAGTTACTCTACACGTTATGGTCATCTAGGGTATTGAACTTATTCTAAATATTGACCACTTCCTTGTGGTGTGTTCTTCCAATTTTATGGCCATGTTTGGGTCACCTATTTTGATACTGTGTGAAGAGTGTATCTGGTACAGAAGAGGTGAGGTCTACTCTGTATTTTCCTCTAATGTGAGGATCTTCTCTTTTAGAGATTTTTGGACATTTTTAAATAATTCTTTTTTCTCTACCTTGCAATAGTCGTCCCCACCACCTATTTAATGTGGAATTATGGCTATTTATGTGAGATGAGGTAATGTATCATATAAGAAGTTGTATCTTTCCTTTACTGAAAATACATTTCCAATAGATAGTTACCTTTACAAAAAATCGGTGCTTCTGTTACCCGACAAAGCTCAAAGTGAGAGTTTGGTGATAATGTACTGTATCAGAAGTTATAATTTTACCTCAAAGAAAATATATTTCTGGAAGGTACTTGTCTTCGATGAAAAACTGGTGCTTCCATTTCTGCCCAAACTCAAAAGTGATAGTTTGGTGGAACTGACTGGAGGTGTCATACTTTTATTTGTAGAGGGTTTTTGCATGATGAGACACAGTTGAACCATGTTCATTTTAGGGCATGTGGGAACTCAGTCTATAACATGCAAAAAATTTATTGCACATAGAGGGCAGTACTGAATAAGAATAGATATTTGTGTGAGAGGAAGTAATTGATTATAGGAAATACATTTTTGGTATATGAAGATTATAGCTTTCATTACACACTGCAACTTTTACAGTAAACAAATATATTTTAAACAAGTATCACTGATACTGTTATTTTGAAATACACACATTGTAATGAGAGATAAAGTTTTAGTATTCAAATCAACATTGTTAACCAAATTTCATAAAACACTAAACAAACATAATGTCGTGTAGGTTTAAAAAATCACAGAATTTGTTTCAGTATTTCTATTTTTTTTGTTGGTTGAAAGTTTCCAAAATTTTGTTGTGATATGCTGTTTCAAATAGAAAACAACAACAAAAAACACACACATTAAAATACTTATTTTCCCTGGATACTTAATAATTTTATTTTATATAATTAGTTATTTCAACTTGACTGATATTTATAAACACATTTTCAGGGGTATTTTATTTTGCTGTTTACAATAATCACTGCTTCCAATTAAAAGTCTTAAAAGACATGGCAAGAACTGAGAAAGATTTAATGAATCTGGACTTCATCTTTCATAATGACATTGTTTACTTGTCTAAGATAGGTGACAGTAGCTTGGTCAACAGTACTCCTGTTGGAAATACATTATATGTGTATTTAACAAAACTGTAGCAGAGTACACCAAAGAGGATTAACAATTTCAGAGTTTCTGCACTTTAAAAGATATTGATTGACAATATTCAAATCCTTGGTATTCTTTGTTACATTAAGTTGTTTATAAATTACCTGAAAGATGACAATATAAGTATTTTATTAACTGTTTAATTTCTTATGTTTTGTTCATTAGTTCAGATAAGTTGATTTGATCGAGGAGCAGTCTTGTTGTCTGAAATCATTCAGTATGCCATCGATGGAAGGTGAGAATCAGTCATGCAAGTACTTTCACTGTTAGTCATAAGTATTTTTTAAATATAGTGAAATTGAAAGTTATTTTAATCAGGTGAAAACCAGGACTTTGTCACCCAAAATGTTTGGGAAACAAAGGATCCCTAATTTGATTTAAATGTAAAAATGGTTAACTATATAAAGATCTTATTATAAACACAGATTTTTATATATGTAAACTGACTTGTAGAGAAACATATATATATGTGAAAATGGCTGGTATGGGTTGAAAAATGTTTTTTATGTAGAGCAACGAACAACGTTTCAACCTTCTTCAGTAATGGTCAGGTTCACAAAGAAAGAAAGAGGTAACTGACCAACAGCTGACCACATGTTTAAAGATGGTTGTGTAACTTAGTGTAGGAATGTAGAGGGCGTGCTTAGATGTTTGATTATATTTATTAATATAGGTATAAAGGTGTTCCTTTATATTGGTTTATTTTAGGTTTAAGTTGTTGTGTAAGTAAGGCTTCTTTAATTTTGCATTTGTTTATGCTTGTTTTAGTATTTGTGTTTTCTATGGTTGTGTCCATTTGACTTGCAGTGTTCGAAAACGTGAAGGTGATTTTTTATGTTCTTTAAATCTGGTTCCCATTTTTCTACTTGTTTCTCCAATATAGAAGTCGTGGCAGTTATCACATTGTATTTTATAAATAATGTTGGTGTGGTGTTTGTCAGTGTAGTTCTTACATAGTATAGACCTCAGTTTTGTGCCTGGTTTTTGAATAAATTTAGTATTAACTGGAATGTCATATTTTGTTACTACTTTTTGTCAAATGTTGGTTGTTTTTCAATGAGTTTCCTCTGTATTTATAAATACTGTGTTTATTTCTAGTATTTCATCAAAGCATTTTATTATGTATATTTAGTTATCTTCTTTAAGTATTGTTTGATTAACATTCTGACTTTTTTATATTTTTAAGTTATGTTCAAATATTCTTCTTAATAGACCCTACAGATTGAAAGTTAAAATAACTGATTTTCAAAGATGTGTTCATACTTGGTCAATTGTATAATGCTGCAAGTTATTAACTGTGATGGTAAAGCAAGTGAATTTTATTATGAATTTTAAGATCTTTGGACTGTCTTACTGGTGTGGGTTTTGTTAGCCTTTAATTTGGTCATTTCCAAAATTGAAATCTTACTGGTAAAATATTCAAATTATTATAGAATTGCAAGTGATGTTTCTTTTACTGGTAAAATATTCAACTTATTATAGAATTGTAGGTGGTGTTTCTTTTTACTGATAAAATATTTGTTATTATAGATGTTTCTAATTGGATGAAATTAGATGTTGCACCATTATGTCTTCTTGCAAACATAATGGAAAAATTTCAGCCAATGATTATTAGATGATGTTGCACCATTGTGTCTTCTTCCAAACATAATGGAAAATTTCAGCCAATGATTATTAGATGATGTTGCACCATTGTGTCTTCTTCTAAACATAATGGAAAATTTCAGCCAATGATTATTAGATGATGTTGCCCCATTATTTCTCTTGCAAACATAATGGCAAAATTTCAGTTAATGATTATTAGATGATGATGCACCATTGTGTCTTCTTGCAAACATAATGGAAAATTTCAGCCAATGATTTTAGATGATTTTGCATCATTGTGTCTTCTTGCAAACATAATGGAAAATTTCAGCCAATGATTTTAGATGATTTTGCATCATTGTGTCTTCTTGCAAACATAATGGAAAATTTCAGCCAATGATTATTAGATGATGATGCACCATTGTGTCTTCTTGCAAACATAATAGAAAAATATAAGGCAATGATTATTATTTTTGTTCACCAACAATACCAAGCATGATGTATGTGTGTGTATCTGATTCTGATTTATTCCTCATTACAACAGCTACCAAACCACTGTCAAATATAATCGTACGTCCATTGTGGTGCATCAGCCATTTTATATGTATATGTGGCTATAATAATTGTATAAAGAAAAAATAGTTGAAATGGCAGAAATTGTCATGTTAATCAGTACCATGATGGCAGCTTTCTGTTGTTATATAGTAGATAAAAAAAATAGTAAAATATCTTAGAAAATGGTCAGTGATAAATTGGTTAACAAAATCCAGTTTTCTATATTTGTAAGGAATATATTAGTTTGTTGGTGTTATAATAGAGGGTTGTTTTACACAAGTAATTAATAAGATAATAAAATACTTAAGAACAACAGAATTCTGTATGTATTACAATGTTTTTCTACTTTGAAATTGTAAAAATATTAAAAGCACTAAAGATGGTACAGACATTGTAAAAGTGGTTGTTAAGGTAGTTAAGTTTTGTGTGCTTTATCTGTAAGAAAGATCCAAGTCTCTAGTTGTTACATGTGTAATTAAATGGTTTTTTTAATTGCTTTTTTGTTAAGACATATCAGTGAGTTGAATCTATAAGAAGGTTAAATTCTTGTCTGTTACAGGAGCTTTAATATTTTGAAATGTTTTAACTTCTATACTAATCATCATTATATACTGTTTTTCAGATTTAATGTTCCAGCTGAGAGTAAGTTAAAACTTGTGTTTTATTTTTAATATGTATTTTGAAAGTAAACTGTTGCAAACAAACAAAGTTAAATAAAAATATAAAGGATGAAATTGTGGTTGTTTGTTTTTTTGTCTATTAGTTTTTGTTGGTAATAAGTATTTTCACTGTACACACAAAAATGTTTCATATACTGTAATGTTTAGAGACAAAGAGACCTATTGTCCATCTTGGCTTTTTCATTCTTTAAACTAAACTAAAACTATGAAATAACTAATTTAAAAAAAAACAGTCCTTCTCATTCATATGGTTATCATGGTAACTTTTATTCTCTAGTCCTACTGTTCTCACTATTAAATATGATAATAAAAGCATCAACAGTACCAATTATCTTTATAGTTTTAAACACCTCAATCAGATCTCCTCTAACTCTCAACCTCTCCTCGTATGACTCCTCCATCCCCAATGTTATTCTACTTACCCTTTCCAATACTTCAATGTCTTTCCTAAGGTAAGGAGCCCAAGACTGAACACAATACTTAAAATGTGGCTTAACCGGTAATCTGTACAATTAAACTATAGTCTCTTTAAACTTGTATTGAACATTTCTGCAAATACAACTTGAAATTCTACTTGCCGAGCCACTAGCAAGAGCAAACTATTTTGACGACTTCAGAGACTGATCAACTGTTACACAAGCAAGAGCAAACTATTTTGATGACTTCAGAGACTGATCGACTGTTACACTAATAACAGTAAACTACTTTGACAACTTCAGAGACTGATCAACTGTTACACTAACAAGAGCAAACTATTTTGACAACTTTAGAGACTGATCAACTGTTACACTAACAACAGTAAACTATTTTGACAACTTTAGAGACTGATCAACTGTTACACTAACAACAGTAAACTATTTTGACAACTTCAGAGACCGATCAACTGTTACACTAACAACAGTAAACTATTTTGACAACTTCAGAGACTGATCAGCTGTTACACTAACAACAATAAACTATTTTGACGACCTCAGAGACTGATCAACTGTTACACTAACAACAATAAACTATTTTGACGACTTCAGAGACTGATCAGCTGTTACACTAACAACAGTAAACTACTTTGATGACTTCAGAGACTGATCAACTGTTACACTAACAACGGTAAACTACTTTGACGACTTCAGAGACCGATCAACTGTTACACTAACAACAGTAAACTATTTTGATGTCTTCAGAGACTGATCGACTGTTACACTAACAACAGTAAACTACTTTGACAACTTCAGAGACTGATCAACTGTTACACTAACAACAGTAAACTACTTTGACTTCAGAGACTGATCAACTGTTACACTAACAACAGTAAACTATTTTGACTTCAGAGACTGATCAACTGTTACACTAAGATCATTTTCTTTTTTCATAACATTTTTAAGGTTACTCCCATAAAAATTATAATTCAAATTATGGTAACTTACATGCATTACTTACCATTTATTATAATTAAAACACATTTGCTATTTATCTTCTCAATTCACAAAATGATCTAAATCATTTTGTAAATCAGCAGCATCCTCTTCACAGCTTGCAACACTCAAGACCTTAATATCATCAATAAATTTAAGTAATGTATTGACTATTCCTTCATCTATATCATTGATGTAAATCAAGGGACCCAAGAATGAGCCCTGAGGTACCCTACCTGTAACATTAATCCAGTTTGAGTGAACTCCATTTATATTAACCCTCTGCTTTCTTCCATACAGTCACTCTTATATTCGATTTGTTAATTTATTCCCCACACCCATAGAGGTAACTTTTTGCAAGCCTACTGTGTGGATCCTTGTTGAATGCACAACTTATGCAAGACTAATGGTGTTAGAGTTACCAGTACTGTTAAAAAGAGTTACAGTAACTAACTTCCCATCCTGTCCACTGATTCAGGACTTACAGAAACTAGTAAATAGCAAGTGGTTCACATATCCAAACCTTAAATTCCTTCAAAACCTTTAGGTTCAGCAGCTTTATCATTCTTCAAACTTCAACATTTTGTCTTAACAGGTTCAGAATTAATGCAGTCATTTTGTTCAACCTATTTTTCATCTGTAAAAAGTCCAAGATTTGAAATACTGCTTAAATTATTTGTTGGTAAAAGCTAAAGAGAAAGCATAATTTCATAACTAAACAATCTTATAATTATCAGATATAAGCCTTTTTTTATCATCCCTCAAGTATCTTACCCTCATCCCAATATTTTGTTTACCCTTAATGTATTTAAAGAAATTCTTATTATGAATCTTTTATCATACACCCTTTTTGATGTCCTAACTTCTTGTTTCACAAACTTTCTATAATCTTCTAAATCCCCTATCATACCAGTCACTGTAAATTTCTTAAATTAACAATGATTTTCTTTCATTTTATGTCTTATTCTGTTTTGAGCCAACCTGGATTTTTACTTTGCTTTTTCTATAAGGGTTACATTTAAAACATTTCCATGTTTAATCAAAGTGTCCAAATAACTCATCCTTTTGTTTTCTTTATATCTTTTATTTCCTCATCTACACAAGCTGAGAACTCATTACAATTAAATTAAACTCTTTCAGCCCTAATAGTACTATAACTCTGTTAATGTATTCCTTGCATGTTGAAGCTTTAGGCCCTAATAGTACTATAACTCTGTTAATGTATTCCTTACATTTTGAAGCTTAAGGCCCTAATAGTACTATAACTCAATGTATTCCTTACATGTTGAAGCTTAAGGCCCTAATAGTACTCTAACTCTGTTAATATATTCCTTACATCTTGAAGCTTAAGGCCCTAATAGTACTATAACTCTGTTAATGTATTTCTTGCATGTTGAAGCTTAAGGCCCTAATAGTACTATAACTCTGTTAATGTATTCCTTACATTTTGAATCTTAAGGCCCTAATAGTACTATAACTCTGCTAATGTATTCCTTGCATGTTGAAGCTTAAGGCCCTAATAGTACTATAACTCTGTTAATATATTCCTCGCATGTTAAAGCTTATGTCCCTGATAGTACTATAACTCTGTTAATGTATTCCTTACATGTTGAAGCTTAAGGCCCTAATAGTACTATAACTCTGTTAATGTATTCCTTACATGTTGAAGCTTAAGGCCCTAATAGTACTATAACTCTGTTAATATATTCCTTACATATTGAAGCTTAAGGCCCTAATAGCACTATAACTCTGTTAATGTATTACTTACACGTTGAAGCTTAAGGCCCTTATAGTACTATAACTCTGTTAATGTATTCCTTGCATGTTGAAGCTTAAGGCCCTAATAGTACTATAACTCTGTTAATGTATTCCTTACATGTTGAAGCTTAAGGCCCTAATAGTACTATAACTCTGTTAATATATTACTTACACGTTGAAGCTTAAGGCCCTAATAGCACTATAACTCTGTTAATATATTCCTTGCATGTTAAAGCTTAAGTCCCTAATAGTACTATAACTCTGTTAATGTATTCCTTATATGTTGAAGCTTAAGGCCCTAATAGTACTATAACTCTGTTAATGTATTCCTTACATGTTGAAGCTTAAGGCCCCAATGGTACTATAACTCTGTTAATGTATTCCTTACATGTTGAAGCTGCAGGCCCTAATAGTACTATAACTCTGTTAATATATTCCTTACATATTGAAGCTTAAGGCCCTAATAGCACTATAACTGTTAATATATTCCTCGCATGTTAAAGCTTAAGTCCCTGATAGTACTATAACTCTTAATGTATTCCTTACATGTTGAAGCTTAAGGCCCTAATAGTACTATAACTCTGTTAATGTATTCCTTACATGTTGAAGCTTAAGGCCCTAATAGTACTATAACTCTGTTAATGTATTCCTTGCATGTTGAAGCTTAAGGCCCTAATAGTACTATAACTCTGTTAATGTATTCCTTGCATGTTGAAGCTTAAGGCCCTAATAGTACTATAACTCTGTTGATATATTCCTTACATATTGAAGCTTAAGGCCCTAATAGTACTATAACTCTGTTAATGTATTTCTTGCATGTTGAAGCTTAAGGCCCTAATAGTACTATAACTCTGTTAATATATTCCTTGCATGTTGAAGCTTAAGCCTCTAATAGTACTATAACTCTGTTAATATATTCCTTACATGTTGAAGGTGAAGTCCCTAATAGTACTATAACTCTGTTAATATAATCCTTGCATGTTGAAGCTTAAGCTTCCCATAAAATCCTGCTGCCACTTTCTACAATATACACTTCTCTCAATCAGTTTCCCCAACTTTACTTGATTGCCTCTGATTTCTGCAGACTTTACATACAAAATGCATATTATCTTTTCTAGCTTGAGCTGCTTGAAAGTATATACCAGGCCTAAGGTCCCAAATAAAAACTCACTTCTTGTAACCACCACACCTAACAAACTGTGAATGCTTAGTTACTGCTTAACCATTGTATTTCTAGCCTGAATGAAATGCTCAGTACTAAATACCATTAGCTTATTATAAACACACTTAGTGTTAAGCCTAATATGTAATGACTCAATTATGTTAGTTTTTATCACGACTTTGTCTTCGCAATAAAATAATAAAGTTTATCTTTAATTATATAGAACTTTAAAATAGAAGTGAGAATAACTAACCTTTGATGTATGCATAATACTAGTAATATGACACATTTAGTCTGATTTTTATAACCTAACCACAAGCAGTTTCAGTGGTGGTGGGAGGTGATTCACACCCTTCATAACTTTGCACTCTTACACACTAAAATGCACTTCAATAAAGCATTTTAATTTCTGTCTTTCCTAGTTACAGATCACTAATTTATAACATTATGTTTATTTCTTGTATATCATCTGGATGTATTAATGTAAATGAAATACATTGAAAGTATGTAGCACCCATCTAGTTAACTACAGCCCTTTTTCTCTAAGTATTTTAATAAATTAAGTTAAATATTTGTCCATAGGTATATTGGGTCACAGTTCTTGTGCAAAGCAATTTTCATGTTCAGATTTAAAAACCATTTCCTTGTCTCAAAACTCTTTAAGTTTACTTTGTGTAATTTTTAAAACCTTGTAATTACATTTAAACATTTTTCCTTTGCATTTTATCTGTTTTTTTCTCTATCCAATCTTTATGTGAGATTTGACCAACCTCAGATTCTAAAAAGAAACTGCATTTGTTTATAAAATCATTTTAAAATATGAAAGATTATAATTAAACTTTCCAAATTGAGTACAAGGAAAAATTCATTGGATGTTGTGCATTTTGAACATTTGGTATCAATTTTAAAATATGCAGGTTATAAAAAAAAAAGTACAATCATTTTCTTTCTCAGAACACAGATGTGGATGTAACACCATCAGAAATAATAGATATACCCTTTTTTGTGGTCCAAGGGGCCTGACAAGGCCAGGTGGCTGAAGCACTCGACTCATAATCTAAGTTTTGCGGGTTTGAATTCTCGTGTCATCAAACATGTTCGCTCTTTCAGTTGTGGGGTCATTATTATGTGATGATCAGTCCCACTATTCATTGATAAAAAATAGTGCAGATAGCCCTCATGTAGCTTTGCACAAATTTCAAACCAAACCAGGATCAAGGCCTCTGCAACTGTACTGTTACATCGTGATAGATACTTCTTCACCAAGAATTGTTAATGCTGTATAGGAACTTTCACAATACTTCAACATACATTGTTTGAACTTGTGTAACACTGATGTATGTATTTTATTTAAGAGAGATTATTTTTCAAAGTTAAGTATTACTGTGCTGTTATATTGTTTGTAAAGTCTCCATAGTGATACAGTTTGTTATTTTTATACTGGTGTGAAGTTTGTGTCATTTAAGTATTCACAACTAATCAAGCATTTAATAATTCCTAGTGTTTTTTTCTGTCTGATCATTCTTTATTGGTTTATATTTCTTTCTAAAGTTTAGTGGAAAACAACTTGAAAGGCTTTCTAAAAAAGCAGAGAAAGACGAGAGAGTTCAAAAGTCTAAAGTAAAAAAGGTTTGTTATTATTAACATTTGTATGTATTTCACAGTGTTTAATATTTGTTTGGTGTTGTAAACTACAAAGTACAGGTTAAAGACAATCATTTTGTGATGAGTGTAAAGTATAGTGACAATATTAATTCTTCAAAGGTTTGGCATTCGTGAACCTTTTTCACCCATCATACAGACGGTTTCGGAGATGCAAACAGTATGCTATTGTGTACTAAACAGTATAATGCCTTAAATAGCATAAAACACAATGTCCAATCTATATCATATTTGGGTTTTATTTCTGTTTAAGTAAACTTGCATTTTTAAAATATTTTAATAAACAGTAAACTGTATTTACTGTGAAGTGAATATAAACAGGTTGTGCTTTTGATTTTTTGTTGCAGATTTATTCATTCAGTATTTGTGGTGACAGTTTGTTCTGCAGCTAGTTCCAATATTTCCACTTTGGTGACTAAATGGAGTGATCTGATTGGTGCTACTTCTTTGTCAGTAGCTAATCTGATTACCTGGTCTCAGGAATCAAATATGAAATCTGAATTGTAGTTTGTAGAGTGTATAAAGTGGTAATTATTTGTGTATTGTGTTAAAGTGTATCAACTTGAATCATCCAGTATTTGACAAATGTGTACGACTCTTTATGTCCACTGACAAATCACTGGACCAGTGGTTCTCAACCTCTTCAGTGGTGATAGTTCTTAAAAGTGAATCTCTTTTAAGCAGTAATAATTTTGTAAAGTAAAATAACTTTTGTTTATGTTAAATTACAACACATTTATAATAAAATATGAATTTCTTATGTTGTTATTAGTTGGTACCCTTAAAGTTGAAACATAACAAAACAAACTGAAAACCAAACCATTTAACTCAAACTTGAGTTTTCTGAACTTTAACGTTTGGCTCAACAGAAGAGATATGTTGTTTAAAATCTGGATTTGTATCAGGCTATTTTCTATTCTTAACTATTTTAATAAATTCAATGGAAATTGAAATATTAGGACTAGAGAGGTAATAAACTAACCAAAACTTTCTTGTAAACTTCTCAGATTATCTTTCAAACCTCTAGGAGTTTTTGAACAATTGGTTGAGAAATACTGATTATCACCAAACCTGTCATACACCCTTAGAGACATATGGGAGAAGCACTTGGATATTTATTTCTTATATCTTCCCCATGGATTTAAGGGGTATGCCACTAAGTAATAATCAAGTGACAACTATTCTATCATTTTTTAACATAATAAGATTAAAACTATAAAAACATACTAAAACTCAATATTTTATGAGCACTAAAGGATACTACTATACTGTGTTAAACCTAAGCTACACTTGGAAGTAAGAGTGTGATTTGTGACATATGGAATGCACAGAAGTTGTACATTAGATATGTTTCCTCTTAATGTCTCATTGTTTTAGGCTCTTCAGCAAGGAAATGTTGATGGTGCTAAGATATATGCGGAAAATGCTATTCGGAAAAAACATGAAAGTCTGAACTATTTACGAATGGCATCTAAGATTGATGCTGTCTCCTCTAAAGTCCAGAGTGCAGTTATGATGAAAGGGGTATGTCTCAGAGTAACAACAGTTTTGTTACATAAATATTATTTCTCTATCTACTGTTAATTAAACCTGTGTATTTTACTCTCTGTATTTCAGGGTGATTTAAAGGATGCTTAAGGTTCATCGTTTGTGCACTGATTCTTAAGTTTTGCATTCTAACATTCTGTGATAATCTCTGTAACACTTCACATGCAGTAACAAAGACTTTTTCAGTAACTTTCAACATTTGGATTTACATTGGTGAACATTTATACATTAATATATGAACATTATTTCTAGGATATGTCTCTATTAACTCTGTGTGTTTGTTTTTTAAAGAATGGCACATGCAGTAATTTGTAATATATATATATCACTGTCCACTCCTCCTTGATGGGGCAGCAGTAAGTTTACGGATTTACATTACAAAATTTGATTCCATGTAATGGACCTAGTAGATAGTTCAATACAGTTTTGCTATAAGACAAACAAATGTGTGTACTTAATTAGTTTCTGTTGTTGGCACAAACATTTGTGAAACTATTGATACAAATCTTTTTTTTTAATTAGGTGACAAAAAACATGGGTAGTGTAGTGAAAGCACTAGACAAGGCTATAAACTCAATGGACTTACAAAAGGTAAAAAAAATATTTTTGCATTTTAATTGTACAAAGTTATCACTTTTAACTGTAAAACAACTACACTACTATGTTTAGTGATATGACTGTAATTTAGTGAAGAAATGAAGGTTACATGTTTGCAGTATTTTTAGTGATAATAAAAAACCAAAAGAAGTTTATGAAGTCAAAATATGAAATCTATAGTTTTATATGAATTAGGAACTTAAAGTACTGATATTTAAAGCTAGAAACATCCTACTGAATCAAACAGTGGTATTTCACTCACCTCCTTCAATTTTTAAAAACGGTTCATTATATACACGTAATATGATATGTGTAAATAACCAATCAGAACTCAGAATGTCTTACAGGTGGTTTTCCCTGCCATTTTCAGATGTAAACATTTCTTTCTTGTGTGACAAATCTTTGTTTCTGTAGGTTGAGTTTTTATCCTATTTGAACTTTTTTTCTTCACCCATATACAGCTCTGTTACTAAACTTGGTAAATTATGATAGATGTCTGAAGTATAAATGTGATAATTTATTTTTCTTTGGCTATTTTATTGTAAATATAAAACCTAAAAAGTATTTTATTTCTCATCCTCCACATCTACCTCTTCATGGATGTCGACCCTTGCTGGATGAATTTTGGATTAAGAACTCTGTGGTGTGTTTACATATATGCAATTCACCCTTTCACCTGAGACCCCTTATCCTATTCCCACGTGGAAGTCAGTTTCTAGTGGTTGAATATTTGATTTAGAGCTTAACCAATCACCATAGATCCTCACAGTTGTTTAAGGGATGTCTCACTCTCTTCACCTTGGATGCATAGCTTTGTGGGTCACAGTTAATGCACTTTTTAATTTCTGTACTTTTTCCTTGTTTTTTAACTCTTGATGTCTTTATGCCAGTGATGTAACTGTGCCTTAGGTGGTCTGATCTGTTTGGTTTGTGTGAGATGTGTTTATCTAATTACATATGCCCTGTTCCCCAATCACTGGTGAGAATTTCTCCCTCTGGTCAGCTGAACTTTAGGTGAAGATGGCACAGTTGTCTTGGATATTGGTTTTTGAAGGTTGATTTTTGGAGTGCAGTTGAATTACTGACAGTTTGGTCCTTGTCCTACCCCCCATGCATGGATGCCATTTCCTGGAGGTAAAGTTTTGGATGCAGTTGGTTTGCTGTCGGTTTTGCTCTAGCATTCAGCATTCCTCATTCTATTTACATTTTCATTATCAGGGACATTACAATATGTTGTGGTTATGACCAATGTCAAACTATTTTTTCTTCCACTGAGATGTGCTTCTCAGAGTTGTCTGCTAGATCTATTGCATTACCATTTCCACATCTTCATACTAAGGTAGGAACTCACACTGAATAGGTAGAGGGACTAATGCTAGTCAGTGGAAGTAAAGGATCTTGTCAGAAGCTATGATTTTCCTCCACTGAAAATATGTTTCCATCAGGTACTTGCTCACACTTCCCACTGTCCAATGATGCTTCGGTTTTTTTTTCTAAACTTGAAGTAATAGGTGTATAGAATAGTATAGAGAGACTCGCATGAATCGTGCAGAGGGACACGTCCATTGGTGGAGATTTGACACGTGACAGTTGCATGAGTGAATCATTTGAAACATGTGACTCAAGGAGAACATGATAGTCAAAATCTTGTAGCATCTGAAAACAAATTGTGAGGGGAGGGCAGCAGTGAATGAAAATAACTTTGTGAGAAGTGAGGACATCAGAAATATATCTTCTGAGAAAAGTATAACTTTTGTGTGTTAGCATTTTAATATTTGACAAAGTAACTGTTAAGAAGTGTCTACTGTCTACCTTTACTTTTTTCTGTTCATATTTTAATATATAATGAAATCTTAGCAGAACACAATCTGGACAAGTAGTTGGATTTGTTTTTTTGTTATTTTAATGTGTAATTATACATTTTTTATCTTCAGTGTCTCATGGTGAAGAAACCAAGCTGGTTTTGAAGCTGTCTAACAAAGACTGATCTTTTGTGTTTAATTTTTGTACCTCTTTTTCTTTGTCTGCTTTAAAAAGAAATTATAATTTTTGATTGAGAAAGCCTGGTTATAACTATATCTTTTTAAACAGGTTTCAGCTGTGATGGACAAATTTGAAAGTCAGTTTGAAGACTTGGATGTGAGAACATCTGTAAGTATATGTATATACACAGGTATATGAATTAAATGACTGATTGATTTTCAAGTTACTATTAAACAATTTTTGGTTGATAAACTGATATCAAATTCAGCCTGAAGTACCCTGCTAACTGCTTGTCCACAAACATAGATAAAAACAACTGGACGAAAAAAAGAAAATTAATTTTCAAAATGTATATCATTGTTTATTACCATTAATAACTTAAAACAGACTTTCAGTTTGAAGGAACCAGTATTGTTTAGTCTTCCTGATTTGAAATTAGCTTCATCTTAATGGTCACGAGAATTTCTCACTCTGGCCTGAGCTCATTCTTAGCTCCAGTAGTTACCACAGTTTTGTCTGTAGAAAAATTACCTTTTGTCAGAAGATGATGTACAATACTGAAACATGTTTAGCTTTACATAGTTTGTGTGAGTAGACAACCATTTATTTGTCAGGTTTACAAGGAACTGTGTGAGCAGACAACCATTTATTTGTCAAGTTTACTAAGAGTTTGTTCTTTCTTGAGTAGATTTAATGATGAAGCTGAAAAATGCTTGTGTATTTATGTTTGCATCCTTAAAATGAAGTGAGTTTTTTATTCTTACAACTAGTAGAGTGTAAAATTGTAGCTAATAATCCATATTTTAATAATATGTAACTTTTAAGTTCTTACTTTTAGAAAGCAATATTTAAATAAAATCCTGAAGTTTACCTAGTGTGACAGATGTAATATGTTTTCTCAAGACATTTTTTCCACTAGTAAGTGCAAAATTATAATTAAATTATGCACTATAAAATCTTCATTGCTCAGGTAAACCATAATTTTTATAGCCTTCAATGTGGTTACAGAGTCACCAAATAGAAAACCAGATCCCTCTTGGTACACTTACTTGTCACATCGTCTCCTTCAGGGTTTCTTAATAGTTCTATCTCATATTTATTTCTCTATGTATAACAACTGATAGAAAGCCAAGGCATTCACCCATCAAAAGATATATTGCATTATGTTGATTTCTGAACAGAGAATCAACAATTTCCTTGTTAGTACAAGATTTGTTCTTGTGAGGAAGATGATTAACCTGGATGAATTTGTAGTGGTTCTTGTTACACAGAAAACCAGAACAGTTGTGATGGGTAGAGGAAATTGTCTGTTTTTTAGCATTTTGTTATTCAATGCTTTATTAATTAACCCTTTTGTGACAGGTCAAAGGCCATGTCATCACATTTGTTGACTTGCATTCAAAATTTTATTCAACTACTATTTTATGAAATTATGTCAGTAAGTCTGGAATCAAATTGTAAATTATAAATCAAACTCTTAAGGAAATTTCTTAATTTTCAAAATAAATATATTTAAAGAACACACCTAAGGTGAGATTGTAATGAGTTATGTGGCATGTTGAATGCAGCACTGTTTAAAATTAGGTGTTTGTGATGTCAAAATAGTAACTTTATAGTTGTGTACAAATTAGGAATACCAAATTAATTCCAAAAAGCTAGAATATAAAACAAGAACCTCATATCTTTTTATTTTGCTGAGATACGGTTTATGTACTGAATCAAACACAGTAGCCCCATTCATCTCTTTTAATTTTTGAAAAGAGTCCTTTATATACATTTACTTCAATATATGGAATGTAAATAACCAGTCAATAGATTGGAATGTCTCCCCAGAGTGGTTTTTGTCAACCATTTTAATCTGTGAAAAGTATACCATGTTCTTCCTATCCAAGTTTTCAGTGAGGTACATTGTATCTTTAGCTTGCTCAAAGTTCAAAATCTTTCCAATTTTAAATACATCTTAGTTACTAAGTTTAATAAATATAGTGGAATTGTATTGTATTGGTGTAGCTATTTGTGATTTTTTGGTTATTTAACTATAAAAATAAAAAGTTTCATATCCTCCACATGCAAAATTTTAAAAGGCTTAGCAACCTATGTCTTGCAACAACCAAGCTCAAAGGTCATAGCAAGAAGAGATAATTGTTTTCTTAACTTCTTGATTTATTGTTTTATATTTCAAGAAAAATAAGTAATAATTTATATATATAATGTATAATAATTGAAATGTGACTGTATATTATAAAATAGTAGTCTACTAAAACACAGCCAAGACAAGGAAGGGTAAGGACCAGTTTTATATTATTTGAAATGTAGCATGAATACACATGCACTTTGTCAGTGGAAGTTATATTAGCTAGGTATGACTGGAAGGTAAGTGTAATAATAAATTAAACACACACTTGCACACACTGTTATAAGACTATACATTTTTATTTTTATGTTATAATATGTGGTCATTTTAGCACGAAAAGAAACATAATTTATTTTATGATGGTTCCAAGGTTGGTCAGGTGACAGTTCCCAGATGGAGTATAGAAAATAACCAAATAAAAAGTTGTACTGAAAACTAATGTTTAGGACGTAACACTAAATCAATTTGCACTCAGACTAATCAAGATAAACAATTATAGTTACTGTTACGAGTTTAAAGATAAACAACTATAGTAACTGTTGTGAGTTTAAAGATAAACAACTATAGTTACTGTTACGAGTTTAAAGATAAACAACTATAGTTACTGTTACGAGTTTAAAGATAAACAACTATAGTTACTGTTACGAGTTGAAGTCATTCAAGAATGAAAAAACAAAGATAATGTAGGTTTCCTGTGCATTCACTTTTAGAGTTTCATTTAGGAGAGGTTTGTGTTATCTGTTTAACAACCATTGATCACATTATCAGTTGAAATTGGCTGGTAAGTCTGAGTAATTAACCAGTTATTAAATAACAAAAAAGTAAGAGTGAAGAACTATGAACCATTTCATCAATAAAGACTTGAATTTTTTATTATTATTATTCTGTCTTGGCTTATGTGCTGTTTCACATGTCAGTTTTCCATTAATTGGGCCTTGCATGGCCTGGTGGTTAGGGCAATCAACTTGCAATGTGCAGGTTGTGGGTTAAAATCCCTGTACCACCAAACATGCTCACTCCTTCACCATAGGGGTATTATTATGTGATGATCAATCCCACTATTTGAGAATCCCAAGAGTTGATGGTGGGTGGTGATGATTAACTGCCTTCCCTCTTGTCTTTCATTGTTAAATTAGGAATGGCTTTTGCAGGTAACGCTGGTGTAGCCTTGTGCAAAATTCAAAACAAACCAGACATATTAATTGCATAAAGAATTACTACTGCTCACTATTTGCAAGTGAGCAATATATGTTAGAGCTTAGAACTGGCTGTAAACATAAACTGACCACTTTCTAAAACTAACTGCTATTAATCAGTATTAGAACTACCATGATGTGATGTAACTTATGAGTTTAGAACTACCATGATGTGATGTAACTTGTGTGTTTAGAACTACCATGATGTGATGCGACTTGTGTTTAGAACTACCATGATCTGATGTAACTTGTGTGTTTAGTACCACCATGATGTGATGTAACTTATGTGTTTAGAACCACCATGGTGTGATGTAACTTATGTGTTTAGAACTACCATGTTGTGATGTGACTTATGAGTTTAGAACCACCATGGTGTGATGTAACTTATGTGTTTAGAACCACCATGGTGTGATGTAACTTATGTGTTTAGAACTACCATGTTGTGATGTAACTTATGTGTTTAGAACTACCATGTTGTGATGTGACTTATGAGTTTAGAACCACCATGATGTGATGTAACTTATGTGTTTAAAACTGCCATGATCTGATGTAACTTGTGTGTTTAGAACTACCATGATGTGATGTGACTTATGAGTTTAGAACTACCATGATCTGATGTAACTTGTGTGTTTAGAACTACCATGATGTGATGCGACTTGTGTTTAGAACTACCATGATGTGATGCGTCTTGTGTTTAGAACTACCATGATGTGATGCGTCTTGTGTTTAGAACTACCATGATGTGATGCGACTTGTGTTTAGAACTACCATGATCTGATGCGACTTGTGTTTAGAACTACCATGATCTGATGTAACTTATGTGTTTAGAACTACCATGATGTGATGCGACTTGTGTTTAGAACTACCATGATGTGATGCATCTTGTGTTTAGAACTACCATGATGTGATGCGACTTGTGTTTAGAACTACCATGATCTGATGTAACTTGTGTGTTTAGAACTACCATGATGTGATGTAACTTGAGTTTAGTACCACCATGATATGATGTAACTTGTGTTTAGAACTACCATGATGTGATGCGACTTGTGTTTAGAACTACCATGATGTGATGCGACTTGTGTGTTTAGAACTACCATGATCTGATGTAACTTGTGTGTTTAGTACCACCATGATGTGATGTGACTTGTGTGTTTAGAACTACTATGATATGATGTAACTTATGTGTTTAGAACTACCATGATGTGATGCGACTTGTGTTTAGAACTACCATGATGTGATGCATCTTGTGTTTAGAACTACCATGATGTGATGCGTCTTGTGTTTAGAACTACCATGATGTGATGCGACTTGTGTTTAGAACTACCATGATCTGATGTAACTTGTGTGTTTAGAACTACCATGATGTGATGCGTCTTGTGTTTAGAACTACCATGATGTGATGCGACTTGTGTTTAGAACTACCATGATCTGATGCGACTTGTGTTTAGAACTACCATGATCTGATGCGACTTGTGTTTAGAACTACCATGATCTGATGTAACTTGTGTGTTTAGTACCACCATGATGTGATGTGACTTGTGAGTTTAGAACTACCATGATCTGATGTAACTTATGTGTTTAGGACTACCATGTTGTGATGTAACTTATGAGTTTAGTACCACCATGATATGATGTAACTTGTGTTTAGAACTACCATGATGTGATGCGATTTGTGTTTAGAACTACCATGATGTGATGCGTCTTGTGTTTAGAACTACCATGATGTGATGCGTCTTGTGTTTAGAACTACCATGATGTGATGCGACTTGTGTTTAGAACTACCATGATCTGATGCGACTTGTGTTTAGAACTACCATGATCTGATGTAACTTGTGTGTTTAGAACTACCATGATCTGATGTAACTTGTGTGTTTAGTACCACCATGATGTGATGTGACTTATGAGTTTAGAACTACCATGATCTGATGCGACTTGTGTTTAGAACTACCATGATGTGATGCATCTTGTGTTTAGAACTACCATGATGTGATGCGTCTTGTGTTTAGAACTACCATGATGTGATGCGACTTGTGTTTAGAACTACCATGATCTGATGTAACTTGTGTGTTTAGAACTACCATGATGTGATGCGTCTTGTGTTTAGAACTACCATGATGTGATGCGACTTGTGTTTAGAACTACCATGATCTGATGCGACTTGTGTTTAGAACTACCATGATCTGATGTAACTTGTGTGTTTAGAACTACCATGATCTGATGTAACTTGTGTGTTTAGTACCACCATGATGTGATGTGACTTGTGAGTTTAGAACTACCATGATCTGATGTAACTTATGTGTTTAGGACTACCATGTTGTGATGTAACTTATGAGTTTAGTACCACCATGATATGATGTAACTTGTGTTTAGAACTACCATGATGTGATGCGATTTGTGTTTAGAACTACCATGATGTGATGCGTCTTGTGTTTAGAACTACCATGATGTGATGCGTCTTGTGTTTAGAACTACCATGATGTGATGTGACTTGTGTTTAGAACTACCATGATCTGATGCGACTTGTGTTTAGAACTACCATGATCTGATGTAACTTGTGTGTTTAGAACTACCATGATCTGATGTAACTTGTGTGTTTAGTACCACCATGATGTGATGTGACTTATGAGTTTAGAACTACCATGATCTGATGTAACTTATGTGTTTAGGACTACCATGTTGTGATGTAACTTATGAGTTTAGTACCACCATGATATGATGTAACTTGTGTTTAGAACTACCATGATGTGATGCGATTTGTGTTTAGAACTACCATGATGTGATGCGTCTTGTGTTTAGAACTACCATGATCTGATGCGACTTGTGTTTAGAACTACCATGATCTGATGTAACTTGTGTGTTTAGTACCACCATGATGTGATGTGACTTATGAGTTTAGAACTACCATGATCTGATGTAACTTATGTGTTTAGAACTACCATGTTGTGATGTAACTTATGAGTTTAGAACTACCATGTTGTGATGTAACTTATGTGTTTAGAACTACCATGATCTGATGTAACTTGTGTTTAGAACTACCATGATGTGATGTAACTTGTGTGTTTAGAACTACCATGATGTGATGTAACTTATGAGTTTAGTACCACCATGATGTGATGTAACTCATGAGTTCACCCTTCACTGATGGTGGTCTTTCATTGTTGGATGAAAGACAAGACAAATGTCTGAACATAGTTTTTATTGGAATGAAAATATGTTGGTTGTAATTTCTTAAGCACATGTCTTACATTTGAGTTTCTGTGTTTTGTGTCTGGGGTTCATTATGTTGGTTATAATCTCTCAAGCGTGTTTGTTAGTGTCCAGTTTTAGTGTTAGGTAATGCATGTTTTAATGGTATTAGATGCAAATTAGACAAGAGTAACTTATAATTAGAAGTCTCTAAGCCCCCACTCCCCTCAGAAACATTATCTGAACATACTGGTACTGATTTTCTTAGGTTCTAGAGGATGCAATGGGAAGTGCCACCACAACGACCACACCACAACAACAAGTGGACGATTTGATTCAGCAAGTGGCTGAAGAGAATGGACTGGAGATTCTTGATCAGCTCCAGGGAGCTAAATCTGTTCCGTCATCTTCGGTCTCCGAGAGGACTTCCGTACAAGAAGATAACCTTAGCAGAAGGTAAAATACTTCATTCTAGAGTTCGATTTGTGGCAGGACTTTTTAAGTACTGGTGGAACTGGGCTGACCAGTGACACTCTGGATGTTTACTAATCACTGAAGTTCACATGCCTGTGTGAAAACTTAAAATGCTTAAGTGACCCTTTGCCCTGTATTTTATTGTGAAATACAAGGACTAAGTGACCAGTCATGTAACAAATCTACAATGTCCAGTTTTGTTTCATAATGTCGCAATGTCCTAGAAGGTTTTTTTCTTTTCTGATTCTGACTAGGTTTATGAATTTGTAACTTGTAGGTTGCCCTCATAAATTCTGACTAAAACTTAGTTAACATGAGTGCCTTTCTTTACACTAACAAATCTGTTGAACAAACTGTTTAAGATACTTTTATGTCATACCAGGTTGTCTTGAAGTAACATGTTATCTATTAAAGATGTTTCTAAAGATATAACTCATAATTTTAGTGTAAACTAAGTCTACCCAATTAGTGAATCTTCCATTTTCTCGGCTCCATAGTTTTGAAAGTTTTAGGGTCTAAGAGAGCAAATTTTACATAATTTTTATTTAATTTGTTTTTAACAGAATTTCTGTACATCTTTTATATTTTTTTTACCTGTATTTTCTCAGATTTTAAGCATAATTTTGAACTGTTTTCTTAAGTTTTGTTTTCAGTTTAGTTCTCACCTTCCACTTCAGTTGGTTCTTCTTACCAAGGACCCTGAAGGGTTATTTGTAACTTTAAAGTTAGCTTATTTTTTTTGTCTTTACATGCTTGTGTCTATTGATTCAGTAAGTAGTATTATAAGTTAACCTTTCTGTAAACATTGTGTTAATTGACAACACATATTGGTTTTTGTTGTTGTTGGGGCAAAACCAAGTGAGGTCTGGGGTTTCACTGTTTTAAAAATTTGTCCACATCTAAAAATAAGTTATTAATATATTACACCTGATGTGGTAGTTAAATACTCTTCTCTGGTGTTGATATTTTTAATGGAAAAAATTATGTAGCTTTTTGCATAAATGTAATTTTCCAAGACAGTAACACTGAGGTTCTGAAACTTGAAGAATTATTATGATTAAATAATAACTTAAATATAATTGTCATTACATTCAATTCTTGATGTTTAAACTTTTGTTTCTTTATTTTACAGACTCGCAGCTCTGCGAAATTGAAAATTCACCACAATATGGACATTGAAAGGAACCTTATTTTGATAAAAACAGATGAAACATTACCTTCTTCATGCTGTATAATTATTGTAGGTTTCATCTAAAGTTAAATAATTTGTGACATAGTAATACACACTAAAATAAAGATATGTATATAACTGATGTAAAGCCTCTCATGTTTCACCTTTGTTTCAATCACTTTTACAAATGTGCTCTGTAATTTTTAACTGTATAAATGTTTTCATTAAGTAATTAGGTTGGTGAAAGTTAACCAATTCTGCTACAAGTCAGGGTCATTTCTTTGTAATTAGGACTAATTTTTATTAAACTGTGATCTTTCTGAGCCCTTAGTATTCCATTAGTTATTTTGAAATACTTGCTTATCACGTGTATTCTATCTAAAAAGTTTGTAATGGTAACTGTAGTACCATCATTATTATATAATCTGTTTTCCATGGTTATTTTGGTAGCAAATGATTAACTATGTACACTAACTAGTCTGAAATGCCTTAGGAATACAACTTGTTCATGTTATGAATAAATCAAGTTTTGCAAACATTAATATGTTAAATAGAGTGGTTCACTACATTAATTAATATTGGGTTTAAGACTAGCATAAACATGAACAAAAAAGTACATTGTAGCCTACAAACTAATAAAACACGTGATGTATTTACTTCCTAACAACTCGTGAAGCTTACAGTGTAACTTCCTTTACTGTAAGACTTTTTTGGGACAGGGATGTTCTGTAATTTGGCCTCAAAAAAAAAGGCTTCGTATTTTTTTTAACGAAACGTTTTACAAGTTTAGGTTATATTTGAACACAAGTTTAACGTTTACTCACAAGCAAACAAATTCTAATTAAAAATGAAGACTATTTATATTGTATTATAAGCTATATTTACACAAGTTGTCCTTTATTTTGAGTGTTGGTTGTCGTTTGAGGTTTCTAATGCACTTCCACTTTTTCCAAATGTTCGGTTACTTCACTAGATGGCGTTGATGCTGGGGCAGAGAAAATATGATCATACAACAGTCCTGCTATCACTCCACCAAGAATAGGACCGAGACAGTATACCTAGATGTGATAAAACAAATTAATATTACCACATAACTGTTTGAGAAATGTTTACAATGTTAGTGTTGTATAACTATATAAAACGTAACACGAGATGAAACAGGTCTTTCGATAAAGTGTTGTGTAACTATACAACCTTAACAATGGTCTTACACTCTAGTGTTATGTAACTACATAAACCTAATACTGGTTGAAACGGTTCTACCGCTAAAGTGTAGTGTAACTTTATAACAAATTTAACACCAGTTAGAACGAGTCTGCTACAGTAGTGTTGTGGAACTGGGTAACGAATTTAATAATGGTTGTAATAGGCCTTACACTCTGGTGTTGTGTAACTATATAACAAAGTTGTCAATGGGTGACAAGTTTTTCACTAGTGTTGTACCGCAGTGTTACAAACTGGACTTACCGTTAATTAATGTTTACATTATTAAATTACTGCTTTTGTTTGTCATGAACCACTCCTTAAATTGTCTGTATAACTTGGATAACAAAGTCAGATGTTTTATTTCTGCTGAGGTATAATTAATATCATTACATTGGGTCGTTATAATGTGTCTAATAATCCCACTATTCGATTGAGAGTTGATGTTTGCCTTTTCTCACGCTTCAACAACTAGTGCAGATATTCATCGAATAGCTTTGCACAAAATTCAACAAACAAACAGTTGTTAGTGAAATTCTAGCAAATATGTGTGTACACACACATTACACACGTTCTGTTGTAATAATAATGCTTTTAATTAGAGGTTAAATTAACCTTGTGTCATTACACACACGTTCTGTTGTAATAATGATGCTTTTAATTAGAGGTTAAATTAACGTTGTGTTTTTGTTTAATCCATACTTCATTGTTTACATTCTCCTTGTTAACAAAGAATGTTGTTCACACCTGTTTATGTTTGGTTAGACAACGATTACTATCCTGATATAAGACAACATTGTAAAGAATGACTTGGCTTTATAATTACGTTTTAACTATAGACATAAGTTTTGAGAAGAGGTTTGTGTGTGTGTGTTTTATTGGACGGCTGACCACTTAATTATTATCCTACTTATACCCAGGAGGTCTGGTTGATACTGTTGTCGAGTTATGAATTTCGAAAATGTTGAACCGCGTTCGACTTCACGACAGACCACCAAATAGTTCAGGTAATTTTAATTTCCGAGAGTATTATAGAAGTTACAAGCAGTTCGTGGTGGTAGGTTGTTACTGACTGGCTGCACTCTATTTGGTCAGTAGTTTTAAATAATGGGGACCTGGCACGGCCAGGTGGTAAAGGGACTCGACTCGTAATCTGAGGTTCTAGGGTTCGAAACCCCGTCACCCCAAACATGCTTGTCCTTTCAACCGCTGGGGCGTTATAATGTTCAGTCAATCCCAGAATTCGGTGGGTGGTGATGACTACTAAATTAGGGACGGTTAGCGCAGATAGCCCTCATGTAGCTTTGGGCAAAATTCAAACTAAAAGAAACCTAAATTAGGGACAGCGATAAGTAGCCATATTTTATTCCTAACCGATAATGGACTAACAACCCACCCTTTGCCGTATAACAGGTTATACAAGAATAAGGCTAGATGAATTATAACAAAAATGTTCTAATTAAACCAGAGAAAGATATTAAAGATGTTATAGCTAACAGTCACAACTGAAATGTTTCATAAGTATATAATTATGAATCTAAGTAAATAACAGCTATTGGTTTACAGTTTCCTTGTTTACTATTTCATTACCTCGTTATCCGGGTAACTATTTTACACCCCATTGCCGGCTTCTTGATATAGGACAAAATTATTCATATTTCCTGTGTGTCTTGATGTAGGCCAACATAGTTCACGCTTGGCGTGCTGTCTGAACGAATGTTACGTTCCCTCTAGTATGTGGTCACACACCAGGTTTATATTCGGTCGGATATAACAGAGAACATTGTTTTCAAGGCTATAACGTAAAATAGTTCTTCACAATCTGAGGTTTGTGAATCACTTGAAGTGGTTGGTGGAAAGGTTGTGTAATTTTAGAAAGGAATTGGCAGAATTATGTACAACTGTCATTGTTTGTCGACGAGATGAAAATATTGTTAATAATCTAGGTGTTGCGCAAACAAATATGTTTTAAACCACTGGTTTTGTTCACCTTAACACTTTTAACTCTATTAGAATATGAGAAAGCATTGTTGTGAGTTCTCGGGCTTTGTAACTATAACTTTCGAAGTGCACACTGTTATTTATGTTCGTTAATAAACAGACATTTTCGCTCAGTTTTGCTCTGATCAAGACGGACATTATATTTTAAATTTATTTATAATATATAAGCCTAATTTATTACACACATTCGTCACATGGCTAACCGTTTTCGCTGTAATTTGTTCGACATTTTTGTATTATCAACTGACGGCCCCTCCCTGTGATATAACAGGTTGAACGAGATTAAAGCTGGGTAGTTATGGACAGGTTTAGATTTGCTTCCTTCTAGAACAGCAATGTTACTTTGTACACAGGTTAATTGAACATTGATAGGATGAAAGAAAAAAAAATGTTTCAGACCAAAGCCGCGTTGGTTATTTGCTGGGAATACCGCTGGGAATCGAATCCCTGATTTTAGCGACAGCGCTAATTTACGGACTGTAAATTATTTTATATGCAAAAACGGCTCGTTTGGGTTCAGAAAATATTTTAAATAGAAGAGCGAACAACGTTTCGACCTTCTTCGGTCATCGTCAGGTTCATCGTTTGTGCATATAAAATTCTCAACAAGTGGGTTTCTCGACATCACGAACTGTAAATTAGCTGGCCGTCCCACCAGCGACGGTGAAACAAACAAACGAACACTGAGTAATGTTATAAGTTACGTCTCTGAAAATTTCTGGAATTGGTTATTTTATGTATTTTGTTTTTTCTACGTTAAAGACAATAACTTGTGAATTAGGAACCGTCAAAGTTTGTAAATATTTGTTGTTATTTACGCTGTATTTGTTAGGGAGAAAAATAGAAGACCCGTGTTCTGTTAAGAAGTGGAATATTCTCTCCAGAAATACGTCTCCTTATTAAGTTTATAAATCGTTCAATTTTATTATGAAGTCGTTTGACGTTTTTGATGTCAACAAAAGTGTTAATGACCATGTTGTATTATGAATTATTTATAACAATTCTAGACAACTGTCGGTATACCTCAATGTTTCGTGTGACATTACCTCACAAAATGTAGACTATTTAGATATGTTTTACAACAAGAAGGATTATAATACATAATTTTTAACTATAAACAATAATTTACGTTTGTTCTCTCAACAATAGAACTGTTTAAATACATTATTTAAGCCTGTTCTCGACACAGAAGTGAAGGTTACTTTAATCCATAAACTTTCACTTCTTTGAAGAGGTTTTTGTCAAGAGGAAGGCTTGTAAGTTTGTATTTTTATATTATTCAGTTTATTTTCTCTCTCGACAAGAATATTAGATAGAATCGCATGTTTTTAACTCCTGGTGTAACTTAACAGAATTGTTTATTTAACTATTTACGATTGTTATTACCTAGTTACTAAGTGTGTGATGCTTATTTGTCTTACTCGGTGTTAGAGAAAGCGTTACTTACCCAGTAATCAGTCCAGATGTTGGCTACAACGGCTGGTCCAATAGATCGAGCCGTATTCATGCTGGATCCTGTGTATTTAATCTAAACAAATCAACATACAGAATTACGTCAGCCGAATTTATTGTGTAAAATAAAATAATGCTCTAAATAGTTTGATATTCAACAACAAATGATAGCAACAATCGGAAAGGTACTTGATTTTATAAGGTTAGGGCGCTCGATCGTAATTTGAGGGTCGCGGGTTTGAGTCCCCTTCGTACCAAATATGCTCGCCATTTGAGCCGCGGGGGCGTTATAATGTGCGGTCAATCCCACTATTCGTTGGTGAAAAAGTACCCTAAGAGTTGGCGGTGGGTGATGATGACTAGTTAGTTACCTTCTCTATTAGTCTTACACTGCTAAATAAGGGATGGCTAGCGCAGATAACCCTCGTGTAGCTTTGTGCGAAATTCAAAACAAGCAATATACATGAGAAAACTATATTATGCTTTGGCATGTTTCAAAACAAGTAAATGGAAACCTTTAAGACCGAATCAGTAAAATAATATTTAAAGATATTAATAAATATTTGCTAAATTGGTCTCAGTAGTCGCCTGATTGGTGATTGTAACGTTGCATAAATATCGTGATTGGTCGGTTTAGTGTAAGCTACTTCCATAGTGTAGTCAAAACGATACATAGTAGGATAACATGGATCTGTTTTATGTGTACATATTTATTTATTACTAATGAATAGTCGATTTTGGTTTATAATAAGGTGTTATTGTTTAACTTTCTCGCTTGATCAACATTATAATCAACTGTGTTTTGTTCTGTTTGTGCACAGATTTAATAGCGAATATAGTGTTACCTGGTGTACAAATGCTCAAGTTAATATATATGAAAAATTAAACAAATTTCCTCTTTTACTTTCTTTCAAGAAACGTTTTTAAGGGAAGGTTTTCGCAGTAGTTTAAAGTAGTTTCTTCGTAAGCCTATCACTTGTTTTAAATAAAGCCTCTTCTTCAATAAGCGATAAACCTACCTGCCCTCGACTTTATCATAAGTTAGAAATAAGGCTGTATTTGCTTAACAGTTTCAATTTTATATTTCCTCAGTAGCTCAACTGTGAGTTTGAGGTCTTGTTACGTTAGCACTAGATGTATTCAGTGTGTGTAGAGGGCGCAACACAAATTACTCTGTAGCTGTATGCTTAACAACAGACAGACCAGTGTTGGATCTGACAGTGATTCCTTATAAACTAACGTTAAATGTTTAAGTTGCACGTATGGACTTAAAGGCAAGAAATGTGATGTTTAATCTACTCACTACTGCGAGGGTTTCACTGATTTAAGGCCTAAATCATTTGTTCCGCGATAGATGTACAATTCTCATTGAAATCCTAATATATATATTTTCAAGATTTGCTACAATAATTCTGTAGAAAGTAACAATTACAATGCAATAAAGTTCTGTCGTTGTCCAACTGTTAAAACATGTAGCAAGAACATCCAATACCAAAGATGTGTTGACAGAAATATATAAAAATGGCTGAGGGCTTACTTAGCCGAGAAATTTGCACTGAAATACTTTGATATTACTTAACAATGTTACGTAACTATACGGGTAAAACGAATTTCGGGGGTCGAGATGCACCCTACACGTATGCGGTTTATATAGTGTCGAATCTTCAGGGACATTGTTGTTAAGACCTGTGACTGTACTGTATACAATACCATCCTTATTTTGATGCTAATCGTTTGAAATGAGGAATTTTTTATTTCCGATAGATAAATTAGTTGCACGTTATGTATTGAATCGGAAAATCTTTTAATTTACAAATTTGCAGAAAGAAAGAAATGGAAAGCCATTTCTGTGGCATAAGTTATAACTTATATATAAATGTATGGATAATTCTAGAATATAACAAAACTACTTAAATATTGGCAAGTTTGTGAGGAATAACAGAATTTAACATTATACTTATAAACTATTTTCGTACAGAACTTACAGCGAACATGTGGCAGGCTGCCACGGACAAGCCGATGGCCAGGGGAGCGGATCCTTTGATGTCTTGTCTGTTCTCGTCACAACAGGCAAACACTGTGAACACCAAAACCAAGGTAATGCAGAGCTCGACAACGAAGCCTTGGACTGGGCTCAAGTGCTCGCTGAGAACAGTGGCCCCTAAGTTTCCTTGCAGGTTGGACGGTGTGAGTGCCTTCAGCATGCCAGCCCCTACTATTCCTCCTAAGCATTGAACGATAATGTACAGGACTGCACGGAGTAAGGAAATTTTCGCGGTGACCAGAAAAGCGAATGTAACGGCAGGGTTGATGTGTCCTCCACTAACATGCCCAATAAACTGTACCACTGTCCCCACGGTCACGCCGAAGGCCAGGGCTATCTGGACAATAGTGGGAGAGTAATGCGAATTCCAGCCGGTAATGCAAGAACCACAACCGATTAGGACTAATATAGCTGTCCCCAGAAACTCTGCCAACAGAGCTACGGACAGTGCCCTCTTGTTGGCAATGTCTCCAGACCCTAGCATCTTACGTAGGTTGCTCTTAGCTGCCATGGTTAATGTGATACGGTAGAAACAAGTTCTGCAGAATAACTGGGCGAAAACAGCCCGAACTGGCGCTTAAATAGGGAATTATCATCTGAAAAATCTCCATGACCTTTGAACTAAAGGGGCGAATGGCTGTTAGCATCACTTAATTATCACGTGATTCACTTGCTCAGCCAATCTTCTAAGGTTTAGAGATCCGAGCACTTTCGGATGTTATACCTAACAAAAATGTATTAATTAAGTTCATATAGTTTCCTTTAAAGACAATTCAGATATGTTCACGTGTACTTCTGTATCAGTACAGAAGATTGTTTATTCACATGAGCACAATAATGTTAACATGTACGTATCATAAAAACTAGGCGTGGCATGGCCAAGCGTGTTAAGGGGTTCGACTCGTAATTCGAATCCCGGTCGCACCAAACATGCTCGCTCTCCCAGCCGTGGGGGTGTTATAATTTGACGGTCAATCCCACTATTCGTTGGTAAAAGAGTAGCCCTAAGAGCTGGCGGTGGGTAGTGATGACTAGCTGCCTTCCCATAGTTTTACACTGCTAAATTAGGGACGGTTAGCGCAGATAGCTTTCATGTAGCTTTGAGCGAAATTCAAAATCAAGCAAAACAAACCTTAAAACTATTTAAATAATAAACAGTTTGTTTTTCTTTACCTTGAACTTATAATGTAAATAAACCGGTCACCGTCCTTATGATTATCATACTGGGCTGCGGTTCGGAAGGTCCAGAGCTCGAGGTGTGACATTGCTGGAAACACGTCATCCGTTTGATCAACGTAGCACTTGTAACGACAACCAATCATCTTTCCTGTGGCTAACGGTTTAAATTAGAAAGGAGCCTTAAGGATCACTGACATAGCCGTTTAAACCACGTGCGCGTAATGTGCCATTTATGTTAAATTTTCTAATTCCAGTTTTTTTAACGTTTACAGCCAACTATCGAAGAACTGATATATCGTTTAATTTCACAGGAGGTGTTTCTTTACATGCACACAGAAACAGACAAATACTACAGTTGGAAGTAACAAATCTTTTACCACTTAACAGAAACAGACAAATATTTCAGTTGGAAGTAACAAATCTTTTACCATTTAAATTAAAAGGAACGAGTTACTCGCATTAGTAGTTTATTTTGGGTTGTGTGTACTGTAGGACAGTTTTCTGTATTTTATAATTTCAGATTGTCTGCGATTAAGTACAAACCTGCACAACTGAATTTTAGACGACTTCGATACTTCTAGTTAGGGAGTCGGCTTGGGGTAAAATAACATTATGTAATAGTTACGTAAAATTGTATCACATTGCTCGTGTTTGTGTTTACGTATACAAGTTTGACGACATTAAGAGCACACTTACCTTTTATCTTGGTGATACATTTACTCAGTCGTATAATGGCAAAAAGTTGTTTTTGCTCGTTACTTGGGAATCCCATGACTTGATGTGAACACACACCACCTGTTGCTTTGCTCATAAGACAACGAATAAATGTAAACAATTTGTAAACGTTATGATATACAGATCAAAAAAGAGAGGAAAAAAACATTTAAATAAGTTAATAACGTTAATTATGAAAAACAAAAGGATGCTAGTATCTCGATGGGCCAGCTGAAAGTTTGGAGACCTGGTGGTTATGGTGCTCGACTTGAGTTTGGAGACTTGGTGGTTATGGTGCTCGACTCGTAATCTGAGTTTGGAGGCCTGGTGGTTATGGTGCTCGATTCGCAATCTGAGGGTCGCGAGCTCAAAACGCTATTCCTGGATATATTTGTCCTCTCAGTGGTAGGAATGTTACAATGTGACAAGAGTAGCGCGGTGGGTGGTGGTGTCCAGCCGGCTTGCCATTGTTAAATTAGGGGTGACCAGCGCAGATAGCCCTCGTGTAACTTTACAAAAAATTTCAAACAAGCTCAGCTTGTAGTGTCAGAAATCAGAACACTCTTCATTGTGCCTAAAAACAAGTAAACCAAGAGGAAATGAACTTTGTTGAATGTGGACTGGTAGAGAACGTAGAATGAACTGTTAAATAGCAGATTATATCCAGCTTGCTGGTTTGACAATGTATTGTCGATGTATATTATTGTTTATATAGTTATTTCCTTGGCTTACTTTACTTTGCTAACGGAATACGATTCGTAAAACAATATTTGTGTGTTACTGATATAACTAATTACCTGGACTAAAGCTTATAGTAATTAATATATCGATTAATAAACTGTACACGTGGTCAACATTAATTATTTCTTATTTAGCAGAAGGCTGTACAATAGACCATCTTAGTTGTACATACAGCAGGGCTCGAACTTGAAATTTTTGCATAATAAGTTCTTAACCTTACCGCTGAGGCCTCGGGATGGGGCAACAGTCTGTAAAAATGATATTTTATTGTTTCTTGGGGCAACAGTCTGTAAAAATGATGTTTTATTGTTTCTTGGAGCAACAATGTGTAAAAATGATGTTTTATTGTTTCTTTGGGCAACAGAGTGTAAAAATGATGTTTTATTGTTTCTTGGGGCAACAGTCTGTGAAAATGATGTTTTATTGTTTGTTGTTACTAGAAGTTTGCCATAATAAAATTCTCAACACGTTATTTTAAATTTAGTTATAAATGAAAAACGTTAATTTTTAGCTACGTTCCAGATTATATGTATAAAGATATACAGCAGATTAATATGCGAAAGTCAAGTAAAACAATCTAAAGGAAGCACTGAGTTCAGAACAATAAATCTAAATATCTGACTAATGATACTTTACAATAAATAAAAACAAGCCTAAAGAAAAGTAAAAAAAACGTTGCAGAAATAAAAAATAATTCCCAGGGTGCAGGCTGTACTGTGGAATTTGAAATGTACTCTAAGTTTTGGAGGTGACGGTTAAAAGTGGGATACACTGTTTATCAGTCTGAACCTCTGTCTGCGAGTCTCGTGTGAAGAAATTGAGAAATAATAATGATAAAATGAAACAGAAATGAGGGAGCGAGATGTATTGATGTTTTCTCACTTGGAGGTAAGATGAACTTAATATTGTTACAATAAATTAATGTAAAGCTATTGAATATATTAATTGTCCGTAAGCAATTAAAATAGAAAACAAAAACATTATGATGAGACCAAAATTCAGAATTATTATTTTATTACCAGCCATGTTGTCATCTTTATGTCGTTATATATACAGCACATATATATACGTATGTTTGTATTCTGTAATTTATACATACAGAAGCATTGTTAATACTTTATTATCAAGATAATACCAAGAAATATTCTGGGTCTTAACTTTTCAAAGCGTGTGGTCAAAGATTGTCATGTCCGACGTAATTGTGGACAAAGGTTAACAGCGGTCAATGTTGGGTGAATTACCTTACGGAGATGAATCACACAGCTTTTGTTGATCAGAGAACAAAAAAACGTTTTGAAGGACAATAAAACGAAAAAAAATAGTGTTCACAATTGATAAAACATAAGTCTGTAACAAAAAATGTTTAGGGTGAAAACCTTTCGTCAGACGGTTTAAACTATGTTAGTAAAAAACGTATATATTTCATTAGTCGTTGACATGTGAAGACGAGTTCAGTTGTAAACTGAGAAGTGGCTGTTTTATTTGTAATATTCAACAATACACACAGTTTTAATCAGTTATTCATCTGCAAAAAGTTTTAACCAGTTACTTGTGTATAGATTGTTTAACTAGTTAATTGTGTATAAATTGTATAACCAGTTACTTGTTTATAAATTGTATAACTAGTTACTTGTATATAAATTGTACAACCAGCTACTTGTGTATAAATTGTACAACTAGTTACTTGTGTATAAATTGTACAACTAGTTACTTGTGTATAAATTGTACAACCAGTTACTTGTGTATAAATTGTACAACCAGTTACTTGTGTATAAATTGTACAACCAGTTACTTGTGTATAAATTGTACAACCAGCTACTTGTGTATAAATTGTATAACTAGTTACTTGTGTGTAAATTGTATAACTAGTTACTTGTGTATAAATTGTACAACCAGTTACTTGTGTATAAATTGTACAACTAATTACTTGTGTATAAATTGTATAACTAGTTACTTGTGTATAAATTGTATAACCAGTTACTTGTGTATAAATTGTATAACCAGTTACTTGTGTATAAATTGTACAACCAGTTACTTGTGTATAAATTGTATAACCAGTTACTTGTGTATAAATTGTATAACTAGTTACTTGTGTATAAATTGTATAACTAGTTACTTGTGTATAAATTGTACAACCAGTTATTTGTGTATAAATTGTACAACCAGTTAATTGTGTATAAATTGTATAACCAGTTACTTGTTTATAAATTGTACAACTAGTTACTTGTATATAAATTGTACAACCAGCTACTTGTGTATAAATTGTACAACTAGTTACTTGTGTATAAATTGTACAACGAGTTACTTGTGTATAAATTGTACAACCAGTTACTTGTGTATAAATTGTACAACCAGTTACTTGTGTATAAATTGTACAACCAGTTACTTGTGTATAAATTGTACAACCAGCTACTTGTGTATAAATTGTACAACCAGCTACTTGTGTATAAATTGTATAACTAGTTACTTGTGTATAAATTGTACAACCAGCTACTTGTGTATAAATTGTACAACCAGCTACTTGTGTATAAATTGTATAACTAGTTACTTGTGTATAAATTGTATAACTAGTTATTTGTGTATAAATTGTACAACCACTTACTTGTGTATTAATTGTACAACTAGTTACTTGTGTATAAATTGTATAACCAGTTACTTGTGTATAAATTGTACAACCAGTTACTTGTGTATAAATTGTATAACTAGTTACTTGTGTATAAATTGTATAACCAGTTACTTGTGTATAAATTGTACAACCAGTTACTTGTGTATAAATTGTATAACTAGTTACTTGTGTATAAATTGTATAACTAGTTACTTGTGTATAAATTGTACAACCAGTTACTTGTGTATAAATTGTACAACCAGTTACTTGTGTATAAATTGTACAACCAGTTACTTGTGTATAAATTGTACAACCAGCTACTTGTGTATAAATTGTATAACCAGCTGCTTGTGTATAAATTGTATAACTAGTTACTTGTGTATAAATTGTATAACCAGCTGCTTGTGTATAAATTGTACAACTAATTACTTGTGTATAAATTGTATAACTAATTACTTGTGTATAAATTGTATAACCAGTTACTTGTGTATAAATTGTATAACCAGTTACTTGTGTATAAATTGTACAACCAGTTACTTGTGTATAAATTGTATAACTAGTTACTTGTGTATAAATTGTATAACCAGTTACTTGTGTATAAATTGTACAACCAGTTACTTGTGTATAAATTGTATAACTAGTTACTTGTGTATAAATTGTATAACTAGTTACTTGTGTATAAATTGTACAACCAGTTACTTGTGTATAAATTGTACAACCAGTTACTTGTGTATAAATTGTACAACCAGTTACTTGTGTATAAATTGTACAACCAGCTACTTGTGTATAAATTGTATAACCAGCTGCTTGTGTATAAATTGTATAACTAGTTACTTGTGTATAAATTGTATAACCAGCTGCTTGTGTATAAATTGTACAACTAATTACTTGTGTATAAATTGTATAACTAATTACTTGTGTATAAATTGTATAACCAGTTACTTGTGTATAAATTGTATAACCAGTTACTTGTGTATAAATTGTACAACCAGTTACTTGTGTATAAATTGTATAACCAGTTACTTGTGTATAAATTGTATAACTAGTTACTTGTGTATAAATTGTATAACTAGTTACTTGTGTATAAATTGTATAACTAGTTACTTGTGTATAAATTGTATAACCAGCTGCTTGTGTATAAATTGTATAACTAGTTACTTGTGTATAAATTGTATAACTAGTTATTTGTGTATAAATTGTACAACCACTTACTTGTGTATTAATTGTACAACCAGTTACTTGTGTATAAATTGTACAACCAGTTACTTGTGTATAAATTGTATAACTAGTTACTTGTGTATAAATTGTACAACTAGTTACTTGTGTATAAATTGTATAACCAGCTACTTGTGTATAAATTGGTTTATCAATTAGTTATATACCTCTTAAAACTTTTTGAACGCTTATCCATAGACTGTTTTAACCAGTCAGTTTTCTATAAACTGATTAAGTAGTTATTTATAAACAGGTTTAACCAGTTAATCAGTTTGTTATTTGAAGTTAACATATTTATAGTTATAACCGGTTACTTATTTATAAACTCTTTTTAATGTTTACTTATCTGTACAACCAGTTTAGTCATCTTTACTTACTTATCTATAAACAGTTACTTTTCTATATACTGCACAAACAAATTGTTTGTCTATAACTGAAGACTTTTCTTGTACAAATGACCACAAGTGAAACCAGGACTACAGTTGACAACTCAGAGAAGGTTGCTTTGTGAACTGAACTTACTCGTTAAATAATTTAGTTCAAAACTTGCTTCACACAGATTTATGATAAACGTTATGTTTCACGACAGTACGAGACTTGTTAGGGTGATCAGTTTGAGTGACTTCCCTTTGCATATGAAATAAATACAACTCTAGTATGGATAAATTACGAGATAATGTTTTACCCAAATATAGTCACACAAATGTTGTCTCCTTGTTACAAAGTTTTCAGATGCTGTATTAACATTGAAATATTTAGTTACCAAAGTCATCCATGTTAGAAAAAAAATAGTTGATTAAAAATTTATGTTTATTTTTTACTCTGCATGTTGACATTATCTCTAAAGTACAATTTAACAGCTGTTTGTTATTTCAACACAAAGGGCTGTCTGCAGCCTTTCTATCATGGATAATTGAAACTTGAACTATAATATTGTAAGTCAATAAACATGTTGGTGACTCTCTGAGGGACACTTGTCAATAGTAAACATTGTCACCGACTCACTGAGGGACACTTGTCAATAGTAAACATGTCACCGACTCACTGAGAGACACTTGTCAATAGTAAACATGTCACCGACTCACTGAGAGACACTTGTCAATAGTAAACATGTCACCGACTCTCTGAGGGACACTTGTCAATAGTAAACATTTCACCGACTCACTGAGGGACACTTGTCAACAGTAAACATGTCACCGACTCTCTGAGGGACATTTGTCAATATTAAACATGTCACCGACTCTCTGAAGGTCACTTGTCAATATTAAACATGTCACCGACTCACTGAGGGTCACTTGTCAACAGTAAACATTTCACATTTGTCAATATTAAACATGTCACCGACTCTCTGAAGGTCACTTGTCAACAGTAAACATGTCACCGACTCACTGAGGGACACTTGTCAACAATAAACATGTCACCGACTCTCTGAGGGTCACTTGTCAACAGTAAACATTTCACATTTGTCAATATTAAACATGTCACCGACTCTCTGAAGGTCACTTGTCAATATTAAACATGTCACCGACTCACTGAGGGACACTTGTCAACAGTAAACATGTCACCGACTCTCTGAGGGTCACTTGTCAACAGTAAACATTTCACTGACTCTCTGAGGGACACTTGTCAATATTAAACATGTCACCGACTCACTGAGGGACACTTGTCAACAGTAAACATGTCACCGACTCTCTGAGGGACACTTGTCAACAGTAAACATGTCACCGACTCACTGATGGACACTTGTCAACAGTAAACATGTCACCGACTCACTGAGTGACACTTGTCAATAGTAAACATTTCACCGACTCTCTGAGGGACACTTGTCAATAGTAAACATTTCATCGACTCACTGACGGACATTTGTCAATAGTAAACATGTCACCGACTCACTGACGGACATTTGTCCCTCTTCGAGGGAAAGCCGGCATGGCCAGATGGTTAAGACACCTGACTCGTAATCTGAGAGTAGCGGGTTTGAGACCCCGTCATACCAAATATGCTCGCCCTCTCACCAGAGGGGGAAATTATAATGTGACGGTCAATCTCATTGTTCGTCAGTGAAAGAGTAGCTCAAGAGTTGGCGGTGGGTGGTGATGACTAGCTGCTTCCAATTTAGTCTTACACTGCTAAATTAGGAACGGTTAGCACAGATAACTTTCGTGTACCTTTGCGCTAAATTTAGAAACAAGTAAACAAACTGTCTGTCACACCTCACATCTGCTTACAATAACGTGTAGTATAGTATTGATAAAAGTCTGAATAGTCTTAATAATCCTACAGACCTCTTCATTCTTATACAGGAATTGTTAGCAGCTTGCCGAAGTACAGGGTGGACCGTAAGTCCCCACCCATCCATATATCTTATGTATCCAGTGTAGCTGTGTGCTGTCCCTCATTCTCGCTGCATCATATTATACGACGCCATGATCTGTGAGACATTTTCCTCAACATAACAGGGGTTATTGTTCCAAATGCCGCGGTAACAGCTGCCTTCAACTCATCATTAGTATTATAATGTTTTTTATAATAGCATATTAGTGGGTAGGGACTTATGGGCCACCCTGTACATTTAACGTTGTTTATTATAACATATTGATGGGTAGGAACTTACGGGCCACCCTGTACATTTAACGTTGTTTATTATAACATATTGATGGGTAGGAACTTACGGGCCACCCTGTACATTTAACGTTGTTTATTATAACATATTGATGGGTAGGAACTTATGGGCCACCCTGTACAGTTAACGTTGTTTATTATAACATATTGATGGGTAGGAACTTATGGGCCACCCTGTACATTCCAGTCTGATGAATATGTGCAGGTTATTCACAATAATATGTTCAAAAGTGATTCACTTGTTGTTCTATTGAAATGTAATTGTGTTTTTATATTTGTCACGGTGCAGACACAATGACCACACAATTAAGTTTATCAGGTGCGATTGTTGAGAAAAAATTCCAAAAAGATGTAACTGGACATCAAACGAAATAGTTTTCTACGAACACTGTAAGTGATATTTAATTCTTTGGAAAGAAAGATGGACAGAGACACCAACACCCAATGACCTGAATCGTAACTGGCCACCAGCAAAATCAGACTTTGTGAGGAGTTGGTTTGACAAAAGAAATCAATAACTTCGTGAAAGTATATAGGTCAAGCTAGTTCCACAGGTCACTGACCACAGGATAGGAAATGAGAAAATACATAATGTCACTAGCATCCTCTTGTACTAGGTCAAACATGAATTAAAGGTGACCTTCATATAATCTGTTTAGATTGGGAAGAATCCAAAACAGAAGAAAATCCGAATGAAACTGTTCCTTCAAGAGTTTCTTTTCCTTTCTTTTGTGAACCATTCACTTTATGTTAGTGTTTTTTTCCTCCAGTTTGTTGTCTAGTAGTTCCGACACCAGTAACTACATTGTGTTGTTTGTAAAAAGATCTGTATCCATCAGGTTCATTGAACCTTTGAAAAATGTGCTAAAGCTACACATAACTTCAAACTTCTAACGTATTTAAAATTGAAAATAAAATCTTTCACCGTTTTGTTCATTTCCATAATAAATCAACACTCATTCAGTTTTATTATTTCAGTTTATCTGCTCATTATTAACTACCGATGAAAACTAGGCTATAAATCAAACCAAGAACGATTATAGGCCATTAACAAATTGTACTGAGTCAAAATCATTTAAAATAAATACATTGCTATCAATACGTATGAGAAAAAGACAAGAATTATTACAAAGTGCATCGAGCAGCTGGATTATTCGATACGTTTCTGCAGGTCTGCTTAACTAACAGACTTATTGGAACATCAAAGTTCACTCCAAGTCCAAGAGTCCATTCTGCTCATCGGGTGAAAAACCATACTGACCGATTTACTTATAGAAAACGTCCAGATTGGTGTATTTAGAAAATGAAGTGTTTACATTTCGTTATTTTATCGTGTTATGCTACACGAGAAGTGTTTTTAATATGTTAAGAATCATGTTTTTGGAATTTATTTAACAAAACATTTTACTCCCGACGTTACAGTCAGTTAACTTTAAAAGAGGCCTTTCGGTTGTACACCTTCAAACAGAATTCAGACTTCCTGTACTGCTGTATAACCGATATGTTGGGGATGAAGTCTTGCCTTATTTGAAGCCTGGAGCGCTAGGCCTATTTAAATATAATTGTATGTGTTTCGATATGTGTTAGGTTGTTACGTCGCGCTTTCAGTGAGAAAGAGGTCGCTCAGACATGTCACCGATACTGGAAAGCCATTCGTGCAAGTACAATGAATACGTTGAGGTCGCGCTTATCTCGAGAAAGAACAAAAATGTTTGCTTGAACAATGCGATTGTATAACTCCTATTTTGACTAGTTTAAAAAAGAACAACGATTTATTGAGCTTCATTCTTCTTCCGGTTATAAATTGGTTACGAGTAGGCATTGCCTAAAAATTTCAACTTTGAACTACGTTTCACCTAATTATTTCTATTCGATGAAAGACAGACAAGGTAATAGCAGTAAAACAAAGTTAGGAGGATTTAGTTATTTGGAATCAATATTATGAAGTAAATACTGTTTAATTCACGAATATTTTCATTGTGGGTTAAGCATGGCCTAGTTATAGCGTGTTGAGCTGTGGATCTAAATTCTGAAATTCGGAATACGATGTTGCTGTTTGATTGAATTTCGCTCAAAGCGGCACGAAAGACATCTGCGCTAGCCGTCCCTAATTTAATAGTCTAAAACTAGGGGGAAGACAGCAAGTCATCACCATCCACTACCGGTCTTTTACAAACGAATAGTGGGATTAAACGTCAAAGTATAACCCCCCCCCACGGGCTAAAAGGGCGAGCATATTTGATGTGACGGGGATTTGAAACCGCGAACCTCAGATTATGAGTCGAGCGCCTTCCATGCTGTGTCACGATGTTACTGAATTTTGGCCATAGTTTCAGCTGCATCATAATAACGTTAACTGGCCCCAAGTGTGGCGACAGGTGCCTGTTTTCTCTCTGGCTGGAAGTTTAAAATTAGGGCAAGCTATACCCGAATTCCAGGGGCATCTGACTTCATAATGTTTTCCACATACTGAGCTCAGAATTCCAAATCCACTTTGAATGAAGAGATAAAAAGTTTTATATCTGTCTGCCTCATTATTTTACAGCATTAACTTTTGGAACTGAATTTATATTGAATAGAGTTTGAACTCAGAATGTTCAAAGTTATCCCCTCTAAACTTAAACTAACAACAGTCTCTCCATTTCTAAAGCTAATTTTCATATTGTTAATCCAGCACCTTGTTTAATATTTTATTAAATGTCTTTAACCGCAGTTGTTATTTATTTTAATGTTTTTTTTTTAAGTATTGAGTAGCAACAGTTGTTGTTAAACAAAAAATGTAAAAATGAAAATCATTTTCTGTGAGGAAATAGATTACAAACAGTAACTACAAGACAGTATCCATCTTGTACAAACAGTAACTACAGGACAGTATCAATCTTGTACAAACAGTAACTACAGGACAGTATCAATCTTGTGCAAACAGTAACTACAGGACAGTATCAATCTTGTACAAACAGTAACTACAGGACAGTATCAATCTTGTACAAACAGTAACTACAAGACAGTATCAATCTTGTACAAACAGTAACTACAAGACAGTATCCATCTTGTACAAACAGTAACTACAGGACAGTATCAATCTTGTGCAAACAGTAACTACAGGACAGTATCAATCTTGTACAAACAGTAACTACAGGACAGTATCAATCTTGTACAAACAGTAACTACAAGACAGTATCCATCTTGTACAAACAGTAACTACAAGACAGTATCAATCTTGTACAAACAGTAACTGCAGGACAGTATCAATCTTGTGCAAATAGTAACTACAAGAGAGTATCAATCTTGTACAAACAGTAACTACAGGACAGTATCAATCTTGTACAAACAGTAACTACAAGACAGTATCAATCTTGTACAAACAGTAATTACAGGACAGTATCAATCTTGTATTACGCTGTGGACCATACAGAAAGCTAGTGTAATAAAACTTTGAACTACGTTTATCTACTTATCTATAGCTCAGTTAAGGGTCCGGCATGGCCAGGTGGGTTAAGGCGTTCGACTCGTAATCTGAGGTTCGCGGGTTTGAATCCCCGTCGCACCAAACATGCTCGCCCTTTCACTCGTGGGGGCGTTATAATGTGACGGTCAATCATACTATTCGTTGGTAAAAGAGTCGCCCAAGAGTTGGTGCTGGGTGGTGATGACTAGCTGTCTTCCCCCTAGCTTTACACTGCTAAGTTAGGGACGGCTAACGCAGATAGCCCTCGAGTAGCTTTGCGAGAAATTGAAAAAACAAACAAACAAAGCCTAGTTAAACCTTTTTGTATATAGTACGATTCAGAAGTCGCTTGTTAGACAAGTAATCCGGACATGGAAAGGTATCATAACATGCAAGCAATAACACTGCCTACGTAGGACTGGTTTCACTTTCTTTTTTTCTTTCTTCTGCTTATTTTTATTATATGATAACTAAAAAACCAAAACAATGGTTTTGACCAATTTGATTGAGGTGACATAGTTTGAAACAGAGTATCCGCTGTTTTAAGTATTATTCATACTAGTAGTAATTTCAAAAACAACAACGAGAGACAATTGGGTGTACAATGTTACTACTGCCTCTTGAAGTTAGTTTTACAGAAATTTGTCGTCCCTTTAAACATTGATGTACAGGATGAAACAGGAATTAGCAGACAATAAAAAATTAAATATTTGACTTGTTAAATAAGTTAAATATAAAAATGGAAATATTATTCTTACTATCTTGTTTGAATTGTTTAGAAAGGATTTATATTAGTTATCTTTCAATATACTTTCATTTTGAGAAGTTTTTCGTTACTTGTATGTACAGAGATTAGTGTCTGTGCAGGCCCGGCATGACCAAGCACGTAAGGCGCGCGACTCGTAATTCGAGGGTCGCGGGTTCGTGCCCGCGTCGCGCTAAACATACTCGCCCTCCCAGACGTGTTATAATGTGACGGTCAATCCCACTATTCGTTGGTACAGGAGTAGCCCAAAAGTTGGCCGTGGGTGGTGATGACTAATTGTCTTCTCTCTAGTCTTACACTGCTAAATTAGGGACGGCTAGCACAGATAGCCCTCGAGTAGCTTTGTGCGAAATTCAAAAACAAACAAACGAAACACGCCAACTTCTAAGTAGCGACATTTTATACCATAATACCAGGTAAATGGATTTTTTAACTCTAGGAAATTGAAGTAATTTTATATCTCATCAGGGTTTGTAAACAAACATCATAGATGGTTTGACTGGTGTTTCACAACTCGATAGAATATCTTTTAGCCAGGTTGACAGTATGATTTTACTGCTCCCTCTGGTTTAAGAAAAAAGAAAAAGTTTAAATTCCCACGTAATGCTATTAATTCATTAAATTATCGTAGTATCATATTCCGGTATTTCACATCAAACATTTTCAATTTTCTCTGAGTATATTATTAACATTACCTGCAAGTGTTCACATTTAGAATTCAGACATACACTTTGATACGGTGCTCAAATCTAATTTTTGATAAACTAAAGCGTATAGAATATAAAAACGAAAAACTGTTTCCTAAACAAATATTCTTACATCTTCAAATGTTTGACCCTGCGATATATTAATTATAATGGCAAAGAATTATGTGTTAAGGACAAATCCAAAAACATTTAACATTTCGTTAACAATGCTTGTCATAATGGTTTCACTAAATTTCTAAAAACTCCCAAGTATACTTTGTTCTTAAATTTTGCGCAAAGCATCACAAGGGTTATCTACTCTAGTTACCAGTGTAAGGCTAGAAGGAGGGCAGATAGTCATCACCACCCACCGCCAACCCTTGGGCTACTCCTGTACCAACGAATAGTGGGATTGACCGTCACATTATAGTGCCCCCACGGCTGAAAGTGTAAGCATGTTTGGCATGACAGGGATTCAAACCCACGACCGGATTAATCTATTGATTTGTAAGGTTGCATTTTACACAGACAGTGTAAAGATGTAAGAATATTTGTTTAGGAAACAGTTTTTCGTTTTTATATTCTATACGGCTTTAGTTTATCAAAAAGTAGATTTGAGCACCGTATCAAAGTGTATGTCTGAATTCTAAATGTGAACACTTGCAGGTAATGTTAATAATATACTCAGAGAAAATTGAAAATGTTTGATGTGAAATACCGGAATATGATACTACGATAATTTAATGAATTAATAGCATTACGTGGGAATTTAAACTTTTTCTTTTTTCTTAAACCAGAGGGAGCAGTAAAATCATACTGTCAACCTGGCTAAAAGATATTCTATCGAGTTGTGAAACACCAGTCAAACCATCTATGATGTTTGTTTACAAACCCTGATGAGATATAAAATTACTTCAATTTCCTAGAGTTGAAAAATCCAGTTACCTGGTATTATGGTATAAAATGTCGCTACTTAGAAGTTGGCGTGTTTCGTTTGTTTGTTTTTGAATTTCGCACAAAGCTACTCGAGGGCTATCTGTGCTAGCCGTCCCTAATTTAGCAGTGTAAGACTAGAGGGAAGGCAGCTAGTCATCACCACCCACCGCCAACTCTTAGGCTACTCTTTTACCAGCGAATAGTGGGATTGACCGTAACATTATACACCCCCACGGCTGGGAGGGCGAGCATGTTTAGCGCGACGCGGGCGCGAACCCGCGACCCTCGGATTACGAGTGCACGCCTTAACGTGCTCGGCCATGCCAGGCCAAGGCGTGTTTCAGTTTGACATCTTTTGTTAAAAAGTTTCGTTTCCTCGACTTATGCGTGCTACACTACTGAATTAAAATCGGTAACACTGGTATTTTTAGGCCTTAAGCTTAAACTTACGATGATAACACAAATATATTTACTTTTAGGTTTTACCAGAGGTAAAATTAAACTGTGATAGGGAGACTATGTCTCTTCTTTTATAATATTATAATACAAACGCATATATCTGAGAAAGTTTTTTTTACGGAACGAACATACACAGAATATAACAAATCACAATGAATTAATTTGTATTTCAAGTTAATTTTCTGTTTGCTATTATAGAGGTCTTCTCGCTAATGTTTCTGCTTTCTAAATTAATATTATATATTTAATTACGTGTTATCATATGCAAATATCGTTTGTTTTTTGTCTCTGTTTGAATTTCGCACAAAGCTACGCGAAGGCTTTATGCGCTGAACGCAAATATAAAATATAACAAACATACACTGTTGATGACGAAATTTACACAAAAGGCATTTTTCTACAATTACTAGAATAAGTGTAAATATTTTTTGTACACTTACTTATTATAACGCGATCCATTTTAAGAAAATGTTAATACTTATCAGGTACAACTCTTTTGAATGAAAACCACATTTATCTGGAAACAACAACTGTTAGTGCTCTGTGACCAGACCACATGACGTTATTAAAGTTCAAACTCAAGGTCACGTCATCAAAACCGTGATTCATAGATTTGTTTTGTTTAAGTTTAAAGTTACACAGCGTTAAGTAGTCCTGAGGGCGCTATTAATATTCATAAAGCACCACAAATATCGGTTGCAAAGATATATAAATTAACAAATAAAACATTTAAGCTAAAAAAATAAAACAGTCGCTTCTCAATAACATCACTTAAGAGACATGAGATGTGAGTTTTCCTTTGCCGTTGTTATTTTAAGTGTATGATGCATAGAATTTCGAATGAATTTCAATGGTTAGGCCCACAATCCCTTATTACACACCACTAAAATTTGTTTCTTAGAAGTTATATCCTCTCTTTGTGAGTTAAATAAATAAATGCAACTTAAAACAAAGTGTGAAGATATTAAAAATATATCGATTTAAAATTCTGACGTTTATTTGTGTTTCTAAATAAATGTGGTTTAATAGTCTCTTATTTACACTTGGTTTGTTGCGTCTTATGGAACAAAATATATTATAGAATTAGTTTTATTCACTAATTTACGGAATTATTTGGCTTTTATAATACTCTGGAAGGCAGTTAAAGAGTATCATTACAGTAATGGTATTTAAATTCTATGTTGTTCTTTTCAACTTTGTGAAAGTAACGAATAATGAGATCAATGTTGTTGTTGTTGTTTTGAATTAAGCACAAAGCTGCACAATGGGCTATCTGTGCTCTGCCCACCACGGGTATCGAAACCCGGATTTTAGCGTGTAAGTCCGCAGACATACCGCTGAGCCACTGGGGGGCAATGAGATCAAATATCCTCGTTTGGTTCAGAATTTTTCGCAAAGCTACACTAAATCTATGTGCACTAACCGTACCCAATACTGACTTGATATACTGGAGGGAAGATAGCTAATTAATATTTATTATTTTGGATGATCGTGCTTCATTGAATAGGTGAAATTGTGAATTTGAAGATTCGTGGTTTTCGTCTCGTTGCTGCAAAAACGTGGTTCGCATTTTGGGAATGTGAATGTGTAATAAGAATGACAGTTACATCTCAGACCACCAAGCTTACTTTATCAATTCAAAATTAGCGATGGCTATGCTCATTTAGCCTTATCTAGGGTGGATTACGATTTGTATAAAAAATGCTAAGCATCGTTGGTTCTATAATCCTGCACTCTTAACTGGTTGACCACATCCAGCCTATATGTTTACATTAGCAAATATTTAGAAAAATACTATATTTTCAATTTATTAATTTTTGATGTTTCAAGATAAAACTGGCGAATTCAAATGTTACTTGAAGGGAAGATAGTCGTTACGGTTAACAATGAAAAAAAAAAACAACCAACAAAACTATTATATCAATATTTTATTGAAAAATAAACCAAATACAATTGTAGACGAATTTTAGTTATTATCTAAACGAGTAGGTTGTTTTAATTAAAAGTTAAGTAACGCAAACAAATACAAAATTATGCTTCTTGTTAACTTACTTAGAATGTCAATAAAATAATATTCTACAAATGATAAGTCCGACATCTTCTTAAAGTTTCTGCACACAAAATGAAATATTTATGTACAATTAAACAAAAACGAGATTATAATTTCAAGAAATAATCTTTAGATGAGTTTCAAAACAACCAGAAATCATCTTCGTGGTATGTGGAGCCCTAAATGGCTATAGTATCTTCTAACATTGTTTGTATTTCAAAATGTAAAACTTCTGTGATAAATAATTAATTGATAGATTTCTTTATTGATTGAAATCCTCTCTCTACCTTCTCGTTACCATAGTATCATAAAGTTCATTTTATAACACTTTGAACTGTGTGCTTGTATTAGGGTAGAAACTTCATCAGGGTACCTGTTGTGTTCACCTATAGGATTCGAGCGCCAGATTTCAGTTCCGTAAGTCCATAAACTTACCATTGTCTCACCGGCAAAACATAGCTTGAAAAAAGACTTCGTTGAAATTTTAAACTCTAGTTTGAAAAACATGAACGCCCCAAAAAACAAACCAGGAATAAATTAATATCATCAGTGTTACATACTCCTGTACGAATATTGAATATCTGTATGATATTTAATAAAGTACACGATGCAATGTGAAATACGTATATATATTCTCTATTACTATGTGAAGTCCAGCATTATTTGTTTCATTAGTCTGTGTTCAGGGTTATTGATGAGTTAGGGAAAATTTTCACCAACCAGTGAAATTCAGTGAGAAGTGATAAATCGAACAGCAGATCTGAGCTAATATTTGTTGTTTTAAACACACTATCGATAAATAACACATTGAGTACTAAACTTAGATTTAAAACATTATAAATATATAATACATGCATTACTAAACATAGATAACAAATAGGAAGAATAAGATAAACTAAAATTCCTAAGCCACGTCAGTTGGTAATAATTAGAACACAGACAAACGGTCTCTAATAGTGTTAAACCTAAAATTCTCAGGTTTTTACGTTTTTGACATTTGTTGACAACGGATTTGGTCTGATAAGGTCTGACATGGCTAAGTGGTTAAGGCACTCGACTCGTAATCCGAGGGTTGCGAGTTCATAATCTTGGTCACACTAAACATGTTCGCCATATCAGCCATAGGGGCGTTATTATGTACGGTCAATCCCACGATTCGTTGGTAAAAGAGTAGTCCAAGAGTTAGCGGTGGGTGGTGATGACTAGCTGCCTTTCCTCCAGTTTTACTCTGCTATAATAGGGACGGCTAGCACTGATAGCCCTCGTGTAGCTTTGTGCGAAATTCAAAACAAACCAGTCTAGAGATGGTTAAAAACATAATTCTGAATCAGAACTGAAATTTTTTTTAAATAAAGACTAACAGATGGCGATACAAGTTTGTTTAGTATATTTATATACGTTGTTTACATCGTGAAATGCCAGACAGTAAGCAACCTATTTGCATTCTGTTCACTGCAGAAAATTGACCACTGGACACAACATAACCATAGAAACTAAATAACGAAACAAACATAAACAAACACAAAGTTAAAGAAGCTTTACTTATAAAACAACTTAACCCCAAAATAAACCAATGCAAAGAAACACCTTTGTGCCTATATTGAAAAAATAATATAATAAATGATAGTAATAAAATAAGTAACATAAATTTATATATTCAAACATCTGAGCATGCCCCCTAGATTCCGACACTCAGTTACGCAACCCCTTTCAAACATGTGGTCAGCTTCCGGTCAGTTACCTCTTTCTTTGGCCCGGCATGGCCAAGCGCGTTAAGGCATGCGACTCGTAATCTGAGGGTCGCGGGTTCGCATCCCCATCGTACTAAACATGCTCGCCCTTCCAGTCGTGGGGGCGTTATAATGTTACGGTCAATCCCACTATTCATTGGTACAAGAGTAGCCCAAGAGTTGGCGGTGGGTGGTGATAACTAGCTGCCTTCCTTCTAGTATTACACTGCTAAATTAGGGACGGCTAGCACAGATAGCCCTCGAGTAGCTTTGTGCGAAATTCTAAAACAAACAAACAAACAAAACCTCTTTCTTTCTTTGTGGACCTTACGAGAAGGTCAAAACGTTGTTCGCTCCTCTAAGTAAAAAAATTTCTCAACCCAAACGAGCCGTTTTTACATAAATATTTTTACGTATTTTTCTGATCAAATGAATTATAATAATCGATGATATTTAAGAATTTATTTTTGTAATACACATATTTTATTTTTCTATAAATACATGTAAGCCATCAGGCATATTATTAACATCAGGAATTATCTTAACTTACTATTTTTAAGAGTTATAATATGAAAGGCCCTTCCTATTACAGCGGTAAGCCTCCGGATTTACAACGCTAAAATCAGCAGTTCGATTTCCCTAAGTGGGCTCAGCAGATCGCCGGATGTGGATTTTCTATAAGAAAATTATTATTTGTTTGTTTTTGAATTTCGCACAAAGCTACTCGAGGGCGATCTGCGCTAGCCGTCCCTAGTTTAGCAGTGTAACACTAGAGGGAAGATACCTAGTGATCACCAACCACCGCCAACTCTTGGGCTGAGAAAAACACACATAACATGAATAATTTTTTATGTTTTCGTCAGTTTCAGTTGACGTTAATCACAATTATAGCTTTTTAGTCCTACAGCACACTGACTGTAGCTGACCGATAATAACACTCTATTTGTCTCTCAGCGCGTCAAATTTTATATAACAATCACGTGAAGCTCTAGAACATTTACCAAAGCTCGCGTGCACCAATATTGTCAACTACTGGTGTTACAAACGCACCTAGTAGATTGTTTGTTCTCACTTCTAAGAATTCTCTATAATTTCGGCAATAGGTGGGACTTGCGCAATACAGAATCAAAAAAAAAAAAAGTTTGGCATCCGTAAAAGTAAACTATATAGAAACGAGCGTAGGTTTGTTTCTGAATTTTACACAAAGCTGCACGAGGGATATCTGCGCTAGTCGTCCCTAATTTAGTAGTGCAAGAAAAGTCATCATCACCAACGGCCAGATCTTGGGATACTCTTTAACCAACGAATAATTACAACGCCCCCACGGCTGAAAGGACGAGCACGTTCGGTGTGACGGGAGTTCGAGCTTACGACCCTCTGATTACGAGCCGAGCGCCTTGACCACCTGGCCAAGTTGGGTCTCAAGCGTACAAAATAAATGTACAAAAGTACAAGTCTCTACCATTATCTTAACTTTTGTTGTCAGTAAATTAAGATTGTCATTCGTTTTGGTTATTTTCCTCATCTTGACATTGGAGAACAAGATAAATGTTTGTAATCTGCACTATTTACGGTGTATGAACTGCTAGATTCTTTATAAGTATTCCTTTTAATTATCCTTATACCACTCCAACTGATTTTAACGCCATCTCGAGGATTTATAGTAAAATTGTTGTATTCAATTTCTTGAGCGGGATACAGTTTAACATGAGGTAAACATAATGAGGTATTACTTTATAATTTTCATGATCTATGTCTCTGTGTAAATGATACCATTACTGTCATATCCCATAAAAACTAATTTGACATGAATACTTCATGTGAGTTTTCTAAAATCCTTAAAAAATCTAAAATAATGTACAATTGGAATCCATGATTTTATTTGAATATTATTTTTGTTAAAATCCACCTTTTTTGTAAAACTTTGTTGGAAGAGGTATTATGTTTAAATGTTGATGTCAGTTTATCAAAACTTTGTTGGAAGAGGTATTATGTTTAAATGTTGATGTCAGCTTATCAAAACTTTGTTGGAAGAGGTATTATGTTTAAATGTTGATGTCAGTTTATCAAAACTTTGTTGAAAGAGGTATTATGTTTAAATGTTGATGTCAGTTTATCAAAACTTTGTTGGAAGAGGTATTATGTTTAAATGTTGATGTCAGTTTATCAAAACTTTGTTGGAAGAGGTATTATGTTTAAATGTTGATGTCAGCTTATCAAAACTTTGTTGGAAGAGGTATTATGTTTAAATGTTGATGTCAGCTTATCAAACCTTTGTTGGAAGAGGTATTATGTTTAAATGTTAATGTCAGTTTATCAAAACTTTGTTGGAAGAGGTATTATGTTTAAATGTTGATGTCAGCTTATCAAAACTTTGTTGGAAGAGGTATTATGTTTAAATGTTGATGTCAGTTTATCAAAACTTTGTTGGAAGAGGTATTATGTTTAAATGTTGATGTCAGTTTATCAAAACTTTGTTGGAAGAGGTATTATGTTTAAATGTTGATGTCAGATTATCAAAACCTTGTTGGAAGAGGTATTATGTTTAAATGTTGATGTCAGTTTATCAAAACTTTGTTGGAAGAGGTATTATGTTTAAATGTTAATGTCAGATTATCAAAACCTTGTTGGAAGAGGTATTATGTTTAAATGTTGATGTCAGCTTATCAAAACTTTGTTGGAAGAGGTATTATGTTTAAATGTTAATGTCAGTTTATCAAAACTTTGTTGGAAGAGGTATTATGTTTAAATGTTGATGTCAGCTTATCAAACCTTTGTTGGAAGAGGTATTATGTTTAAATGTTAATGTCAGTTTATCAAAACTTTGTTGGAAGAGGTATTATGTTTAAATGTTGATGTCAGCTTATCAAAACTTTGTTGGAAGAGGTATTATGTTTAAATGTTGATGTCAGCTAATCAAAACTTTGTTGGAAGAGGTATTATGTTTAAATGTTAATGTCAGTTTATAAAAACTTTGTTGGAAGAGGTATTATGTTTAAATGTTAATGTCAGATTATCAAAACTTTGTTGGAAGAGGTATTATGTTTAAATGTTAATGTCAGTTTATAAAAACTTTGTTGGAAGAGGTATTATGTTTAAATGTTAATGTCAGATTATCAAAACCTTGTTGGAAGAGGTATTATGTTTAAATGTTGATGTCAGTTTATCAAAACTTTGTTGAAAGAGGTATTATGTTTAAATTTGATGTCAGCTTATCAAAACTTTGTTGGAAGAGGTATTATGTTTAAATGTTGATGTCAGTTTATCAAAACTTTGTTGAAAGAGGTATTATGTTTAAATGTTGATGTCAGTTTATCAGTTCTAACCCTAGATCTTCACCAACCATTGTTGTTCCATTTTTATCAAATACTAAAGTGTGTTTGTTACGTTTTTTATGTATGTTTTATGTAGACTGAACGCAACAGAAAGACACAGATAACAGCTTATATAATTTATTACACTAAACTATTATATATGTAACAGATATAACATAAATTACATAACAACAATGACAGATATTAAGTTTAAACCTTCAAAATTAATTACAACACAAAATGGTACTGGCCTGTATCCAATATAATGATCTAGAATGAAAGTCCAAAAGTCCAGATCAGAAATCCACAATCCTAGTCTAGGGTGATTATTTTGTCCCACGAAGAAATTCCGAAGTTTGAATGGAGAAGTCCAGAAACAATTCACAGTCCAATAAATTTGACGAAGTTCCTTTTACGATGTTTTTGACGAATGTCTCAAATTTGTTGTTTTCCAATTTGCCTCGGTTTCTTTTAAACAGTCCCGTACGTGCCGACCCTCAGCACAACCAGTAATTCGAATGAATCGCAAAGATTGACGAAACAAAATCACAAATCCGAGTTGAATGAACACACAGCAAACGTTGAAAATTTCTCGAACAAAGACACTATTTCTTGAATCAAATATAAACTAATGATTGACTCTTCTTTCTTTTTGCGTCTCCGTCTGTTTATATATTAGTAGGCCTCTTTTCTCGAACCATCGCGTAACTTCCCAACATTCCAGAGAAATCTGCGCATGTCTGTCTTTTTGCACGAGACTTGTCGTCTGAACACCAGGCCGCCAAACATTTCATTTACATAAATTTATAAACATATGATTGATCTACCTAATTCTAGAAATTTCTAAATGTTATTTTAAATGAATAACAACATGTTTTATTGGTTTGAACTTTGAAACATTAATATAAAGAACAACATGGCATTCAAAACGCTTTATACATAACAAAAACAATAATATAAATATGGAAATATAAATAATAGATATGGAAATTCAAACACAACACGACCTAGTTGTCGTTTACACAACATTTACATGACATTTACATAACAGTGTTAGCTTGTAGTTTTTGAAGTTTCTTTATAATAAAACGTATTACTTGCTTCCCCAGTACTACAATCTTTAGTAATATATTTAAATCCTTGTACATGATGACTCAATTTGTCTGCTGTGGTATTACTTCAGCTTTTGAAAACATGTTACTAGTGTTAACTAATGTTACATTATCAGTACCAATTGTAGTTCGATCGTGCTTTGTCATTTTAAAATTTGGACAAATACAGGGACTAAAATATAATATATTATTTTTTATATGGTTAATATTGAATATATAATCAGTCTCCTATTTTTATCGATAATTATATTATTTTCATGATATTATTTAATAATAATTATATACACTCACGAGATTCCAGTTTACTCATTCTCTTTTAATTTAAATACCCTGTTCTATATACAGATTAAGGGTTTTTATCTAAAACTCGATTTTATATCACGACGTTTCTAAAGTATATTTTTATTTTATTTTATGTAGCCCTCCAGTGGCTCAGCGGTATGTCTGCGGACTTACACGCTAAAATCCGGCTTTCGATACCCGTGGTGGGCAGAGCACAGATAGCCCATTGTGTAGCTTTGTGCTTAATTCAAAAACAACAAACCAATATTTTATGTAATTTGTTTACCCTACTTTTTCAGGCAATATTTGTATAAACCTTTGTATAAATATATACCTTTAACTACATTTAAAATAGTGTTAAAATACTTTTCCCATACTATATTTCAAAACTAGCTGGTGCTTATTATACGTTATGAAGTCGGTTAGATTTCTTTTTCGATATGCAATTTTTATTTTTATTCTATAAATGAAATTCGTTAACATCTTTATACATTGGATTCATTTCTTCAGTTCTAATTACATTTTCAGCTGAATTAGAATGAGTAAATGAATATAAAATACAGTTAAACTCATGATTGTATAGAAAACATTCATAACATTATATTCAATGTAAATTCATTTACCCCTCCAGAGATATATCATCATCTCTCTTCTTGATTGGAATAAATTTTGGGCTCATATCGTAATTCATTCTTTTCTTCATGTACGTTAATCAGATAATTTGAGGATTATTTAATTATAAAGCTTGAAGTTACAAACTTAGTGTGAACTTGTATGGGAAGATCGTTAAATAAACTAAAAATTATTTATCTTGAGTAGAATATAATTATCATATTCAATTGTTATTCCTTTCCAATTACTTCAATTGTAATATTCAAATGTTGTTCCATGATTCTGACATAGATGTAAATTTTAATGTTAAAGTTTTAAATTCTATTGTAAAATCTTCTGACTTCTTGCAATCTTTAAGATCAAGGCTTATTAGTCGTTTTATTTGTTAAAACATAATTATCCTTGAAATTACCAGTTATTTAAATAAAATTATATAATATTTCTCGAGAACAATGACAGTATTTCTTTCTTTTATATATTTTATACAATATCCACATTTTACTGAAACTAGAATGCCTGAATTGTATTTAATTTTTTTCCATTTGTTTTTAAATATTTTTCAATTTATTTTGGAATTATATCTTTAGAAAATTCCCCGTAATAATTAAATTTTACGAAAGATTGTATTCTGGATCGTTACAAAAATAAACCTAATGACTATAAGATACTATTTTTTTTATCTAAGTTAATAATTCCACTTTCAAATGATTTTATCTTCTTATGTAACAGATCAATATGATAAATATCTCTAATCTGTTTTTCATTTTATAAAAGGCCCGTGCGACACGTGATCTGAGGGTCTCTGGTTCGCATTCCCGTCGCGCCAAATATGCTCGCCCTTTCAACCGTCGGGCGTTATAATGTGTTCGGTCATCCAACTATTTCCTAGTAAAAGAGTAGCCCAAGAATTGGCTGTGGGTGGTGATGACTATCTGTCTTTTCTCTAGTCTTACACTACTAAATTAGGGACGGCGAGCACAGATAACCCTCGAGTAGCTTTGTGCAAGATTCAAAAACAAACAAACAAATCATTTTTATAATTGTTTTCTGAATCTTCATTATTTAATGACGCACTTCCAGGTTTAGAAATACTCCTTCACTCGAAATGTTCTTTACAACCAAATTGTTTAACCTTACCTGTTTAACCTTACTTGTTTAACCTTACCTGTTATTGTTTTCGAATCCAAGCACATAATCCACCGGCTTTCCTACAATCAGTCATTTTTAATAAAGAGATCGTAAATTGTGGAAAACCTCCATTTTCTTGTAATTATGTTTTCGATATTGTACTCCTCTTTCTGTTTGTTTAATTTGTCGTGTTGTCAAAAACATTTACTGATTACGTATTTGCATTTATTCATTTGAAGTTAAACAGCTTCTTGCTTTCACCCGACTGTCATTAAAATAAATGTTCAATATAAACACATTCATTGTAAATGAAAAATATGACGGTGAAAGAGTGTGTAGTCCGCAAAGAAATCTACGTCATAGCACGTGCTCAACACAGATACAGTCATGATCACCGTTGTAACTTTCGTCTATTTGCAACTGGCATCGGTTATTATAAATAAGGCTCGTACAGTTATAAAGCACAAAATACATAATGTTTTGGGGGAAATATTACTGGAATGAAATAAGTTCTAACAATCAAAATTATAACCTAAACTTAAGATGTTCTATTAGAGATCACAGCTTGTTAAATCGTTTGATGAACAAAAACAAGGATGGATATAAATAAATTATGTTTTAGTGTAATGACAACACGTGTATGCTTCACGCTATAATGTAATTATTTTTGTACACCGTGGTCTATAGTACTACCAAAATGATGGTCATTTATAATTTTATACGTCACACCATGGCCAGATGGTTGAAGGTGCTTGACTCCCAGTCTGAGGGTCGCGGGTTCGAAACCACAACCCATCATATATGCTCGCCTCTTCAGCAATGGAGGTGTTATAATGTGATAGTCAAATGGTTGAGTTTTCATCAGAGGAAGTAAGAAAGATACTTCAATAATTTGTTTATCACAGGATTATTCAACTTCGACTGACATCAAAAGGAAGTGTCATTATTTTATCTTTTTCAAAGGTCAGAAGCGAAACAGATCATTTGATCAAAAAGTTTCAAGCTAAATAACTTAATCGAATATATGAACAGATTATTAAAAGAAAATAATATTATTTGTTATTAGATGTTGAGTGTCCTGAAAGGAATATTTAGAGAATGAATTATATGTTTATTGGAGGAGTTATATATTATAGTTTAATATAATTGATATGTTATGATAAGTTTTAAAATATTTATTGTTTCTTTGTAAGCCTTGTGTTTTGATCGGAATAATGAGATACGTTGTTAAATATATTTTAAGTTAATATTCAAGACGATTTAAATAACAAACAAATCAACTGTTTGATCAAAAAGAAAGAATACACGTGTCAGTCACAAGTAAAACAAGGCTTAAAAATAATAACAATTTTAACATGTTGGTTATAATAGTGTATGTCAACCGGAAAAATTGAACGGTAGAGTTATAATCATAATACACATCAAATACCTGGTTATAATAGTGTATGTCAACCGGAAAAATTGAACGGTAGAGTTATAATCATAATACACATCAAATACCTGGTTATAATAGTGTATGTCAACCGGAAAAATTGAACGGTAGAGTTATAATCATAATACACATCAAATACCTGGTTATAATAGTGTATGTCAACCGGAAAAATTGAACGGTAGAGTTATAATCATAATACACATCAAATACCTGGTTATAATAGTGTATGTCAACCGGAAAAATTGAACGGTAGAGTTATAATCATTATACACATCAAATACCTGGTTATAACAGTGTATGTCAACCTAAAAGATCCGTTAAAAGCGAAATAACCTTACTACACATCAAAACTAGGTTATAATAACGTGTGTAAATTTAAAGGACCCAATGGTTGAATTATCACCTTACTACACATCAAAACTAGGTTATAATAACGTGTGTAAATCTAAAGGACCCAACGGTTGAATTATCACCGTACAAATAATTAAAAACCACGTAATAACAGTATGTGTAAATCTAAAGGACACAACGGTTGAATTATCACCGTACAAATAATTAAAAACCACGTAATAACAGTGTGTGTAAATCTAAAGGACACAACGGTTAAAATATCACTTTACTACCCATTAAAACCAGGCTATAATAGGGAAAGTAAATCTAAAATTTGTGGTATTACCTTGTTACACATCAAAACCACGTTAAAAATTTGTATGTAAATCTAAAGGAACCAACGGTCGATATATTACCTTGTTACACATCAAAACCACGTTATAATAATGTGTGTAAATCTGAAGGTTGAAGTATCACCTTACAATACATTAACAACCTTAATCGTTTCCTAACGTATAAGTAACTAAAGAATACATATTATGTGAAATGCACTCCCCAATAGGCCACAATTTTCCATTTTAGTGCTTTACAAAACTTATTCTTGGTGTTATATAAAACTTCCATCTTAGGGTTATACAAAACTTCCATTTTAGTGTTATACAAAACTTCCATCTTAGTGTTATACAAAACTTCCATTCTAGTGTTATACAAAACTTCCATTCTAGTGTTATACAAAACTTCCATCCTAGTGTTATACCTTTACCCATTAAAACACCTGACATAAATCTACTACAGCAGACTATCAATAAAACGTAACCCTCTCACAGTGATAATAGTCGACTCAAAGCATAAGAATTAATTGTAGTACATTCAATCAAAATTACAGATTACTTAACAACTTTATCATACCGACATGTGTCTTGTAGGCTTCACACATTTTAACAGATTCTGTCACAGAGTACATTTCGCTCTTGTCTTGATAAATTGGCTACATACATAGCAGAATGCGTCTGGAGAATGGTTGCAGCTTCTTGAAGCTATCTCTGATAAAATCTGATAGGTTTATGTATTTTCTTAAGCAGCTAGATTCTAGAACAAAATTGAAGTGGTGAGCCGTGTGCCCCTGTATATATTTATTACAATGGAAAGTTCTAGATATTTCTCGTAAATTCTACAACATTCCATAAAGTTCTTGAAAATCTTTTAAGTTTGAGAAAATTCTCTATCAGCTACTCGGCACTGAATTTACGTGAAATGTTCTGGAAAATGGGTGAATTTGAAAATTTCACAAAAGCAAAGTTTGAAGAGAAAAGTAGGTCTTTTCTATTTACTTTAGGCATAAGCAATTGAGAAATAGCACTTTCTGTCCAGGGACAAGAAAATATAAAAATTTTGTTACATAGTGTAATCAAAATCATTCTAAAAACAGCCCTACAACTAAAGACCTCACGACGTGCAGATCAATTAGCCTAAACAATAGTACAGGTGAACTTGAATAAATAGTAACAACGCGCGTGCTACAATACATAAAGAAGACGAATTTATTATGTGAAATAGCAAATGTGTCTTATAAAAACAAATTCGATTTGTTAGTTAGGTTAATTGAATCAAGTTATCCAAGGCTGTAAAACAAGCATTCAACTTAAAATAGAACAGCCAGAGTAAAAATGAATAAATGTATAGCGATTACACTGAGACTGACATTAGGCACACTTTATAGGTCAGTACGAAGTCCTTTTACTTTATATCACGTTCGTCAACGATATGCCATTTCTAAAGCTGACGTACAAAGACGCCTCACAATATGCAGAATACACCGCCATCTGGAGGACTCTCCGAGAACCCTGCTAGCAGTTTCCAAAGCCGACATTACCCTTACTTGCATATCATCTGATGCAACACTCGGAGAGTAGCACTTAATGTGTCCCAAACCGAAGCAATATTTTTCAAAAAAAGTGTGTTTGCTTATAGCAAAGCAACATCGGGTTATCAGTCCACTGAGGGGAATCGAATCTTTTATTTTAGAGTTGTAAATCGGTAGGCTTACCACTGAACCAGCAAGGGCTTAACAAAAAAAGATACTTCGAAAAAGAAAGCTGCTATCCAAATTCAAACTTTCAGTGTACAACACGGAACTGAAATGAGAGGCTTAGTACGTACCTTGAACATGTTAACATGATAAACACTGCATCTCACAACAAGCAGTACGTACCCTGAATATGTTAACATGATAACCACTACATCTCACAATAAGCAGTACGTACCCTGAATACGTTAACATGATAACCACTACATCTCACAATAAGCAGTACGTACCCTGAATATGTTAGCATGATAACCACTACATATCACAACAAGCAGTACGTACCCTGAATATGTTAACATGATAACCACTGCATCTCACAACAAGCAGTACGTACCCTGAATATGTTAACATGATAACCACTGCATCTCACAACAAGCAGTACGTACCTTGAATATGTTAACATGATAACCACTGCACCTCACAATAAGCAGTACGTACCCTGAATATGTTAACATGATAACCACTACATATCACAACAAGCAGTACGTACCCTGAATATGTTAACATGATAACCACTACATCTCACAATAAGCAGTACGTACTTTGAATATGTTAACATGATAACCACTGCATCTCACAACAAACAGTACGTACCCTGAATATGTTAACATGATAACCACTACATCTCACAATAAGCAGTACGTACCCTGAATATGTTGACATGATAACCACTACATCTCACAATAAGCAGTATGTACTTTGAATATGTTAACATGATAACCACTACATCTCACAACAAACAGTACGTACCCTGAATATGTTGACATGATAACCACTACATCTCACAACAAACAGTACGTACCCTGAATATGTTGACATGATAACCCCTACATCTCGCAACAAGATCTAACAATCCTGGTAGGTTAACGAATCCAAATTGCACTCCAGTCGAATGCCTATAAGAAGTAACCAAAATACCTTACAAAATGACCGACAACATTTGTGAACATTTTACTTTAAGGAAGTACACAATCAGTCCGCTCTAACTAGTCGATTTTTAACATTAGTTGTCCCCCAGACACGGTAATAATGTCCCTTTCACTAAATATAATACACGCTCTAGATAAAAATGTCTGACCATACATGCCATGACCTTATAGATAGGGTAGAATGTTCGATCCCCTGACGGTGAAAGTGGGGTTCCTGTTTGTTTTCACAACCAAATTCAGTATTTAGGATCCTCTGATCTCAGCTCTGACGTTACAGGAAGAACACAAATTAATTCACGTATCGACACTGAACAACTATAACCATAATATCAAGACCAAACTTATTAACTTAATAAATCAGAAAATATATTGTACTGAAATAGACACCCAGATAGGATCGGACGTGTTGAATCAACTACTCAACTCATACGTCATCAAGACAGTTACCAGACGTCAACCCTCGCTAACAGGTAGGTTCCGACTGCCCTACAACACATGGATGCTCCATAAACCCTCAAAGCTTCTCTTAGTCTTTCGTGTTACTCCCATATCCATTTAAATTACTACAATAAGGCGCCATACGATCGTACAACCTTGTGCCGGTTATAAAGAGAAACAGAGGTTTCTGATCGCCCCTCGGGGAATGAAGTACATTCTAACCTAAATCCCATCGCGTCCTTGTTGTTGTTGTTTCCTAGGGGTGTTAACTCAGCTAGTATATAAGTTTTAAACTAGTAACTAGACAATGGGGAGGGCCACTATTGTTAAACTATAAGACAGATATCTTTATAGGATTGTGGGATTATAAGATTTTAATATTATAGGAATAACAAAAACATAGTTAAATTTAGATGATTTTGATGACAGAAATTTATTTGAAATGTAGAGTTATAAAATTAAAAAAGTGGACAGGAGTGGCTTTATATGTAAGACGTGAGTTACATCCAGTTAAAAACGTGAGTTACATCCAGTTGAAAACATGAGTTACATCCAGTTAAAACGTAAGTTACATCCAGTTAAAAACGTGAGTTACATCCAGTTGAAACGTGAGTTAAATACAGTTGAAAACGTGAGTTACATCCAATTGAAAACGTGAGTTACGTCCAGTTGAAAACGTGAGTTACGTCCAGTTAAAAACGTGAGTTACGTCCAGTTGAAAACGTGAGTTACAGCCAGTTAAAACGTGAGTTACGTCCAGTTGAAAACGTGAGTTACATTCAATTAAAACGTGAGTTACGTCCAGTTGAAAACGTGAGTTACATCCAGTTGAAAACGTGAGTTACGTCCAGTTGAAAACGTGAGTTACGTCCAGTTGAAAACGTGAGTTACGTCCAGTTAAAATTGAGAATATTAAAGATAAGTAGGTATATTTAATCTATTTATGTTTATATTGGTGATTCACACTAAAAATCTTTCCCAGTTAAGTTTATATTAGTGGATATAAATGAAAAATGTTTTTAGTGTTAATCTATTTTAGGCCACCAAATGATAATGAAGAAAGTAGTGGAAAACTTTATAATGAGGTTGAGACTTCGTGTTTAATGACGTCATAATTATGGTAAATTTTAATTTCAAGCATACTGATTGGGAAATGCTAGAGTCAAACCATGAAGGAAAATGATTTATGGAAACTGTTCAGGATGGATTTCTTTACCAGTTAGTCAAGGAATTAACTAGATACAATGTTACTTTACATTTATTGTTAACTTCAAATACATAAATGATAGAAAGTGTAGAATATCTGTGTGCAAGTGATCAGTGTTCTATTAGGTTCAGTGTTTTATTGCACATGAAGATAAAGAATAATGATAGTTTGGTTACAAGTTTAAAAAATCAAATTTTGAAGGGATGCAACAATAATTATCTATTGTAAATTAATCAATGCATATGAAGACACTGATCAGATGTAGAAAAATTGTTAAAATTAAGACTTAAATTATTCAAGGTAAACACATTCCCATAGAAAATATGTTTGTATTTCTTTATTACATCAAAGGCACTTCGGGATATCAGTTCTGTCCAACGACAAGTTTCGAACCACGGATTTTAGCATTGTAAATTCCAAAACTTACCGTTCTCCTACCAGGGGACTCATTACAGAAAGTAAAGGGAAGCTACAAGTATAAACAAAACAAAACAGGTTGGCTCACGAAGAGTATAAGAAAAAAACATCAGAGAAAACTATTACAGAGTTAAGAAATTTAAATTGGTTGGTATCACAGAAAATTTAGAAGATTATGCACAAAGTTGGTGAAACAGGAAATTAAGACATCAAATCTGGTTTGTGAGGAAAGGTTGGCTGGAAATATAAAAATGAACAGTAAGAATTTCTTTAAGTATATTAAAGGTAAACAAAATGTTAGGACAGGGGAAGACGGATAATAAAGAAAGACTCGTGTCTGATGGTGGACAGGGGAAGACGGATAATAAAGAAAGACTCGTGTCTGATGGTGGACAGGAGAAGACGGATAAAAAAAAAAGACTCGTGTCTGATGAAGGGATGACTGGATTATTAAATTGTGTCTTTTCTTTAATTTTTAGACATATTGAACAGTTGATGAAACCTGAGATCAAACAAGATCTGCATTAATTCTGAGCTTATTAGAAAAAATGGGAAACTCAAATAACGATAATTCTGTTGGGCCAGAAAATATTTCCTTAAGGGTTTTGAAGACGGTTAAACGTTGCATATGTGAGCCACTGGCTACTATTTTTTGGAAAGTCCTTGGATAGTGGGACTGGAAGTTAGGTGATGCAAATCCTCTTTTCAAGGAAGGTAATAAAATTGTCTTGGTAATTATAGACCCCTTAGTTTTACACCAGTTGTGGAAAAAGTTTTGAAAACTCTGATAAAAGATGGTTTACAAAGTAATTTAACAAAGTTTAGAAATCTGTATAGCCAACATGGTCTCACTTGGTAAAATTTTGCCTTACGAATCTTTTGGCATTCTTTGCTGCTTATGTTGACGAGGTAAGGGTGTAGATTTGGTACATGTGGATTTTCAGAAAACATTTGACAAGGTGCCAAATAAAAGGTTGTAAAGAAATCTCTACAGATATGAGGGATGAGTTAGCAAATTGGATGGAATTGTGGTTGGAGAAAAGAAGGCAGAGGGTTGTTACCAATAAGGGATGAGTTAGCAAATTGGATGGAATTGTGGTTGGAGAAAAGAAGGCAGAGGGTTGTTACCAATAGAATTCAGTCCAACTGAATTAATGTTACAAGGGAGGTATTTCAGAGATCAACCTTTGGACATCAGTGACATGGATGGTGGAACAGTCAATAAATTATATAAATTTGCGATTGATGTTAAGGTCTTGGGTGATGCTAACTGTGATTTAAAGTATTTAGTGCATTGGGAAAATAAATATCAAATGTGTTTTAATTTTTACAAATACATGATAATACGTGCGTGTTATCATAACTTGAATTATAAGTACAATTTAGATGGGAGTAACTTTAACAGAGAGGAATCTTGGTGTGATGGTTGATTGATATCTTAAGCTATCCAAACAGTGTGCTGGTGTTTAGGACACATTTAGAGTACTATATTCAGTCTTGGTGTGATTGATATCTTAAGCTATCCAAACAGTGTGCTGGTGTTTAGGACACATTTAGAGTACTATGTTCAGTCTTGGTGTGATGGTTGATTGATATCTTAAGCTGTCCAAACAGTGTGCTGGTGTTTAGGACACATTTAGAGTACTATGTTCAGTCTTGGTGTGATGGTTGATTGATATCTTAAGCTGTCCAAACAGTGTGCTGGTGTTTAGGACACATTTAGAGTACTATGTTCAGTCTTGGATTTCTTACCTTAAGAAGGACATTGAATTGTTAGAAAGGACTCAAACAAGGGTCACTAGAATGTTACCTAGAATGAAGAGGTTTTCATTTAAGAAAATGTTTAGATCTCTTAAACTGTTTTCTTTTGAAAAAAATAATAGTTAAAGGAGATCTGATTGAAGTGTTTAGGATTATAAAGGGAATTCATAGTGTTGATGCATTTTTATACTTAACAGCGAGAATAGTGGTTATTAGGTTCATGTGGAATTCATAAAATAAGTTTTATCTCTGGAAAATCTTAGAATAATTATTTTACTAATAAATTAGCATCACACTTTTGAGTTTTGATAACATAATAATGATGTTCCTTTATCACATTTTGAACCTTGATAACATAATAATGATATTCCTTTATCACATTTTGAACCTTGATAACATAATAATGATATTCCTTTATCACATTTTGAGCCTTGATAACATAATATACATTCCTGCATCACATTTTGAACCTTGATAACATAATAATGATATTCCTTTATCACATTTTGAACCTTGATAACATAATAATGATATTCCTTTATCACATTTTGAACCTTGATAACATAATAATTACATATTCCTGCACCACATTTTGAGTCTTGATGACGTAATAATGATATTTCTGTTAAATGTTTTGTTTAATTAATATAAACTGATGATACTTGTCAGTCTCCATGTGGTTTCATTTATTCTATTTCATTTGTTTCTCAGTATATAATTTCTTGTGCTGTATTAAACATAATGTGATTACTGTCTCTTATGTTTTAATTATAATATTTTTACTAAGAATTTACTTATTTGAGTGTTGAAAGATAAACTGATATTTTTGCTCTAGTTTATATTCACCAGATTTTCCAATATTACCCTCCAGAAAATATCTCTGCTCTATATATTTCTGATCTAAAATTAATAAAGTTTGTGTTACACGGGTAAGTTTCTATGTAACCCATTATATTTTTAGCGTTTGTTTATGTTTACTATCAATATTGTCATAAATTTTCATATCGTAATTCCTTGACTATATCGTTAGCTTTAAACTAAAGATTACCGTTTTCGTTTAAAATGAAGTCTACAGAATTATCCTTAAAGAATGGTGTTTGATATGTACAAGCCCTTCCATTTTTATTGATATAGACTAGGTGGTTAGAGTACTGGATTTATATTCTAATGGTCTGGGGTTCAAATCCCTGTCGCACCAGACATGCTTGCCGTATAGCCGTGGAAGCGTCGAAAAGTAACAGTCAGTCGCACTATTTGATGGTAAAATAGTAGCCCAAGGATTGGCAATGGATGGTAATGAATTCTCTGTCTCTATAGTCTTACACTGTCAAATTTGGGAGGGCCAGTGCAAACAGACCTCGTGCAGCATTGTGCGCAATCCAGTTGTATAGAAATATTTTATTCACCAGTCGTTTGCTTGTCAAAGGAAGGATAATAAACAGTTTAAACTAATTTCAAACAGTGAAGAAAAATACATTTCATTTTATAAAAGAAATACCGGTAAAATGAAACTAAAGTTCTCAGATTAATTTAAGTTCATGACTAGCAGTTCAGACAGAACTTTAAATGTTAAAAAATAGTTCGAAAAAATATCCTTACACTCCAGATGTCAAGCTTTATCTCGTAATAAGAAAAAGTTTTCCTCGCGATTTTTATATTAATTACTTTACTTAAATGTAGTTAAACGCATTTACCGATAAGAGAAACAACTTATCAACACATTGAATGAAATGAGACGACAAACAGAATGTAGTATTTGGAGAAAGTTTAATATACGTAGGAGAATATTGTGATCTTTATGTAAAGACTGATGTTCTGAGAGAGTTTAATATACGAAACGTGGGAGAATATTGTGATCTTTATGTAAAGACTGATGTTCTGAGAGAGTTTAATATACGAAACGTCGGAGAATATTGTGATCGTTATATGAAGACTGGTGTTCTGACATTAACTGATCAGAGATGTTTGTTTGAAAACATGTTAATTAAACCCTGCTTTGTACTACACAACACCTCGTTCATCGTGAGTTCAACTTTATAAATGGTGTTAAGTTATAAATAGAATATCATATGATATAAATGGTGAGAAAGGTATATCGTAGTGTTATGATGGAGATAACGAAACAAATAACTTGTACAAGAGCGAATGTGATGGTTATAACGAATACATCTATTTATCTGGACGTTAATATAATTATACAGATGGACAATGAGTCCATAATTGACGTATGAAGGATTAAATGGAGAAATATAAATAACTTTAAGCGATGATTTTGAACAAGACGTTATTTTATAATCAGGTACATGACTACCATTCAGATATAACCTATCACCAAAAAACAGAACAACAACAAAATAATTAAAATGAATGACAACTTTACATAATAACGTTCTTCAATATAGCATCTAAAACAACAGTTGTCATTCGGAATAAAATTTCACAAAGTCCATAGAATGTGAGAGATCATACAGTCTGCTTGCTTTGAGAAATACATTAACCTAAATGTACTAAAGCTACTAATAATGTTGGAAAATGTTGTTTTTACAAATTGTTAAATAATTCTGCACTCGAAAGACTATGGAACACATTAGAAGAACAAGTTAATACAATATTGTGTTCTATTATAAATAAATGATATGACAAATTATATTGAATATTAATACTTTAACATGTAGTTACTATCTCTTGTTCTTCACATGTCTGTGAAGACATATATCGATATATCTGATGGGCAGATTACAGGTATTAATATGTGTTGCTTATAGCTTAATAACAAATAAAAACACGGTGTCTCACCTTATCTGTACTGTTGAAGTTCATGAAAATACATTAAGCGCGAATGATGATAAAACAAATATGTTTATTGCCAGATGGAATTATTAATTATTTAGGGTCACTATCTACTGCCTTATATTTTGTAATACTACATAGATAAAAACATTAAATTAATGTTATTGGTACACTTAGATATATTCAAACTTATGAGGTAAGTGAACTAGAGGATAGCAACAAATATAAGTATTTTTGCTGATCGATTTAATAAGCATATATTTATAACTTCTTCATAACTGCCCTCTGGTGAGTAAGTGGTAGGTTTATAGATTGACAACTTTAAAAGACCAGTGCTCTGAACTCTGCATTAGACAAAGTGTATATACCTTACTGTGTAGCTTTGCATTGAGAAAACGATAGCAGTGTATATAAACATATATTCTGTATTCTTAAGACAACGTGTATGAGTATTAAAAGTTAAATTAAAATATAGTACGGAACAACGTTTTGACCTTCTTTGGTCATCTGCAGGTATATACATATCGTATGAAAGCGTGTAGCGCCATCTGTTAGTGTTTAAGGAAACAAAGTTTTAATTATGATTTTAAATTGTGTCTTAAACCAATTCTATTGCTATAAAATGATAAACAGACAAAAACCTGAATATGAATTCTAGGTTTATCACAATAAGAGACCGTTTGGTTGTGTAATAATGATTACCCATGGGCATGACTTACAAACGTCATCTCATAGATTTTCTTATTCATATATTTGAGTATGTGTGTTTTTCTTATAGCAAAGATTCATGGGACTATCTGCTGAGTTTACCAAGGGGAATCGAATCCCTGATTGTAGCCTTAAATCTGAAAACTTATCGCTGTATCAGCGGGAGACTTATGTGTATGTTTAGTGATACATTTATCATTTATTCGTGATGTTTTAAACAGCTTTGAATCATGAATAATTGAAACCTAGTGTGGTGACAGAAGTCGTGTTAATGTGGGAAGAATTTCAAGCATTTTTAACCTGATCGATTTAATAAAACAATAATTGAGAAATATATTTGCAGACAATAAATGAAATTAATCTTTCATTGTTTACAGGGAAATCAAAGAATGGTAATAAGAAAATTGATATTGGTACTTTAATGAAATTTCGGTGTTTTTGACTGTTTTATTTGTCACACTTTTTAGATATTTATTATTATTTTTTAATTTTACGCTTTTGAATTTATTGACTCATTTGTGGATAGTGTATATGTATGTGTGTGTGTGTGGTGTTTTAGAATTATTTGCATATGAAGAGGATTAAATGCTTTTTGTTGTTTTGAATTAAGTACAAAGTTACACAATGGGCTATATGTGCTCTGCCCACCACTGGTATCGAAACCCGGATTTTAACGTTGTAAGGCCTCAGACATACCGCTGAGCCATTGGAGGGCGCGAAGAGGGACTAAAATAGCTTTTTTCTCTAAAAGTGGGGCAGAAAATTATGTACACACTGCCCCAAAACGTAAGCAAGACAATGCTTTGCTATCATTTTCAAATTCATAATATCAGTTTCGCACACTTTCTCGAAAGTGTTCAGTTTTCGATTTTTTGTTTTAAATATTTCAAAATACCAATTGATTGAGAGTTTTTCAGGAATTGTTTGGCTTTCCTTAAATACTAGCTGTTTGAATAGATAGCTTCATTTCAACACCTGAAACACGTGCAAAATTGTACACGTGCGTAATAGTGTACGTGGGAGTACTGCACGAACTCTCCGATATCATGCTTTTCAGGAATTTTTGTAAGTTGTTCATAAATTATCATATTTTGTTTAATTTTATGAAATAATTTTGTAAAAACAATTCACAAAGTGAATAAAAAGTGACTCGGTTTTATGGTACAGGCAAAGCTCGACTTAAATTAGCCACGTGGGCGTGCCCTAAAGGAAGCATTAGTGACCAATGCTCTAAATTAGCCACGTGGGCGTGCCCTAAAGGAAGTATTAGTGACCAATGCTCTCAATTAGCCACGTGGGCGTGCCCTAAAGGAAGCATTAGTGACCAATGCTCTAAATTAGCCACGTGGGCGTGCCCTAAAGGAAGTAGTAGTGACCAATGCTCTAAATTAGCCACGTGGGCGTGCCCTAAAGGAAGCATTAGTGGCCAATGCTCTTCTCAACGAAACTTTAGCAAAAATGACGTAAATCGGCTCATAAAATCATAAAATCACTTCAAGAAGAAACTTCAAAAAAATGTGTTTTATTTCACATAATTTTTGTCAACTAGAAAATAAATTCTTCGTACCCTGGATAACATGATGTGTAATTAGACTTTATTTGGTGGTTGTGCACGCGGGTCTGCTTTTCACTAAAGACAAATGTAGGTATAACTTACTTAAAATAGTGGAATAAGCGAGATTATACAGATCAAAGCCTTACCTATAGCTAATAATCAGCCTCTAGCGATATGAGTAACTTTGTCAAACCGGAGGTAGCTGACAGCTATGTTGGTTTATAATTAGCGACATACGTGCACAGACAGCCCTTTTAGCTTAGCGTCCAAATTACTGAACAAAAACTGATGTCGAAGTTCTCTGATTCTCCTGGTTTTTATTCTGAACTAAATTCTACATTAAAGTGTAAACAGAATGTAAAGAAGTAAACTTTCAGTTGTCTCGTGAGTTGTTGTTTTTACTTGTGTCATTTGTACTTCCTCTTGTCCGAAACGTAACGGACATCTGTCTGTAGTACTTTGTACTGTTTATAGACTGTTAACCAAAGCCTGAAAAACGCTTTCTTTACAGTTCCCTAGCAGTCTACCTTCTTACACCATACTGTAATTTGAGTAAACAGTTCAACATTTAATCAGTGATGTCGAGAAACCCACTTGCTGAGAAATATATATGCAAAACCGGCTAGTTTGGGTTGAGAAAATATTTTACATAGAAGAACGAACAACGTTTTGACCTTCTTAGGTCATCGTCATGTTCACATGATATTTTCTCAACCCAAACGAGCCGTTTTTGCATATATAGTTCAACATTTATTACTCCTGGATAAAAATACAGTGGAATACGACTGTAAACAAGTACGTTAAACTGGAAAGTCGGTGTACGTATGGATGTTGGTCTTAAAGGTCAATTTTATCATAAAGGAGAAGGCGTGTCCTAGTAATTAAAGTCCGATAATTTATGGTTTACAGTCCGTTGTCAAAATAATACGCTCTGCGTTTTCTTGCCGTGTGAAGGTGATAATGAAATCATCTTATTCAAACAGAGGAAAGTAGTCGGAGTGTTAGCAATGAGTACATTTCACTATTTCTTCAGAATACCACTTAAAAACCAGGAACTGCTATGCGCAGATAGCCCTTTGTACAATATCGTCTGATAATTCTGAAACTAACAAAATAATTATGGATTTAATGTTTGTTTCTTGTATTTTGAGTAAGGCTACTCGATGGTTATCTGTACTAACCGTCTGTAACTTTTAAGTGACTAGCTAGAGGGAAGGCGGTTAGGTAACCCTACTTATCACCACTTCTTCGGTTACATTTATTCAAACAAATAGTGGGATTAACCACTACATATAATACTCCCACCGCTGAAAGAGCGAGCATTATCAGTGATGGGATTCGAATTCGTGACTCAAAAATCGGGAGTCGAGTGTCCTAAGTACACGGAGGTTACATAAATATCTATTTACATTGCATGGAGTGTTCTTTAATGTGTGATATTCTTTAATTTTGTCTCTCTTTCTTACATTAATTTGTGCACGTATCTCATTTCAATTGATTGTGCTAGGAGATTTATCAGTTTTAATAGTTTAGGCTTTGATTACAGTAAAACTTTCGATATTTAATACCTACTGTGCTCGGTGATTTATCAGTTTTAATAGTTTAGGCTTTGATTACAGTAAAACTCTCGATATTTAATACCTACTGTGCTCGGTGATTTATCAGTTTTAATAGTTTAGGCTTTGATTACAGTAAAACTCTCGATATTTAATACCTACTGTGCTCGGTGATTTATCAGTTTTAATAGTTTAGGCTTTTATGAAAGTAAAACTTTCGATATTTAATACCTAGTGTGCTCGGTGATTTATCAGTTCCAATAGTTTAGGCTTTGATTACAGTAAAACTTTCGATATTTAATACCTACTGTGCTCGGTGATTTATCAGTTTTAGTAGTTTAGGCTTTGATTACAGTAAAACTTTCGATATTTAATACCTAGTGTGCTCGGTCATTTAGCAGTTTTAATTCATCTTTCTCATCAATGTTAAACATGTTTCTCTGTGTGTTTATACATATGTAGAAATGCATATATACATACAAAGAAGCTTTTCAATATTCGGTTGTGCGCTTGAGTTTATGACCGAAATGTGGTGTCTAAATAATTTTGTTCAGCGAGGAACAGTAAATCACGTGCTAAAAATTACAATGCGGTGTAGAAACGGGAGTAACCTAACAAAACTCACTTTCACTGGGGCAAGAAGTGGGGCCAAAGCCGCTACCCTCTCAAGGTCCAAACTGGAATTTCAATATTGGACTGAAAGATGTGAAGGAGAAGCTATCAAAAGATAAGAAATGGCAAATCTTGAGTTTAACACATTATAAAGTACACACAATAAATAACAAAATTTCGAACTGTTAACATAGAGGGCGTCTAGATACTGTTATTTACTACATTCAAAATGGAGGAATATTTCTGTTTTAACAAGTAAAAGTGGTTACTTTACAATTAACCTGGGCTGAGAGAGAGTTTCTGTTTTAACAAGTAAAAGTGGTTACTATGGTGTTAACCTGGGCTGAGAGAGAGTTTCTGTTTTAACAAGTAAAAGTGGTTACTTTACAATTAACCTGGGCTGAGAGAGAGTTTCTGTTTTAACAAGTAAAAGTGGTTACTATGGTGTTAACCTGGGCTGAGAGAGAGTTTCTGTTTTAACAAGTAAAAGTGGCTGCTATGCTATTAACCTGGGCTGAGAGAGAGTTTCTGTTTTAACAAGTAAAAGTGGTTACTATGGTGTTAACCTGGGCTGAAAGAGAGTTTCTGTTTTAACAAGTAAAAGTGGCTGCTACGCTATTAACCTGGGCTGAGAGAGAGTTTCTGTTTTAACAAGTAAAAGTGGTTACTATGGTGTTAACCTGGGCTGAGAGAGAGTTTCTGTTTTAACAATTAAAATTGGCTACTATGTTATTAACCTGGGCAGAGAGAAAGTTTCTGTTTTAACTAGTAAAAGTGGCTACGTTACAATTAACCTGGGCTGAGAGAGAGTTTCTGTTTTAACAAGTAAAAGTGGCTTCTATGCTATTAACCTGGACTGAGAGAGAGTTTCTGTTTTAACAAGTAAAAGTGGCTTCCATGCTATTAACCTGGACTGAGAGAGAGTTTCTGTTTTAACAATTTTTTTTCTTTTACAATATTTAGATTCTACTTTGAAAAACCTGTTTGTAACCGTTGGAGTAGTCAAATTTTATCAACAAAGCACGTAGGGCTACAAGTATAGAAGTTTATGGACTAACGTATTACGTGGATTTTTCGTGCTTGTAATTTATGGGAACTGTTATCAAACGTGTTGCAACTCATCATACGGCAGCATTTCGTGAGTTATCTAGGAATTAGAAGAATGGACGTTTTACAGCCTTGAATATCACATAGGAGGTAGTTAATACCTTATTGCCAGATAAAATTACTATTGAATGTCATAAATAGAAAGTAAGTTGTGTTTTGAAAAGTTACAGGTGCGTCGCTTTGTTTTTGTTCGACTTTGTTTTTTCTCAAGAATTTCTTTTTACACAGTACTGTAATTTGGCTCTATCACGTGCAATATCATATTGTGGTTTGGTTGAACAGTTCATTACGTGTAACACCAATCTGCAGTTTCGTTGTGAGAAACTGAAATTCTATTGGCTGGAAGAATGAGCGCGCACGTCTTTGTGAGCTTCCAGGTGCTGTTCGTACCACATACTGAGATGTGCGAGTTACAGGTAGGCAAGTTTGGAAGTTTAGTAAAAACGCTAACCGAAATAAAGGCTTAACACAAGCTGAGACAAAGGATATTTGAACATTTAAGAAAACAGCGAATAAGACATGTTTGCAACGAGCTGTCACTAAATCAGCAACGTATGGTGAAAAGTGTAGTTCTTAACTCTTGACGTCACATACATGATACTATGTTCAATTGCGCTATGTAAAAGGTCGTAGCATGTGCACTTTGACCCTCACCCACAGTCACAGTGGAATATGATATTTGCGTTTAAGATGATATAACAGCCTGATAGAGATTTTTTGTACAAGAGTTAAATAAACGTGAATGACGGTTATAATAGTAAATTTACACTAGAATGGGCAATAAATAACCAGGATAAAGAAAGGAAAAAGGTTAAATATTTGACCAAAGAAAAAAACAAACAAACTATACGCAATTTGAAGGGCAAAGTTTGGAGTTGTATTCACCAGGGTTTGACTTTCTGTAAAGCTTTTCTTGATTTTTGAAATAAATTTTAATGGACCTAGTTAAGTTGTATTGAGGGAGATCAGAGGTTTGGGCGGAAATTATTGTTGGAAATTTTGAATTATATCCTGAATGATTGATGAATATATGTTATAATTTTTGTTGTGAAATATCTTAACATATAGGTGTTACATTTATTGTATCTTTAATACTGTATTTTTTATTTAGTCTCTCGTGGATTTTCGAAAATTGAAATAATACATAATAATTGTGTTTTAATCACACCAGGTTAAGAATATTCATTGCTACCGACGCATTTCGCTAAATCTAGATTCCGTCAGATGTGCTGAAACACTAAAAGCACAAATATGATAGAACTAATACTGATGTCATTTGATTATAATGAATTATAAGCAAGCTAATACTGATGTCTTATGACAAGTGTAATAAATTATAAACAAGCTAATATTGATGTCTTATGACAAGTGTAATGAATTATAAGCAAGCTAATACTGATGTCTTATGACAAGTATAATGAATTATAAGCAAGCTAATATTAATGTCTTATGACAAGTATAATGAATTATAAGCAAGCTAATATTAATATTTTATGACAAGTATAATAAATGATATGTTTCGTCAATAAAATAATCGAACGTAAAACTCAAAATAACACAAACAAGTTTCACAAATTAATACTTAGTCAGCATTCCATTGGACCTAATACTGCTTCACATCCACGTGTCATGGTTTAGTAAGCAATCCCTTGGACTTCAATACTGCTTCACATCCACGTGCCATGGTTTAGTCAGCATTCCCTTGGTCTTCAATACTGCTTCACATCCACGTGCCATTGTTTAGTCAGCATTCCCTTGGACTTCAATACTGCTTCATATCCACGTGTCATGGTTTAGTCAACATTCCCTTGGACTTCAATACTGCTTCACATCCACGTGCCATGGTTTAGTCAGCATTCCCTTGGACTTCAATACTGCTTCATATCCACGTGTCATGGTTTAGTCAACATTCCCTTGGACTTCAATACTGCTTCACATCCACGTGCCATGGTTTAGTCAGCATTCCCTTGGACTTCAATACTGCTTCATATCCACGTGTCATGGTTTAGTCAGCATTCCCTTGGACTTCAATACTGCTTCATATCCATGTGTCATGGTTTAGTAAGCATTTCCTTGGACTTCAATACTGCTTCACATCCACGTGTCATGGTTTAGTCAGCATTCCCTTGGACTTCAATACTGCTTCATATCCACGTGTTATGGTTTAGTAAGCATTCCCTTGGACTTCAGTAGTGCTTCACTTCCATGTGTCATGGTTTAGTCGACATTCCCTTGGACTTCAGTAGTGCTTCACTTCTACGTGTCATGGTTTAGTCAACATTCCCTTGGGCTTCAGTAGTGCTTTACATCCACGTGTCACTCTTTCAGTGACTTTATTCCTGAATGACTGACTGCCATCCTTCTTTGAGTATTTCAGAAAGCTCATTTTTCGTGTTTGGCTTCAGATTTTTGCTAATAAATTTAACTCAGCCCATAAATTTTCAATCTAACGGATATCAGGTTTTTGACTTGGCTATTTCATATCATCACTTCTTTTTAAGAACTTCACAATTGCAGAGAAACTTGTTTGATCATTTTGTAGCTAATTGGAAGAAGAAGACAGAAAACTACAGCAGGCTCACGATATCTTTTATGAGAAAATGCAGCTAAAATAATGAAAAATTCAGATATTTACGAAAACCAATGTTAAAATTAGAACTTGACATCATATTTGAACAGATCCCATCGAGTGTGTTTCAAGAATTAATAATATTTTCAAGGGGACATTTTTCATCCTCCTTTTGTAAATGTAACTAAGACAAATACTGATGTTAATACAGATAGATATCAGTAAATTCGGCACTGTGGTCAAAGTAATTATCTAAGTTTTAGGTGAGTGCAGAAAAGGTTATACGTAAAATGTTCGTTCGGTGTTCTGAAATAATTTCAAATCTACTTTATAAAGATAATGTATTATGAAGGATTGATTGCTTGTTTGTTTGTAATTAAACACAAAACTACACTATTGGCTATCTGTGCACTGCCCACCGTGGGTGTCGAGACTTAAGTTCTAGTGTTGTAATTCTGCAGACATACCGCTGTACACTGGGAGTATGAAGAACAGAAGAAATATTGTTTTTAAATTTCGCACAAAGCTACACGAGGGCCATCTGTGCTAGCCGTCCCTAATTTAGCAGTGTAAAACTATTGGGAAGGCAGCTAGTCATCACCACCCATTGCCAACTCTTGGGCTACTCTTTCACCAACGAATAGTGGGATTGGCCGTCACATTATAATGCGCGCGCCCATGGCTGAAAGGGCGAGCATGTTTGGTGTGACGGGGATTCTCACTCACGACCCTCGGATTACGAGGCGAGTACCATAACCATCTTGCCATGCCGGGCCTTCAGAAGAAACATATTATGGATGCTATTTGTAGATAATTGAAACGATATGGGTTTATGATAGCACACAATATTTTCATGGAGAGAGAATGTTAAGGTGGATTGAGTGAGAGCAGATGGATACTATTGGTAGATCTAAAGAGGACATTGTTGTTGAAGATAAGGATGTTATTAATATCTATAGGTTATTATGGTTTGTTTGAGGGGAAATACAGTGCGCTAAAATGCTAATAACTGGAGAATGCAAGTTGCAGAAAAAGAGATTCTTCTGAAACAAAACTTGAGTAGTTTGGAGATAGAATTCTGCAGAAGAGAATCGTGTCTCGTCTGCTTGGTGAATTAGGTTTGTGCAATGCAGAGGAGAATGGTGTCTCGTCTGCTTGGTGAATTAGGTTTGTGCAATGCAGAGGAGAATGGTGTCTCGTTTGCTTGGTGAATCAGGTTTATGTAATGCCATTTGCTTGGTAATTTAGACTTGGTTATTACTGTCTGCCTGGTTATCAAAACCTACGTTTTACTATCGTAAGCTCGAGACACTGGGGGTGGACTAGGCCAGAATGAATTACGGAAGAATTTAAGTCTTCTATTAACAGTTCTGACACTTGCATTAGTTTGTTAACAGAGTTCAATTAATTGAAATGTATATAACTTGAAGAAGCGTTGGGCCTTAATTGCGTTAGGTTCAGGCAGTATGGTACTGCTGCAAAAATTTACAAGAAGAAGTCTAATTGGAACTTCATGATGTCGGAGAAACAATAAAACGACAATTGTGTCATCTTTTTTGTGGACGAGTCTGGCAGGTGACATACATGGTGATTCTTCTCTTGAAGTGGGTGTTTAATCTTTAATTTAGCCTAAAATAATTGATTTCACTGTGTCTTTGGCTGCTGTGATAAACTAGGTTGTTGTTTTGTGATATCGGTTTTGGAACTTTGTAAAAACCTTATTATAGGCTTAGTGATTTGTTGGCAGTGATGGAATTCTCTGTAAAAGGTGGCCAGGTGTCCCCTAGAGGATTTTTTTTTACTAACTAAATGAAACTCCAAACTTTAAAATAATATATTAGTTGGTTTATTAATTGAAAGTTCATTCACCACTTACCCAGGAAAAGATGTCTACAAGAATCATCTAGCACTTTATTTTGTAATGTTAAAAAAATTATGTGTTTATGGTTACAGCACAGCTGTTTATGATATTTAACATTTTCCACAAAGTCTACATTCTTTTGATGAAGCATTAACACTTGGTGGCTTGAACTTGTTTCATATAATGGCTTCTATTGACACTTTGTAATTTGAAGCTGTATGTTATGTATAAAGCGTTTGAAATGCCATGTTGTTGTTTATATTATCGTTTTAAAGTTCAAACCAATAAAATATGTTGTTGTTCATGTAGAAATTTCTAGAATTAGGTAGATCGATCATTTGTTTATAAATAGAATGTATGTCGGCCTGGTGTCTAAACGAGTCTCGTGCAAAAACAGACATGCGCAGATTACTCTGGAATTCTGTGGAAGTTACGCGATTGTTCGAGAACACAGTAGGCCTACTAGTATATAAACAGACGGCGATGCGAGGAGAGTCAGTGAGTCAGTCATTCGTTTTTATTCGAATAAATAGATGTATCTTCGTTTGAGAAATTTTCAACTCTTTATTCAACTTGAATTCGTGACTGGAGCTAGATCTACAAAAGCTGTGATTTTATTTCGTCAATCTTTACGATTCATTCGAATTACTGGTTATACTGAAAGTCAACGCGTATAAGACTGTTTAGGGAAGACTGGAGCAAGTTGGAAAACGACAAATTTGAGACATTCATCGAAAACATCGTAAAAAGAACTTCGTCAAATTTATTGAACTGTGAATTGTTTCTGGACTTCTCCGTTCAAACTTCGGAATTTCTTCGTGGGACCAAATTCACACCGTAGACTGGAATTTTGGATTTCTGATCTAGACTTTTGGACTTTCATTCTGGATCATTATATTGGACACAGGCCAGTACCATCTTGTATTGTAATTAATTTTGAAGGTTGAAACTGAATATCTGTCATTGTTATTATATAATTTATTTTATATCTGTCACATATATAATAGTTTATTGTAATAAATTATATAAGCTGTTATCTGTGTCTTTCTGTTGCGTTGAGTCCACATAAAAACGTAACACTGTATTGCTACTGTCAGGTTTAGTAGGCCGGATTCTTTACAGTAGGTGTCTGTGACTTGGTGATAAATTTGAGCAATAAACAGATGATAACACAGTACAGTTGTTTTAAAGTAATATACTGAAACTTGTAAAATTTATGCACAAATATTCGTTGCACAGTTGGTAATTGTTGTTATCCAGGGCTGTGACTGTTTATTTTTCGTCAAAATTCGAAATATCTGATTGAATTACTTGAAAACACAATTAACAAGACGAATTCTTCATCTTTATTCTGGTATTACAATACAGTCTGTTATAATTTAACATTTTTACCTCGAAATAAGTCTATAAAATTCCATGCACTACTGTATATTCTGATGAAATAATACGTAATTAAAATAATAAGTAAAAATCAGAAAATTATAGTGACATGACACAACAATCGTTAATTCGTAATAACCGAACGTACACGCTACACAACGTATTATTCGTAAACAAATAGAAAATTTTAGTGACATGACGCAACTATCGCCCCAAACAACCAACCAATAAAGTTTGTTGGACAAACATACTTCCAAACTCCCGTAAGTTTAACAGCATGTCTTGGCTTTTGATTTCTTAAAAAAATAGGATCCTCCTTTCAAACATTCTGCAAAGGAGTCTGCCATTTTTGTTACTAACAAAGAGCTACGGTAGTTTGTTGATTTCAACGCAAAGCTATACTATGGGGGAAAGAAAACCCAAATTTTAGAGTTGTAGATCTGTGATCTCACCACTAACTTACTAAAAAGACTAAATACAAACAAGGAGCTTCAGTAAAGTACAAATGTAACTTTAATTTGCGATGTTTGCATATTTTGTTAGCTTTTCGATGTCACAAGTAGGCTTAGCAAGATTTACCTCAAGATTAATGTCCAGCGCAACGAAACTAGACTATAAAAGATCAGTATTTGATTAAATAATATTATTTATTATTTTTTCTTTGTCTTACTCTTCTTTTCTTTTTTCTCGTCGAGGCTGCCAAGAAATTAACTTACTTTTATTTTTTATTGTTTGTGATAGCACTCTAAGTCGATAGGTGGCAGTATGATAATCAATTTATAACAAAAAAACAACAAGAAAAATGTATTTGTCTTTGTAGCAGTTAAGAAAATATTTCCTGTTAATTAACTATAAATTTTGTTTGCCAGCGTCTGCTTCTATCTTCTCTTCCATCTACGACCCAGTCATTTCTTTTTGACATCTCAATCGTCCAGGAGAGGCTCAGAAAGATTTATACAATGTTTGCGGGGCCTGCTAACCGAAGGTAACCGAAGTCTGACAAGGAGAATAATTAATTACGTCCAGAGGACGAACATGCGTTACAACCAAATCACTTCTAATCTTGCAGCATACATTTTAACCTACAAAGGAATGCATATATCAATAATTTTTATAGGCACCCCCGAAAGGCAGCTTCATTTGAGTTGTTAATTCTGGTTTCTAAATGTTAGAAAACTAATATATGCTACAAGTGTGTCACCACACCGAGTTTCCTCTTCTGACATACACACAAATTTATACGTTTACCACCAGTTAAAGTTTAGGTTTTAACCAGAAAAGAGGTGCGTCTGAAGCGTGTACGAAAAACAAAACGAAATTAGTGAGATAAGAGATGGACAGAAGATAGAAGTCGATGAACAGAATGTTGGGTAGAATGCGATTAAAATGATTGACAAAGTAAGACTTTCAAAAGTAAAATTCAAAGTTTTCAATCACACTAAAACTAAATAATACATATATATATATATATATATCTCAGTTAGTTTCTGCAACTTTTATAATTCATAAAATCCTCGACCTTCGCGTTGCGAATCGAAGCCTTCTAACCGCCTGCTTATGCGAGGCCACCTGTTTGAAAGGTCTAGACTTTAGGCCTAGTTGATCTATAATGCGTCTACGACAGTTCAAAATATAAATCAAAACATTTGGCCTAATATACAGTTTTAACTACTTATTAAACCATAAATTTCAATTGATATAGCTTGATATATACTAGAACTTTGAAATAAAAAAAGAATATCCTTAAATAATGGCGGGTGTTAATGTATTTAAAAACAAAATTTAAACAGGTAGATAATTTATTTCGCTAATTTTAGATTATTCCTGCGTCTTTAAAACATATTAGTTTATTATATATTCAAATTAACAAAAACATTTCAGTCATAAATAGTTCATAGTTATTAATATAAAACCACGCGAAGAAACATCTCTGAACCCGAGCGATGACTTAATAAAAGCTAAGATTATAATATATGACCATTTCAATTACATGGCTACAAATCAGAAATAACACTAATTACACATATCGTGTCGAATAACCTTGCTTTTTAAGACGTGTAGGTTGGACTCACTGTCCATCAAAAATAACCTACGTGTTCCTTCTGGCCTACTTTCATTCTTCACTTTTAGAACTTTGTGAGGCCCCTACTCAAGCCCGACTGTGTTCAACAGGGTAGTATGCATAGGAGAAGTTTGTGTGAGGTCTGCTAGTAGCAATGACACAGACTCCTTAATGCACATTCAAAAAGCACTGGAAATACATCTATTTCAATGTAGCGTATTTTCAGATTTTTAACATAGAAAGAGGATTAATATTTAACGTAGTGCTATGTCTGTTGACGAAGGATTCAGTCACAAGAACAAATAATCTATATAATATTCAGTGTCTCTGTGTGTGTATGTGTCACGAAACTACTCCTACACTGTTGGCTACTGTCTCTCTGTGTGTATGTGTCACGAAACTACTCCTACACTGCTGGCTGCTGTTTCTCTGTGTGTATGTGTCACGAAACTACTCCTACACTGCTGGCTACTGTCTCTCTGTGTGTATGTGTCACGAAACTACTCCTAAACTGCTGGCTACTGTCTCTCTGTGTGTATGTGTCACGAAACTACTCCTAAACTGCTGGCTGCTGTTTCTCCGTGTGTATGTGTCACGAAACTACTCCTACACTGCTGGCTACTGTCTCTCTATGTGTATGTGTCAAAAAACTACTCCTAAATTGCTGGCTACACCGACTTCTAAGCAATATCAAACAATTTGTTTCGGTTTCGAGATTTTCAAAATTCAAAACGATAATGTTTTTCATAGCGCCTCCTGGGTAACCAGAGATTTTTTGAAAACACTTGTATTCTAAACTGTTGGACTTATCAACAACTAAACAGTGCCAAGCGAATTGTCTCAGCTCCAAGATTTGCACAAAGGTAAATCTTTTCCTCTGAACTCCATTAAAAAACTCGGATATTTAGCAAAAATACCTTTAAGTGAATTATTCGAAAGTTCACCCCACATCTAGGAGCGATATACATTAGAGCACATAATTAAACAGCATTACCTTAGAATTATAGCAGACTTGTAGATGTAGTTCACAATCAGAACCTCAGAATTAATTCAGTAATTCTCTAATTTATAGCAGACTTGTAGATGTAGTTCACAATCAGAACCTCAGAATTAATTCAATAATTCTCTAATTTATAGCAGACTTGTAGATGTAGTTCATAATCAGAACCTCAGTATTAATTCAATAATTCTCTAATTTATAGCAGACTTGTAGATGTAGTTCATAATCAGAACCTCAGTATTAATTCAATAATTCTCTAATTTATAGCAGACTTGTAGATGTAGTTCACAATCAGAACCTCAGTATTAATTCAATAATTCTCTAATTTATAGCAGACTTGTAGATGTAGTTCATAATCAGAACCTCAGTATTAATTCAATAATTCTCTAATTTATAGCAGACTTGTAGATGTAGTTCATAATCAGAACCTCAGTATTAATTCAATAATTCTCTAATTTATAGCAGACTTGTAGATGTAGTTCACAATCAGAACCTCAGAATTAATTCAATAATTCTCTAATTTATAGCAGACTTGTAGATGTAGTTCATAATCAGAACCTCAGTATTAATTCAATAATTCTCTAATTTATAGCAGACTTGTAGATGTAGTTCATAATCAGAACCTCAGTATTAATTCAATAATTCTCTAATTTATAGCAGACTTGTAGATGTAGTTCACAATCAGAACCTCAGTATTAATTCAATAATTCTCTAATTTATAGCAGACTTGTAGATGTAGTTCATAATCAGAACCTCAGTATTAATTCAATAATTCTCTAATTTATAGCAGACTTGTAGATGTAGTTCACAATCAGAACCTCAGTATTAATTCAATAATTCTCTAATTTATAGCAGACTTGAAAATGCAATGTTCTGTTATTATATCCGATATTCTAGCTGACCCATAGCGCAGAGCCAGGTTCATGAAAAGTAATGTTCTGTTATTATATCCGATATTCTAGCTGACCCATAGCTCAAAGCCAGGTTCATGAAAAGTAATGTTCTGTTATTATATCCGATATTCTAGCTGACCCATAGCTCAGAGCCAGGTTCATGAAAAGTAATGTTCTGTTATTATACCCGATATTGTAGCTGACCCATAGCACAGAGCCAGGTTCATGAAAAGTAATGTTCTGTTATTATATCCGATATTGTAGCTGACCCATAGTGCAGAGTCAGGTTCATGAAAAGTAATGTTCTGTTATTATATCCGATATTCTAGGTGACCCATAGCGCAGAGCCAGACTCATGAAAAGTAATGTTCTATTATTATACCCGATATTCTAGCTGACCCATAGCTCAAAGCCAGGTTCATGAAAAGTAATGTTCTGTTATTATATCCGATATTCTAGCTGACCCATAGCTCAGAGCCAGGTTCATGAAAAGTAATGTTCTGTTATTATACCCGATATTGTAGCTGACCCATAGCACAGAGCCAGGTTCATGAAAAGTAATGTTCTGTTATTATATCCGATATTGTAGCTGACCCATAGTGCAGAGTCAGGTTCATGAAAAGTAATGTTCTGTTATTATATCCGATATTCTAGCTGACCCATAGCGCAGAGCCAGGTTCATGAAAAGTAATGTTCTGTTGTTATATCCGATATTCTAGCTGACCCATAGTGCAGAGCCAGGTTCACGAAAAGTAATGTTTTGTTATTATATCCGATATTCTAGCTGACCCATAGTGCAGAGCCAGGTTCATGAAAAGTAATGTTCTGTTATTATACCCGATATTGTAGCTGACCCATAGCACAGAGCCAGGTTTATGAAAAGTAATGTTCTGTTATTATATCCGATATTGTAGCTGACCCATAGTGCAGAGTCAGGTTCATGAAAAGTAATGTTCTGTTATTATATCCGATATTCTAGCTGACCCATAGCGCAGAGCCAGGTTCATGAAAAGTAATGTTCTGTTATTATATCCGATATTCTAGCTGACCCATAGTGCAGAGCCAGGTTCACGAAAAGTAATGTTCTGTTATTATATCCGATATTCTAGCTGACCCATAGCGCAGAGCCAGGTTCATGAAAAGTAATGTTCTGTTATTATATCCGATATTCTAGCTGACCCATAGCGCAGAGCCAGGTTCACGAAAAGTAATGTTCTGTTATTATATCCGATATTCTAGCTGACCCATAGCACAGAGCCAGGTTCATGAAAAGTAATGTTCTGTTATTATATCCGATATTCTAGCTGACCCATAGCTCAGAGCCAGGTTCATGAAAAGTAATGTTCTGTTATTATACCCGATATTGTAGCTGACCCATAGCACAGAGCCAGGTTCACGAAAAGTAATGTTCTGTTATTATATCCGATATTCTAGCTGACCCATAGCACAGAGCCAGGTTCATGAAAAGTAATGTTCTGTTATTATATCCGATATTCTAGCTGACCCATAGCTCAGAGCCAGGTTCATGAAAAGTAATGTTCTGTTATTATACCCGATATTGTAGCTGACCCATAGCACAGAGCCAGGTTCACGAAAAGTAATGTTCTGTTATTATATCCGATATTCTAGCTGACCCATAGCACAGAGCCAGGTTCATGAAAAGTAATGTTTTGTTATTATATCCGATATTCTAGCTGACCCATAGTGCAGAGTCAGGTTCATGAAAAGTAATGTTCTGTTATTATATCCGATATTCTAGCTGACCCATAGTGCAGAGTCAGGTTCATGAAAAGTAATGTTCTGTTATTATATCCGATATTCTAGCTGACCCATAGTGCAGAGTCAGGTTCATGAAAAGTAATGTTCTGTTATTATATCCGATATTCTAGCTGACCCATAGCGCAGAGCCAGGTTCATGAAAAGTAATGTTCTGTTGTTATATCCGATATTCTAGCTGACCCATAGTGCAGAGCCAGGTTCACGAAAAGTAATGTTCTGTTATTCTATCCGATATTCTAGCTGACCCATAGCACAGAGCCAGGTTCATGAAAAGTAATGTTCTGTTATTATATCCGATATTCTAGCTGACCCATAGTGCAGAGCCAGGTTCACGAAAAGTAATGTTCTGTTATTCTATCCGATATTCTAGCTGACCCATAGCACAGAGCCAGGTTCATGAAAAGTAATGTTCTGTTATTATATCCGATATTCTAGCTGACCCATAGCACAGAGCCAGGTTCATGAAAAGTAATGTTCTGTTATTATATCCGATATTCTAGCTGACCCATAGCTCAGAGCCAGGTTCATGAAAAGTAATGTTCTGTTATTATACCCGATATTGTAGCTGACCCATAGCACAGAGCCAGGTTCACGAAAAGTAATGTTCTGTTCTTATATCCGATATTCTAGCTGACCCATAGTGCAGAGTCAGGTTCATGAAAAGTAATGTTCTGTTATTATATCCGATATTCTAGCTGACCCATAGTGCAGAGCCAGGTTCACGAAAAGTAATGTTCTGTTATTCTATCCGATATTCTAGCTGACCCATAGCACAGAGCCAGGTTCATGAAAAGTAATGTTCTGTTATTATATCCGATATTCTAGCTGACCCATAGCACAGAGCCAGGTTCATGAAAAGTAATGTTCTGTTATTATATCCGATATTCTAGCTGACCCATAGCTCAGAGCCAGGTTCATGAAAAGTAATGTTCTGTTATTATACCCGATATTGTAGCTGACCCATAGCACAGAGCCAGGTTCACGAAAAGTAATGTTCTGTTATTATATCCGATATTCTAGCTGACCCATAGCGCAGAGCCAGGTTCATGAAAAGTAATGTTCTGTTGTTATATCCGATATTCTAGCTGACCCATAGTGCAGAGCCAGGTTCACGAAAAGTAATGTTCTGTTATTCTATCCGATATTCTAGCTGACCCATAGCACAGAGCCAGGTTCATGAAAAGTAATGTTCTGTTATTATATCCGATATTCTAGCTGACCCATAGTGCAGAGCCAGGTTCACGAAAAGTAATGTTCTGTTATTCTATCCGATATTCTAGCTGACCCATAGCACAGAGCCAGGTTCATGAAAAGTAATGTTCTGTTATTATATCCGATATTCTAGCTGACCCATAGCACAGAGCCAGGTTCATGAAAAGTAATGTTCTGTTATTATATCCGATATTCTAGCTGACCCATAGCTCAGAGCCAGGTTCATGAAAAGTAATGTTCTGTTATTATACCCGATATTGTAGCTGACCCATAGCACAGAGCCAGGTTCACGAAAAGTAATGTTCTGTTCTTATATCCGATATTCTAGCTGACCCATAGTGCAGAGTCAGGTTCATGAAAAGTAATGTTCTGTTATTATATCCGATATTCTAGCTGACCCATAGTGCAGAGCCAGGTTCACGAAAAGTAATGTTCTGTTATTCTATCCGATATTCTAGCTGACCCATAGCACAGAGCCAGGTTCATGAAAAGTAATGTTCTGTTATTATATCCGATATTCTAGCTGACCCATAGCACAGAGCCAGGTTCATGAAAAGTAATGTTCTGTTATTATATCCGATATTCTAGCTGACCCATAGCTCAGAGCCAGGTTCATGAAAAGTAATGTTCTGTTATTATACCCGATATTGTAGCTGACCCATAGCACAGAGCCAGGTTCACGAAAAGTAATGTTCTGTTATTATATCCGATATTCTAGCTGACCCATAGCACAGAGCCAGGTTCATGAAAAGTAATGTTCTGTTATTATATCCGATATTCTAGCTGACCCATAGTGCAGAGTCAGGTTCATGAAAAGTAATGTTCTGTTATTATATCCGATATTCTAGCTGACCCATAGTGCAGAGCCAGGTTCACGAAAAGTAATGTTCTGTTATTCTATCCGATATTCTAGCTGACCCATAGCACAGAGCCAGGTTCATGAAAAGTAATGTTCTGTTATTATATCCGATATTCTAGCTGACCCATAGCACAGAGCCAGGTTCATGAAAAGTAATGTTTTGTTATTATATCCGATATTCTAGCTGACCCATAGTGCAGAGTCAGGTTCATGAAAAGTAATGTTCTGTTATTATATCCGATATTCTAGCTGACCCATAGTGCAGAGTCAGGTTCATGAAAAGTAATGTTCTGTTATTATATCCGATATTCTTGCTGACCCATAGCGCAGAGCCAGGTTCATGAAAAGTAATGTTCTGTTGTTATATCCGATATTCTAGCTGACCCATAGTGCAGAGCCAGGTTCACGAAAAGTAATGTTCTGTTATTCTATCCGATATTCTAGCTGACCCATAGCACAGAGCCAGGTTCATGAAAGTAATGTTCTGTTATTATATCCGATATTCTAGCTGACCCATAGTGCAGAGCCAGGTTCACGAAAAGTAATGTTCTGTTATTCTATCCGATATTCTAGCTGACCCATAGCACAGAGCCAGGTTCATGAAAAGTAATGTTCTGTTATTATATCCGATATTCTAGCTGACCCATAGCACAGAGCCAGGTTCATGAAAAGTAATGTTCTGTTATTATATCCGATATTCTAGCTGACCCATAGCTCAGAGCCAGGTTCATGAAAAGTAATGTTCTGTTATTATACCCGATATTGTAGCTGACCCATAGCACAGAGCCAGGTTCACGAAAAGTAATGTTCTGTTCTTATATCCGATATTCTAGCTGACCCATAGTGCAGAGTCAGGTTCATGAAAAGTAATGTTCTGTTATTATATCCGATATTCTAGCTGACCCATAGTGCAGAGCCAGGTTCACGAAAAGTAATGTTCTGTTATTCTATCCGATATTCTAGCTGACCCATAGCACAGAGCCAGGTTCATGAAAAGTAATGTTCTGTTATTATATCCGATATTCTAGCTGACCCATAGCACAGAGCCAGGTTCATGAAAAGTAATGTTCTGTTATTATATCCGATATTCTAGCTGACCCATAGCTCAGAGCCAGGTTCATGAAAAGTAATGTTCTGTTATTATACCCGATATTGTAGCTGACCCATAGCACAGAGCCAGGTTCACGAAAAGTAATGTTCTGTTATTATATCCGATATTCTAGCTGACCCACAGCACAGAGCCAGGTTCATGAAAAGTAATGTTCTGTTATTATATCCGATATTCTAGCTGACCCATAGTGCAGAGTCAGGTTCATGAAAAGTAATGTTCTGTTATTATATCCGATATTCTAGCTGACCCATAGTGCAGAGCCAGGTTCACGAAAAGTAATGTTCTGTTATTCTATCCGATATTCTAGCTGACCCATAGCACAGAGCCAGGTTCATGAAAAGTAATGTTCTGTTATTATATCCGATATTCTAGCTGACCCATAGCACAGAGCCAGGTTCATGAAAAGTAATGTTTTGTTATTATATCCGATATTCTAGCTGACCCATAGTGCAGAGTCAGGTTCATGAAAAGTAATGTTCTGTTATTATATCCGATATTCTAGCTGACCCATAGTGCAGAGTCAGGTTCATGAAAAGTAATGTTCTGTTATTATATCCGATATTCTAGCTGACCCATAGTGCAGAGTCAGGTTCATGAAAAGTAATGTTCTGTTATTATATCCGATATTCTAGCTGACCCATAGCACACTAAACCTTGTATTCTTGTTCTATTGACCTTTTCTTATTGATTACCATATTGAAAGCCACATTACTTTCTCTCCAGGTAGAAAGAATAGGTTAAATTATAATTTAAAATATTTTTGATTAAGACCTACAAAAGTGTAGAAGATAATCCGAGACATAAATTTTAAGCAATTACTCATAGTTATTTACATTTTTTTAAAATAATAACTCATAACAACTGATAATTACTTACGGTTGTTTATAGTAACTTATGATGTTTGATAATTGCTTATAGTAATTTATAAAAGCTGATAGTTGCTTTTCTGGCCCTGCATGGTAATCTTAGGGTTACGAACTCGAACCCCTGTCGCACTAAACATTCTCGCCATTTTGGCCGTGAAGGCATTATAATGTGACTGTGATTCCCACTATTCGTTAGTAAAAAGAATAGCCCAAGAGATGTCGGTGGGTGGTGATGACTAGCTGTCTTCATTCTAGTCTTACACTGCTGAATTAGTCATGGCTAGAACATATCGCCCTGGAGTAGCTTTGTGCGAAATTCAAAAATAAACAAACAAACAATAGTTTCTTCTTATAATTACTTATAATTCGTGTTCATAGTTTATGCTGCTAAGCCTATCAACTTCGAGCTGTAGATAGCTATACCAGACAGGCCAAATTAGGACTAGCTGATACACAGTTCTATTTAGATTGATATATTTTTTCACCAGCAACTAAAGTTCTCGAGGTTTCTCGTTGCCAACACGGAACTTTGTAGAAGCAGTACTTTGAGTAGTCGACTTTGTAGTCTCGCGATCGAGAAACTCGCTTAGTTGGTTTACTGTAACGCCTTCCGTGCCTGACGTACTTACTGAAAATATCAGTTTTACTGACATCTTAAACTATTACGAGTTAATTAGTTTCAAATAAAAACCCGAAGGTATCTTCTCGAGCGTAGACAGTCTCACCTTATACATTCCTTGCTGACCAACCCACTAATAATTCAATTGTCTGTATTCAGGATGGGCCACCCGAACTAACATTTTATATGCAAAAACGGCTCGTTTGGGTTGAGAAAATATTTCAAACAGAAGAGCGAACAACGTTTCGACCTTCTTCGGTCATCGTCAGGTTCACATATCACAAGATATAAAATTCTCAACAAGTGGGTTTCTCGACATCACTGACGAACTAACATTGTTTTAAACCTAAACTTCTGGTTTAACAGAATTCTGTGAAACATCATATTAAGCTCAGAAATGAAGTGTTTTCTTCAACATTATATAGAAAAGCAACTTAATTCTTGTTCTAGAAAAAAGTACAGAATCTACATTATCATATTTCACAGCTCAATGTGGCTTTGCTCTAAAACATGCAAATAAACAAAACACAGATATGAGAAATTTAAAGCTGTCCTTTATTCTACCTAGATTTGGGGGAGTTAAATAAATTGTTTACTTTCTGCTAATGAAACCAAGAGTTTTTCTTTTTGTTTACACATTTACCAAAGAATGGTCATGTTACGTCCTCGTGTCTTCCTTTACTTGCTTGATAGCAGTACGCCAAGAGGTTATAATTTACATAAGATTTCCGAGGTAGAAATTATACGTAAAACACCTTCGTAAAATAACAGCACTTACAGCAATGTAATAACTACAGAAAATACTGCAAATAATGCAGGGTGGAATTATATTTTGTATTTTAAAATTTGCTAATTTAAAAGCTAAGAAAATAAAACCCCACAGTTTCCAACATCTTACAGCCAAACAGTTTTTGTTGACATTTAAATAAACTTCTCTGTGTACACCATTAATGGCTCTCAATACATTTAATAGATATATATTTATTTCTCTCCATGTTTCCAGCAACAGTTACACTGGCGATGCATCAGTTTTCATGATATTTAGCGTTTACGATATCCTTAACACACCCCCACATTTCTTTCTTATATTGGCGTCCATAATTAAGCTGCACCACAGCCACTGATGTGGTCTCTGCAAGTCAAACGAAGCATTGAGGGATTTCTTGCACAGTTGTCAGTTTACACAGTAACAATACCCATTGGTTTGAAAATAAAACAAAATAAAAAGTAAAAAAAAGCAGTTTAAGTTGACTAGAAGATTCAATGAATAAATTTGAAGAGTAGGAAAGAAAATATTGGACTACCTTATACTTTTAACACGGATTTATGTAAAAGTAATGACTTAAGCCATTAGAGGCTAACTATATGTGTGGATACAAGCAACAACTGGAATTATTGAAAAATAAATTACCATGTTCTTAGGGTCTTTGGTGTAGCTCCAGTGGGATTCTTCTAATTATTGTGAAAGAACCCACTTAAATAAAAGTATATTTGATATACTTAATAAAAACAGAAGGGAAACTACATCAAAACAATAACACCAGTTAATGTACTATTTATCATAGCTGCTGATGCCAGCGGGAACTTACAACAAAATGTAGGCGGGGCAATACTTACTGATATATTTACATACACATTACGACAATTCATAATTTTTCTGAGTTATTGTTTTTTGTTTTTTTAATATTGCACAAAGCTACATGAGAGATATCTGTTTTAGCCGTCCCTAATTTAGCAGTGTAAGACTAGATGAAAGGCAGCTAGTCATCACCATTCACCGCCAACACTTGGCCTACTCTTTTATCAACGAATATTGAAATTGAACGTACATAATAACACCCTCACGGCGGAAAGGGCGAGAATGTTTGGTGTGACAGAGATTCGAACCAGCGACTCTCGAATTACCAGTCGAGTGCGTTAACTACCTGGCCACGCCAGGCCATTTCTTCGACCTCATAACAGTGGATTACAACAATAATTAATTTGGCTATTTTTTTAAGTCAAACGTAGGAAGGACAGTAAACTTAATCTTACCACAACCATTCAATTACTGAATTGCAAACAACTACTGGAATGTGCAGAGAGCTTCTTCAAAGCTGCAATACTATGAACATGCTAAATATAAAAAACACAGGTTATGTAAATTTCAACTACTTGGTAGCGCCACCGTCGCTGAACCAATCATTGAGCATCGAAAGTGTTGCATCTTAATTGTGTACATTTAACAACATACACATCTGATATGTCTCGTTCAAACACATATAGAACATCATATTATCCTGTGTATTTACTGCAGTATAAAAGAGCTTGGATTATTGTTTTCAAATAAGAGTCATTTTTCATAATATCTTTCATGCAAAATGAGTTACAATAAAATGTGTTATTTAAATCTTTTATGTACGTTAAAAAGAGTAATTTTTAAAAGAAAAGTAAGATAAACCCAGTCATTAGTTTAAATGGTCTTGGAGGACCCAAAGCCGTATGTTACATTCTTGACCTCATTTGTAAGGTGTTTAACTAACAAAGGAAGAACAGGTAAGTCCAATCATGAGTTGAACAACTCTTGGACGACCCAAAGCCTTATGTTACATTCTTGACCTCATTTGTAAGGTTCTAACTATCAAAGGAAGGACAGGTAAGTCCAATCATGAGTTGAACAGCTCTTGGAGGACCAAAAGCCTTATGTTACATTCTTGACCTCATTTATAAGGTTTCTAACTAACAAAGGAAGGACAGATAAGTCCAATCATGAGTTGAACAACTCTTGGAGGACCGAAAGCCTTATGTTACATTCTTGACCTCATTTGTCAGAGTATAACACCAATTATGTAAATCCCAAATGTGAGTTTATGACAAATGAAGACCAGCGTTTATCCTACTTACAGTTGCTTAGGATAAATCATACTTTCTGTTCAAGAACAAACCTTGCTGGTCGCTTCCCAATAGAACAGTGGTGTGTCTATAGACTTACAATGCTAGAAACTGGATTTTGGCACCCGTAGCGGGCAAAGCAGAGAAAAAGCCCAGTGTATAGCTTTGTGCTCAATTCTAAAGATCAAAAACAATGACTTTGCCGGTCGCAATCACTTTGTATGTGACTACTGCCACATACAGGATTGTATTGCAAATAATTTAGTGGAAAAATGCGTGCAATGGAACTGATAGCTTTGAGCAGTACAGCTGTGCAGAGTAATATAATTACTGGCAACAAGTGTTTCAAAACATATCGTTATCGTATTTATGATTATCGGTATTCTGGTCAAACATGACCTGGTGGTTAGGGTGATCAACTCGTAAGCTGAAGGTCGCGGGTTCGGATATACATATCGAACGTGCTCTCCCTTACAGTTGTTGGAGCGTTATAAAATGGTGACAAATCCCGTTATTTATTGGTAAAAGACGAGTCCAAAAGTTGGTGGTTGGTGGGTTGACAAATGGCCTTCTGTCTTTCATTATTAAATTAAGAACGTCTAGCGCAGTTCTGCGCGAAATCCAAACCAAGTCAAATCGAACCATCTTCAATGCATTTTTAACGACTCTCTCAGATTTTAGGACTAATTCCTGATAAAGGCGAACTGAACTAATGTCGTCAGACACATCAGCCAACCTCCCACAGTTCTTCCTTCGATTTGACTCATTAGAATCTCTACCAATCTTCCAAGACGTCCTATACACACAGTTTCTTTTTTTCCACTTTTCAAAACTACAAGCAGTAAAACAACGAAAGTCATCTTGAAAGGAAGCGGCTGTCTAGCCATAACAAAACGTTGTTTCCAAGTTGTTATTGGAATATTCAGAAACATCATTGTATATTAATATCACCAACACCTACTAACTGATTCCAAGTGCAAGTCTCGAAATGAGTCCCATGTTAAGGACTTAATATTATTCCTCCGTTAATAGTCATAAATGTTGCTATGTAGAGAGGACATTAAGGCCGAGGTTGTTCTCTTTTATTTATAAAGTCTATCAATCATGCGAGGACAACGACCTTGGGGCGTTCACTTGAATAACCCCAAAGCACAGAACTCCGTCGTAGATACCTGCTGAGTGTTTAGTAAAATTTATTCTTTGTGTTCGTATCTTGTTTAGGAACCGGTGTTCAGACATGGACTTGTAGATTGTTATTTTTTACTAGTGGTTCGTTTATTTTAGCACAAAGCTACACAAGGAGCTGTCAGTGATATGTCTTCTGTGTGGCTCAAACCTGGAATATGAACATTATAAGCCTACAGACTTACTACGGGGGACTTATCTATTTCTTATCGATATTCAGTACTCACATGTATAATATATCCTTGTTGTATAATGGAGTCTTCACAAGACTGACTGTATGCATATTTCTTCTCAACGTTCTCTTCTTTAATTTACTGTTACAACTACAGCCTGAAATCATAATAAATTCCTGGGTAGACTTGTTGTGACACACTGTGTATCACTTTTTAAATTCTGTATCACGGACAAGACTATAATAATTTGCTGAGACAATATGTGATACTTACGTTTGTATCTTTCTTTTTGAATTTCGCGGAAGACTACACGAGGGCTATCTGCGCTAGCCGTCCCTAATTTAGCAGTGTAAGACTGGAGAGGGAAGGCAACCAATCATCACCACCCACCGCCAACTCTTGGTCTACTTTTATTACCAAGAATAGTGGGATTAACCGTCACATTTCAACACCTCCATGGCTGAAAGAGCGAGCATTTTTGATGTGATGGGGATTCCAACCTGCGACCCTCAGATTACCAACTGGCCATACGATACGGAAATCTTTCAATGTGACGACATTCTTATCTACCACAGTTACTGCTTCTGACACTTGATATTCTGCCAGAGTTACTGCTTTAGACACTTGATATTCTACCACAGTTACTGCTTTAGACACTTGATATTCTGCCAGAGTTACTGCTTTAGACACTTGATATTCTACCACAGTTACTGCTTTAGACACTTGATATTCTACAACAGTTACTGCTCTAGACACTTGATATTCTACCACAGTTACTGCTCTAGACACTTGATATTCTAACACAGCTACTGCTTTAGACACTTGATATTCTACCACGGCTACTGCTTTAGACACTTGATATTCTACCACAGTTACTGCTTTAGACACTTGATATTCTACCACAGTTACTGCTTTAGACACTTGATATTCTACCACAGTTACTGCTTTAGACACTTGATATTCTGCCAGAGTTACTGCTTTAGACACTTGATATTCTACCACAGTTACTGCTTTAGACACTTGATATTCTACCACAGTTACTGCTTTAGACACTTGATATTCTACAACAGTTACTGCTCTAGACACTTGATATTCTACCACAGTTACTGCTCTAGACACTTGATATTCTAACACAGCTACTGCTTTAGACACTTGATATTCTACCACGGCTACTGCTTTAGACACTTGATATTCTACCACAGTTACTGCTTTAGACACTTGATATTCTACCACAGCTACTGCTTTAGACACTTGATATTCTACCACAGTTACTGCTTTAGACACTTGATATTCTACCACAGTTACTGCTTTAGACACTTGATATTCTACCACAGTTACTGCTTTAGACATTTCATATTCTTCTTGAATAAAACTTGTGTAAATTATCTTGTTTATATTTGTTTATAATTTACAGCTTTTACAGAAAGTAAAATTACTTTTTAAACAGGTACAACGTTTGGATCGCGGGTGCAACTGTTATCAAGTACACAGGTTTTTACTGTAAAGAATGTTTTACTATTTACTTCACGCGAATTGATATTTATATAAATAAGTAAAATTAATAAATTCTAGAATTTAAATACATTGTTGGATTTTGATTGTGTGTGTGTTCTTATAGCAAAGCTACGTCGGACCATTTGATGAGTCCATGTATTTTGATTGTTGATTTAAATATTAGAACATTTTATTCACTTCACGTGGATTGATACTTATATAAATAAGTAAAAATAATAAATTCTAGAATTTAAATACACTATTGGATTCTGAATGTTGATTTAAATGCTAAAACATTCTTTAGTGTAAAAACTTGTGATCTTGATAATAATTGTACCTGTTATAAAAACTAATCTTATTTATTGTAAATTGTAATAAAATATACTTCATCCGTAAGTAAATTTAAAATAAAACTAGTTTATTTATAGTTTCAAGGTAGTTTGCTATTTTAGCTGCAATGGATTGATATACACTTTCTTTGTTACTATTGGTCAAACGCTTTTCACTATCTCAGTTACAAATCAAGCCGCAAGCTCTGTTAGAATCAGTACTCCTTTATTTTACCAATACATCCAACATTAGAAATATTATTTACTTCTAAACATTAAACTTGCTTACCTCGCTTGTTTTTATAACTGCTGAAAAAAAGGAATTTGGTAAAGGTAAAGTTTTAGGCACCATCTCTACTTGCAAAATTCACTGTTCCAAATGAATTTTGGAGATGACTAGAGACAAGTCGATTAGATATGTATATTATGACCATAAGTCGTAAACAATTTTCTTTATATTTGCCTTTGTTTTGTATTACGTTTACTCGTGTATTTCCTCAGATAGGAGGTTCCATTACTTGATTCGTAAGACCTTCAGAGAAGCAAATATAAAGAAACTGTTTCATAAATACAAATAGCTTTTTGTACAAGCGTGGCTACTTGCATTTTTTTATAGTTTTTGTTATGAGTGATCTATATGAATGCTCTCAAATTCTTGTAACAAAATTACTAACAAATGAAGCAGTTTTAATTGTTATAAATAAAACTTTAGAAAAATCTTTTCGTATTTTGTAGATCAGATTAATATATTTCGCTAACAATAATTGTATAAACTTCATTGTTATCGCTTTAATACGTGCTTTGAAATATAAACTTTAAACTCAGAAACCAAAATAAAAAAACTGCTTTCATTAAGTAGCCTCGTAAATTTGACTATAATTTATAAGAAGTATAGCAGAGACCACAGTTGTTGATTCAGTGTTCGTGCTGAATAGAACGAGGTTTGTGCTAAATATCAAAGATCCTTCAGGTTATTAGGTTTTGATTGCAACAAATCTTTGTTATTTGGAGTTATCTTGAGGCCTAAGGGTGAACATAAAAATGCTTTTAGGTCGAGTGTGTAAAGTAACCTTTCCCACTAGTGACACACAGCTACGTGGAAGCTTGTATTTATGTTAACCGTGTAGGCCTAGCTGTAGTCTTAAGTAACCTTCAAACTTCAGATGGAAGGAAGGGTTAAGGAAATTACAGATGTTATCTTCATTCCAACCCATCTTCTGATAATGTTTTCCGCACGCTAATTACATGTCACGTGGTAATTTGTTGCTACCATGGGCTCAGTTTAAATATTTAACAAAATCGTTCATTAATAATGTAAAAAACTGTTATTATTCATTGATAAACCTGACGGTTGAATAAGATCGTTTGAATGAGCTTTTAAATACGTTCTGAAGCATGTTTCACTAAATTGTTAAAAACAAAAATATTAAAGTTACTATTTCCACTGGTCACAACTGATTAACTTACGGGGACAACAGGACGACTGTTGATTACACGTGATAATATTTTTTCCCACTAACTTAAGCTACAAATATTGTAGTGATATTTCTATTATGTTGAATTGGATTAATATGACGCTGAAGATTAGTCAATACTTCCTTCCTTAACAAAATACGAACAATAATTATCTGTAATCCGTGTAAACCTTGCAGACGATATATAATCTAGTTCCTGTTCACAGACTGCCATACACTAATTTGTCTTAAATATTGGACTTCCAGGTGACTTAACTGTCACGTCAAACTAGCACTGATACTTCACTATTCGTCTTTTATTTATAAATCCGATTTCGGATCATCCTTAATCAATTACAATGTCGTTTCAGCAGTCGCTAAGTGTTTCCATTTTCGACTTGCCCGAAAGCACTTCACAAGTGTCGATATATTGAAATACAAATACAACGTATTGTTCGAAGTTTACCATAACAACGTTAGAAGATTTCCTGTGAAAACGACGTCACTCATAAGTCGAGTAGTCTCCACAGCAACATAATACAATTATTAATATTTGTACACGTAGTTCATACGTTGTAAAACGAATTTCATTCACAGACACAGCAGTTTCCATAACAACCTAATGTAACAGTCAATATCTGTATAACTGACATTTGTAAAAAGGATATAAAGAACTATAGATATCTCGATAGAAACGCAACATGTATTTCTTTATCGCACATACAGCTGTTTATGTTTAAACTATATTACCCAGGTAATAATAATAATTACATCACTATCATGTTCGTCGTTTATAATTAACTTTACACCACAGAAGTTGTGTACTTAAATTATTGGAAAATTGCTAACTTTGTTTTCAATACAAGGTCAACATTTTATCTACTTCTATATTTTGGTTAGTCCATTCTTTGTGTAATTATACTTTTTGTGAAGTATTTGTGTTTTAAAAAAACAAACACTATTTTCAATACGTTCGTCATATTCTTTGAGGACGACATATATTTTCATGACGTAATGAAGCAAAGATTTAATTATATAGCTTACCATGGTAACTCATTGTTTCACCGTAACATAATCACGAATGTACACAGTTGTTTGGCAAAACTCGCTTCTTTAGTGATGTAAAAAAACGTGTTTATATTGTTGTCAGCGCAGCTGACTGTGGATTTGTTGTTGTTGTTGTTGTTTTGAATTAAGCACAAAGCTACACAATGGGCTATCTGTGCTCTGCCCACCACGGGTATCGAAACCCGGATTTTAGCGTGTAAAGTCCGCAGACATACCGCTGAGCCACTGGGGGGCAAATTTACATTGTTCCCGCCGCCGGGACTTGAACCCGGACCCCTTGCAACCTCTGACTGTGGAGTTTAACGTTTCCTACACAACCTACATTTTTTCTTGACGAAATATTAGCTTGAAGTATGTAACGGTTTCTGTTGATTATTTTAATTGGAAGCTGTTTTGTCAGATTTTGTAGGCCGGACGCTTTATCGTAATTGTTTGTGACTTCTTGGCGACAAATTTCAACAATAAACAAATGGGAACACAGTCACTTGTTTTACAGTAATATATTAAAACGAGTCATATGGACACACAAACATTCATTACACAGCTGATTATCACACTTGTATCAAGAGCTTTAAGTAATTGTATCCTTTTTTCCGCCAAAGTCCACAGAGGCTGGTTCAATTACATTAGAACACAACTTAGAAGATGAATTATTCTTCTCTGTTCTATTACTACAATACTATCTGTGATAAGTTCACTTTAAAAATCGTCAGTATATATATTTACAGTTAAACTAACAATGCCATAGTCTAGATCTGAATAACAATTGTTTAAAGTATACTTAGACTTTGACCGAAGTTTAGATCATTTTAGATATTCCAATACAATAATACACAACAACAACAAAAATTCAGAACGCTTTAATGACATGACGTAGTAATCGTTAACTTATAACAGTTGAACGTATACGCTACATAATCTATGATTTGTTAAGAATTACGTAAACAAACTTTCCATTAACTGTCGCTTTTAAAAGTAACTACATATAATGCTAGCGCTATGTTACCTGTCTAAACCATAAAGCTTGCATTAAATTTAAGCCCAAACAATATCTAACTGTTACACTGACTTTGAGCAGAACTTGAGATTTCAACATTTTTGTAGGTTTTTATTTTCGTATAAGAAATAAGCTGATAACAGTATTAAACTTAAGCTCATTTGAAAATTAACCACTAAACTAGTAAGGTATTACGTTGTCAGAAATATATATCAGAATTGTAACGATGACATATAGATGCTGAATATTGAGTAACGTTGGTTGGTTGGTTTAATTCAATGTTTGTCATTTACAAGGTGTCTTAATTGTCTGATGTTTCAACCATAGCCAACCATATGACTGTGACTAAAAAGTTGAATAAGTGGTTTCTGTATGAGCTGACTGAAGATCAACAAAGTTGGCCTTATGAGACCTGGCAAGGATGACACTCCAAAAATTGAAAGAACTGGAAATTGAGGTTCTGCTTTATCCACCTTATTCCCCAGACCTTTCCCACACAGATTTCAATTTTACTTATGCATTTTGATAACATTTTGAAGAATAGACGCTTTCAAAACCAGGCAACTGCAGAAGAAGCTTTTAGGGAGTTGATTGACCACCGAAACTACATAGATTTCTACAGCAAGGGAATAAACAATTTCGTTACACGTTGACAAAAGTGTGTTGTAGCAAATGGTGCTTCATTTTCCAAACTTCGCAGTTCAAAAACGACATATAACTCTGAACAACCTAATATTAAATGGTTAAAATTCAAGGAATGTGTGTATGTATTTTTGTAAATCGATCAACGATTGTAAAAGTTAAACTAACAAAGGAGAAATGTTGGAAACAAAAGTGAAAACTTCAGTTGAACAAATCATCCAGTGGGAAAAGAATTAGTTATTTTAGCTCAATCGAATAATATAAACAAAGCAAAAACAGTTTGTTTCTAAATCAAGATGAATTTTTATTTATTTTTTATTTTAGCACAAAGCTACACGAGGGCTATCTGTCCCTAATTTAGCAGTATAAGACTTAAAGGAAGACAGCTAGTCATCACCACCCACTCTGCAAATTCTTGGGCTACTCTTTTGCAAACGAATAATGGGATTGACAGTCACATTATGACGCTCCAACGGCTGAAAAGGCGAGCATTTTTGGTGCGATAGGGATTCGAACCCCAACCCCTAGATCACGAGTTAAGCGCCTTAACCACCTGTACATGCTAAGCCAAATAAGGATGAATGGTTAAAAATTCAGGAAGTTTATAAATGACTTTTGTATTTGCACAACATACAAGAACTGTTTTCACATTCCTGAAGATGACGTAAAACCAGACTGAAACACGTCGAGTGATTTTTGCAACCAATGACCGGCTTAAACAAAGATTTTAATTGTGTGTTATAAAACATTGTTCTTTTGTAGGTTTTAGTATTTATATGTACTAATAGCACCTTGGCTCACGAGATTACACAGTATACGATATACATTCTAGACCTTCGACACTTCTTAATGAACAGAATGAAGTTTATACGTGAAATTGAATCCAGTCTCACACGAATCTTCTGTTGTTTTGTGCTAACAAGATAAAATGATTGGTACATGATGACCAATGTACAGTACAATGTAAATTTGTTGCTTTAATAGTTGATACAACATTCGACATGCAAGTTAAATGCAAGGGATATGTTTGGTATTTTAAATTATAAACCATGGTTAACCATGAATACCTATACATCATATTGTAATCATTCTATATGAAAATAAGTACAGTAACATATTTTAGCGTATCATATTGACTACAGGATTGTATAAAAGTTATATACTGTTTGCCTCTTTAAAACTGCCATATATATTTCGGATACTGCTAACTCCATAACTCTCATAATCTTTCTCTGGTGTTGGCGATGAATGTAAAACTCGTGAGGTCGATGCTGATGAGTTGTGGTGATGATATGATTTACTTGAGTCACTGACAGCTCTGTTCTTTTTGGACCATCATCATCACACTGCACCACAGAAATCATGGATTCATTAGCAATATGTCTTGTGGTATGTCTGTTGTCACTGAGAAATTGGAAATTTACTGACATTAGTAAAATTTGTGGACAAAGATGACAATTTATTAGTAATTTGTCAAATGCTGAAACGCATTCTTATTTTTATAAGCAAGCGGTACAAACACAACAAGTGTTTTTTTTACTACCCTTTCTCGTGGTTGTAACCACAAGTTTAAATAATCTTGTCCTTAAAACTACTCGTGGTTAAGTTATACATACAGCCCACAATTGGATTACTATATTTCTGGTCCTTGTGCTTTCTTTCAAGTCATAGTCAACGTGATATAATAAATAAATAATTTAACAACTGAGTTTAAACTCGTATTACTTTAAACTTGGTTATTATCGTGAATCTATGTAGGCTACCGATGCATAAGGTAAAAGGTAATAAATGTTTAATGTTTTACATTTCCACTCACAAAATGACATCATAAATTTCTTGAGATATGAAGTAATTTGAGTAGTTTCAACTTGATGAAGTGAAAAATACTGGATTCTTCTGAAGCAGCATGTCTCCGTGTAGCAGATGACAACCGAGAAAACTGGGAAGCATTTATGAATTTTGTTACACCACAAAGGATCAGAGTAACATACATTGTATGTGTAATTACAAAAATTGTCTTCAGATGAACGGTTTAGTTAAGGAAGAGCTAGTTTCGTAAGACAGATTCGAGACCTAGTATACTCATTGCTTGAGTCACTCATTTAATCTTGGTATTGTAAAATCTTGTTCAGTTCCAATAATACAGAATTACGTCAATCAAATTAAAGAAATAACTAAGTGTTATAAATTCTCAGTGGCTTTACCAAAATTAGGGCTATGGACATACAGCCTCATTAACTTTGTCAAAACTAAAGGATGGTGTCATACAGTCTCAGTAATACAGTCACAATAGCTTTGTCAAAACTAGGGGATGGTGTCATATAGTCTCAGTAATTTGGGCCACAATAGCTTTGTCAAAACTAGAGAACGGTGTCATATAGTCTCAGTAATTTGGGCCACAATAGCTTTGTCAAAACTAGAGAACGGTGTCATATAGTCACAGTAATACAGCCACAATAGCTTTGTCAAAACTAGGGAATGGTGCCATATAGTCTCAGTAATTTGGGCCACATTAACTTTGTCAAAACTAAAGGATGGTGTCATACAGTCTCAGTAATACAGCCACAATAGCTTTGTCAAAACTAGGGGATGGTGTCATATATTCTCAGTAATTTGGGCCACAATAGCTTTGTCAAAACTAGGGGATGATGTCATATAGTCTCAGTAATTTGGGCCACAATAGCTTTGTCAAAACTAGTTAAAAACTGATCTTTCGATTCGTAAAGATATGTTTATTAAATAAAAGATTGTTTTTCGTATTCCTTACGTTGTATTTATTAATAAAAGAATACTCTTTGTGTTTGAAAAACTTTTGTTTGTAAACAAAACAATGTTCCTTGTATTCGTTACGCTGTTTTAAGTAAACAAAATATTGTTTGTATTCTTCATCCGATATTTAATAAACGTATCATAGTCATGTGTATTTTTTACGCTGTATTTAGTAAAGAAGGCATTTTTCTTTGGTAAATACATCTTTGTTCGTATTTATTACCGTGCATCGGTAAAGAAGTCGCTGTTACTTGTATTCGTCAGGTTTTATTTAGTAAACGAAATGTTGTTTGTATTCGTCACGATGCATTTAGTAAACAAATATTATTTATTGTGTTTGCTACGCTGTATTTAGTAGATAAACGATTGTTCTTGGTATTCGTTAAAATGTATTGATTAAATAAAGCATTATTCTTTGTATTCACGACGCTGTATTTATTAAACAAATATTACGTGGTACTATTTCGAAAAACTTGAAATTTTAATTTAGCAGTTAATTAAATACTAATATATATCACACTTATGTTATTTGCCAACCAGCTTGATACAATTTTCAGGCCTGGCTTGGCCAAGCGCGTAAGGCGTGCAACTCGTAATCCGAGGGTCGCGGGTTCGCGCCCGCGTCGCGCTAAACATGCTCGCCCTCCCATCCGTGGGGGTGTATAATGTTACGGTCAATCCCACTTTTCGTTGGTAAAAGAGTAGCCCAAGAGTTGGCGGTGGGTGGTGACGACTAGCTGTCTTCCCTCTAGTCTTACACTACTAAATTAGGGACAGCTAGCACAGATAGCCCTCGAGTAGCTCTGTGCGAAATTCCAAAAAACAAACAAACTGATACAATTTTCTTTCTTTACACAAATGTATTTTAATATACAAACATAAACAGTACAATTTATAGTTATCATAAAGGATAACTTGTGTAATTTTCTGATTAATAGGCATTAGTACAATTATAGCATCCTAGGCCTATAGCGTACTGACTCCAGCTGTCGAATAATAATCTTCTATTACTGTCTCTCAGCTAGTTTGCTGTTATGTGAATCACGCGAGTTTCCGGAATTTTCAACAATGTTCGAAAACACGCCAACCGTTTCGTAAAACAAATATTGCTGATTCTTACTCTCAAGAATCTTCTACAAATTTTGAGAACAGGTGAGACTTGCGTAATAGAGAGTCAAAAATATCCATCACATGCAAAAAAAAGAGAAAATTACAAAGAAATAAACGTATGCATTAACATAAATGTATAACAACAAACCTGTTAAAGGAAACATTGGTAATTAGTCATGTCGTATTTAGTATACAACATGTTATTTGTTTAATTTGCCAAACTTTATTTAGTAAAGAAAATACGTTAGTTCTGTTTGTCACGTTGTTTTTCCTAAACAAAAAATTATTTGTATATCTCATGCTGTATTTCAAAAGAAACACAATGTTCTTTGTATTTTGTAAATACAAAATGGTCTGTGTCTTTGTGAAGCTATATTTAGGAAAGCCACACGTTGTTTGTATTACTCACGCTGTATCTGTAAATACAATATTGTTCTTTTAATTCTTAAGTCTGTATTTAGTTAACGAATCATTGCTGTGTATATTTTGTAAACCACATATTGTTTTATTTATATCACGCTGTATTTAGAAAAAAATATTTCTTTTAGTAGTTTATGAAACGTGGTCACTTGTCATGTAGGTCGATAAGAAAGATGACCTTTACTACGTAGTTAATACGCGTTAAATCAGGTAACTAGTTAATTAGATTGTGCTTTGAAAGCATATTTATATAGTATACAATATACCTATTTATATAGTTACATAATAATCTTATCTATCAAGTACATATTTTACTTAACTTTGCATTTGACAAAGTTTTGTACAGGAGTTAACACACTTTGCTCTGTATTTGTATCATACAATTTTCAGACAACATCTCAAGATTCATGAGATTACAGGACTTCAATATAAAACTTATATATAGTTTATACATATAAACTTATTTGATTTTGTCTCACTTGTCACGTCCACATTTTAAACTTAGTTTTAGCGAGATGATGTACTCTTATACATTCAAAACTTTAAAATAAATTTCTAATTAAGATTTACTTTTGTGATGTTATTAGAATTGTTTATCCCACTGATCATTTCTTCTTTCACTTTAATCAATACAAACCGTAAGATATTAATGGTTTTGCCACAGAGAACGTCGTATTAGAATGATATCCTACGGTTTGTATTAATTAAAGTTAAACAAGAAATGATCAGTGTGATAAATAGTTCTAATCACAAAAGTAAATCTTGATTAGATTCTCAATTTGAAGTTTGGGATGTAGAAGACCACATCCTCTCGTTAAAACTAAGTTTAAAAATATGGAAGTTTTTCATAGCAAAGCCACACCAAACTATAAGATTTGAGACCTCAAACACCTGATTCTAATAATAAAGACACGTTTCAGTGATGTCGAGAAACCCACTTGTTGAGAATTTTATATGCAAAAACGGCTCGTTTGGGTTCAGAAAATATTTTAAATAGAAGAGCGAACAACGGTCATCGTGTGTCGGTTCTTATAATTTTGAGGTTAAGAAATGATATTTGATTGCTTTCTTCCTGACACACAATTCAAAACAGAAATCCACCGAAAAATCACCCACACTGGACTATACATTCCTTGGGACTCAGCACATGAAACAAAACAAAAACTCAACATACTAAGAAACCAGATAAACACAGCCATAAAACTATGCTCACCAGATAAAATTAACGATGAATTAGACAAAATAAAACAATACTTCATCAACATCAATAAGTTTCCTCCACAAACCGTAGAAAACATTATACGCACACACCTAGACAGAAAGCAAAATCAACCAACAAAAGTAAATATATCTCACGAATCAAAAAATCACGAAACCAGAAACTGCTTTATTCCATATATTCCTGACATCAGCAAACAAATAACCAACATTTGGCAAAAAACTAGTAACAAAATATAACATTCCAGTTAACACTAAATTTATTCAAAAACCAGGCACAAAACTAAGGTCTATACTATGTAAGAACTACACTGACAAACACCACACCAACATTATTTATAAAATATAATGTGATAACTGCCACGACTTCTATATAGGAGAAACAAGTAGAAAAATGGAAACCAGATTCAAAGAACATAAAAAGTCACCTTCACACGTTTTCGAACACTACAAGTCAAATGGACACAACATAACCATAGAAAACACTAAAATACTAAATAAAGAAACAAACATAAACAATCGCAAAATTAAAGAAGCCTTACTTATACAACAACTTAAACCCAAAATAAACCAATATAAAGGAACGTCATTATACCTATATTAATATTATAGATTATTATATATTCAAACATCTAACCGCGCCCTCTACATTGCGACACTCAGTTATACAACCCCTTCCAAACATGTGGTCAGCTTCCGGTCAGTTACCTCTTTCTTTGTGAACCTGACGATGACCGAAGAAGGTTGAAACGTTCGCTCTTCTATTTAAAATATTTTCTGAACCCAAACGAGCCGTTTTTGCATATAAAAGACACGTTTCTTCTTTGGATCAGTTTGTTTAGAAATAAAGAAATAGACTTCCTAGTAATTCAGTGATGTCTGCTTTACTGAAAAACACAACAGTTTAACAAAATCTAAATTCGAATTTCTCAAATGTGGGATTAAGAGTTTTCAAGATATGTCCAAAATTTCATAAAAATATTTCAACAAAATACGATTTAGAGAGTAAAATATAACTTCCACTTTATGAAATATATATATGAATTAAAACACACATTTGTGGGATACAGTTTTACATGTAATTCTGAGATACAACTTTACACGTACTTCTGAGATACAGCTTTATATGTACTTCTGGGATACAGCTTTACATGTACTTCTGAGATACAACTTTACATGTACTTCTGGGATACAGTTTCACATGTACTTCTGGGATACAGCTTTACATGTACTTCTGAGATAAAGCTTTACATGTACTTCTGGGATACAGTTTCACATGTACTTTTGGTATACAGCTTTACATGTACTTCTGAGATAAAGCTTTACATGTACTTTTGATATACAGTTTTATATGTACACAGAATCTCGTTTAAACAACAACAGGAAAAAACACAAAGAAACATCGACTGTTTTTGTGGTCCACGAAGTATTTTAAATGTAAGGGGGTTTCGGGTGACTAACGTTTGAGTTTTTTCCCAGTATGTTTGTTCGAAGTGGAGTACAAACCTGCACAATGGGCTATCTGTGATCTGCGTGTGTGTGTTTTCTGATAGCAAAGCCACGTCGGTCTAACTGCTGAGTCCATCGAGGGGAATGGAACCCTCGATGTTAGCGTTGTAAATTCGTAGACTTGCCACTGTACGTCTGTGCTCTGCCCACCATGGGTATTGAAACCTGGTTTCCAGCGTTGTAAGTTTGTAGACTTGCCGCTGTACGTCTGTGCTCTGCCCACCATGGGTATTGAAACCTGGTTTCCAGTGTTGTAAATTCGTAGACTTGCCGCTATACGTCTGTGCTCTGCCCACCATGGGTATTTAAACCTGGTTTCCAGCGTTGTAAGTTTGTAGACTTGCCGCTGTACGTCTGTGCTCTGCCCACCATGGGTATTGAAACCTGGTTTCCAGTGTTGTAAATTCGTAGACTTGCCGCTGTACGTCTGTGCTCTGCCCACCATGGGTATTGAAACCTGGTTTCCAGCGTTGTAAGTTTGTAGACACGTCGCTAGGTGGCTAAAATTGAGAACAGCTGCTTTGTATGACGAACAGAAATGTTAACTTTCGAGATCTAATTTAACGCAAATTTGTATTTCACACAGCGAACCTTGGAAATATAAGGACAAATCCAGAAAATTAATGTTATAACAGCAAATAAATTTATTTTTATCGGAAATAGTTAATATATATAAACCCACAGAAAAATGCGCACAAAGAATTTCGGTATAAATATGTAATAAACCAGTAGTTGATAGTAATGCTCCATTGAAAAGTCGGAATTAATGAGATAAGTAGAAATTAGATGAAATGTTAAAACAGCAGAATAGAAAAAGGTGGAAAATATATAAAATTAAAGTGAAAAATATTTATAACATTTAGGCCTACTTGATCACGTGACTTTTCAGATATTGTTTTTCCAAAATATATGTAAAGATACTGAGTTTTACACAACACACCTTGGATACTAATGGTAAGAATCGTGTAAGTGCGCATGTATCGTTAACATAACAATCTAAACTTCCACAATTCCAGGGTTGAAAGTCTTAAAATATTAAGTTAACTCATTTAACGTAAACAAATGTTGCGCTAATTATATAGATAAGTTATAATTCTGTCTTGGAGTTTCAGTTAACACTTTTAAATGTAAGGAAATACTGTCTAAGTGTTTTTGCACTACAACAACAGACAGGCAAAAACAACACTTTTAAAGTTAGCCATGGAAACCTTAAACGAAAGATAATCTTACATTAAACACTCACAAAAAATTTCATTCGACACAAATTAGAAAGAAAACATTATTTACTATAAATCCAGTGAAAAGCATTATTTCATTCAATAAAAAACAAAACATTGTATCTTAAAGATGTTAAATGAAACATTGTCTTATAGAAGTTTACACGAAACGAAATTGCACAGAAACGAAACATAAGCTCATATTAAACTCTATACAAAACCGATTTCATTCAAACCCTAAAGTAAATATTGTCTCAACCAAATCCTATACAAAAATTCCAAAAAAAAACTGAATAAAAGACATGATTTTAAATAGAACCGAAACGGAAAATTTTCGAAACTAGATATTCTTTTTTTCGTATACCTTCAAAAACTAAAATAGCCATTTCCTAAGAGTAAAATGCCTGCATTAAGAGTTACTAAAATCTAAACACCTTCCATATACAAAAACACAAGAGCTTAAACAAACCATCGTCTGTAAAAACTAAAGACTTTGAAAAGTTTCACACTTTTCTAAATTCAAACGAATCTGCTTGAAATTCACGAATGCACTGAAAACGAGCAGCGAAACGTTTATTATTAACAAGTTTCATGATTGTGTTCATTTACTTCAGAAATCATGAGATATACTTCTTAAATAAGTCATTGTTATCCATGTAAAAACAGCTTGGATGTTATGTGTGCATATTTATTATCACGATTCATTAGTTTCACTCAGATTACGTATTGTATGTTTACATTAATGGTAACAACATTACATTACCATGTGGCTTTGCCAGTGTCACAAGATCTATATAATCGTACACAAATAGTGCTCGAAAGATAACAATAACAAAAAACAGTTTAGCACACAGATAAAACTCAGAGAAGTAAGCGATATAAACTAGCAGAATCACATCACTTTATCTCAGCATGAACAAGACAACGAGTTTTGTTTATGTAGAGAAATCTTAGCGTTTGAAACACGGATATCACTGTTTTATCTCTCAATATGACAGTCAAATTCCAACGTTTCTAAGGCCGAAATTACTGTTTTATCTCTCAATATGACAGTCAAATTCCAGCGTTTCTAAGGCCGAAATTACTGTTTTATCTCTCAGCGTGACTGTTAAACAACAGTATTTGTAACACGGATATCACCGTTTTGTCTCTCAATATGAAGTTACATTTATTCATCCGCTACTTTAGTATATTTTTCAATTTGAAGCAATTTTGTAAATAAGAAAAGCATATTTCGGATGGCAAAACACATGAGTAATAACGTAAAGAAAACAAAAAGAGACATACATACTTGTACAATATGTTTGTAAGGATTGCTGTAACGAAAATAAAACAAAAAGAGACATACATGCTAGTACAATATGTTTGTAAGAATTGATGTAACGTAAAGAAAACAAAAAGAGACATACATACTAGTACAAGATGTTTGTAAGGATTGCTCTTACGTAAAGAAAACAAAAAGAAACATAGATACCAGTACAAGATGTTTGTAAGGATTGATGTAACGTAAAGAAAACAAAAAGAGACATACATACCAGTACAAGACGTTTGTAAGGATTGCTGTAACGTAAAGAAAAAAAAGAGACATAATACTAGTACAAGATGTTTGTAAGGATTGATGTAACGTAAAGAAAACAAAAAGAGACATACATACCAGTACAATATGTTTGCAAGGATTGCTGTAACGTAAAGAAAACAAAAAGAGACATACATATAGTACAATATGTTTGTAAGGATTGCTGTAACGTAAAGAAAACAAAAAGAGACATAATACTTGTACAATAAGTTTGTCAGGATTGATGTAACGTAAAGAAAACAAAAAGAGACATACATACTAGTACAAGATGTTTGTAAGGATTGCTGTTACGTAAAGAAAACAAAAAGAAACATACATACTAGTACAATATGTTTGTAAGGATTGCTGTAACGTAAAGAAAACAAAAAGAGACATACATACTTGTACAATATGTTTGTAAGGATTGCTGTAACGTAAAGAAAACAAAAAAAGGCATACATATAGTACAATATGTTTGTAAGGATTGATGTAACGTAAAGAAAACAAAAAGAAATGTACACACTTGTATAATATGTTTGTCAGGATTGATGTAACGTAAAGAAAAAAAAAGAGACATACCTGCTAGTACAAGATGTTTGTAAGGATTGATGTAACGTAAAGAAAACAAAAAGAGACATACATACCAGTACAAAATGTTTGTAAGGATTGATGTAACGTAAAGAAAACAAAAAGAGTCATACATACCAGTACAATATGTTTGCAAGGATTGATGTAACGTAAAGAAAACAAAAAGAGACATACATACCAGTACAATATGTTTGCAAGGATTGCTGTAACGTGAAGAAAACAAAAAGAGACATACATACTAGTACAAGATGTTTGTAAGGATTGATGTAACGTAAAGAAAACAAAAAGAGACATACATACCAGTACAATATGTTTGCAAGAATTGCTGTAACGTAAAGAAAACAAAAAGAGACATACATACCAGTACAATATGTTTGCAAGGATTGCTGTAACGTAAAGAAAACAAAAAGAGACATACATACTAATACAATATGTTTGTAAGAACTGCTCTTACGTAAAGAAAACAAAAAGAAACATAGATACCAGTACAAGATGTTTGTAAGGATTGATGTAACGTAAAGAAAACAAAAAGAGACATACATACCAGTACAAGACGTTTGTAAGGATTGCTGTAACGTAAAGAAAAAAAAAGAGACATACATACTAGTACAAGATGTTTGTAAGGATTGATGTAACGTAAAGAAAACAAAAAGAGACATACATACTAGTACAAAATGTTTGTAAAAATTGCTGTTACGTAAAGAAAACAAAAAGAAACATACATACTAGTACAATATGTTTGTAAGGATTGCTATTACGTAAAGAAAAGAAAAAGAGACATACATACAGTAAAATATGTTTGTAAGGATTGATGTAACGTAAAGAAAACAAAAAGAAATGTACACACTTGTATAATATGTTTGTCAGGATTGATGTAACGTAAAGAAAACAAAAAGAGACATACATATAGTACAATATGTTTGTAAGGATTGCTGTAACGTAAAGAAAACAAAAAGAGACATAATACTTGTACAATAAGTTTGTCAGGATTGATGTAACGTAAAGAAAACAAAAAGAGACATACATACTAGTACAAGATGTTTGTAAGGATTGCTGTAACGTAAAGAAAACAAAAAGAGACATACATACCAGTACAATATGTTTGCAAGGATTGCTGTAACGTGAAGAAAACAAAAAGAGACATACATACTAGTACAATATGTTTGTAAGAACTGCTCTTACGTAAAGAAAACAAAAAGAAACATAGATACCAGTACAAGATGTTTGTAAGGATTGATGTAACGTAAAGAAAACAAAAAGAGACATACATACCAGTACAAGACGTTTGTAAGGATTGCTGTAACGTAAAGAAAAAAAAGAGACATAATACTAGTACAAGATGTTTGTAAGGATTGATGTAACGTAAAGAAAACAAAAAGAGACATACATACCAGTACAATATGTTTGCAAGGATTGCTGTAACGTAAAGAAAACAAAAAGAGACATACATACCAGTACAATATGTTTGCAAGGATTGCTGTAACGTAAAGAAAACAAAAAGAAACATAGATACCAGTACAAGATGTTTGTAAGGATTGATGTAACGTAAAGAAAACAAAAAGAGACATACATACCAGTACAAGACGTTTGTAAGGATTGCTGTAACGTAAAGAAAAAAAAGAGACATAATACTAGTACAAGATGTTTGTAAGGATTGATGTAACGTAAAGAAAACAAAAAGAGACATACATACTAGCACAAAATGTTTGTAAAAATTGCTGTTACGTAAAGAAAACAAAAAGAAACATACATACTAGTACAATATGTTTGTAAGGATTGCTATTACGTAAAGAAAAGAAAAAAGACATTCATACAGTAAAATATGTTTGTAAAGATTGCTATAACGTAAAGAAAACAAAAAAAGACATAATACTTGTACAATATGTTTGTCAGGATTGATGTAACGTAAAGAAAACAAAAAGAGACATACATATAGTACAATATGTTTGTAAGGATTGCTGTAACGTAAAGAAAACAAAAAGAGACATAATACTTGTACAATAAGTTTGTCAGGATTGATGTAACGTAAAGAAAACAAAAAGAGACATACATACTAGTACAAGATGTTTGTAAGGATTGCTGTTACGTAAAGAAAACAAAAAGAAACATACATACTAGTACAATATGTTTGTAAGGATTGCTATTACGTAAAGAAAACAAAAAGAGACATACATACAGTAAAATATGTTTGTAAGGATTGCTGTAACGTAAAGAAAACAAAAAAGACATAATACTTGTACAATAAGTTTGTCAGGATTGATTTAACGTAAAGAAAACAAAAAGAGACATACATACTAGTACAAGATGTTTGTAAGGATTGATGTAACGTAAAGAAATCAAAAAGAGACATACATACTGGTACAAGCTGTTTGTAAGGATTGATGTAACGTAAAGAAAACAAAAAGAGACATACATAGTAGTATAATATGTTTGCAAGGATTGCTGTAACGTAAATAAAACAAAAAGAGACATACATACCAGTACAAGATGTTTGTAAGGATTGATGTAACGTAAAGAAAACAAAAAGAGACATACATACTAGTACAATATGTTTGTAAGAATTTTTGTAACGTAAATAAAACAAAAAGAGACATACATACCAGTACAATATGTTTGTAAGGATTGATGTAACGTAAAGAAAACAAAAAGAGACATACATACTAGTACAATATGTTTGCAAGGATTGCTGTAACGTAAAGAAAACAAAAAGAGACATACATACTAGTACAAGATGTTTGTAAGGATTGATGTAACGAAAATAGAACAAATAGAGACATACATACTAGTACAATATGTTTGCTGTAATGGTATTCATTGCTAAGATTACAAACATTTTTGTGGATACCAGAACCACAATAAACTGACTGTTGTAGATTCTTTATATTGTGGTTTTCCGACCAGGAGACTCGTGAAGTTAAATGGGCCTTCTTGTTTGTAAAGAATACTCCAGCGTTATTGCTCGAGTATTTGTATTCTGTTTTTTACATACAGACACACACAACTTATTAAAATGTTTTTTCCTGTAAAGTTCAAGGCACATCATAGTTACTATGTGTAATTGTTCACTATACAACTATACAACGCTTTCTAACTTGCTTCACACTGAGCAGAATGTTAAACATATGACCGCTCATGTCCAAAACTCTTTCTAAAAATACAGAGTTCTTCACACGTGAACTTCGCCGATTGGCGTGTTATTGTAAACCATACGAGATATAACTTACTGTGATTGTTTGGTAGTTATTAAGAGCAAAGTTACACAAAGAACTATCTTCTTTCTACTCAACACGAGCGCCGAAGTCCGGTTTTTGTTTGTAAGCCTGCAGACTTGCTGCTGAGCCACTGGACGTGGATGGAATTGGCTGAAGGTGTAAGGTTACGACGTGAAGTGGATGCAGCATCTACCTTTCAGGTGTAGATATCCTGACTTTACTGTCATACTTAGCAAAACATCTTTCTTAATATTTGACAAGATCAAATACCGAAATATATTTCAGTGAATTGTTAGAATTAATTTCTAAAATTAGAAGCAAAACATTTTGTTTTGATGTGAAAAGTGATGATTATAAAATACTTTGAAGATTTGTTAACCAGAGTCATTACTCCGAGTGTCGCTGTTCTCTGTTGTCTTCATTCCAGACAACCGTCTTGGCTTCACTGTTCCTAACGTGTGGAGCGATAACAGTCGAATATTCCTGTAATAACTTATCACTTTTCAAACACACATTCAAACATTCTTTTTCTTTTTTTTGCCTAATCTTATTATTCGCTTTACACACGAGAAAATGCCCTAACCTAGGCCAGAACATAACACCCGAGTTCGTTTCTTATTCTTATTCATTAATAAAGTACAGACCTATAAGATATTTTTATTATCTTTGTTCCTGCTAAGGAAGAGTTGCCCCCCCCCGATTAACCACAGTCTACATTTTTTGCCAAGAAGCTGAGCTTTGCTCACGTGAAACTGAGACCAATGAGCCACGACTTCACCTACTTTTGTTGTGACACAACGGTTTCCTTTGAATTTCGCGCAAAGCTCCACGAGGGCTATCTGCGCTAGGGAAGGCAGATAGTCGTCACCACCCACAGCCAGCTCTTGGGCTACTCGTTTACCAACGAATAGTTGGATTGACCGCTACATTATAACGCTTCCCACGGCTGAAAGGACAAGCATATTTAGTGTGATGGGGATTCAAACCCGCAACCCTCAGATTACGAGTCAAGTATCTTTAACCACCTGGCCATGCCACGCCCGTGACATAATGGAAGTTCCTTTCTTAATATTCCAGTTTGTTTGTCTGGTGGAACAAATCTAAATCTCCCCTAAAATACATGGTCATAGATTTACTGATGTGTGTTTACAAGCCACTATATAGTTTTCCGCGGGTTCGAATCCCTGTCACACCAAATATTCTCGTCCTTTCAGCAGTGGGGGTGTTATAATGTTTCGGTCAATCCCATTATTTGTTGGTAAAAGAATAGTTCAAAAACTGGTGGTGGGTGGTGATCACTAGTTGCCTTCCTTCTGGACTTACATTGCTAAATTAGGAAAGGCTAGCACAGACCTCGTGTAGCTTTACACGAAATTCAAAAACAAACATAGTTTACATGGGTGGTGGTTGAGGCTCTGTGTTTCTTAATTAAGTGGGAACGTTTTGCCACATGTAAGGTTTTAAGACACTCTGAGACTTTATATGAGTCCTACGATTTGATTTTCGAATTAAACGTCTTTTACAAACAGAGCATTCGTTATGCCTCTCCCCACTACGAGATCGAACGTAAATACTGAGACTTTCAGAAAGGCCAAATTCCTTGTTACACTTGACGCAAGTGCACAGGACGCCTTTAGAAAGATTTCGTTTATGGCCTTGCAAGTTACCCAAACACGGAAACTCTTCGTCAGAAAAACGTTTACTTTCCTTCAGTTCTTTGTCATTATGACAATCAAAGAAGTGTTGCTCCAAATCTGCAGATGCGTTAAACACTTGCAGGCATAAAGAGCACTTCTGTGTTGTTGTGGCCTCGTGCTTTTTGTTGTGGTTTCTGCTGGCAGAACTTTCGTGAATGGAAACATGATCATCAAGTTCTGCTCGAAAAACGAATTTCTCGTGACAGTAGTTACAATGGTGTATCCGCGAGCTGGGTCCGTGCTGCAGCACGTGTTGCTGAATGTCATCAGCAGAAGTAAGAATTGTCTTGCATGTGTAACAAGTGTATTGGGCACTTCCATCGAAGCTGTGTTTAATCAAGTGACACTGTAGCTTAGAGGCGGAGTCCAACACTTGATAGCACAATTTACACTCGTGCTGTGTCCTTTCTTGTACCACGTGAGTACTGACGTGAACCTGGACTTCCGCCTCGGTTTCAAAGGCACTTTGACACTTGACACACCGGAATCTCCTCGTGTGTTTCTCTAATGTGGCGGTAGTTTTGCAGGTCAATTGACACTCGCTAGGTCGCAGATTCTCACCCTTAGCGTGAAAACACTGTTTACACATGTAGATATGACCGTTCCCCCGTCTGGCTGTGATAATGAGCTCGTGCACGACGTACTTCCTTGAACAGACACAGCAGCTGTGTTGGAGGTCAGCTGGACTCAGGTGAAAGTCAATGTGCAGTTTGATCTCCTCTTCAGATCCCAACATCTGTTGACACACTATACACGAAACGGGTAAACTGTGGTCGTTGTGATCTTTCAGGTGTTTCATGAATTCCTCTTCGTTGTGAACGTTTATTTTGCACGTGGTGCACACGTGTCCTTTAATCACTTTACAGTGAGTGAGTTTATGTTTCGATAGTTTATCTACCGACGAAAAATTCACGTCACATGTATCACACGATCGGATAGGTGGAGAAGCAGCGAGGATTCTAACGTGACTTTCGAGCTCTGAGTGGGACTTGAAACTTTTTCTGCAACGAGTACAAAGCAAACTTACCGTCATTGGTTTCACTTTTTTGGAACCAGCTGCAAAGGTTTGGAAATGAGGACCACTAAACTGAGACTTAAAACAGAAAATTTCGTTACAAATATCACAGCAAAACCGTCTTTGGTCCTTTGTGTTGCTTGTTGTTTCATTACTGCTTCGGGAGGGCGCAAAGCTGGAAATTTCATCCATGATTTGGTTCTGGTCACTTCCAGAAATTGTCGTTCTGTTGTTGGCTATGAGGTCGAATGAACAGGAACTCGACATCTGATCACTAGCAACTTTGCTCGAAGTTAAAGAATCAACACAATGGTACGACTGAACGTGTTTGTCTAAGACGTACTCTTCGTGGAATGTCTCAGTACACACTTTACACGGGTACTGTTTCTTGTGCGTACTGAGATGGTGTCTCAGTGACTCCTCCGTTGGAAAGCTCTGGTTACAAAGAAGACAACAAAATGGTCGAAACCGAAACAAATGCGCAACTTTTACGTGGACCTGAAAGTCTAGCTCTGAGCAAAAGACAGCGTGACAAGAAGTGCACTTCAGTGCAGTGTTTTCATGACTGTGCTTCATAGCGAAGTGCACTTGAATGTTCACTTTGGAATCAAACACTTCCTCACACAGTGAACACCAATAAAAATGGAGAGCGTGAATGTCGAGCAGGTGCTTTTGTAATTCGTCTGGTTTAGAGAATAGCTTCAAACAGTATTGACAACCATGCTTGATAGATGTCGTCAAAAAATGACCAATCATGTGATTGGTCAATTGGTATTCTGCATTGAATTGGAGTTCACATTTAGAACACTTATATGTTCGAGCAGCAATGTTTAACTGATATTTAAGACGAGTTTTAAGGGTCTGAAAATCGAAGAAAGCAGCGTTACTTTGAGTATATAGTATAGAAGTGGAAGAATTTAGGTGTGAAACATCCTTATGTAAGAGGTCATCAGTAGGTCTTGAGTTGTGACTGGAGTTTGCTTTATGTTTTTTGTACATTGCAGAAGAGTTTTGGTGAGAATCACTATCGTATAACGGTTCATCAGTAGGTTCTGAACGGTAGTTGGATTTTTTAGATTCACCACTCGCATTATTATCTGGATCCCCTGGATATATATTTTGCTGGATAGTGAGAACCTTGTGTTTGGTATTGACATGATCCGTGAGCTGCGAAACACTGGAGAACCCCATTGTACATTGAGTGCAAAAGACCTTTTCTTGCGCAAAGAAACCAAATCCATTGATACCGTGGGCTGTCATTCGATGTCCTATGAGCTTGTACATACTGCTAAATTTTGTGTTACAATATTCACAGCCAAATTTCTCTTTATAGTCTTGTGGTTGATAGCGTCCGATGTAAGACACTGGAGATATATTTAGGAATGGAGCGAAATTACCACTAGAGGGCACGTGGATAGCTTGAACATGAAGCTGTAGGGCTTCAAAACAGGAAAAATTGGTTTTAGAGCAGAATCTACACTGAAGCTTAGGAACTTTGAGATTAATTTCAGATCTTCTCTCCAGATGGCTACTGTCTTCATCCTCGTGAATCTTCGAGAAAGATAATTATATTCGTAAATACATCACAATTTCTTTACATTTACAGCAACAATTTGAGAAAAACATATTACTGCATTGTAACTGGGGGAAATAGAAACAATGAGTAACAGATAATCGATTTATGTTTTACTAAAGTAAACAGTAATCTTCCAAATTCCATTATTATTCAGCTTAGATGTGGGAAGAGGCATATTTCTTATTGTAGTATCGAATTGGAAAGTGTGACAACATAAAACAAATGATTTACTGTGATGTTATTCAAAATAAAACACTAATAATAGATGGCGCTAAACTGTGATGTTATTCATAATAAAAGAGTAATAATAGATGGCGCTAAACCGTGATGTTATTCAAAATAAACAGTAATAATAGATGGTGCTAAACTGTGATGTTATTTATAATAAAAGAGTAATAATAGATGTCGCTATCTACGCCCTCTGTCATGGATAATGAAACTAACCAAGTGGAATATTAAATGATTTACTATCCTCTTTGTATTGTTTTTAAGAGTCACTGAATCTCGTGAAATGTTCAACAAACCATTAACTAATTAGATCAGAAACAAACAGACTATGTTGTACCACTAGAAGCACCATCTATGTTCAGTTCTGTCCCTTACTATCAAAAACTTACAAAGTTACCTTTCTATGTGAAGCCAACTCGTCGGGACTGATAAATGTCTTCCAGCAAATGGAACAGTTCAACTGAACGTCCGAACGGTGGCGCTGTTTCATATGTTCATGCAAGGCACTGGATGAGGAACTCACCGACTCGCACAGAACACAACGGTGAGAGGTTTCGTTCGGACTGGAACGGTTTTTGTGATGAGTTTCAACGTGTTTCTGTAATAAATATTAAAATAATGTGTACTTTTGACTTGATAAACTTTCTAGGGTGATAAAAATAACAAGAACGTTTAACATAATCACCTTCTTACGTGGTTTCTTTAAACGCTTTAATAAACACTGTTTCTTTACTTTTCAGTTTGATAATGTTATGGCAGGAAACATTTCTCAGTCACTTTGTTTGTTTGTTTGTTTTGGAATTTCGCACAAAGCTACTCGAGGGCTATCTGTGCTAGCCGTCCCTAATTTAGCAGTGTAAGACTAGAGGGAAGGCAGCTAGTCATCACCACCCACCGCCAACTATTGGGCTACTCTTTTACTACGAATAGTGGGATTGACCGTCACATTATACACCCCCACGGCTGGGAGGGTGAGCATGTTTAGCGCGACGCGGGCGCGAACCCGCGACCCTCGGATTACGAGTGCACGCCTTAACGCGCTCGGCCATGCCAGGCCCTCAGTCATTTAATGATGTCTTTCGGTAATCTCTACCTCAGTCAACAGGACACCTACCGGTGATTGACAGATATATTATTTTATTTATACCAACAACGTCCTGATGACGATAATAAGACGTGAAAACAATTATCATTAAGACAAAACTTGACGAGACAACTATATCACGTCGAAATCCTTCACGTAACATTTGTTAATAAACACAGCGTCTGATAAATCTAACTGTAAACACCCGTAGATCAACGTAAGCAGCTTTCGTAGAGAAATATAACACATTAAATGAAAATATTCGTTCATCGAGGTAACAGTGTTATATAAAAACATAACTTTAGGAGCGCGAGGTTTGTAGGGAAATGTGATACACTATGATAAACATGAATGTATATTATTTAACTGCTCGTGTATATATAGAAATAAAGCACAATGTAGCTTCAGATTCGGAAGACTGAATATACAAAACGTATACAGTAGCTCAAACATACGATTATTACTGCATCCCAATGGAACAGCGTTAAGTCTACGGATTTCCAATGCTAACATTATGGGTTCGATTCTCTTCCGTAGACACTGCAAATAGCTCGACGTGGCTTTGTTATAAGCAAAACACACACACATACACAGTTATCACTAAAGCATCAAGCTCGACACTTAGATAATATTCGTGTTCGGTGATATATACGTATTTGTTTGAAATGTAACTTTAAGGATACAAAATGTCTATGAAGTGCGGTTTAAAGTGTTCTGGTTAACAAATAGCTGATTAAATACTAAAATGTTTGCTGAATAAACTAGTATGTATTAAGGACATGGCTGAAGCTGTAAATATTAACACTTGAATCTCGTATCTCTAAAATGCATTTATAATCCACTTACGAAACGGAAAGCACCCATTCAGTTCGTACTCTATCATACTCCATTCACGTTAAGGGGATTTTTATCACTCTTATAACGAGTGCGGCATGGCCAGGTAGTTAACTCGATCGACTGTTAATTTGAGTGGCGCGGGTTCAAATTCTCGTCACAACAAACATGCTCGCCATTTTAGCCGTGTGGGGGAGTTAAAATAATACGGTCAATCTCACTATTTGTTGATAAAGAGTAGCCCAAGAGTAACCAGTGGCTGGTGATGACGATCTACCATAGTTTTAGTATTACGCTACTAAATTAGGGACAACTAGCACAAATACCCTCTTGTAATTTAGCTAGCACAAATATCCTCTTGTAACTAGGGACAGCTAGCACAAATACCTTCATGTAATTTATCTAACACAAATACCCTCTTGTAAATAGGGGCAGCTAGCACAAATACCCTCTTGTAACTAGGGACAGCTAGCACAAATACCCTCTTGTAAATAGGGACAGCTAGCACAAATACCCTCTTGTAACTAGGGACAGCTAGCACAAATACTTTCTTGTAACTAGGAACAGCTAGCACAAATACCTTCTTGTAACTAGAGACAGCTAGCACAAATACCCTGTTGTAACTAGAAACAGCTAGCACAAATACCTTCATGTAATTTATCTAACACAAATACCCTCTTGTAACTAGGGACAGCTAGCACAGATACCTTCTCGTAACTAGAGACAGCTAGCACAAATACCCTCTTGTAACTAGAGACAGCTAGCACAAATACCTTCTTGTAACTAGGGACAGCTAGCACAAATACCCTCTTGTAACTAGGAACAGCTAGCACAAATACCCTCTTGTAACTAGGAACAGCTAGCACAAATATCTTCATGTAATTTATCTAACACAAATACCCTCTTGTAAATAGGGATAGCTAGCACAAATACCCTCTTGTAATTTAGCTAGCACAAATACCTTCTCGTAACTAGGGACAGCTAGCACAAATACCCTCTTGTAATTTAGCTAGCACAAATACCCTCTTGTAACTAGGGACAGCTAGCACAAATACCTTCATGTAATCAATCTAACACAAATACCCTCTTGTAAATAGGGACAGCTAGCACAAATACCCTCTTGTAATTAACTAGCACAAATACCCTCTTGTAACTAGGGACAGCTAGCATAAATACCTTCTTGTAACTAGGGGCAGCTAGCACAAATACCCTCTTGTAATTAACTAGCACAAATACCCTCTTGTAACTAGGGACAGCTAGCATAAATACCTTCTTGTAACTAGGGGCAGCTAGCACAAATACTTTCTTGTAACTAGGGACAGCTAGCACAGATACCTTCTCGTAACTAGGGACAGCTAGCACAAATACCTTCTCGTAACTAGGGACAGCTAGCAGGAATACCTTCTTGTAACTAGAGACAGCTAGCACAAATACCTTCTCGTAACTAGGGACAGCTAGCACAAATACCCTCTTGTAACTAGGAACAGCTAGCACAAATACCTTCTCGTAACTAGAGACAGCTAGCACAAATACCCTCTTGTAACTAGAGACAGCTAGCACAAATACCTTCTTGTAACTAGGGACAGCTAGCACAAATACCCTCTTGTAACTAGGAACAGCTAGCACAAATACCCTCTTGTAACTAGGAACAGCTAGCACAAATATCTTCATGTAATTTATCTAACACAAATACCCTCTTGTAAATAGGGATAGCTAGCACAAATACCCTCTTGTAATTTAGCTAGCACAAATACCTTCTCGTAACTAGGGACAGCTAGCACAAATACCCTCTTGTAACTAGGGACAGCTAGCACAAATACCTTCATGTAATTTATCTAACACAAATACCCTCTTGTAAATAGGGACAGCTAGCACAAATACCCTCTTGTAATTAACTAGCACAAATACCCTCTTGTAACTAGGGACAGCTAGCATAAATACCTTCTTGTAACTAGGGGCAGCTAGCACAAATACTTTCTTGTAACTAGGGACAGCTAGCACAGATACCTTCTCGTAACTAGGGACAGCTAGCACAAATACCTTCTCGTAACTAGGGACAGCTAGTAGAAATACCCTCTTGTAACTAGGGACAGCTAGCATAAATACCTTCTTGTAACTAGGGGCAGCTAGCACAAATACCCTCTTGTAATTAACTAGCACAAATACCCTCTTGTAACTAGGGACAGCTGGCACAAATACCCTCTTGTAACTAGGGACAGCTAGCACAAATACCTTCTCGTATCTAGGGACAGCTAGCACAAATACCTTCTTGTAACTAGGGACAGCTAGCACAAATACCTTCTCGTAACTAGGGACAGCTAGCACACATACCTTCTTGTAACTAGGGACAGCTAGCACAAATACCTTCTCGTAACTAGGGACAGCTAGCACAAATACCCTCTTGTAAATAGGGACAGCTAGCACAAATACCCTCTTGTAACTAGGGACAGCTGGCACAAATACCCTCTTGTAACTAGGGACAGCTAGCACAAATACCTTCTCGTAACTAGGAACAGCTAGCACAAATACCTTCTTGTAACTAGGGACAGCTAGCACAAATACCTTCTCGTAACTAGGGACAGCTAGCACAAATACCTTCTCGTAACTAGGGACAGCTAGCACAAATACCTTCTTGTAACTAGAGACAGCTAGCACAAATACCTTCTTGTAATTTGCGCAAAGATTAAAAAAAACATTCTTGTAGCGCTCCAAGAAACATTTCTGGTTCGGCAGCTCCTAACTCCAGATCTTTACCAACCACTTAGACTCTGCATGATTGTTTGTTTTGAATGACAAGAGTTAGTTGAATATTATTACAATTTGATAATGTTACAATGAGTTTATTGGTCTGAAACTTAGCACGTGCAACTCCGGTCATAAAGTAACAATACCTTCAGTACTGGTCATTAAATCTATATGACAAAATCAAGAGATTTGTATTGAAATAGTTATCAATACAAATACACCTACTTGACAATTAACATGTTTAGTTTCATCCAATAATCGTCTATAATAGTATATATAGTTGAATATTACAATATATAGTTCAATGTAATAATCATCTATAACAGTACATATAGCTGTGTATTATGCTGTCTTTCCATCTAACAATCATATAAAATATTACATATAGCTGGGTATTCTATCTAATAATCTTCTATAATACTAAATGTAGCTGTGTGTTATGTTTTCTTTCTATCTAACAATAATCTATAATAGTACACATAGCTGTGTATTAAAGTTTATGTCCAACTAACAATTTTCTTCGATAACAAAGCTAATTGATTGATTAAAATGGTCAGTTGGGTCATTAGTTGTAATTGTCAAGAAGGTTTGTTAAGTTTTACAAAGTTTCCTTCTGAACAATTATGGTACTTATGGCACATAATAATATGCAATATCTTCAAACGTTTATTCGTGTCAATGAATCCCACACAAAACACAACATGTTGGCTGTTAACGTCTTTAATATATGCTGCTAATCCGCTGTAATATGAAACACTATTGACTGTTAAAACCTCTAGTTTAAGTAGCTAGTTTGTATCAGGTAATAAGTTGTTGGCTATTAATCCTCTATTTTAAGTTGTTAATCCTGTTTAATATGATAAGTTGTTGGCGATTAAACCTCTATTTTAAGTTGTTAATCCTGTTTAATATGATAAGTTGTTGGCGATTAAACCTCTATTTTAAGTTGTTTATCCTGTATAACATGATAAGTTGTTGGCGATTAAACCTCTATTTTAAGTTGTTTATCCTGTATAACATGATAAGTTGTTGGCTATTAAACCTCTATTTTAAGTTGTTAATCCTGTTTAATATGATAAGTTGTTGGCGATTAAACCTCTATTTTAAGTTGTTTATCCTGTATAACATGATAAGTTGTTGGCTATTAAACCTCTATTTTAAGTTGTTAATCCTGTATAACATGATAAGTTGTTGGCTATTAAACCTCTATTTTAAGTTGTTAATCCTGTATAACATGATAAGATGTTGGCGATTAAACCTCTATTTTAAGTTGTTTATCCTGTATAACATGATAAGTTGTTGGCTCTTAAACCTCTATTATAAGTTGTTAATCCTGTATAACATGATAAGTTGTTGGCTATTGAACCTTTATTTTCAGTTGTTTATCCTGTTTAACATGATAAGTTGTTGGCTATGAAAACTCTTAGTTCTGGAAGATTTTCTCATGTAAATAACACAGTGAATTTGATGACAGAAAGAATATTTGGTTCTAGACTATTACCCTAGATGGCAGCACATCGTTCCACTTATTAAAACCTTTAGACCGCACAGATCAAGACATTGTGCACAGAATGTTAATCATTTACTTGAGACTGATAAACCATTAATAATAAAAAAAAAACAGGTTTTAACACATTTTATAGTACTCTAGCTATTGTTACTTATTCATTTAAATTTCACATACAAACTATGATCATAGTACATTGTAACCATCAGTCCAGCATACAGTTACTATGAGTGCAATATATTGTTACTATCAGTGCATTATATTGTTACTATAGGTGCAGTATATTGTTACAACGAGTGCAGTACATTGTAATTATCAGTGCAGTATATTGTTACTATCAGTACAGTATATTGTTACAATCAGTGCAGTATATTGTTACTATCAGTGCAGTATATTGTTACCATCAGTGCAGTATAATGTTACTACGAGTGCAATATACCGTCACCATCAGTGAAGTATATTGTTACTATCAGTGCAGTATATTGTTACTATCAGTGCAGTATATTGTTACAATCAGTGCAGTATATTGTTACCATCAGTGCAGTATAATGTTACTATCAGTGTAGTATATTGTTACCATCAGTGCAGTATAATGTTACTATCAGTGCAGTATATTGGTACTATCAGTGCAGTATATTGTTACTATCAATGCAGTATATTGGTGCTATAAGTGCAGTATATTGTTACCATCATTGCAGTAAAATGTTACTGAGTGCTTCATATTGTTACTATCAGTGCAGTATATTGTTACTATGAGTGCAGTATATTGTTACCATCAGTGCAGTATAATGTTACTATGAATAAAGTATACTGTTACTATCAGTGCAATATATTGTTGCTATCAATGCAGTATATTGGTACTATTAGTGCAGTATATTGTTAGGATCAGTGCAGTATATTGTTATTATCAGTGCAGTATATTGTTACTATGAGTTAAGTATATTGTTAATATAGGTGCAGTATATTGCTACTATCAGTGCAGTATATTGTTACCATAAAGGCAGTATAATGTTACTATGAGTGCAGTATTTTGTTACCATCAGTGCAGTATAATATTACTATAAGTGCAGTATATTGTTACTATCAGTGCACTATATATGGTAACTATGTACTATCAATGCAATATATTGTTACAATCAGTGCAGTATATTGTTACTATCAATGCAGTATACTGGTACTATCAGTGCAGTATATTGTTACCATCATTGCAGTAAAATGTTACTGAGTGCTTCATATTGTTACTATGAGTGCAGTATATTGTTACTATGAGTGCAGTATATTGTTACCATCAGTGCAGTATAATGTTACTATGAATAAAGTATACTGTTACTATCAGTGCAATATATTGTTACCATCAGTACAGTATATTATTACCATCAGTGCAGTATAATGTTACTATCAGTGAAGTATAATGTTACTATCAGTGCAGTATATTGTTACTATCAGTGCACTATATATGGTAACTATATACTATCAGTGCAGTATATTGTTACTATCAGTGCAGTATAATGTTACCTTCAGTGCAGTATAATGTTACTATGAGTAAAGTATATTGTTACTATCAGTGCAGTATATTGTTACCATCAGTGCAGTATATTGTTACTGTCAGTGCAGTACATTGTTACCATCAGTGCAGTATATTGTAACTATCAGAGCAGTATATTGTTACCATAAGTGCAGTATAATGTTACTATGAGTGCAGTATGTTGTTAGTATAAGTGCAGTATATTGTTACTATCAGTGCAGTATAATGTTACCATCAGTGCAGTATAATGTTACTATCAGTGCATTATATTGTTACTATCAGTGGAGTATATTGTTACCATCAGTGCAGTATAATGTTACTATGATTGCAGTATATTGTTACTATCAGTGCAGTATATTGTTACCATCAGTGCACTATATATGGTAACTATATACTATCAATGCAGTATATTGTTACTATCAGTGCAGTATAATGTTACCATCAGTTCAGTATATTGTTACTATCAGTGCAGTATATTGTTACTATCAGTGCAGTATATTGTTACCATCAGTCCAGTATAATGTTACTATGATTGCAGTATATTGTTACTATCAGTGCAGTATATTGATACCATCAGGGCAGTATAATGTTACTATCAGTGCAGTATATTATTACTATCAGTGCAGTATATTGTTACTATCAGTGCAGTATATTGTTACCATTAGTGCAGTATATTGTTACTATCAGTGCAGTATAATGTTACTATCAGTGCAGTATATTGTAACTATCAGTGCAGGATATTATTACTATCAATGCAGTATATTGTTACTATCAGTGCAGTATATTGTTACCATCAGTGCAGTATAATGTTACTATGAATGCAGTATAATGTTACGATCAGTGTAGTTTAATGTTACTATTACTTCAGTATATTGTTACCATAAGTGCAGTGTAATGTTACTATTTGTGCAATATATTGTTACCATCAGTGCAGTAGATTGTTATTATGAGTGCAGTATATTGTTACTGTCAGTACAGTATATTGTTACCATCAGTGCAGGATAATGTTACTATCAGTGCAGTATATTATTACTCTCAGTGCAGTATATTGTTACCATCAGTGCAGTATAATGTTACTATCAGTGCAGTATATTGTTACTATCAGTGCACTATATATGGTAACTATATACTATCAGTGCAGTATATTTTTACTATCAGTGCAGTATAATGTTACTATGAGTAAAGTATATTGTTACTATCAGTGCAGTATATTGTTACCATCAGTGCAGTACATTGTTACCATCAGTGCAGTATATTGTAACTATCAGAGCAGTATATTGTTACCATAAGTGCAGTATAATGTTACTATGAGTGCAGTATGTTCTTAGTATAAGTGCAGTATATTGTTACTATCAGTGCAGTATAATGTTGCCATCAGTGCAGGATAATGTTACTATCAGTGCAGTATATAATTACTCTCAGTGCAGTATATTGTTACCATCAGTGCAGTATAACGTTACTATCAGTGCACTATATATGGTAATTATATACTATCAGTGCAGTATATTGTTACTATCAGTGCAGTATAATGTTACTATAAGTAAAGTATATTGTTACTATCAGTGCAGTATATTGTTACCATCAGTGCAGTATATTGTTACTGTCAGTGCAGTACATTGTTACCATCAGTGTAGTATATTGATACCATCAGGGCAGTATAATGTTACTATCAGTGCAGTATATTGTTACCATCAATGCAGGATATTGTTACTATAAATGCAGTATATTGTTACTATTAGTGTAGTATGATGTTACTATCAGTGCAGTATATTGTTACCGTCAGTGCAGTATATTGTTACTATCAGTGCAGTATATTGTTACTGTTATGTAAATATCATGTAAATGTTGTGTGAACGACAACCATGTCGAGAGTGTTATGTAAATGTCATATAAATATCATGTAATGTCGTGTTTGAATTCCCATATCTATTATTTATATTTTCGAGGTTTAAACCGGTGAAATTTAAAATAACATTTTAGAATTAATTAAAATTCATTTAGAATTATTCATGTAGAAAATTTTAAAACTAGGTGGATTGATCACTTGTATTGGCTTGGTGTTTGTACTGTGGAATTCTGGGAAGTTACGCGATATAGTATATAAACAGACGGCGATGCGAGGGAAGTCGGTCATCCACTTTTACTCGGGTCAAAAAGTGAATCATCCTATTTTACTCGGATCAAGAAGTTTGTCTCGTTTGAGAAAGTTTAAACTGAATTTGTGAATAGAGCTAGATCGACTAAAGCGGGTGTGTTAATGAGAAAATACAGACCTTCTGACGTTGGTGCTGATGAAGAGTGGAATGTTATTCACCAAATCGTCATTCCAAAATGCTATCGGAATGATATTCTTAGTCTTGCTCATGATCATGTATTGTCGGGACACTTAGGTGTAAGAAAGACCCTAGATCGTATCCGACGACATTTCTATTGGCTAAAGATGCGCCAAGATGTTGTTGACTATTATAAGACATGCCATTCTTGCCAAATGACTGGAAAACAAAATCAGGGGATTCCCAAAGCACCACTGCACCCTATTCCTGCCTTTGAAGAACCGTTCTCAAGGGTCATTATCGACTGTGTTGGCCCGATGCCAAAAAGCAAAGCAGGAAATGAATACCTCTTGATGATCATGTGTGCTTCTATACGTTTCCCTGAGGCAATCCCTTTGAGAAAACTCACTACGCCCAACATTGTCAAGGCTCTTGTCAAATTGTTTACCATGTTCGGGATTCCAAAAGTTGTGCAATGATATCAAGTCTCAAATTTTATGTCCAAGCTATTTCAACAAGCCAAGCATGAACTAAAATTCATCAAGTTTCATCCAGTGCATTCCATCCTGAATCACAAGGTGTCCTTAAACGTTTCCACCAAATTACTGCCACGAACACTCAAAGGACTGGGATGAGGGTGTTCCCTTGTTGTTGTTTGCAGTTCGTGAAGTTATGCAAGATTCTACTAGATTTAACCCTTTAGAGTTGGTTTAAAAAAAAAAGGTTTTCACAAGTTCAAACTTCTTTTTTTACTTTTAAGGGGGAGAGTGTAATGTAAATATCATGTAAATGTTGTGTGAACGACAACCATGTCGAGTGTTATGTAAATGTCATGTAAATATCATGTAATGTCGTGTTTGAATTCCCATATCTATTATTTATATTTTCGAGGTTTAAACCGGTGAAATTTAAAATAACATTTTAGAATTAATTAAAATTCATTTAGGATTATTCATGTAGAAATTTTTAAAACTAGGTAGATTGATTACTTGTATTGGCTTGGTGTTTCTACTGTGGAATTCTGGGAAGTTACGCGATATAGTATATAAACAGACGGCGATGCGAGGGAAGTAGGTCATCCACTTTTACTCGGGTCAAGAAGTGAATCATCCTATTTTACTCGGATCAAGAAGTTTGTCTCGTTTGAGAAAGTTTAAACTGAATTTGTGAATAGAGCTAGATCGACTAAAGCGATGAAATTTTTATTTCATCAATCTTTACAATTCAGTCGGATTACGGATTATATCGAAAGTCAATACGAATTTTTGTTTGAAATTACCCATTCAAACTTCAAAAATTTCTCCATGGGACTAAATTCACCGCCTAGATTGGAACTTTGGATTTCGGATTTGGACACTCATTCTGGATCATATTATTAAGCACAGGCCAGTACCTTTTTGTGTTGTAAGTTGTTTTGATGGTTGAACATGGATATCTGTTATTGATATTGGACAATTTATTTTGTGTCTATCACATAAGTAGATCATTATAATAAATTAAACAAGCTGCTATCTGTGTATTTCTGTTGCTTTCAGTCCGCATAAAAAAACGTAACATTACAATGAGTGCAATATATTGTTACGATGAGTGTAATATAATGTTACTATTACTTCAGTATATTGTTACCATAAGTGCAGTGTAATGTTACTATCAGTGCAGTATAATGTTACCATCAGTGCAGTAGAATGTTACTATTAGTCAAGTATATCGTAACCATCAGAGCAGTATATTGTTACTATCAATAAAGTATATTGTTACCTTCAGTGGAGTATAATGTTACTATCAGAGTAGTATATTGTTACTATCAATGCAGTATATTGTTACCATCAGTGCAGTAGAATATTTCTATCAGTCAAGTATATTGTAACCATCAGTGTAATATATTGTTACCATCAGTGCAGTATAAAGTTACTATGAGTAAAGTATATTGTTACTATCAGTGCAGTATATTGTTACTATCAGTGCAGTATCATGTAACTATCAGTGCAGTATATTGTTACCATCAGTGCAGTATAACGTTATTATCAATAAAGTATATTGTTACCATCAGTGCAGTATAATGTTGCTATGAGTAAAGTATATTGTTACGATAAGTGCAGTATAATGTTACTATCAGTGCAGTACATTGTTACTATCAGTGCAGGATATTGTTACTATCAGTGCAGTACATTGTTACTATCAGTGCAGTATATTGTTACTATCAGTGCAGTACATTGTTACTATCAGTGCAGTACATTGTTACTATCAGTGCAGGATATTGTTACTATCAGTGCAGTATATTGTTACCATCAGTGCAGTATATTGTTACCATCAGAGTAGTATATTGTTACCATCAGTGCAGTATATTGTTACCATCAGTGCAGTAGAATATTTCTATCAGTCAAGTATATTGTAACCATCAGTGTAATATATTGTTACCATCAGTGCAGTATAAAGTTACTATGAGTAAAGTATATTGTTACTATCAGTGCAGTGTATTGTTACTATCAGTGCAGTATCATGTAACTATCAGTGCAGTATATTGTTACCATCAGTGCAGTATAACGTTATTATCAATGCAGTATATTGTTACCATTAGTGGAGTATAATGTTACTATGCGTGCAGTATAATGTTAACATCAGTGCAGTTTTTGTTACCATCAGTGCAGTATAATGTTCCTATGAGTAGAGTCTATTTTTACCATCAGTGCAGTATCATGTTACTATCAGTGCAGTATATTGTTACCATCAGTGCAGAATATTGTTACCATCAGTGCAGTATATTGTTACCATCAGTGCAGTATAATGTTACCATCGGTGCAGTATAATGTTACTAGGAGTGTAGTATATTGTTACTATCAGTGCAGTATATTGTTACCATCAGTGCAGTATATTTTTACTATGAGTGCAGTATAATGTTACTATGAGTGTAGTATATTGTTACTATCAGTGTAGTATATTGTTACTATCAGTGCAGTATATTGTTACTATCAGTGCAGTATATTGTTACTATCAGTGCAGTATAATGTTACTATCAGTGCAGTATATTGTTAACATCAGTGCAGTATATTGTTACCATCAGTGCAGTATATTGTTATCATCAGTGCAGTATATTTTTACTATTAGTGCAGTACATTGTTACTATTAGTGCAGTATATTGGTACCATCAGTGCAATATATTGTTACTATCAGTGCAGTATATTGTTACCATTAGTGCAGTATATTGTTACAATCAGTGCAGTATATTGTTACAATCAGTGCAGTATAATGTTACTATCAGTGCAGTATATTGTTACCATCAGTGCAGTATATTGTTACCATCAGTGCAGTATATTGTTACCATCAGTGCAGAATATTGTTACTATCAGTGCAGTATATATGTGCAGCATGATGTCTGTAACCTAGGAATAGATGTTATTTAATGTTACAGGACACAAGCAGTATGTCTGTAAACCAGGAATAGATGTTATCTAGTTTTACAGGACACAAGCGTGATGTCTGTAAACGAGAAATAGATGTTATCTAGTGTTACAGGACACAAGCATGATGTCTGTAACCCAGGAATAGATGTTATCTAATGTTATAGGACACAAGCATGATGTCTGTAAACAAGGAATAGATGTTACAGGACTACAAGTTTAATGTTTGTAAATCAGGAAAGATGCCACTTAAAGTTGCAAGAATGCAAGTGTTGTATTTGTAATCTGTAATAATAGAAATGTGGGCCTGTGTGACCAACATAACTTCAAGAGCCTGGAAACCTGAATTTTTGCACAAATACTAAAAAGACCCTGAGGGTATTCGCCTGTGTATTATTGCTTAACATGCATGTGCATCATTTTGAATGACGCAAGACAGCAAAAACTAAATAGAAATGAAGTATTTCTTTTTATGACAACTTTTAATATCTATAAAAAAGTTTTAGTAACAATGTATTCCAACAAGTCTGAATGATGAGACTATGACCGTAATATTACAGTCCGAATGATGAGACTATGATCGTAATATTACAGTCTGAATGATGAGACTAAGATAGGAATATTAAACTCTGAATGATGAGACTAAGATAGGAATATTACACTCTGAATGATGAGACTATGATAGTATTATTACAGTCTGAATGATGAGAATATGATAGTAATATTACAGTTTGAATCATGAGACTATGATAGTAATATTACCGTCTGAATGATGAGACTATGATAGTAATATTATAGACTGAATGATGAGACTATGATAGTATTATTACAGTCTGAATGATGAGACTATGATAGTAATATTAAAGATTGAATGATGAGACTAAGATAGTAATATTACAGACTGAATGATGAGACTAAGATAGTAATATTACAGACTGAATGATGAGACTAAGATAGTAATATTACAGTAGAAATATAGATTTAAAGTTGTGGGAAGAAAAGTAAGTTTATAGCTTTAGTGTTGTAAGTAAATTGAAGTTGTAATCCTTTTAAAATCTTATACAAAGGTAAGGTCATTAATCACAGTATAATCATATTCCTACCTGAAGCTTCTTCGATGTAGAGAAAGAACCCGAACACAGAAAACAGTGGAACATTGGGACCACAGTTGAACCTAACGTTGACTCCCGGGTTTTCTTGTGGTTCTGCATGTGTGACGTCAGAGCAGCGGCAGTGTTATAGCCACGGTTGCATAGAGTGCACTGGAAAGGCTTAGCATGATCGTGGGTCTTCATGTGAATCTTCAGGTGGTCACTCCGAGAGAAGGCAGAGTCGCAGTGCTGACAACGGTATCGCTTGTCGCCGGTGTGTAGTTTAATGTGCCGGTCGCGGCTTCTCTTGTGTTTGAACACCCGTAGACAGTAGTTACACTTGAAAGGCATTTGGTCGTTGTGTGCCTGTAGCATTTAATGTTAAATTCTGATCAAAATAAGCTTCTGCTATAGAAGAGAACTAAAACTCAGCCCAGTAATTATTATTTCTCATTTAAAATGTCGGTGGTATTTGTGGAAGTTATGATCCATTTGTCATCGGTTGGTTATCTGTTTTTATGTTATGGGTGATATTTTCGTTCATAATCCCAATAATTAAAATATACAACAAGATTCGGCCATCTTACGATACTAAATTTGATTTTAAATAAGCTAATAGTGAAAATATTTCGCATTATTGAATATACACTACGAACCATGAATGTAGAATATTGTTGTTGTTGTTGTTTTGAATTAAGCACAAAGCTACACAATGGGCTATCTGTGCTCTGCCCACCACGGGTATCGAAACCCGGATTTTAGCGTGTAAGTCCGCAGACATACCGCTGAGCCACTGGGAGGCGTAGAATATTGTCATAATATAAAAGACTGTTTAAAGTAGATATTATTACTTAGTTTATTTTGTGAATGAATATCGTATTGTTTTCTAGTTATTTATTATAAGAAAGTTAAAACAGAAAATTATTGGAAGTTGTGTTTGTAACTCATTGATTTAAAGAATACAGCAAGCATACAGTTTAGTAACAAACATAAAAACAGCACTCAAGAAAATACAATAGCACAACAGAGTAAAGCCAAGACCAAGGAAAATTTGAACATGGTAGAAATGACAGGCCTAGTTATTAACATAGGCCTAACGTTTAAAATATTAAAGCGAGAGTAACATTATAAAATGATATAATAAGAAGAACTTATTCTGTTAAAATACGATTTTAACATAACTGAATCAGTCTGAGTGCAATTTGGAAAAAAAAACAGAAGATATTTTAAAAAAAATAAGACCAAACCATTAGTGGAATAGCAGAATACGGCTACATTGTAAGGAAATTATACACAAAATACTAGTGCGATAAAAATTGAAAAAGATAGTTTGGCTCTTAAAAAGAAATTCTAAAGCAACTGATTAGGCCTAAGTGGATTTTTCAGCAAGAAGAAGAAAACTGTGTATAGTTTTTTATGATATGTCAGTATATAATCTATTGTACAGCTGCTTAACTAGTTCGAATAGATATTTATTATTTTGGCAGCAAGTAAAGAACGTGTTGTTCGTTTATTTTTGAATTTATCACCTACAAGTCACAGGCACCTACTGTAGAAAAATCCTAAACACATAAACAAAAATAACAGAATATCTACACTGTACCTTTAACATCTGACAAATATAACCAGAATAACATAGAAAACTATAATTTCCTTTATTCACTATCACTGTTTCACTCTTTTGAAAATTTCATCGTAATATATTTATATTTTGAGAGCGGTGTAAACAACAAAGACAAAAGTAAACTTGGGTGAGTTAACACTTTCATCGATTGTAAACAATGTACAAACTTATATGACTTCAAGCTTTCATTGATTATAAACAACATACAAACTTATCTGACTTACGGATTTTATTTATTGTAAACAAAGATTAAGTTTAAATGAGTTGCATATGTTAACAGAAGAAGTACTGTAGCTAAGTTCTCTGTGGCGAAACTACGTTGTAAACATGTAATAATGTTGATAAAACACAAACACATACACACATAATGATTGTAAAACATGTTTTCAACCAATGATTTGGTGTTGTAAGTTTTTACTAATCACATTTATAGTTCATTGCGTATACAAGTTTTATGATATAATGCAGGGTTATATATAATAAATACATTCAATTCCTGTGGGTAAGTAAACGAAGGAAAAAAAATAGCGGTTACAAAACTGCTGGAAAGGGGAAAACATGAAGAGAGAGAACTGAGTATATTGATTGAGTATTAAACACTAAATCCCAGACTATGTATGTCTCTAAGGCCAAATATATCTTTGGTTAGAAGTAAGGTGTTATGTTACACGTGCAGTAAAATAGTATTACTCATTATAGTGCTTAAAATATGAGTTAAAATTAGTTATAGAATATTATTCTGGATAATGTACTGTTTCTAACTGAAATATAAATCAAAGAATCTACAGAATATTCTCCCAGATAACGTACAACTTATATTCATAAATCAGGCAGAAAAGAAAGATAAGAACAAATGATTTATAGCCCAGCAATAGAAAATAACAATGTGTTTCTTGCAATATTGTAGTTTATTGAAGTGAAAGTTTATTAAGCTGTGATTATAAATAATTACATGAGATGAAAACAAGTTAACTACACACATTGATCTTTATCTTTTATCTGTCAAAAATAATGTGAAAAGAAGTTATATCTCCTTCACGGGTCAAGGTTCAATGATTGTGTCTTGACCTTCAACCATCTAACTAAATTCTACTGTCGATATTGTGATGCTCTTTAGGTTTTTCATATTTCATAGAGAATTTTTTAATTTTACATTGATTTGAAAAGTTCCTTCCAATTATTATATTCTCGACGAATATATTGTGTCATAAACATAAGAATATCAACCCATTATTCACCACACGGTCGAAGAAAATTAAACTTATTACATTTCCGTTAATAAACAGTAATTTACACTTAAACCTGTTCATGTTGTTCCGTTAATAAACAGTAATTTACACTTAAACTTGTTCATGTTGTTCCGTTAATAAACAGTAATTTACACTTAAACCTGTTCATGTTGTTCCGTTAATAAACAGTAATTTACACTTAAACCTGTTCATGTTGTTCCGTTAATAAACAGTAATTTACACTTAAACCTGTTCATGTTGTTAGGTTAATAAACAGTAATTTACACTTAAACTTGTTCATGTTGTTCCGTTAATAAACAGTAATTTACACTTAAACCTGTTCATGTTGTTCCGTTAATAAACAGTAATTTACACTTAAACTTGTTCATGTTGTTCCGTTAATAAACAGTAATTTACACTTAAACCTGTTCATGTTGTTCCGTTAATAAACAGTAATTTACACTTAAACTTGTTCATGTTGTTCCGTTAATAAACAGTAATTTACACTTAAACCTGTTCATGTTGTTCCGTTAATAAACAGTAATTTACACTTAAACCTGTTCATGTTGTTCCGTTAATAAACAGTAATTTACACTTAAACTTGTTCATGTTGTTCCGTTAATAAACAGTAATTTACACTTAAACCTGTTCATGTTGTTCCGTTAATAAACAGTAATTTACACTTAAACTTGTTCATGTTGTTCCGTTAATAAACAGTAATTTACACTTAAACCTGTTCATGTTGTTCCGTTAATAAACAGTAATTTACACTTAAACCTGTTCATGTTGTTCCGTTAATAAACAGTAATTTACACTTAAACCTGCTCATGTTGTTCCGTTAATAAACAGTAATTTACACTTAAACCTGTTCATGTTGTTCCGTTAATAAACAGTAATTTACACTTAAACTTGTTCATGTTGTTTCGTTAATAAACAGTAATTTACACTTAAACCTGTTCATGTCGTTCCGTTAATAAACAGTAATTTACACTTAAACTTGTTCATGTTGTTTCGTTAATAAACAGTAATTTACACTTAAACCTGCTCATGTTGTTCCGTTAATAAACAGTAATTTACACTTAAACCTGTTCATGTTGTTTCGTTAATAAACAGTAATTTACACTTAAACCTGTTCATGTTGTTCCGTTAATAAATAGTAATTTACACTTAAACCTGTTCATGTTGTTTCGTTAATAAACAGTAATTTACACTTAAACCTGTTCATGTTGTTCCGTTAATAAATAGTAATTTACACTTAAACCTGTTCATGTTGTTTCAGGAAGCCAAGTCGTTCAATGGCTTCATTACAGAACTGACTCCCGTAGGGCGTGCTCTCTGTCGTGCTGGTACTACCATCCAGGTCAGAAGATGCGGAGCAACTCCAAGAATAAAGGGTGAGAGGTTTGTCTTCTGGTGTACTGAGGGTGAGAGGTTTGTCTTCTGGTGTACTGGACGATCTCCAAGAGGAAGCGGTTCGACTTCTGTTAGTTAGTTCTGTGCAGAAACACCAGGTTTTTATTACATTCATCGTTATTACACAAAACATTCTATTAAACAGCTATGAAATACCTGGTATTATTCATGGATTAGGTGCAGTGTTGCTGAAAACACTCAGTAATGTTAACTTATCAGTTTCAGTTCCATTACAGATAACATTTACCAGTATTTCAGGACCATTCGCTGCTTGGCTCCAAGTAATTTCAAGGCACTTGCTAATATTCACGGTTTACTTCCAGTTTCGAGATTACAAATGTTTAAAGTGAAACTTGAAAAGTTTACTTACATAGTGTAAAAAATACATCAATGGGCTACTACTTAGTATAGAGTGTATGTATCAGTTACCAGTTAGTATAGAGTGTATGTATCAGTTACCAGTTAGTATAGAGTGTATGTATCAGTTACCAGTTAGTATAGTGTGTATGTATCAGTTACCAGTTAGTATAGAGTGTATGTATCAGTTACCAGTTAGTATAGTGTGTACTTATCAGTTACCAGTTAGTATAGAGTGTATGTATCAGTTACCAGTTAGTATAGTGTGTATGTATCAGTTACCAGTTAGTATAGAGTGTATGTATCAGTTACCAGTTAGTATAGTGTGTACTTATCAGTTACCAGTTAGTATAGTGTGTATGTATCAGTTACCAGTTAGTATAGAGTGTATGTATCAGTTACCAGTTAGTATAGTGTGTACTTATCAGTTACCAGTTAGTATAGTGTGTACTTATCAGCTATCACTTAGTATAATATGTATCTGTCAGCCAACACTCAGTAGAGTGTCTATCTATCAACTACCACTCAGTATAGTGTCTATCTATCAACTACCACTTAGTATAGTGTCTATCTATCAACTACCACTTTATATAGTGTCGATCTATCAACTACCACTCAGTATAGTGTCTATCTATCAACTACCACTTGGTATAGTGTCTATCTATCATCTACCACTTAGTATAGTGTCTATCTATCAACTATCACTTAGTATAGTGTCTACTATCACTCAGTATAGTGTCTATCTATCAACTATCACTTAGTATAGTGTCTATCTATCAACTACCACTCAGTACAGTGTCTGTCTATCAACTACCACTCAGTATAGTCTCTATCTATCAACTACCTCTTAGTATAGTATCTATCTATCAATTACCACTTAGTATAGTGTCTATCTATCAACTACCACTCAGTATAGTATGTACTTATCAACTATCACTTAGTATACTGTCTATCTATCAACTATCACTCAGTATAGTGTCTATCTATCAACTTCCACTTAGTATAGTGTCTATCTATCAACTACCACTCAGTATAGTGTCTATCTATCAACTACCACTTAGTATAGTGTCCATCTATCAACTACCACTTAGTATAGTGTTTATCTATCAACTACCACTGAGTATAGTATGTACTTATCAACTATCATTTAGTATAGTGTCTATCTATCAACTACTACTCAGTATAGTGTCTATCTATCAATTACCACTTAGTATAATGTCTATCTATCAACTACCACTCAGTATAGTGTCTATCTATCAACTACCACTCAGTATAGTGTTTATCTATCAACTATCACTTAGTATAGTGTCTATCTAACAACTACCACTTAGTATAGTGTCTATCTATCAATTACCACTTAGTATAGTGTCTATCTATCAACTACCACTCAGTATAGTCTCTATCTATCAACTACCTCTTAGTATAGTGTCTATCTATCAATTACCACTTAGTATAGTGTCTATCTATCAACTACCACTCAGTATAGTGTCTATCTATCAACTACCACTTAGTATAGTATCTATCTATCAACTACCACTTAGTATAGTGTTTATCTATCAACTACCACTGAGTATAGTATGCACTTATCAACTATCATTTAGTATAGTGTCTATCTATCAACTACCACTCAGTATAGTGTCTATCTATCAACTACCACTTAGTATAGTGTCTATCTATCAACTACCACTTAGTATAATGTCTATCTATCAACTACCACTCAGTATAGTGTCTATCTATCAACTACCACTTAGTATAGTGTCTATCTATCAACTACCACTTAGTATAGTATGTACTTATCAGCTATCACTTATTATACTACCTGTCTATCAACTACCACTTAGTATAGTGTCTATCTATCAACTACCACTCAGTATAGTATGTACTTATCAACTATCACTTAGTATAGTGTCTATCTATCAACTACCACTCAGTATAGTGTCTATCTATCAACTACCACTTAGTATAGTGTCTATCTATCAACTACCACTCAGTATAGTGTCTATCTATCAACTACCACTTAGTATAGTGTCTATCTATCAACTATCACTTAGTATAGTGTCTATCTATCAACTATCACTTAGTATAGTGTCTATCTATCAACTACCACTCAGTATAGTGTCTATCTATCAACTATCACATAGTATAGTGTCTATCTATCAACCATCACATAGTATAGTGTCTATCTATCAACTACCACTCAGTTCATTGTGTATCTATCAGATATCACTTAGTATAATATGTATCTATTAGCTACTACTTAGTTTTGTGTGTATCTGTTAGCAACCATTTAGTATAGTATGTACTTATCAGCTACCACTTAGTGTAGTGTCTATCTATCAACTACCACTTAGTATAGTGTCTATCTATCAACTATCACTTAGTATAGTGTCTATCTATCAACTATCACTTAGTATAGTGTCTATCTATCAACTACCACTTAGTATAGTATGTACTTATCAACTATCACTTAGTATAGTGTCTATCTATCAACTACCACTCAGTATAGTGTCTATCTATCAACTATCACATAGTATAGTGTCTATCTATCAACCATCACATAGTATAGTGTCTATCTATCAACTATCACATAGTATAGTGTCTATCTATCAACCATCACATAGTATAGTGTCTATCTATCAACTACCACTCAGTTCATTGTGTATCTATCAGATATCACTTAGTATAATATGTATCTATTAGCTACTACTTAGTTTTGTGTGTATCTGTTAGCAACCATTTAGTATAGTATGTACTTATCAGCTACCACTTAGTGTAGTGTCTATCTATCAACTACCACTTGGTATAGTGTCTATCTATCAACTACCACTTAGTATAATATATCAGCTACCACTCGGTATAACTCTCAACCTTCCTGTGATATTTCAAAAGTTAAACTCCAGTTGATGTGTCAAGCCACCACTTGGAATATATTATTAGTTTATCAGATATTAATTTGTTCTTAATTCTTAAACGTACAATAATAAAGTTAAGACAGCTGGATATCTTATAACAGCCTCACTGAGACAGGCTGTTATTCTATTTCACCTCAGACAGACGTACAGAAAATGTTTAGGTGTACATGCGTCTAAGAACGATCACTACGCCTAAAACAATGTAAAGAACACTTACTAGCAACAGTCTCCATTAAGTTTGTGGTAGGAATCCAAACTACATGTGTGACTTTCCTTTGAAATACCTTTTATGTCTAAATATTCTATTTCCACGTTAAGTTGTAAGGAACAAGCGGATTTCATACGTTCTTGAGAGTTAACTGGGCGGAGCTAGAAATAAGAGAGCGGTAGCTGATTGGCTGCTTTTATCAAACACTTGAACTCTGTTTGTGCGTGCTCGTTCACAAATTAAAGGCAATGACAACAGGTTGCACCATAGTGGTGCACGGTCCTGGAAACCATTAATCATTCTGCTAGTTTATATGCATCAGTGACACCCAACTCTTTTACTAGTGAAGTTCAGAGGGGAAGCGAAACACGTAAAATTACAGCCACGCGCACGAAAGAAACACGTGCTGGCCACAGTGGAAAGTGTTAATGTTAACTAAACACCAGACATAGCCAATTAAACCTTCGGTTCCAAAGATTCGTATTATAGATATTAGTTATTATCTGATACGTGAGCTTGTGATTATTCGAAAGTGCTTGAAAAAAACAACTTTTTTAATTTCCAGTATTCTACGCTAGAACACTGTTACTTGAGTTGTGTAAGAAGTGTGAATCCGAGGATTCACGGTTCGAGTTTCGTTTATGCTGCAAGGAAGAGCTTCGCACTTTGTACTCTAAAGTGCGTTATAAGAATGACTGTCAAATTCCGAATTATATTAGATAACCGTCGATGGTGGGTTTTGTTTAATATATGTCTGCTACACATCGCCTTTTATTCAAAATTAGGGACATATATCCCTTTGTAGCTTTACACGAGCATTCCAAACTAAAGAGACCTCTGTGTTAAATCGTATAAATATTAAAAATCACAAAACGCAGTAGTTGTGTGGGTCGTTTTTGATATAATACATTGTATTACATTTCTGTTATACTTGATAGAGATTAATAAGGTTTGAAAATTACTTTGTTATCGATTCTACAAACTTTGGGGATTTGAAAATATGGTATCAAAAACCCTCATTGGTTTAGCGTCAAGTCTGCATGGTTAAAACGCTAAAATACTTTACTTGCGCTTAACAGCAAATCAGACAACTGTGCAGAGAAAAACCAACCCTTAGACCCACTGTACAATTATCGAATGTTACAAATCTCAGAAAGTACTATTAAAAATGAAACCAGTTTTGATTTTTCTTAAGGACTTGATATCTGTATAACTGATTTAACAAAACACTTGTCTAGCACAGAGCTGATTACAATGTGGTGGAACGTAAGTTGCTTACCATCCTTTGGTAAGTCGAGTCAATCTTGAATGATGAAACGCAGTGATGTACTTGAGCAAGCAGGACGGTGGAATTATGTGAACAGGGGAAGATTGTGAAGTGATCGTCTGTTTGCTTGTTTTAGAATTTCGCACAAAGCTACTCGAGGGCTATCTGCGCTAGCCGTCCCTAATTTAGCAGTGAAGGACTAGAGGGAAGGCAGCTAGTCATCACCAACCACTGCCAACTCTTGGGCTACTCTTTTACCAACGAATAGTAGGATTGACTGTAACATTATAATGCCCCCACGGGTGAAAGAACGAGCATGTTCGGTGCGACAGGGATGCGAGCCCGCGACCCTCAGATTACGAGTCGCACGTCTTAACACGCTTGGCATGCCGGGACCGTGTTATATAACAATATATATATACATATATATATATTTGTGCATTAATTAACGTGCAGAAGACAAGACACCTTATGCGTCCACCAAAATATTATTGTTGTTTTCCGGCTTTATAAGAATATTTATATTTCGTGATTACTATCTTTGCATGTTCTTCCAAAGATATTTGAAAAATAAATAACGACCAGCAAAGTGTTTGTGGTTGAGTAAATATCTTTAATATAATTCTTTTAATACAGGATATCTAGAATAATACAAGATAATTCTAATCGTAGATACCAAAACCTATAACTCTACTACCAGTCTCAGGCCTAATATCCAATATTGAAAGCAAGTGTTGGAGGTGGGTGGTGTCGCCTAACTGCCTTTCCATCTACCAAGGGCTACTTTTAATTTTATTTTCAGGAAAATTCTCAAACAAACTATTTGTTAAGATTAGAATAGAATATTTTAAGTTCATAATATAGTGCTTTAATTATAGTGGAGTTAAATACATTTAGATTTATAACGTAGAAACTAAGTGACTTAATAAATAAAGATGCTTAGGTTAATATATAGGTTAACACCAGGATAAGGTTCAAGATGTTTGGGTTAATGTGGAAGTTAGCATCAGGAAAACGTTCAACATGTTAACATTAATATAGAGATCAAGAGAAGTGATAATTCAACATGTTTACATTAATATATAAATCAAGAGAAGTGATGGTTCATGATGTTTACATTAATATAGAGATAAATAGAAGTGATGGTTCATTATGTTTACATTAATATATAGATCAAGAGAAGTGATGGTTCATTATGTTTACATTAATATATAGATCAAGAGAAGTGATGGTTCATTATGTTTACATTAATATATAGATCAAGAGAAGTGATGGTTCATGATGTTTACATTAATATAGAGATAAATAGAAGTGATGGTTCATTATGTTTACATTAATATATAGATCAAGAGAAGTGATGGTTCATTATGTTTACATTAATATATAGATCAAGAGAAGTGATGGTTCATTATGTTTACATTAATATAGAGATCAAGAGAAGTGATAATTCAACATGTTTACATTAATATATAGATCAAGAGAAGTGATAATTCAACATGTTTACATTAATATATAGATCAAGAGAAGTGATGGTTCATTATGTTTACATTAACATATAGATCAAGAGAAGTGATGGTTCATTATGTTTACATTAATATATAGATCAAGAGAAGTGATGGTTCAGGATGTTTACATTAATATGAAAGTCAAAACCAGAGTCGATTCAAGATGTTTAGGTTAATGTGAATGTCAAATCACAGCGGGATTCAAGATGTTTAGGTTAATGTGAAGGTCATATCAATATAGGATTCATGTTTTAACTTATAATATGAAAAAAATACTTACAAAAGTTTCTAAAACAACACCTACAACAGTACCTACAGCAATACCTACAACAACACCTACAAAAATATCTACAACAGTACCTACAGCAATACTTACAACAATACCTACAACAGTACCTACAGCAATACCTACAACAGTGCCTACAACAATACCTACAACAGTGCCTACAACAAAACTTACAATAGTACCCACAAGCGAATCGTTTTCAAGTTACTTTAAGCACATTTACAAGATGCTTACAGTTAGTGAAGAGAATAAAGCAGTTCACGCTTTTAAGATGTTTCAATTTAAACAAAAGTAAAACAGGTGTATGTTTAGATTTTAGAAATACATGTTAGTTCAATGAAAATTTTTATGATGTTTAAATTTAAACTGTAAGATGTGAATCATATTTTCAAGGTGTTTATAGTGGAGGTGTTAAACGAGTACATGATCCTAGGTATTTGTAATCGTATTTGGAGAGAAAGATGTGATTACGTTTTTGTCTTTTTGTTGTTGTTGTTCTCGGATTTCCCATTGCAAACAACATGTGGATAATTTATCCCAAACTTAAAACACAAAATCGTGCGACGCGTGGTTTCGAAAATACATAAATATTTTTGACGTATTATTCACGAGAAAACTGTAATCCAGAATTTTGAAGTTGTTACAAATGTCCGTATCTATCAAGACTTGAGAACGAAAGAAATCAAAATTTTAAAATGACATTTCTCTCTTACGCTTCACAACATTTCAATCATCGGAATCGCTGATAACGAGAAAAGACTTCCAGGGAGACATTTGTCACAGAAAGTGCCGAATCTCGTGGCTTGTGTCTCGTCGCATGCCATGAAGAGCCAATAAAACGAGTCACGAAAGCTGTGATGTCGACACATTAGTGTTACACTCAGCTACTGATGAGCACTGGAAGACCTGTTGATTTATGACTTCGGTCTATTTTTTTATCTGATCTGTATATATTTCTGCTCTACGTTTATTGAGTTTCGGATGTTTTAATAATCGAGCAGCCTCTCTCTCTATACTTTAAAACACACAGAACCGAATACAAAGTGCAACATACGATAATTACACAGAAATACGAACCTACAAAACATGTCATTAGCACTAGTAGATAATTCTACATACATTGTTTAAATGTACTAAACACTATTTGACTTTGCACAAAAAGTAATTCAGTGTCCTTACATTGCATACTAACAACTAATTAAATACTGAACCCGTAACAACAGATCCCTGTTAATAGTTACGGCCTAACAAGGGATGTTGCACCTTTGATCATGTTGTTTTCCTGTCTTACATTTAAAAAAATGATGTTGTGTCTTTAATCTTTGATCCTAATATTTTACCAGGTGTGGGTATGGCCTACTTGATAGTGGGTTGGACTGTGAATTTGAGGATTCACAGGTGTGGGTATGGCCTACTTGATAGTGGGTTGGACTGTGAATTTGAGGATTCACAGGTGTGAGTATGGCCTACTTGATAGTGGGTTGGACTGTGAATTTGAGGATTCACAGGTGTGAGTATGGCCTACTTGATAGTGGGTTGGACTGTGAATTTGAGGATTCATTGCTCCAGTTCCTTTGCCGTAAAATTGCACTCAGCGTTATGCGGACGTAAATGTTTTATGCATTAGACGGTCGCGTCCCTTTATACGACAAGAGTAGTTTATAAGTTGTCGAATATCGAACAAGTCATTGATACATTTTAACTTGAGACAGCGTTATAGCAATATTTCTATTTGATCCTACTGAAAGAAGTTGTTACGTCACTTTCATTTGATTATAATGATAGAAGTGGCCATATTACTTTCATTCGATTCTACTGACTAAGGAGATTATGTGTTTGATCGTATGGTAAAAGCACTTGAACTGTTTATGTTTTAACAGAAGTTAAAATTTCGCTTATTTTTGTCGTCACAGGGACGAATAGTTTCAATTCTTGATAGTTGGCTTCTTCAGTAAAAAATGCAGTTTACGTTATCCACAATTGACCTTTAATGAGAAAGGTCATGTGACCTGTCTTTATTACGTAGTGGCATAATTTTAGTTTAAATAATCATTATCTCTATTATAAAAAAAAACAAAACATGTTAGGTCTCAGAATGTACCTGAAACAACAGACATAACCTTTCTCACTGGTAGTCAACACATAAAAATAAAAAGTACAAAATCTCTTTTTCATTGCACGTGAAATAAACTATTTGTTCCTTATAATAGAGATCATGGACCTTCTGAGACCAAACATTTGTTCCTTATAATTGAAATCACGGACCTTCTAAGACCAAACATTTATTCCTTATAATAGAAATCACGGATCTTCTGAGATCTAACAATGATTTCTTATAACAGAGATCGCTGACTTTTTGAAACCTGATATGTGACGTCAATCAATTACTTTAATCATTCTTGGCAGAAGACACTTTGACCTGGGGCAACTGAGAAAGCTCATGTGAAAGTCTTATGCACTAAGGAAGAAAGATAGTTTGGGTTTTGTTTTTATATTTTGACTCCTACTGAAGAAGGTTATGTCTATTGGTTTATTTACCGCGAGAAAGAAAGAGTGAGTTTGGGTTTTGTTTTTATATTTTGACTCCTACTGAAGAAGGTTATGTCTATTGTTTTATTTACCGCGAGAAAGAAAGAGAGAGTTTGGGTTTTGTTTTTGTATTTTGACTCCTACTGAAGAAGGTTATGTCTATTGGTTTATTTACCGCGAGAAAGAAAGGGAGAGTTTGGGTTTTGTTTTTATATTTTGACTCCTACTGAAGAAGGTTATGTCTATTGGTTTATTTACCGCGAGAAAGAAAGAGTGAGTTTGGGTTTTGTTTTTATATTTTGACTCCTACTGAAGAAGGTTATGTCTATTGTTTTATTTACCGCGAGAAAGAAAGAGAGAGTTTGGGTTTTGTTTTTGTATTTTGACTCCTACTGAAGAAGGTTATGTCTATTGGTTTATTTACCGCGAGAAAGAAAGAGAGAGTTTGGGTTTTGTTTTTGTATTTTGACTCCTACTGAAGAAGGTTATGTCTATTGTTTTATTTACCGCGAGAAAGAAAGGGAGAGTTTGGGTTTTGTTTTTATATTTTGACTCCTACTGAAGAAGGTTATGTCTATTGTTTTATTTACCGTGAAAAAGAAAGAGAGAGTGTGGGTTATGTTTTTATATTTTGACTCCTACTGAAGGTTAAGCCTATTGTTTTATTAACCGCGAGAAAGAAAGTGCAGGTAATCAGTTTTCTGATTACATAATTTCCTAAAAGATTTGTGTTTAATAACTTAACAATATTTGTGTTTAATAACTTAACAATAACAACTTGACAATATTTGTGTTTAATAACTTAACAATAACAACTTGACAATATTTGTGTTTAATAACTTAACAATAACAACTTGACAATATTTGTGTTTAATAACTTAACAATAACAACTTGACAATATTTGTGTTTAATAACTTAACAATTACAACTTGACAATATTTGTGTTTAACAACTTAACAATATTTTAAAGGTACATTTTCACTCTACTCTCAGTTTACAAAAGAGTATTTATTAATAGCGTTAGATAAATGTGATATTTTTATGAGATAGTTGTAATGCTTTGTTTCCTATTTATTTTTAAGTCTTGCATTCTGTTTACTTTTGTTTCCTATTTTAATAAATAGTTTTCTTCGTTTTATTTTCAACACATCAATCCCAACGTTTGTCAGTCTACTTTCTTCGTAAAACAATATTGTTTTCTGTCTCTCAAGATGGCTGCTATACGAACTTTACAACGTCGAAGTAACCAAAGGAAGTTATTTGCGCAATTACCACGTCTAAGAAAAACAAAAACGATACAGCTTCGATATAAGGCAGAATCTTAGGATGAATGACGTATAGAACGCCTACCTCAATGGGCGCAAAAATCGACATTGCAATTAGAAGTTCCTGTCATATTTTACAGGGGACGCTGCATTCACGGTCCACACAGGGGACGGCTCTGCAAACACCTTTCTTTAAAAATCTATGCATTTTTTATTAAAAAAAAAATGTTCCATGTTGTAGGTTCTCAAAGAAAATAGTATTCACTAATTTTTACTGAAAAACCGTAGTTGTAGTAAAGAATATCTCAATACTAGATACATGCATGAATTTGCGTGTATAATTTTACAAATTTCTCCAAATAGAGAAGACAAAGCCAGATTGTTAAGGTATCCGACTCGTAACCTGAGGGTTGCAGGTTCGAATCCCCGCCGCACCAAACATTTTCGTTCTTTCAGCCGTAAAGGCGTAATAATGTGACAGTCAGCTCCACGATTCGTTGATAAAAGAGTAGCCCGAGAGTTGGCGGAGGGTGGTGATGACTAGCTGCTTTTCATCTAGTCTTACACTTCAAATTTTGGGACGGCTAGCTTAGGTAGCCCTCGTATAGCTTGGAAGAAATTCTAAAACGAACAAACAAAACAAACTTGTTAGAAATACTGCATGTAGGTCTGTATTGAGAAACCCGAAAACAAAAGTATGTTTGATTTAACCTTTCTACTGTCACGTGCTGGCCATTAAATCATTAAAATATCCAAAAAAGCTCTACCGTTGTTAAGTTCAATAACAACTTGGCTCTGTTTGTGAGCGATTATTGTACCGACTCACTACTCTAAACTCTGGGATTCGATCCCTGTGGTGAAGCGAGAGTTGAAAGTCTTTTCTTTAGTGTTGCGTTTATGTAACTCGGTCAGCTTATTTGTTCGAAATAATGACATTTTCTCTGCATTAACCATACGCACGAATCACGGACGTTTCTCACGCACATTGGAAATAGATCAAAAACCAGATACCCTTCTTCTGACGGTTATAATCAAAACATTGTATTGGAAACTTTTCCTTTTAAAAAAAGTTGAACAGCAATTTATGCACATCCATTGGTGTAAAACACACACCAATATGACGTAGATAATTTAAAGCTCAACCAATTTTTCTTCCATGTAAAGTGTACAATCAAAGTTTCAGTTAGCCTATCTTCACTTTTTAGAATCAGCTGACTTGGCCTTTCACTCACGGTCAGGCATAATCAGGCCGGCTAGTCTAATACAAAAAAGAAAAGTTGAATCGACTTTTATGGAACCGTAGAAGAATACACACGTCCTTGAAATTGAAATTCTAAAGTCTGAAACCATTAGTTAAATCATGTCGCCGGCGGCTTACAAAAAATAATACACGAAACTATGTGGACAAATGATTAGACATTGAATGGAGTGTTGCTAAAAGTGTTGGAAGGACTAGTGCTTGAAAATCACCATGTAAGATATGTAATGGAAATATAATATGGTTATCAGCCCGAAATGTTTTAAAACGAATACTTTTTTAACGTTCAAATCAAAGGGCATCAAGGTCGTTCGAGTTCTGGAGGGAAGAGGGAGGTTCCTTGCACATGTCGTCTCTTCTGTCAAGAGGGAGGTTCCTCTTATCTTATTGCACATGTCGTCCCTGCGGTGAAGAGGGAGGTTCCTCTTATCTTATTGCACATGTCGTCCCTGAGGTGACGAAGGAGGTTCCTCTAATCTTATTGCACATGTCGTCCCTGCGGTGAAGAGGGAGGTTCCTCTAATCTTATTGCACATGTCGTCCCTGATAAACGTTTGAAAACGTAGCAATTTATTTCGAATCTTGGATTTTAAGAACACTTTTGAAATTATTTAGCACAACCAAACTTTAATTTATATCATTGAAAAGTTTTATACCTTTTCGAGTCTCAGTTGCTAACTGGAAAATGAGTTGATAGTTAAGGTGTTCGACTCGTAACCTCCGACATGCTTGTTCTTTCAGCTGTGAAGGCATTATTATGTGACAGTGAATCCCATTTTTTGCTAGCCAAAAGTTGGTTGCGAGAAATTTTGTCACCAGCTGTAACTCTTCTATCACTTCAAAATTAGAGAAGGTTAGTGGTACAAAAAGCCCTCGTTTAGTTCTCCTTCCTGGTACCTTCTTCTATCACTTCAAAATTAGAGAAGGTTAGTGGTACAGAGAGCCTTCGTTTTGTTCTCCTTCCTGGTACCTTCTTCTATCACTTCAAAATTATAGAATGTTAGAGGTACAAAAAGCCCTCGTTTAGTTCTCCTTCCTGGTACCTTCGTCTATCACTTCAAAGTTAGAGAAGGTTAGTAGTACAGAGAGGCCTCGTTTTGTTCTTCTTCCTGGTATCTTCTTCTATCACTTCAAAGTTAGAGAAGGATAGTGGTACAAAGAGCCCACGTTTTGTTCTCCTTTCTGGTACCTTCTTCTATCACTTCAAAATTAAGAAGGCTAGTGATACAGAGAGGCCTTTTATAGTCTTCCTTTCTGGTACCTTCTATAACTTCAAAATTAGAGAAGGTTAGTGGCACAAGGAGCTCTCCTTCCTGGTACCTTCTTCTATGACTTCAAAATTATAGAATGTTAGAGGTACAAAAAGCCCTCGTTTAGTTCTCCTTCCTGGTACCTTCTTCTATCACTTCAAAGTTAGAGAAGGTTAGTAGTACAGAGAGGCCTCGTTTTGTTCTTCTTCCTGGTATCTTCTTCTATCACTTCAAAGTTAGAGAAGGATAGTGGTACAAAGAGCCCACGTTTTGTTCTCCTTTCTGGTACCTTCTTCTATCACTTCAAAATTAAGAAGGCTAGTGATACAGAGAGGCCTTTTATAGTCTTCCTTTCTGGTACCTTCTATAACTTCAAAATTAGAGAAGGTTAGTGGCACAAGGAGCTCTCCTTCCTGGTACCTTCTTCTATGACTTCAAAATTATAGAAGGTTAGTGGTACAGACAGGCCTCGATTTGTTCTCCTTCGTTGTATCTCTGAAGTGAGTTTAATTATTTATATCGCTGAAATACCAGGTTACTATTCGTGGGGTGGGCACAGAATAAGTAAATTTTTGTGTAACTGAACAACAAAATTAACAAATCAACGTAGTTTGAAAGACTAGGGCCGGTCGACACTTCATTATCTTGTGTTATCTCCAACATTGTTGACATGTGTTAGTCGTGTAGGATCTTATACTCTTAATAATTGTGATAAAAGTAATACTAGACTGATTTTTTTTAAGCTTATTGGTTTACACATGAATGTTTCGCCAGGTATCGATGTAATTTTGGCCCTCTGCTAGTACAGCGGTATGTCTCCGGATTTACAACACTAAAACAGCGGTTCGATTCCTCTCGGTGGCCTCAGTGAATAGCCATATGAGAAAACACAAAGGATGTAACTTTAAAGACGTTGTGCTATACAGTTAAACCGTTTTGATATTTTTACTACTCCTGTTTAGTCAATGAAGTGTTGCACTGAACGAAAGTTCCGCTGGAGCCTACAAGTAGGATGTATAATAACAGAGTAAACTATATTTAAACAATTTTGGAGCCTCACCAGCTCCACACAGTCCGTGTCGTGACGTCTAGTCTTATTATATCTCATGACCGTGCATCCTGGAAATAACTATGCAGCATGATTTACATTGAAAAAAAGGCTCTGTTGTAAGATAGTCATGTCTAAAGCACACCCACACCCGTCCATATAGGGTTTATAATGGTCATATCTAAAGCACACCCACACCCGTCCATATAGGGTTTATAATGGTCATGTCTAAAGCACACCCACACCCGTCCATATAGGGTTTATAATGGTCATGTCTAAAGCACACCCACACCCGTCCATATAGGGTTTATAATGGTCATATCTAAAGCACACTCACACCCGTCCATATAGGGTTTGTAATAGTCCTGTCTAAAGCACACCCACACTCTTCCCTATAGGGTTTATAATGGTCATGTCTAAAGCACACCCACACCCGTCCATATAGGGTTTATAATGGTCATGTCTAAAGCACACCCACACCCGTCCATATAGGGTTTATAATGGTCATATCTAAAGCACACCCACACCCGTCCATATAGGGTTTATAATGGTCATGTCTAAAGCACACCCACACCCGTCCATATAGGGTTTATAATGGTCATATCTAAAGCACACTCACACCCGTCCATATAGGGTTTGTAATGGTCCTGTCTAAAGCACACCCACACTCTTCCCTATAGGGTTTATAATGGTCATGTCTAAAGCACACCCACACCCGTCCATATAGGGTTTATAATGGTCATGTCTAAAGCACACCCACACCCGTCCATATAGGGTTTATAATTGTCATATCTAAATCACACCCACACCCGTCCATATAGGGTTTATAATGGTCATGTCTAAAGCACACCCACACCCGTCCATATAGGGTTTATAATGGTCATGTCTAAAGCACACCCACACCCGTCCATATAGGGTTTATAATGGTCATATCTAAAGCACACCCACACCCGTCCATATAGGGTTTATAATGGTCATGTCTAAAGCACACCCACACCCGTCCATATAGGGTTTATAATGGTCATATCTAAAGCACACTCACACCCGTCTATATAGGGTTTATAATGGTCATGTCTAAAGCACACCCACACTCTTCTCTATAGGGTTTATAATGGTCATATCTAAAACACACCCACACCCGTCCATATAGGGTTTGTAATGGTCATGTCTAAAGCACACCCACACCCGTCCATATAGGGTTTATAATGGTCATATCTAAAGCACACCCACACCCTACCCTATAGCGTTTATAATGGTCATATCTAAAGCACACCCACACCCTTCCCTATAGCGTTTATAATGGTCATATCTAAATCACACCCACACCCGTCCATATAGGGTTTATAATGGTCATGTCTGAAGCACACCCACACCCGTCCATATAGGGTTTATAATGGTCATGTCTAAAGCACACCCACACCCGTCCATATAGGGTTTATAATGGTCATGTCTAAAGCACACCCACACCCGTCCATATAGGGTTTATAATGGTCATATCTAAAGCACACCCACACCCGTCCATATAGGGTTTGTAATGGTCATGTCTAAAGCACACCCACACTCTTCCCTATAAGGTTTATAATGGTCATATCTAAAGCACACCCACACCCGTCCATATAGGGTTTGTAATGGTCATGTCTAAAGCACACCCACACCCGTCCATATAGGGTTTATAATGGTCATATCTAAAGCACACCCATACCCTTCCCTATAGCGTTTATAATGGTCATATCTAAAGCACACCAACACCCTTCCCTATAGCGTTTATAATGGTCATTTCTAAAGCACACCCACACCCGTCCATATAGGGTTTATAATGGTCATGTCTGAAGCACACCCACACCCTTCTCTATAGGGTTTATAATGGTCATATCTAAAGCACACCCACACCCGTCCATATAGGGTTTATAATGGTCATGTCTGAAGCACACCCACACCCTTCTCTATAGGGTTTATAATGGTCATATCTAAAGCACACCCACACCCTTCCCTATAGCGTTTGTAATGGTCATATTTAAAGCACACCAACACCCTTCCCTATAGCGTTTATAATGGTCATATCTAAAGCACACCCACACCCGTCCATATAGGGTTTATAATGGTCATATCTAAAGCACACCCACACCCGTCCATATAGGGTTTATAATGGTCATATCTAAAGCACACCCACACTCTTCCATATAGGGTTTATAATGGTCATATCTAAAGCACACCCACACCCGTCCATATAGGGTTTATAATGGTCATATCTAAAGCACACCCACACTCTTCCCTATAGGGTTTATAATGGTCATGTCTAAAGCACACCCACACCCGTCCATATAGGGTTTATAATGGTCATGTCTAAAGCACACCCACACCCGTCCATATAGGGTTTATAATGGTCATGTCTAAAGCACACCCACACCCGTCCATATAGGGTTTATAATGGTCATATCTAAAGCACACTCACACCCGTCCATATAGGGTTTGTAATAGTCCTGTCTAAAGCACACCCACACCCGTCCATATAGGGTTTATAATGGTCATGTCTAAAGCACACCCACACCCGTCCATATAGGGTTTATAATAGTCATGTCTAAAGCACACCCACACCCGTCCATATAGGGTTTATAATGGTCATATCTAAAGCACACCCACACCCGTCCATATAGGGTTTATAATGGTCATGTCTAAAGCACACCCACACCCGTCCATATAGGGTTTATAATGGTCATATCTAAAGCACACTCACACCCGTCCATATAGGGTTTGTAATGGTCCTGTCTAAAGCACACCCACACTCTTCCCTATAGGGTTTATAATGGTCATGTCTAAAGCACACCCACACCCGTCCATATAGGGTTTATAATGGTCATGTCTAAAGCACACCCACACCCGTCCATATAGGGTTTATAATTGTCATATCTAAAGCACACCCACACCCGTCCATATAGGGTTTATAATGGTCATGTCTAAAGCACACCCACACCCGTCCATATAGGGTTTATAATGGTCATGTCTAAAGCACACCCACACCCGTCCATATAGGGTTTATAATGGTCATATCTAAAGCACACCCACACCCGTCCATATAGGGTTTATAATGGTCATGTCTAAAGCACACCCACACCCGTCCATATAGGGTTTATAATGGTCATATCTAAAGCACACTCACACCCGTCCATATAGGGTTTATAATGGTCATGTCTAAAGCACACCCACACTCTTCTCTATAGGGTTTATAATGGTCATATCTAAAACACACCCACACCCGTCCATATAGGGTTTGTAATGGTCATGTCTAAAGCACACCCACACCCGTCCATATAGGGTTTATAATGGTCATATCTAAAGCACACCCACACCCTACCCTATAGCGTTTATAATGGTCATATCTAAAGCACACCCACACCCTTCCCTATAGCGTTTATAATGGTCATATCTAAATCACACCCACACCCGTCCATATAGGGTTTATAATGGTCATGTCTGAAGCACACCCACACCCGTCCATATAGGGTTTATAATGGTCATGTCTAAAGCACACCCACACCCGTCCATATAGGGTTTATAATGGTCATGTCTAAAGCACACCCACACCCGTCCATATAGGTTTATAATGGTCATATCTAAAGCACACCCACACCGTCCATATAGGGTTTGTAATGGTCATGTCTAAAGCACACCCACACCTCTGTCCCTATAGGTTTTAATGGTCATAGTCTAAAGCACACCACACCCGTCCATATAGGGTTTGTTAATTGGTCATGTCTAAAGCACCACCCACACTCCGTCCATATAGGGTTTATAATGGTCATATCTAAAGCACACCCATACCCTTCCCTATAGCGTTTATAATCGGTCATATCTAAAGCACACCAACACCCTTCCCTATAGCGTTTATAATGGTCATTTTACAAGCACACCCACACCCGGCCATATAGGGTTTATAATCGGTCATGTCCTGAAGCACACCCACCCAACACCCTTCTCTATAGGGTTTATAATGGTCATATCTAAAGCACACCCACCACCCGTCCATATAGGGTTTATAATGGTCATGTCTGAAGCACACCCACACCCTTCTCTATAGGGTTTATAATGGTCATATCTAAAGCACACCCACACCCTTCCCTATAGCGTTTGTAATGGTCATATTTAAAGCACACCAACACCCTTCCCTATAGCGTTTATAATGGTCATATCTAAAGCACACCCACACCCGTCCATATAGGGTTTATAATGGTCATATCTAAAGCACACCCACACCCGTCCATATAGGGTTTATAATGGTCATATCTAAAGCACACCCACACTCTTCCCTATAGGGTTTATAATGGTCATGTCTAAAGCACACCCGTCCATATAGGGTTTATAATGGTCATGTCTAAAGCACACCCACACCCGTCCATATAGGGTTTATAATGGTCATATCTAAAGCACACCCACACCTGTCCATATAAGGTTTATAATGGTCATGTCTGAAGCACACCCACACCCGTCCATATAGGGTTTATAATGGTCATATCTAAAGCACACCCACACCCGTCCATATAGGGTTTATAATGGTCATGTCTAAAGCACACCCACACCCGTCCATATAGGGTTTATAATAGTCATATTTAAAGCACACTCACACCCGTCCATATAGGGTTTGTAGTGGTCCTGTCTAAAGCACACCCACACTCTTCCCTATAGGGTTTATAATGGTCATGTCTAAAGCACACCCACACCTGTCCATATAGGGTTTATAATGGTCATATCTAAAGCACACTCACACCCGTCCATATAGGGTTTGTAATGGTCCTGTCTAAAGCACACCCACACCCGTCCATATAGGGTTTATAATGGTCATGTCTAAAGCACACCCACACCCGTCCATATAGGGTTTATAATGGTCATGTCTAAAGCACACCCACACCCGTCCATATAGGGTTTATAATTGTCATATCTAAAGCACACCCACACCTGTCCATATAGGGTTTATAATGGTCATGTCTAAAGCACACCCACACCCGTCTATATAGGGTTTATAATGGTCATGTCTAAAGCACACCCACACCCGTCCATATAGGGTTTATAATGGTCATATCTAAAGCACACCCACACCCGTCCATATAGGGTTTATAATGGTAGTGTCTGAAGCACACCCACACCCGTCCATATAGGGTTTGTAATGGTCATGTCTAAAGCACACCCACACCCGTCCATATAGGGTTTATAATGGTCATATCTAAAGCACACCCACACCCTTCCCTATAGCGTTTATAATGGTCATATCTAAAGCACACCAACACCCTTCCCTATAGCGTTTATAATGGTCATATCTAAAGCACACCCACACCCGTCCATATAGGGTTTATAATGGTCATGTCTGAAGCACACCCACACCCGTCCATATAGGGTTTATAATGGTCATATCTAAAGCACACCCACACCCTTCCCTATAGCGTTTATAATGGTCATATCTAAAGCACACCAACACCCTTCCCTATAGCGTTTATAATGTTCATATCTAAAGCACACCCACACCCGTCCATATAGGGTTTATAATGGTCATGTCTGAAGCACACCCACACCCTTCTCTATAGGGTTTATAATGGTCATATCTAAAGCACACCCACACCCTTCCCTATAGCGTTTGTAATGGTCATATCTAAAGCACACCAACACCCTTCCCTATAGCGTTTATAATGGTCATATCTAAAGCACACCCACACCCGTCCATATAGGGTTTATAATGGTCATATCTAAAACACACCCACACCCGTCCATATAGGGTTTATAATGGTCATATCTAAAGCACACCCACACCCGTCCCTGTAGCGTTTATAATGGTCATGTCTAAAGCACACCCACACCCGTACATATAGGGTTTATAATGGTCATGTCTAAAGCACACCCACACCCGTCCATATAGGGTTTATAATGGTCATATCTAAAGCACACCCACACCCGTCCATATGGGGTTTATAATGGTCATGTCTAAAGCACACCCACACCTGTCCATATAGGGTTTATAATGGTCATGTCTAAAGCACACCCACACCCGTCCATATAGGGTTTGTAATGGTCATGTCTAAAGCACACCCACACCCGTCCATATAGGGTTTATAATGGTCATGTCTGAAGCACACCCACACCCTTCTCTATAGGGTTTATAATGGTCATATCTAAAGCACACCCACTCCCGTCCATGTAGGGTTTATAATGGTCATGTCTAAAGCACACCCACACCCGTCCATATAGGTTTTATAATGGTCATGTCTAAAGCACACCCACACCCGTCCATATAGGGTTTATAATGGTCATATCTAAAGCACACCCACACCCGTCCATATAGGGTTTATAATGGTCATGTCTAAAGCACACCCACACCCGTCCATATTGGGTTTATAATGGTCATATCTAAAGCACACTCACACCCGTCCATATAGGGTTTGTAATGGTCATGTCTAAAGCACACCCACACTCTTCCCTATAGGGTTTATAATGGTCATATCTAAAGCACACCCACACCCGTCCATATAGGGTTTGTAATGGTCATGTCTAAAGCACACCCACACCCGTCCATATAGGGTTTATAATGGTCATATCTAAAGCACACCCACACCCTTCCCTATAGCGTTTATAATGGTCATATCTAAAGCACACCAACACCCTTCCCTATAGCGTTTATAATGGTCATATCTAAAGCACACCCACACCCGTCCATATAGGGTTTATAATGGTCATGTCTGAAGCACTCCCACACCCTTCTCTATAGGGTTTATAATGGTCATGTCTAAAGCACACCCACACCCGTCCATATAGGGTTTATAATGGTCATGTCTGAAGCACACCCACACCCTTTTCTATAGAGTTTATAATGGTCATGTCTAAAGCACACCCACACCCGTCCATATAGGGTTTGTAATGGTCATGTATAAAGCACACCCACACCCGTCCATATAGGGTTTATAATGGTCATATCTAAAGCACACCCACACCCGTCCATATAGGGTTTATAATGGTCATGTCTAAAGCACACCCACACCCGTCCATATAGGGTTTATAATGGTCATGTCTGAAGCACACCCACACCCGTCCATATAGGGTTTATAATGGTCATGTCTAAAGCACACCCACACCCTTCCCTATAGCGTTTGTAATGGTCATATTTAAAGCACACCAACACCCTTCCCTATAGCGTTTATAATGGTCATATCTAAAGCACACCCACACCCGTCCATATAGGGTTTATAATGGTCATATCTAAAGCACACCCACACCCGTCCATATAGGGTTTATAATGGTCATGTCTGAAGCACACCCACACCTTTCTCTATAGGGTTTATAATGGTCATGTCTAAAGCACACCCACACCCGTCCATATAGGGTTTATAATGGTCATGTCTGAAGCACACCCACACCCTTCTCTATAGGGTTTATAATGGTCATATCTAAAGCACACCCACACCCGTCCATATAGGGTTTATAATGGTCATGTCTAAAGCACACCCACACCCGTCCATATAGGGTTTGTAATGGTCATGTCTAAAGCACACCCACACCCGTCCATATAGGGTTTATAATGGTCATATCTAAAGCACACCCACACCCTTCCCTATAGCGTTTATAATGGTCATATCTAAAGCACACCAACACCCTTCCCTATAGCGTTTATAATGGTCATATCTAAAGCACACCCACACCCGTCCATATAGGGTTTATAATGGTCATATCTAAAGCACACCCACACCCGTCCATATAGGGTTTATAATGGTCATGTCTAAAGCACACCCACACCCGTCCATATAGGGTTTATAATAGTCATATTTAAAGCACACTCACACCCGTCCATATAGGGTTTGTAGTGGTCCTGTCTAAAGCACACCCACACTCTTCCCTATAGGGTTTATAATGGTCATGTCTAAAGCACACCCACACCTGTCCATATAGGGTTTATAATGGTCATATCTAAAGCACACCCACACCCGTCCATATAGGGTTTATAATGGTCATGTCTAAAGCACACCCACACCCGTCCATATAGGGTTTATAATGGTCATGTCTGAAGCACACCCACACCCGTCCATATAGGGTTTATAATGGTCATGTCTAAAGCACACCCACACCCTTCTCTATAGGGTTTATAATGGTCATATCTAAAGCACACCCACACCCGTCCATATAGGTTTTATAATGGTCATATCTAAAGCACACCCACACCCGTCCATATAGGGTTTATAATGGTCATATCTAAAGCACACCCACACCCGTCCATATAGGGTTTATAATGGTCATGTCTGAAGCACACCCACACCCTTCTCTATAGGGTTTATAATGGTCATGTCTAAAGCACACCCACACCCGTCCATATAGGGTTTATAATGGTCATGTCTGAAGCACACCCACACCCTTTTCTATAGGGTTTATAATGGTCATATCTAAAGCACACCCACACCCTTCCCTATAGCGTTTGTAATGGTCATATCTAAAGCACACCCACACCCGTCCATATAAGGTTTATAATGGTCATGTCTGAAGCACACCCACACCCTTCTCTATAGGGTTTATAATGGTCATGTCTAAAGCACACCCACACCCGTCCATATAGGGTTTATAATGGTCATGTCTGAAGCACACCCACACCCTTTTCTATAGGGTTTATAATGGTCATATCTAAAGCACACCCACACCCTTCCCTATAGCGTTTGTAATGGTCATATTTAAAGCACACCAACACCCTTCCCTATAGGGTTTATAATATTCATATCTAAAGCACACCCACACCCGTCCATATAGGGTTTATAATGGTCATGTCTAAAGCACACCCACACCCGTCCATATAGGGTTTATAATGGTCACGTTTAAAGCACACCCACACCCGTCCCTATAGGGTTTATACAGTCGATCAAATTTAAGAGAAATGTATTCTTGTTTTAACAGTCCAATTGCACAGAAATCCATACGAGGCTTCACCGGTATGGAGTAACATTAAAATTCATCTCATTGCTTGGCTGCTTTAGGTATATATTGTTAAAGAAGCTTGTGACTTGTGTTGTTTCTGCAGTATTCATACACTGCTGCCTGATTGTCATCATTTGAACAGGACGTAACACTCTAAGCTAATTCGCTGATTTGTCTTCAAATGACATTAAGTACAACGGATATTTAAATTCTAAACCTCGAACTGAACACATCTTTATGGATTGAGTGTATAAATATTTTGCATCGGAAAAGGCTTTGACATGTCCTCCCAAATCCGAATCAATTTTCGATAGTATCAAGTTACATCCAAAACTCCAAAATATAGTTCTAATAAGTTTCGTGTCGCTACAAATTTGAATAAACTGTTGTTATCTCATGACTTGTTCATCTGTTTGATTTGCATATTTAAAATCATTTTAATATAAAGTAATCAACTCTTTAAAACAAACTGTAAAGCGACTGTCTATTCATATCCATCCATAGTCCTACTTTTGAACTCGTGGTGCAAAAGAAATTCATCCAGCTAGTTCCATCCACAACTTACTCTTTGAGTGTTGTTGTCTGATTTAACAGTGGAATTTGAAATACACTTTTATAATGCATTCACGATCCAAATATGCGGGTATCAACGGGACAAGGCCCGGGATGGCCAAGCGTGTTAAGGCGTGTGACTCGTAATCTGAGAATCGTGGGTTTGGATCCCGGTCGCGTCGTAAATTTGAAACTGTATAAAAACAACGTAAGTCCTATTTACGATAAGAAACATGAAATATTTTAGCCTGTAGTAATACAAGTTATTCGTAGCATTGTTGTGGTAACAATATATGTTAATCATTGTTACAATAACACAAGCTATTCTAACAGTGGTTGCAGTAATACAAGCTATTAGAATTATTGTTACAGTAACACATGTTATTCTAATCATTGTTACAGTAACACGTGTTATTTTTAGCTTGGCATTTCTTATAAAGACCCTTGATTACATCAGTTAGAAAAAAATAATCAGGTTGAATTTACTTCATATGATAGTCAATATCATAAGAAAATAACACCCTAGTATCTGAGAAACTAAAGGAAGCAATAAACAAACACGTGGCCATAAACAATAAATTGTATAAAGACCTCATATTCATCACAGATACAGTAATTTACGTTCACAGTGTCTTGCGTGAATTCGTTCTTAAGATTTTACAATTATGCACATGTGAGCAACCAGTCGACAGACAGAGGTAGCTTAAATACTGAAAATAAAAGATAATTCTTCAGAAAACGAACAGTTAGAAACAAGCCAATTATTACAGTTTGGTGTCAGGTCGCTTCACGGATGGGAAGCCACGCTGAAATGAACAAGTATCAGAAGAGGAAGAAAAAAACCAATTTGTAATGTGATATCAGGGTTGATTTATTGTTAGTTTCAGACAGTGCATTTAGGAGCACTCATTTCTGATTACAATATAAGTAGGTTGTGAAACAAGGTAAAGTGTTAGTTTTTGGAATGTAAAGACAGCAATAACGTTTCAATGGCTGTTGTAAAATAGTTTATACGACAGTAAAGCATATTTCTCTATTAACCTGTCTTCTTTACCTAGAACCTAAAAGTGACATCACATTTTCTCTGTTCGTCTCTCAAATTCATCTTATCTTCCTAAAATAAGACGAGATGTAGCATCACTGCTCTCTACGCCTTTTAAAATATATCTCGTTTCAAAATGACACAACTTATCAATTTGCTTTCTAAATAATATTTTCTCTTTTCAAAATTACAACATTAATTGATTTGTCTTTTAAAACAATGTCTTCTATCTTCAAAATGATAACACTGATCAGTTAGTTTTTAAAACATATTTTCTCTTTTTCAAATGATAGCAGTGATCACTTTAACTTTTAAAACATGTTTTCTCTTTTCAAAATGGGCCTGGCATGGCCGAGCGCGTTAAGGCGTGCACTCGTAATCCGAGGGTCGCGGGTTCGCGCCCGCGTCGCGCTAAACATGCTCGCCCTCCCAGCCGTGGGGGTGTATAATGTGACGGTCAATCCCACTATTCGTTGGTAAAAGAGTAGCCCAAGAGTTGGCGGTGGGTGGTGATGACTAGCTGCCTTCCCTCTAGTCTTACACTGCTAAATTAGGGACGGCTAGCACAGATAGCCCTCGAGTAGCTTTGTGTGAAATTCCAAAACAAACAAACAATCCTTTCTAAATTACACAAAGAATGAGCTGTAAGTATTTCAGAACACATTTTAATAGATATTTTCTTTCAAGACGATAGGCCTAATCAATAGTAATGTTTTATTTACAATAGAAAACAAAGTTTCAACTTGTCTTGGTTGTATGTTTTTATAATATGCAATTTTTTTACGATGGAAATCGTTTTTTTTTGTAGAATAGGATCACGTGCAGCGATTTAAAATAAATATCCAGAACACGAGCTGATTATTTTATTTTCAGGTCACCGACAGAGGGCTAGTTGTGTCCGAGTCTACTAAACTTAAGTCGATGTTGGGTATTTGTTTTAATGAATACTGTTGCTAGCAAACTAGTTGAAAATGTCACTCAAGGGTATACACCTATTGCTATCCGTCTTTGACTTTCGTGCTTGTAAATTGGTTAACACAATCTACATCAAGTGGTGAACACCTGCGTGTTACATGACTGTCTTGGCCAGAGGCGGTCCTTAAAACCAAACGAATACATCACGTACTTCTGTAGTTTAAAAATTCATAAAATATCCTAAAGTTCTCAAGGGGCAAGCGGCTTGATTGTCATTTAATTCTACAACACAGAATGAAACGCAGTACGGCTTTGCTTGGGGCAATCCAACATACAAGTTATAAACAAAGCGGAGTAGAGTTATTGTTGGATATGATAAATTATATATTTTTTGAGGTCACTATAGGAGTAAACGATGTTCTATTGTCTTTCTTGTAGAATAAGAGTTATTAATTTCTTTTTTAATCTCATTTATAATAGGAAATCGTACAGTCATAAGAAATACGAAAATTATGAAGAAATTATGAGACGAACTGAAGTAACAAAGATGGCCACTGGAAAAAGGTACACAGTGTTATGGAGGAACTTAAAAAAGAGACAATATTATTGTGGAGTAACGATGTTCAACACAGAGGACATAGATTTGTTTGTGTGTGTTGAAGTTAAGCACAAAACTACACAAAGGGCTAGCTGTGCTCTGCCCCCCGTGGGTGTCGAAACTGGTGGGCAGGGAACAAAGAATTAACGCAGTCCTTCACCGAAGACATGTGTTTGGTTTATTTTGAATGTCACTCAAAGCTGCACAAGGCTCATCTGCGCTAGTCGTCCCTAATTTATATGCAAAAACGGCTCGTTTGGGTTGAGAAAATATTTCAAATAGAAGAGCGAACAACGTTTCGACCTTCTTCGGTCATCGTCAGGTTCGTCCCTAATTTAACAGTATAAGACTACCCACCGCCAACTCTTGGGCTACTTTTACCAACAAATAGTAGTAATGATAGTACCATTATAACGCTCCCACGGCTAAAAGAACGAGCATTTTTGGAATGATCGGGAGTCGAATCCACACTCCTCAGATTGCGAATTTAGCGCTCTAACCACCTGACCACGCCGAAGACAGAAAAGAAACTCTTTACTTAAGTTATAATATAGACTATTATCATTAATTAAGTTACGTTGAAAGAAATAACATTGCAGACCTGTAAATAATAGTGATCATGAAAGCACTTTTCTAAGTGTAGTTATGGGCACGTTCAGATTACGAAACCGGTGTCTACAGATATACTCCCGTCAGTGTAATGATGATAATTTATCAAGTTATTCGTAATTGCCATCAATACTGGGGTTAAAGGAACTAAAACAACACTACGGCTGATAAGACGCACAATTCTCAATTTGGTAATTATACACAATTTATTAGTTTCTTAAATTATGTTAAACTCTTAACATTTTCATTACTGGCGTATTTAGATAGGGGCTAGAGGGGCTCATCCCCAGGGCCCATAGTCTTAATGGAGGTCCATTGACAGTTTTATTCCATGTTAAATTATATGGGATGTAGGGCCCAGAAAAATTAGTTGTTCCTTAAATCCGTCACTGATTTTCATAAAAACGAACTGATGGCCATCAGTGGGTGAATAAAACTACCGCCTACCTCCACCCTATAAAACTACCTATAACAGTTTTCTTTTTTTTATATGCAAAAACGGCTCGTTTGGGTTGAGAAAATATTTTACATAGAAGAGCGAACAACGTTTCGACCTTCTTCGGTCATCGTCAGGTTCACAAAGAAAGAGGTAATTGACCGGAAGTTGACCACATGTTTGGGAGGGGGTTGTGTAACTGAGTGTCGCAATGTAGAGGGCGAGTTTAGATGTTTGAATCTATAATTTTATCTATAATATCAATACAGGTATAATGGTGTTCCTTTATATTGATTTATTTTGGGTTTAAGTTGTTGTATAAGTAAGGCTTCTTTAATTTTGCGTTTGTTTATGTTTGTTTCTTTATTTAGTATTTTAGTGTTTTCTATGGTTATGTTGTGTTTATTTGACTTGCAATGTTCGAAAACGTGTGAAGGTGACTTTTTATGTTATTTTAATCTGGTTTCCATTTTTCTACTTGTTTCTCCAATATGGAAGTCGTGGCAGTTATCACATTGTATTTTATAAATAATGTTGGTGTGGTGTTTGTCAGTGTAGTTTTTACGTAGTATAGACCTCAGTTCTGTGCCTGGTTTTTGAATAAATTTGGTATTAACTGGAATGTCACATTTTGTTACTTGTTTTGGCCAAAAGTTGGTTATTTGTCTGCTGATGTCAGAAATATATGGTATACAGCAGTATATGGTTTCGTGGTTTTTTGATTCGTGAGATATATTTACTTTTGTTGGTTGATTTTGCTTTCTGTCTAGGTGTGTGCGTATAATGTTTTCTACGGTTTGTGGAGGAAACTTATTGATGTTTATGAAGTGTTGTTTCATTTTGTGTAATTCATCGTTAATTTTATCTGGTGAGCATAGTTTTATGGCTGTGTTTATTTGGTTTCTTAGTATGTTTAGTTTTTGTTTTGTTTCATGTGCTGAGTCCCAAGGAATGTATAGTCCAGTATGGGTGATTTTTCGGTGGATTTCTGTTTTGAATTGTGTGTCGGTTCTTATAATTTTGAGGTTAAGAAATGATATTTGATTGCTTTCTTCCCATTCACATGTGAAGTTAATGTTGGGATGTATAGAGTTAATGCGATTGAAAAAATTAAGAATGTGTTCTGTAGATCTGAATCCCGCAACCGTGTCATCTACATATCTGTACCAGTATAGTGGTGGATGTAATGCTGTGTTAATTGCTTGTGTTTCAACTTGTGTCATAAAAATATTGGCTAGAACTGGTGATACTGGGTTGCCCATGCTTAGGCCATTTGTTTGTATATAGTTTTGGTTGTTGAACATGAAGTTTGTCCTTATCGGGGTGAATTCTGTAAGAGTTGTTAACTATAAACATTCTCAGTAACTAGTTATAATTCATCTGTACAGTTCACTTACTCTACCTACATGTACTGGTTTCTGTTAGTTTTCATCTGTACAGTTCACTTACTCTACCTAAATGTACTGGTTCCTGTTAGTTTTCATCTGTACATTTCACTTACTCTACCTAAATGTACTGGTTCCTGTTAGTTTTCATCTGTACATTTCACTTACTCTTCCTAAATGTACTGTACTGGTTCCTGTTAGTTTTCAAAAATCCCTTTCTTTTTCACTAAACACAACTGAATTCCAGGATAGATTTTTAATCCCTAAGTGAAAAATACCTTGTTGTTAATGGTTCTGATAATATTCCATTTAAATAACCTGAAGGACCAAGTGAGGCCTAGTAGGTAATGTGCCTCACTTGGGTTCCATGACTTCCACTTTCTAGCTATTAAGCTACATTTTGAACCTCATGTTATAAGAGCGGCAATCAAATCCTGCTATTTGATTAGAGGAGCCTCAAAACTGGCGAAGACATTGATGTCTGGCTGCCTTCCCCCTGGTGTTTTAGTTCAAAATTAGAACGGATAACGCAAATGACCTTTGCACAGCTTTACATGAACTTTCAAAGTGAACAAACAAACTTAACAAATATATACAGGTACATGATGTTGTCAAACTTTAATGTTGAGAATATAAAGGTACATGATGTTGTCAAACTGTAATGTTGAGAATATATTTGTACATGATGTTGTCAAACTTTAATGTTGAGAATATATTTGTACATGATGTTGTCAAACTTTAATGTTGAGAATATATTTGTACATGATGTTGTCAAACTGTAACGTTGAGAATATATTTGTACATGATGTAACAGTAACATCAAGGTGAAAACAGTTGGTGTCAATATGTGATTACAACACAGTAAACAGTAACATCAAGGTTGAAAACAGTTGGTGTCAATATGTGATTACAACACAGTAAACAGTAACATCAAGGTTGAAAACAGTTAGTGTCAATATGTGATTACAACACAGTAAACAGTAACATCAAGGTTGAAAACAGTTGGTGTCAATATGTATTTATAACACAGTAAACAGTAACATCAAGGCGAAAACAGTTGGTGTCAATATGTGATTACAACATAATAAACAGTAATATCAAGATGAAAACAGTTGGTGTCAATACGTAATTCCAACACAGTAAACAGTAACATCAAGTTGAAAACAGTTGGTGTCAATATGTGATTACAATACAGTAAACAATAACATCAAGGTTGAAAACAGTTGGTGTCAATATGTATTTATAACACAGTAAACAGTAACATCAAGGCGAAAACAGTTAGTGTCAATATGTGATTACAACATAGTAAACAGTAACATCAAGGCGAAAACAGTTAGTGTCAATATGTGATTACAACACAGTAAACAGTAACATCAAGGTTGAAAACAGTTGGTGTCAATATGTATTTATAACACAGTAAACAGTAACATCAAGGCGAAAACAGTTGGTGTCAATATGTGATTACAACATAATAAACAGTAATATCAAGATGAAAACAGTTGGTGTCAATACGTAATTCCAACACAGTAAACAGTAACATCAAGTTGAAAACAGTTGGTGTCAATATGTGATTACAATACAGTAAACAATAACATCAAGGTTGAAAACAGTTGGTGTCAATATGTGATTACAATACAGTAAACAGTAACATCAAGGTTGAAAACAGTTAGTGTCAATATGTGATTACAATACAGTAAACAGTAACATCAAGGTTGAAAACAGTTGGTGTCAATATGTGATTACAATACAGTAAACAGTAACATCAAGGTTGAAAACAGTTGGTGTCAATATGTGATTACAATACAGTAAACAGTAACATCAAGGTTGAAAACAGTTAGTGTCAATATGTGGTTACAACACATTAAACAGTAACGTTAAGCTTCGAATCGTTAGGGTCTGTATGGAATCACATGGTAATAAACGTTATCATAATATGAGAGAGACCAGATAATATCTGTTTCCATTTGATATCACAGTCATTGTACAAATACCATAACTGGTAACGCTTTTATATCATGTTTACTGTATTGTAATGATTTTTATTGTTACTAAAATTACGTCAAGGTTAACAACATTTTGAAGGTTGGAGTTTTTAGGTTTTATTTCACGTGACAGCAGTTGAGCTTAGGTTCAGATTGGTTTCATATCACAGAAGGATGTTTGAAGTGTTATTACTGAATAAAGCTTTTTACATGTAATTCACAAAGCATTGATTGTCCTTTTAATTCGGAATCGTTATTTTAACGTGGTAAAGGACAATTCTATGCCTTATTTGTTGGCCCTGTTTTGACATATTATATCACAAGAAGTACTGTTCTCACTAAAAATCGTTGTTGACGCTTTAATAACAATATAGTAAAATATTAATAACAAGGACAAACAAAATAAATAAACTTCTAATTATATTTGTGTTTTTTGAAGTCGTGTGTAAATCTTATCCACAGAAATGGGTCTTCTCTTTCTGGATGAGATGTGTCAAACTGTTCACACTCTATATGATTTTAGCAACACTAAGATAGACTTAAGATACGTCGAGACAGAAAGATGTAACCACGACTAAAGTGTTGCAACACTAAAATAGACTTAAAATACGTCGAGACAGAAAGATGTAGCCACGACTAAAGTGTTGCAACACTAAGATAGACTTAAGATACGTCGAGACAGAAAGATGTAACCACGACTAAAGTGTTGCAACACTAAAATAGACTTGAGATACGTCGAGACAGAAAGATGTAGCCACGACTAAAGTGTTGCAACACTGAGATAGACTTAAGATACGTCGAGACAGAAAGATGTAACCACGACTAAAGTGTTGCAACACTAAGATAGACTTAAGATACGTCGAGACAGAAAGATGTAACCACGACTAAAGTGTTGCAACACTAAAATAGACTTGAGATACGTCGAGACAGAAAGATGTAGCCACGACTACAGTGTTGCAACACTGAGATAGACTTAAGATACGTCGAGACAGAAAGATGTAGCCACGACTAAAGTGTTGCAACACTAAGATAGACTTAAGATACGTCGAGACAGAAAGATGTAGCCACGACTAAAGTGTTTGTTACTACGGTTTCTCAACCTTGAACAAAGACAGTGACTCATCGGTAAAGGTACATTTATTAAAAAAAAGAAAAACGTTGCTCAGTCACAAGTTAAACTCTACATCTGTTAATCTATCGGTCACATGGTTTACAGTCAGTGCCTTCTATTATAAGTTGGCGTAACTGATCAATATTAAAATAATTTCTAGGCTGATTGTTGCGGTGTCTTTATGATGGATTGTATAACAAGTTGGAAACTAGTGATGTTAAAAAAACTCTCTTACTTAAAGTGTGAAAGCACAAACATCTTTCCTCTATATATTTTCTTCTCTGATATATTTTTCGAACACAGAGATCCGGTTTAAGAGGAATACCAACCGATTTGGTGACTTGCCCATCTTGGTTTAAACAATTAGAATATGCGTGACGTAAACGATCGTGATGAGGTGTTTTGTTTGTACTTTGAAAACTTTTTCAGATATAATTTACGCAAAATGCTCCGTATTTTAGACACTCTTGCCAAAACACCTGTCGGTTTTACAGTATCATATTTTGGTTCACAGAAGTTTTCCCACACAGTCTAACGTTTCTTCTACTCAAAACTTCTCTTTGAAACAACAAAGACTAAAATAAAAACAGTTGAAACAAAGGAAAAATTTGACATTCTTTTCACTAGTGTGACAGAGAGTTAATGATGTTCTATAGTAACTGTAGACAGAGAGTTAATTGTGTTCTACAGTAACTGTAGACAAAGAGTTAATTGTGTTCTATAGCAACTGTAGACAGAGAGTTAATGATGTTCTATAGTAACTGTAGACAGAAAGTTAATTCTGTTCTTTTGTAACTGTAGACAGAGAGTTAATCGTGTTCTATAGTAACTGTAGACAGAGTGTTAATTCTGTTCTATAGTAACTGTAGACAGAGAGTTAATTCTGTTCTATAGTAACTGTAGACAGAGAGTTAATTGTGTTCTATAGTAACTGTAGACAGAGAGTTAATTGTGTTCTATAGTAACTGTAGACAGAAAGTTAATTCTGTTCTTTTGTAACTGTAGACAGAGTGTTAATTCTGTTCTATAGTAACTGTAGACAGAGTGTTAATTCTGTTCTATAGTAACTGTAGACAGAGAGTTAATTCTGTTCTATAGTAACTGTAGACAGAGTGTTAATTCTGTTCTATAGTAACTGTAGACAGAGAGTTAATTGTGTTCTATTGTAACTGTAGACAGAGAGTTAATTGTGTTCTATAGTAACTGTAGACAGAGAGTTAATCGTGTTCTATAGTAACTGTAGACAGAGTGTTAATTCTGTTCTATAGTAACTGTAGACAGAGAGTTAATTGTGTTCTATAGTAACTGTAGACAGAGAGTTAATTGTGTTCTATAGTAACTGTAGACAGAAAGTTAATTCTGTTCTTTTGTAACTGTAGACAGAGTGTTAATTCTGTTCTATAGTAACTGTAGACAGAGAGTTAATTCTGTTCTATAGTAACTGTAGACAGAGTGTTAATTCTGTTCTATAGTAACTGTAGACAGAGAGTTAATTCTGTTCTATTGTAACTGTAGACAGAGAGTTAATTGTGTTCTATAGTAACTGTAGACAGAGAGTTAATCGTGTTCTATAGTAACTGTAGACAGAGTGTTAATCGTGTTCTATAGTAACTGTAGACAGAGAGTTAATTGTGTTCTATAGTAACTGTAGACAGAGAGTTAATTGTGTTCTATAGTAACTGTAGACAGAGAGTTAATTGTGTTCTATAGTAACTGTAGACAGAGAGTTAATTGTGTTATATAGTAACTGTAGACAGAGAGTTAATTGTGTTCTATAGTAACTGTAGACAGAGAGTTAATTCTGTTCTATAGTAACTGTAGACAGAGAGTTAATTGTGTTCTATAGTAACTGTAGACAGAGAGTTAATTGTGTTCTATAGTAACTGTAGACAGAGAGTTAATTGTGTTCTATAGTAACTGTAGACAGAGAGTTAATTGTGTTCTATAGTAACTGTAGACAGAGAGTTAATTGTGTTCTATAGTAACTGTAGACAGAGAGTTAATTCTGTTCTATAGTAACTGTAGACAGAGAGTTAATTCTGTTCTATAGTAACTGTAGACAGAGAGTTAATTCTGTTCTATAGTAACTGTAGACAGAGAGTTAATTCTGTTCTATAGTAACTGTAGACAGAGAGTTAATTCTGTTCTATAGTAACTGTAGACAGAGAGTTAATTGTGTTCTATAGTAACTGTAGACAGAGAGTTAATTCTGTTCTATAGTAACTGTAGACAGAGTGTTAATTCTGTTCTATAGTAACTGTAGACAGAGAGTTAATTGTGTTCTATAGTAACTGTAGACAGAGTGTTAATTCTGTTCTATAGTAACTGTAGACAGAGTGTTAATTGTGTTCTATAGTAACTGTAGACAGAGAGTTAATTGTGTTCTATAGTAACTGTAGACAGAGAGTTAATTCTGTTCTATAATAACTGTAGACAGAGAGTTAATTCTGTTCTATAGTAACTGTAGACAGAGAGTTAATTGTGTTCTATAGTAACTGTAGACAGAGAGTTAATTGTGTTCTATAGTAACTGTAGACAGAGAGTTAATTCTGTTCTATAGTAACTGTAGACAGAGAGTTAATTCTGTTCTATAGTAACTGTAGACAGAGAGTTAATTCTGTTCTATAGTAACTGTAGACAGAGTGTTAATTCTGTTCTATAGTAACTGTAGACAGAGAGTTAATTGTGTTCTATAGTAACTGTAGACAGAGAGTTAATTCTGTTCTATAGTAACTGTAGACAGAGAGTTAATTCTGTTCTATAGTAACTGTAGACAGAGTGTTAATTCTGTTCTATAGTAACTGTAGACAGAGAGTTAATTGTGTTCTATAGTAACTGTAGACAGAGTGTTAATTCTGTTCTATAGTAACTGTAGACAGAGTGTTAATTGTGTTCTATAATAACTGTAGACAGTGAGTTAATAGTGTTCTATAGTAACTTTAGACAGAGAGGTAATTGTGTTCTATAGTAACTGTAGACAGAGAGTTAATTGTGTTCTATAGTAACTGTAGACAGAGAGGTATAAATATTTTGATTAAAATCAACTACAGAACTTTTCTCAACAGATTCTTAAGGAATCAACAGTTTTCTCCACAATTTTCAGATAGAGTGAGAAGAAAAACTTTTGTATGCTTTCTTTATGACTATAATTTTAAAGGTTTCAGACAAAAACATTCCGAACGCGTTGGAAGATCACAAGTGAACCAAGAAATTATCTTAGTTATGATTCAAAACTTTACGTGTTTGTCTCTTCCACAGATTTATTGGAATCTGGTCTATATGATCTGTTTATGTGTATCCAAGCAAAGATAATTAATGGATGAGAAACACGTGTGATACATCAACACGTGGGTACAAACGGTTGTCCATTGCCGTGGCAACAGGATCCACGAAGTAAAGGGTGAAAACACTCGCTGATAATTAGTACCAAAGTACGATGGATAAACAGAATAACAGAGAGATTTAGCACTTCTGTTTGTAGTTATTTTTTGTTAGTACACTGGGAAACAAGTATGCTTTTTTACGAGTTTCTTTTGTTTCACTACGAACGAATGTGTATCAAACCTAGCACTATTTTATCTGGAATAATACGATATTTCATATTCGTGATAAACGTATTTGAAGTACAGATACATCTCAGGACGACTGGTACGGATATTGTCCCTTGAGGTCAAAACCTTGTTCACTGTTTTATCAGTAAGTGTTAACACCAATACCAGTCGTGCTGAGATACGTAATATATCTAGCACGTCTTCTATACGGAGTCATGCAGAATTGCATATCTCTGTTTTCACACAATCATTTGATATCTACCATGTATTTTGTGTGAAACGGGAGATCCCCAGTAATACTCACTTTCACGGGACAGGTGTTGAATAATCCACCTGTTCTGTGCCAAAACCTGCAAACGAAACAACGTAAACAGATTATTAAAACGATCGGGTGTTTCTAGGATTCTTTAATCACTAGGCACTTATTGTAGCTTTGTTTTGTAAGATCCACGTGTCATCGTGTAGAGGACGCCAGTTAAGGGGTTTCTTTTTCTGCTGTATTTTATTTTTTAAGTATTAGGGAGATTAGTCTTTCATTTATTGTTTTAATTTTATGTAAATTATTATTTGAGCGAATTTTGCACCAGTGTTAACCCTAACACGTAACTAATGTTATGTTCTTAATGTAATTTGATTCTACTAAAGGTAATTTGACACCAGTATTCTATAAAGGAACCATCATATTCCATACAGATTTTTATTGGTTTACCTTTATTTCTTATTGAGATTATTCTTGAATGCGAAATATGTTAAGTGACGGATTTGTGTGCGTGATTGAAGTGCTTGGCTCACGGCTGTCGCAGGTTATACCCTGAAACTAGTCGATGGAGTATAGTTTTATTTTATATCCTGAAACTAGTCTGTGGAGTATAGTTTTATTTTTATACCCTGAAACTAGTCTGTGGAGTATAGTTTTATTTTTAAACCCTGAATCTAGTCTGTGGAGTATAGTTTTATTTCGGCATTTTAAGATTTCATTTTATCTTTTTTTGACATTTTTCACATGTTTGTTCAGACTACACCAAAACGTGATTCATCTTGTTTTGAGTGGGTTAAGAATTACTCTCCAATAATTATATTATGGCGTCTAGGGATTTTTGAATTCTAATATAACTATTAGGGGGTTTCACGAGGTGCTCCAACCATCGTATTGTTAAAAAACGTGTATGTTAAGTTCTGTGAGGAGATGTTACTAACAAAGATTGATTGTTTGTTTTTTTTAATTTCGCGCAAAGATACACGAGGACGATTTGCTTTAGCCATCCATAATTTCACAGTGTAAGACTCGAGGGAAGGCAACTAGTCATCGCCACACACAGCAAACTCTTGAGCTAGTCTTTTACCAACGAATAGTAGGATTGAACGTAACTTTATAACGCCTATGAGGCCGAAAGGACGAGCATGTACGGTATAACGGAGATTCAAATCCGTGACCCTCGGATAACGAGTCGAGTGCTTAACCACCTGGCCATGCCGGGCTTACTAACTAAGGTTGGTGACAGGACGGGTCCTTCTGGAACTCCTACTGTAATGATTAAAAGATAATGTTAGTGACTTTAATAGATGCTGTTCGATCAGTAAGGAAGTGGGATGGCCAAGTATGGACTGCGTTTGTTACTTTAATTTTGTGTAACTGATAGCTGAATGTGAGTTGAAGGCTTTCTTTACATCGAGGAATATAGCGATAGCGCCTTGGTTGTTAATTAATGCCTTACGGATGAGTTCGGTTTGTCTGGTTAGATGAAATGCAGGTTTTTTACCTTTACACGAGGGTTATAACAGTCTATACCTTGCACGTCTCTTGCGTGTATAAATGATATCATTTTATGACTATTACGTGGAATAATACATCATTGTATATCTTCCAGTTCTTCTGACTTATATAACACAATCACTCTATATCCAGAAAGCATTTTATCCTGAGAAAAACAGCATTCTATCGAAACATGTATTTTATATGGAGTAATGAAACATTTTATAATCTTGTTTTCTTTTGCTTGTTAATAATACAACACTCAAAATCAAACACGTATTTTTGTGCAGAAATACCACAACAAAAATGTGGCATGTCTATTTTTTTTTTTCAGGAGTAACACAACGTTTCATAATCTTGTACGCAAATCATCCATAACATTACACGTTTTTAATACGATATATCATAATATAGGATGCCTTTTATATGGACGAATACAAGATTCGATAATCCAGCACACCTTTTATCTGAAGGAATGCAATGATTCTATATACAGCACGTTTCGTATCTGGAGAAATACGATCATTCTATATTTAACACTTTTTCAGAAGTAATGTATTGTTTTGTATCTAACACTTGCTTTGTTTGGAGGACTAAACTCACTCTATATCGATCAAGTAATTTGATACAGCATTCTAGATTTATTACGTCTTTTGCCTCTTCTAATACAATTATTCGAAAGTTATCACATCATCTGTCTGGAGTAATACGACATGAGCTATATCTGAATCAATATAGACATAAGTCTAATAGTTAGTAATCTCAGTATAGAGAAAACAGTTGAATCTCAAAATATGTAACCCGCAGTTTGATCAACGCGTGTTATTGGGTTGTAATAGTTTCATGGATTTCCAAGGATGTACTATTTGAAATCGTGTTTTCGTTATTGAACCTGGTAAAAATATCAAGTTATCTAGCGATCAGAACTAAACTTGAATTCCACGTCAAGTTACATCATGTTCAAATATGCAATTTCCCTGGTGTTAAATAATGGAACTATACCATCAGTCTTGTGTAAACTGAATCTAGAAATATACAAACTTCGATCAGAAGATCTCGTTCGTCTCATATTTATTCTATTGTGCGAAAAGTTTATAAGAAAACGTATCTGGTTTTACTTATTTGTTATTTTCCTTGCGTTAAAAAGTAGAAATTTACCGACATGCTCAGGAGAAAATATGAAAAAAAACGATAAAAAACCTAACCCTAATCTTATCGTGAACAAAGATCGTGAGAACTGTCTACTTTACTTTAAGCACGTTGACAGTTATCAATATTTCAATAAAGCATGTTATCTTGAGAATCTTTAACGACGGTTAAAAGAAGGTAAAGACCATACGTGAGTAGCTGTCAATTTCTATAACTGTATACATAAAAATTATTAATTCGCTGTCCACGTCCCAGGGATTATTTCAAATGTAAGTCGACTATAATGAAAGAAATATAATAAAATAGAAATTCACTGGTTACTTTTTTAATCGCCCCCATCTGTAATTCGAGGCATGTAGGATTTACAAACAATGTATTTTAATGCTATTCGTTTAAAAATATATATTAACGTCCGAGAACAACGTTACGTATAGTAAGTTTATATAGCTTAGGACAAAAGACGTAACTACACATAGTAAGTTTGTACCACTGAGAGTAAAAAACGTGCTTACACACAGTACGTAAGTACTGTTTGGAACAAAACGTGGCTACATATTTTACATATATAATAGTTTGAATAAAACATGTGTTTACACATAGTACGTAAGTACTGTTTGGAACAAGACGTGGCTACATATTTTACATATGTAATAGTTTGAATAAAACATGTGTTTACACATAGTACGTAAGTAGACCACTATACAGTATGAACTCTGTTGACCACTATACAGTATGAACTTCTGTAGACCACTATACAGTATGAACTCTGTAGACCACTATACAGTATGAACTTCTGTAGACCACTATACAGTATGAACTTCTGTAGACCACTATACAGTATGAACTTCTGTAGACCACTATACAGTATGAATTCTGTAGACCACTATACAGTATGAACTTCTGTAGACCACTATACAGTATGAACTTCTGTAGACCACTATACAGTATGAACTTCAAATCCAAGAAATAAAAACATTTCTTACTTTCAATTTTGGTTTTATTTGCGCTTGAAGCCCACAGTAGCAGATGTAGAACATTTTTGTTATTTGAGATAATACACGTGCAGATAGCCCGATATTACAGAGTATCTCATAATTAGTAGCTGAACAATTTAATGAAGTAACAATATTGTATAAATAACATGTTATGTAATGTTCCCGTCAATATTGTATAAATAACATGTTATGTAATGTTCCCGTCAATATTGTATAAATAACATGTTATGTAATGTTCACCTCAATATTATATAAAGAACATGTTATGTAATGTTCACCTCAATATTATATAAAGAACATGTTAAGCAATGTTCACCTCAATATTGTATAAAGAATATGTTATGTAATGTTCACTTTAATATTGTATAAATAACATGTTACGTGATATTCACCTCAATATTTTATAAAGAACATGTTATGTAATGTTCATTTCAATATTGTATAAAGAACATGTTATATGATGTTCACCTCAATATTGTATGAATAACATGTTATGTAATGTTCACTTTAATATTGTATAAATAACATGTTATATGATGTTCACCTCAATATTGTATGAATAACATGTTATGTAATGTTCACTTTAATATTGTATAAAGAACATGTTATATGATGTTCACCTCAATATTGTATGAATAACATGTTATGTAATGTTCACTTTAATATTGTATAAATAACATGTTATGTAATGTTCACTTTAATATTGTATAAAGAACATGTTATGTAATGTTCACTTTAACATTGAATAAAGAACATGTTACATACTAAGTAATTTTAAACTTAGTTTCAAACCAAACGTTTCCAAAAATGATGAAATGTGTCCTATTTAAGTTTTTATAATTATTCTTGGGCAAAATCCTAAAACAAAATAGCCGACGTTAACCCACAGGACAATTTCCAGTTTGGATAATCGAACCAACATAAACCTAAAGGATGGTCAGGTTATGCCCTTGATGAATTTCCTCTCTATTATGTTTTCAAGTGATTTTGTGTGTATTAACTACAACAGTATTTTGTTGTGGCTTACTCTATGATATTTAACTATACTCTGTATGGTTTCAACCTCTCGTGCTTGTTACTTGATCAGATTAACAAGAGTTCTGGGTATCTATTGTTAAGGGGTTCTACGGATATGCCATTCTTTATTTTGGGATTTCAAACGTTGCTCAGTCTACAAACTCCGCATTTCTTCACAATATGGGGAAGGTTTGGTTTATAGTCGATGTCTTTACTGCTATTTATGGATTTGATGTCAGAATCGTGATATACGAGTTTAGTGTCTTGAAAATATTATGTGAAGGAATGCGCGTTCGTTTGTTTCCACGCTGTGAAATGTACAGTTAGATGTTATCTATTCATAAAAATTTTAAAAAGACAGACCGATGTTCTGTGAAAAAAATACAGACACTCTCCCAAAAATAACCATTTCATTACTTATAAATTAATTATTTGTAACATATTTCTATGTTATGAACACATTTCAGCTAAATTCTGGACATAAAAAAGCCTGTGTGAGGGAATTATATTCTAAATGTTGAAACTTAGTAAGAGAAATTCGTCAATGGCTAAGAATTCTTGCTGTTAGAACTATCTCTCTGAGGTAGACTTATTCAGCTGGAGTGTGAGCTTCATAATGTATTATGATTTGTTTACGATAACCTTAGCTACCTTTGTTTTAGGGAAGTTTTATTTGGCATGGTACTGCAAATAGGTTAATGTTTCGTTATTTGACGGACTGCTAATTTTACTCCGAGCTCCATTTCTTCTTCTGATAGGCTGTCTTTAGTTGTAGCTGTACCACACTTTACATTCTGGAGTAAAGTTGAGTCCAGTAAAGTTTACTATGGTTCAGATACTGGTCGCTGATTAACGGTTATTACTGTATGCTTACATGTGTGTGTCTAGGGTTAAGTGACTCCTTGTTTTGAAAGTCCGTGAGTCTGTTCAGTTGTAAATTTCTTTAATGCGTGACTTTAAACAGCGGAATATATCTCGATAGATTGTGTGTTGTATTAACTGTCATCTAATTGTGTTCTGTGAGGTTTGTTTATTTATATGAGGATATTTGATCCAATGTTTGAACATGATCCAAGTGTCCGATCCAAATTAGTCTTCGACATTATGGGTTATTGGTAGGTGGTGTACCATGTATTAAATTATTTTAATTACACAAATGGATGAAGGTGAGAAGTCTGTTCAGCTAATTTGCAATTAATTCATTCCAAGTCACTAAAGTCCTTACAAAGTCCAGGGTCTTCAAGTATCTATAATGAGGTTGTGCTGATTACCCAAGAATAATTGTTTATTACGCTTCTTTACAACTAGAAAATGTAGAAACAACTAGCACTAGTAATAAAAACCTGTCTAATGAACATTTATACTTCAATGAATATTAACTTGTAACCATGACACCAATAGCTGGTCTTCTTGTGTTGTAATATCACACCAGTTATTGAATATTTATTAAGAAACTAGGCTTAAGCTTAGACGTTATTTAACACGATTAAAATATGTTATAATTAGAAAATAGTTACAAATTACAGGAAACCATTATTATTTTTCAAATATATCTCATATTTTGCTGTGTCTATAATTACCTTCTGTTGTTTTTTGTTTGTTTGTTTTTAATCACCAGTTGCTTTCTTTTAAAGTTCTAATCAAATAATACTGTCACATATTGTATTACAAGAACTTATGTTATAATGAAGTAATATTCGTATTCAGATATATGACGTATTTCATGCAACATGTCTGACACGTGTGGAGACCGATCGGTGCACTTGAGAAGAGGATGAAGTCATTTGTGTAAGTCTTTGTGATTAACTGTACAGCTCGTCCATTCTAAGGTCACATTAAAAACTCACGTTTTGTTTTTGAATTTCCTGTTTCAGTTTGTTGTAAATAGGAAACAGAGCTTGTTTTGTCAGGGTTTTTGTCCATATAGTTTTGTTTTTGAATTTTCTGTTTCAGTTGTTGTAAATAGGAAACACAGCTTGTTCTGTCAGGGTTTTTGTCCATATATATATATGTATGTTTATATGTGTGTGTGTGTGTGTGGATGGTCTTAAACCCCCAAAGGTCGTTTTCTGTTGTAATGTGATCTGTGTATTCATGTAGACAATTTCCGTCTCTAGAACATCAGTTCATACTTAAAAGCAACACCATTGATATCAGATTTACTCAGTGAAAGGTGACACCGACACAACGGAAATAAAAGGTCAAAGGTTATACTTTATAAGATACTCTGGACTTGAATGCAGGTTCTCAGATACAAAAAGTCTCAAGGTTTTCCAGTAACAAATACGATTTTATATAAAAGATCCTGACATTGTTAAAGTTTCGTCCACTAGTGGCTCAATTGAAAGTCTACGGACTTACCACGTTAAAATTCGGGTTTCGATACCCGTGTGCTTAACAATAATACAATGATTTTATTTTCTTTAGAACAAGACATTTCTTTGTTAATTTGTACATGTTAGGGAAACACATACACATAAACATTTATATTGGCTGCCTGGAGCGGTAAATCATTTGTGTTAATCATTCTCACCACTATCATAGTATTGAAATCCCTGTCAGTCAGTCAGTAGACGTTAAAATGACGTAATATAAGGGACGCTTAACGTTGCAACTGTACTATTGTGACTTTATTAAACCGTGCGCATGCTATGGAATACGAAAAGAATTATTCACACTGAAGACTACCACAAAGCACGAACTTCAAAACTAAAAAATAAAACCATTTGTTACTCTCAGTTTCGGTTTCATTTACGCTTGAAGTTTGCAGAAGTACACGCAATTATTTTTACTGAAATTAATAATTTATTTTGGCATTGTTTGTACGGGAAAATGTATTGTTAACTTTAACACTATTGCCTGATCAGCTTTCTATTGTTAACTATTACTTTCTTATTATATCAATTCTCTGTCGTTCACTAGTTTTATGTAAATAGTTTTTATTTAATGTCAAAAGTTTGTGTTGATCAATTTTTATAAATAATCAAAAATTTTTTTTTATCAACTTAACTTTCATTCTGTACTCTTCGCGCTGATTCAACTCATGTATATCCTTTAGAAGAGTTTTTTCAGTAAGTCTTGGTTAAATCTGAAATATGTTTACTTACGAAAATATTTTTTGAAGGAGTCATGACAGCGATTGCAAAACATGAAAGTTAGACAGTTTTGATATCTGCTGTTCGTGTTTAGTTTAAAACTGTTATAAGAATTCATTTAAAACGTAAATTTAAGTTCAGAAATTAGAGCCTGTGCACGGAAAAGCAGAGATGTTTTAAGGTCTGGACCTGACGTCATACCTGACGTCATAAGGACAAAATACACAGCATTGAGTCGTAGTTTTTCAGTTGCAGTGATTAGAAATTCAATATCTTTAGTGGAGAAATCTATACAACAAATAGTTGTTGATTCCGTTGTTTTAAAGATACATATAAAACTAGACATCTTTTCAGCAAAAGAATAAAAACAACTAACCACGTTAATCAACAAATTATTCAAATAACTAAGAATTCAACACGTCTGATGAAATTACGATTTTTAAAATATTAAGCATAGAGAAGTGAGTAAGGTAAGTTAGCTAACACACATCGATTCAGTTCGCTCACTTCTGTTAGGCTTAGGTCGTAAGCGGTTGATGTCATGACACGTTCACTAACCTCAGTTGGAAATGTATGTTAAGGGCGCTCTCTCCTGACAAGTTCTCCAGTATCATGCAGTATGTAACTATACTAGTATGAGATGAAGTTCTCCAGTATCATGCAGTATGTAACTATACTAGTATGAGATGAAGTTCTCCAGTATCATGCAGTATGTAACTATACTAGTATGAGATGAAGTTCTCCAGTATCATGCAGTATGTAACTATACTAGTATGAGATGAAGTTCTCCAGTATCATGCAGTATGTAACTATACTAGTATGAAATGAAGTTCTCCAGTATCATGCAGTATGTTACTATACTAGTATGAGATGACGTTCTCCAGTATCATGCAGTAAGTAACTATAATAGTATGAGATGACGTTCTCCAGTATCATGCAGTATGTAACTATACTAGTATGAGATGAAGTTCTCCAGTATCATGCAGTATGTACTATATAGTATGAGATGAAGTTCTCCAGTATCATGCAGTATGTATTATACTAGTATGAGATGAAGTTCCCAGTATCATGCAGTATGTAACTATACTAGTATGAGATGAAGTTCTCCAGTATCATGGCAGTATGTATTATACTAGTATGAGATGAAGTTCTCCAGTAATCATGAGCAGTATGTAACTATACTAGTATGAGATGAAGTTCTCCAGTATCATGCATATGTAACTATACTAGTATGAGATGAAGTTCTCTCAGTATCATGCATAGTACTATACTAGTAATGAAATGAAGTTCTCCAGTATCATGCAGTATGTAACTAATACTAGTAGGAAATGAGTTCTCTCCAGTATCATGCAGTATGTCACTATAATAGTATGAGATGACGTTCTCCAGTATCATGCATATGTTAACTATTACTACGTATGAGATGAAGGTTATTCCAGTATCATGCAGTATGTAACTATACTAGTATGAGATGAAGTTCTCCAGTATCATGCAGTATGTAACTATACTAGTATGAGATGAAGTTCTCCAGTATCATGCAGTATGTAACTATACTAGTATGAGATGACGTTCTCCAGTATCATGCAGTAGTACTATACGTATGAGATGAAGTTCTCCAGTATCATGCAGTATGTAACTATACTAGTATGAGATGAAGTTCTCCAGTATCATGCAGTATGTAACTATACTAGTATGAGATGAAGTTCTCCAGTATCATGCAGTATGTAACTATACTAGTATGAAATGAAGTTCTCCAGTATCATGCAGTATGTCACTATAATAGTATGAGATGACGTTCTCCAGTATCATGCAGTATGTAACTATACTAGTATGAGATGAAGTTCTCCAGTATCATGCAGTATGTAACTATACTAGTATGAGATGAAGTTCTCCAGTATCATGCAGTATGTAACTATACTAGTATGAGATGAAGTTCTCCAGTATCATGCAGTATGTAACTATACTAGTATGAGATGAAGTTCTCCAGTATCATGCAGTATGTAACTATACTAGTATGAGATGGAGTTCTCCAGTATCATGCAGTATGTAACTATACTAGTATGAGATGAAGTTCTCCAGTATCATGCAGTATGTCACTATAATAGTATGAGATGACGTTCTCCAGTATCATGCAGTATGTAACTATACTAGTATGAGATGAAGTTCTCCAGTATCATGCAGTATGTAACTATACTAGTATGAGATGAAGTTCTCCAGTATCATGCAGTATGTAACTATACCAGTATGAGATGAAGTTCTCCAGTATCATGCAGTATGTAACTATACTAGTATGAGATGAAGTTCTCCAGTATCATGCAGTATGTTACTATACTAGTATGAGATGACGTTATTGATGGTGTGAAACTTTCCATCCGTGTCTCAAAGATGCGTGAATTTTTATTGCACAAGTAGTCACATGTAAAGTTGACTTGGTCTCCAAATTTAAAAATGACCAGTTGTGAAAGTTTAAAATTTAGATTTTATGATAATGAGTTATAAGTCATCTAACATTTACATTTTAGAATGATTAGTTAAAGGAAGAATAATAATATTTAGATTTTAGAAAGATTATTTGTAAGTCGAAATACATTACATGTTAAAACGATTGGTTATAAGTCGAGATACATTACATGTTAAAACGATTAGTTGTAAGTCGAGATACATTACATGTTAAAACGATTATTTGTAAGTCGAGATACATTACATGTTAAAACGATTATTTGTAAGTAGAAATACATTACATGTTAAAACGATTATTTGTAAGTCGAAATACATTACATGTTAAAACGATTATTTGTAAGTCGAGATGCATTATATGTTAGAACGATTAGTTGTAAGTCGAGATACATTACATGTTAAAACGATTAGTTGTAAGTCGAGATACATTACATGTTAAAACGATTAGTTGTAAGTCGAGATACATTACATGTTAAAACGATTAGTTGTAAGTCGAGATAACAGTTACATGTTAAAACGATTATTTGTAAGTCGAGATACATTACATGTTAAAACGATTATTATGTAATTCTAGATACATTCATGTTGAAAACGATTAGTTTAAGTCGAGATACATGACATGTTTAAAACGATTAGTTGTAAGTCGAGATACATACATGTTTAAAACGATTATTTGTAAGTCGAGATACTTACATGTTAAAACGATTAGTTGTAGTCGAGATACATTACATGTTAAAACGATTAGTTGTAAGTCGAGATACACATTACATGTTAGAACGATTAGTTGTAAGTCGAGATACATTACATGTTAAAACGATTAGTTGTAAGTCGAGATACATTACATGTTAAAACGATTAGTTGTAAGTCGAGATACATTACATGTTAAAACGATTATTTGTAAGTCGAAATACATTACATGTTAAAACGATTAGTTGTAAGTCAAAATACATTACATGTTAAAACGATTAGTTGTAAGTCGAGATACATTACATGTTAAAACGATTATTTGTAAGTCGAGATACATTACATGTTAAAACGCTTATTTGTAAGTCGAGATACATTACATGTTAAAACGATTATTTGTAAGTCGAGATACATTACATGTTAAAACGATTAGTTGTAAGTCGAGATACATTACATGTTAAAACGATTATTTGTAAGTCGAGATACATTACATGTTAAAACGATTATTTGTAAGTCGAGATGCATTATATGTTAGAACGATTAGTTGTAAGTCGAGATACATTACATGTTAAAACGATTAGTTGTAAGTCGAGATACATTACATGTTAGAACGATTAGTTGTAAGTCGAGATACATTACATGTTAGAACGATTAGTTGTAAGTCGAGATACATTACATGTTAAAACGATTAGTTGTAAGTCGAGATACATTACATGTTAAAACGATTAGTTGTAAGTCGAGATACATTACATGTTAAAACGATTAGTTGTAAGTCGAGATACATTACATGTTAAAACGATTAGTTGTAAGTCGAGATACATTACATGTTAAAACGATTATTTGTAAGTCGAGATACATTACATGTTAAAACGATTATTTGTAAGTCGAGATACATTACATGTTAAAACGATTAGTTGTAAGTCGAGATACATTACTGTTAAACGATTAGTTGTAAGTCGAGATACATTACATGTTAAAAACGATTAGTTGTAAGTCGAGATACATTACATGTTAACAACGATTAGTTGTAAGTCGAGATACATTACATGTTTAGCACGATTAGTTGTAAGTCGAGATACATTACATGTTAGAAACGATTAGTTGTAATTCGAGATACATTACATGTTAAAACGATTAGTTGTAAGTCGAGATACATTACATGTTAAACGATAGTTGTAAGTCGAGATACATTACATGTTAAAACGATTAGTTGGAAGATCGCATACATTACATGTTAAAACGATTAGTTGTAAGTCGAGATACATTACATGTTTAAAAACGATTATTTGTAGTCGAGATACCATTACATTTAAAACGATTATTTGTAAGTCGAGATACATTACATGTTAAAACGATTAGTTGTAAGTCGAGATACATTACATGTTAAAACGATTATTTGTAAGTCGAGATACATTACATGTTAAAACGATTATTTGTAAGTCGAGATACATTACATGTTAAAACGATTATTTGTAAGTCGAGATATATTACATGTTAAAACGATTATTTGTAAGTCGAGATACATTACATGTTAAAACGATTAGTTGTAAGTCGAGATACATTACATGTTAAAACGATTAGTTGAAAGTTTGAGCACTTAGATTTAAAAAAAGATCAGTTATACGTTGATGTGCTTAGATTTTAGAACGATGAGTTGTAAAGTGTAGATTTTAGAACGATGAGATGTAAAGTGTAGATTTTTTAAAATGATTAGTTTTGAAAGTGAAAGATTGCGATTTAAGATAAATTTTGAATCTGTTTCTCTAGTCATGTGTAGAAAATCTCAGAAACCTCTAGTTCTTAGTCTGTGTACCAACTGCTGAATGTTCAGTTGTGGCCACAATTTCGATCAACATGGCAAAAGAAAAGAATATTTAAAGTTAGCTGACAAACATCAAGAATAGAAACGATAAAGAATGTAATAAATTAAGAAACGAGGACCCTACACACAAAACGAACTATGTAGTGAAGTAAGATACCTTACGCACGAAACAAACTATGTAGTGAAGTAAGGTACCTTACACACAAAACCAACTATGGAGATGAAGTAGGGTACCTTACACACAAAAGGAACTATGGAGATGAAGTGAGGTACCCTACACACAAAACGAACTATGTAGTGAAGTAGGGTAAAAATCACCGTTTTTTTAATTTATCGAATATTTACAAATTGAAATATTTCACTAAAGTAAAAACATGTCGTCTGCTTTTTAAGTGGTCTTTTTTAGATGGCAAGTATGTTGTTTGCTCAAAAATCACACAAAAACCAACTTAAAATTACAAATATCTTCTTTATTTGATTGGTATTAAAAACTGGAAATGTAATTATTATGTGAAATTTATATCATTTCTTATTGCATGTTTTGTACTTATTCACAACCTTGTCTCAGTTGTCACTTTAAACTGACTCACAGGATTTAAAATGTTTGAAACTTTAAGGAACTTTAGATAAAACACTCAATGTGTCGCTCACGTGGAGAGTAATTACACGAACTGAAGCTGTCCAGTCACAGCAAGCTGTTGATGTGACAGAATGAGTAAATATCACATTTAAAAGCTTTGAAATCAATGATGCAGTTGCTAATACCCGTACACAAAACAGTTGATCAAACAGACCATAAAACTAACCTTAAGGTTAGATTAGAAGTTCTCACCCATGTCAAGGTTTATCTGTAACCTTCATCTGTTACAGTTAGATTTGGTGACACATTTTACTGTGTAGTGAGCTGTTTTAACGAATGTGGTGTTTAAGCGTTAATATAATTTTGCACAGTTGATATAATGATAATTATAGAGCCTTATAACTAAATTTAATTTCATAATGTTTGAATTAATAAAGCGCGTGTCAGTTGTAAATATATAAATTTATATTAAGTTATATTTAGTAGGTAAAGACAAACATACTAAAATACATCCAAGGTTTATTTTGGTTTCATCACTGATAAAGTACAATAATTTATAAAACGTTTTATGTACATGACACAAGCTAAAACCTCTCACAACAAAACTATCCTACTTCGTTCCCAAACAAACGAACTTTGGTAAGTAATGTAGCATTATTCATTAAAAAACCGAAAAAGTAATATTAACCCATTATTCTAGACATTTTTAAACATACTATCTCTACAACTGATAGATCTGTGGCGAATTTTGTATATTTTTCAAAATTGTGCTAAAATAGCAAAGAAAATACCCTCCAGGCTAATTTAACAAATAACTCCAGTTTTAGTGACAACTTGCAGTGTTTAAGTGTTTAAAATCCCTCCAGGCTAAGTGTAGCAAATAACTCCAGTTTTAGTGACAAGTTGCAGTGTTTAAGTGTTTAAACACCATCCAGGCTAATTGTAACAAGTAACTCCATTTTAATTAATATCTTGCAGTGTTTAAGTGTTTAAATACCCTCCAGGCTAATTGTAACAAATAACTCCAGTTTTAGTGACATCTTGCAGTGTTTAAGTGTTTGAATACCCTCCAGGCTAATTGTAACAAATAACTCCAGTTTTAGTGACATCTTGCAGTGTTTAAGTGTTTGAATACCCTCCAGGCTAATTGTAACAAATAACTCCATTTTTGTGACATCTTGCAGAGTTTAAGTGTTTGAATACCCTCCAGGCTAATTGTAACAAATAACTCCAGTTTTAGTGACATCTTGCAGTGTTTAAGTGTTTGAATACCCTCCAGGCTAATTGTAACAAATAACTCCAGTTTTAGTGACATCTTGCAGTGTTTAAGTGTCTCTGTTATGATTGTTTAGAGGTCTTCTTGATTATTTTTCGCGTATGAGGCCCCTAATTGAAAATACATTCAGTACCAAGAGTGAAGTTGATAGGATTCTTAGGAAAGGATTTCAATACACCCGTAGCGTAGTTGCTTGTATTTCTGGACAAGTCAGTTCACTAAACTCATGGTGACGTTGTTGTGGTGCCTAAACAAGGCACTTCACAAAACTCATGGTGACGTTTCTTGGATGTTTGAACATACAATTTCATTAAACTTGTGTTGAAGTTACTAGTATTCTTGGACAAGACAATTCATGACTCACAACAGAACTAGATGAATGGTGTCACACAAAATCTGTAGGAATTGTTCAAAACCGCATTTTGACATTCTGTTAGGCACAGAAACAGGCTTTGTGACCTGAGTTACAGACATAATAACAACTCATTCTGTGCCACTGAATACCAAGAAAAAATTAACTGGAGTGAATGTGTAATTTATCGAAAACTATTCGTATAAAGGTGATGAAGGTGTAGTGTACTTAGGTAGGAATAATAATTGGTGAGCGGACCCATCTATAGATTCTTGTCGTATTTACAGGGCTTGCATCCTACAAACTTTCGTGTTATTGCATGTGGGTGCAGTTTTCTATGATGTAAGATTAATAAATGATAACTACTGTCCACCTTAACAGTCTGGTCGAAAAGATTAGATAAACAGTAATCTGTACGTGTGCCATGTGTTAGTCCACTCCAGCTTGGATGGGATGTTCTTTAAGGATACATCACATGACTCCAGACTAAAACTGGTCCTTCAGATTAGTGATTGAGACAACTTCTAAACCTTAACTATACTTCTGGTTCAAATCCATACCGCTCCTTTGGACCCTTTTCATATATTACCACGTTCCAACAGAAATGTCATGAGCTGTGAAAGTGTCAAGTTGCATCTAACAAACATTCGTTAACAATAATAATAACCACCTACACGAACTTCGGATCACATGATAGTTCATCAGACACACGATTTGCATGAAAACCAAATAAGAGGAACTGAGTGATGCTATTGGTACTTCTTAATATATAAATTATTCTAGTTACCCTTTGGTGGTTTCATGTTTTGTGCTTTTGGTATACATGTTGCAGCATTATTAACAGCTGTATTTGGTGTTACAATTACCATAATCCAGGAACCATTGTAATAACAACAATAAAAAAGATGTCATCACCCTACAAGCAAAGTATTATTAACAGATGTGATTAGTTGAGTTAAATATGATTACAAGAAAACTTACAAGTGTAATCAGTGTTCTAAATGTGACAAAACTTACATCACCGGTTTAATAAAGTTTCTGATTTACAATTTTAACACTTATAACCAGCATCCTAAGTATAACTTATGATGAGAGCTATTAATACCATTCTAACAATGTAATTCTACATACCATTATTATTACAGTAACCAGAACAGTTACAAGTAGCTATTTAAATACCATTGTCATTACAGCAACCAGAACAGTTACAAGTAGCTATTTAAATACCATTGTCATTACAGCAACCAGAACAGTTACAAGTAGCTATTTAAATACCATTGTCATTACAGCAACCAGAACAGTTACAAGTAGCTATTTGAATACCATTGTCATTACAGCAACCAGAATAGTTACAAGTAGCTATTTAAATGCCAAATTCATTACAGCAACACTAACATATACAACCAGCATATTAGCTATAACTCCGATCACAGCAATGTTAACTGCTGTAAACAGCTTTATGAAGACAGTTAAAATTAAAGCAATCTTGTAGTAGAGTTTGGAATACATTAACAATAACTTCAGCATTAACAGTTGTAGAATACAACTGAATAGATTAACAATAACTTCAATATTAACAGTTGTAGGATAGAACTGAATACATTAACAATAACTTGAGCATTAACAGTTGTAGGATAGAACTGAATACATTAACAATAACTTGAGCATTAACAGTTGTAGGATAGAACTGAATAGATTAACGGTAACTTCAATGCTAATCATTGTATGATATATCTGAATATACTACAATAGATTCAGTATTAACCGTTGCAGGATATATCTGAATATATTACAATAGATTCAGTATTAACCGTTGCAGGATATATCTGAATATATTACAATAGATTCAGTATTAACCGTTGCAGGATATATCTGAATATACTACAATAGATTCAGTATTAACCGTTGCAGGATATATCTGAATATATTAAAATAGATTCAGTATTAACCATTGTATGATATATCTTAATATATTAAAATAGATTCAGTATTAACCATTGTATGATATATCTGAATATATTACAATAGATTCAGTATTAACCATTGTATGATATATCTGAATATATTACAATAGATTCAGTATTAACCATTGTATGATATATCTGAATATATTACAATAGATTCAGTATTAACCATTGTATGATATATCTGAATATATTACAATAGATTCAGTATTAACCATTGTATGATATATCTGAATATATTACAATAGATTCAGTATTAACCATTGTATGATATATCTGAATATATTACAATAGATTCAGTATTAACCATTGTATGATATATCTGAATATATTACTATAGATTCAGTATTAACCATTGTATGATATATCTGAATATATTACAATGGATTCAGTATTAACCATTGTATGATATATCTGAATATATTACAATAGATTCAGTATTAACCATTTTATGATATATCTGAATATATTACTATAGATTCAGTATTAACCATTGTATGATATATCTGAATATATTACAATAGATTCAGTATTAACCGTTGCAGGATATATCTGAATATATTACTATAGATTCAGTATTAACCACTGTATGATATATCTGAATATATTACAATAGATTCAGTATTAACCGTTGCAGGATATATCTGAATATATTACAATGGATTCAGTATTAACCATTGTATGATATATCTGAATATATTACAATAGATTCAGTATTAACCGTTGCAGGATATATCTGAATATATTACAATAGATTCAGTATTAACCATTGTATGATATATCTGAATATATTACAATGGATTCAGTATTAACCATTGTATGATATATCTGAATATATTACAATGGATTCAGTATTAACCATTGTATGATATATCTGAATATATTACAATAGATTCAGTATTAACCATTGTATGATATATCTGAATATATTACAATAGATTCATTATTAACAAGTGTAAGAATCGCTATAAATACGTTTACAGTTACTTCAATCTTTTCGGTTGTTCTAAAAGCCACCACTACTGTAGTAACAATAAAGTTGTAGTGAGCGTAATAAGTGCCGTTACCACTACACCAACCTTAGCGGTCGTAATTAGCTCAAAATATGAAAATTACAACAGTTTTAACAATTATATAACCTCACCTCTGAATTACACTGACAGTAATATTAACAACAATAAAAGAATCATTCTCAATGTGATTGTAGTGATATTAACAGAAGTAATGACCATAAGAATAACAGCAGTGTTAAACATTCGAATGAGTTCTACATATAATAAAGATATTTCAGACTTTAGTAAGATAATACTCTTCTGAATTAAAGACACCAGATTGGTTATTGTTTTATATGAAATTAAGTACATTTCGATATTGCTTGAGATAATTCTTCATATGACTCTGAAACGTATGACAGGTGTTTCTTGATATTCAGCTTTTTACGTGAGTCAACTCTAAACAATTTGAAGTAGATACGTGTATCTCTTATTCTTTACCTGTCCCTTCATGGCTTAAGATAATATCAACTGGTCATGAAGCTTATTTGATGATTTTGCAGTTGATCAAACAGCGGAAGGACAGGTTTACGTTTTGATAGACTTAAGAGACGATAACAATTGGAATATTCGTCCTCCATTTTCTATTGTTTAAGATTGATTGTTTATTTATTGTTTTATCTCCTTAGTTTGACAGTTATGTTTTTTTGAGGAACTTGCTTCTTATAATACGTAACTTTACCGCTTTGTGAAGACATAATGTGAAACAAGTACTGAATATTGTGAAAACTTTTTAAAATTTAGAACGACCAATGATAGAGCTTTAAGTGATCTATATCACCATTTTGTATCTTTTGTTTGTTTTATCAAGGGTATGCGTAGTCAGCTGGGGGGGGGAGTTTGGGGGGGTAGCTCTAATAATCTTATTCGAACTTCCTTTCTATTCTATATGTTATCCTTATGAAATACAGTCATGTGAAAAAGTTAGGACATCCTGTGAAAGCCTGTGTATTTGTGTAACATATAGATATTTAATATCAATTTTAACAATACTGAGAGATTATAGGAATATAACTAAAGAATTAAAACTGGAGGAACTTTTCAAGAACTGGTTTCGAACCCATTACATGACGAAGAGTCATAAGACACGAAAAAACATACCGTTTGTAGCATTTATTGGTTGTGATATTTATAAAGCGAAACAGCGTAATACGATTCAAACACCTGCAGTTACACGGTTGGCTTCGGTTGAAAACAATGAATATATACGGCTGTGTTGATAACTTCTAGGTACCATTAAAAAAAGTAGTGTTTGGTTCTGGCTAGTAATTATAGTGTTACTGGATATCACTTTAGTATACGAGTTGAAATTATTCTTAGAAAGAGAAAGTTTTTAACAGTTATAAATCTTTGCTTGGTGTTTTCACAAGCTAATTTTAAATGTAAAAACTAAACATGTTTTATACCTCGAGGTATAAAGCCTCTAACCATCCGATTATTGGCTATTTGCCATAATAATCTACTTGGAAACACTACGCCAAACTTCAAAGCTTGTCACCATATAATAACATTCAACAGATTTTACAGAGATGAACTAAATCGCGGGGCCCGGGCATGGCCAAGTGGGTTTATGCATTCGACTCGTAATCCGAGGATCGCGGTTTCGAATCTTCGTCGCACCAAAGAAGCTAGCCCTTTCAGCCATGGGGGTATTATAATATAACTGTCAATCCCTCTATTCGTTAGTAAAAGAGTAGTCCAAGAGTTGGCGGTGGGTGGTAATAACTACCTGCCTTCCCTGTAGTCTTACACTACTAAATTACGAACGGCTAGCACAAATAGCCCTCACGTAGATTTGCGTGAAATTAAAAAAACAAACAACAACAACAAAATCTTGTTTCTCATTACGTGGAAATACGAGATAAATAAGTCTCTTCATTAGTTCTTTATTATGTATATTCTTCACTCAAATTAAAATTCCGAAAGTGGAATGTTCTACACGTTTCTGATTACTTTACCCTTGATATCAACCAGATTTTGCTTATTTAAAACACAATTAGAAACTTACACGAGAAATTAAATAACCCGGAAAATTTTGTTTTGTTTCTTCTTTGAATTTCCCACAAAGATTATACAAGGGCTATCTACGCTAGTCGTCTCTAATTTAGCGGTGTAAGACTACAGGGAAGACGTCCAGTTATTACCACCTACCGTCTTAGGCTACTCTTTTTCCAACTAATAGTGGGATTGACCGTCACTTATAACGCCCTCACGCCTGAGAGGACAAGCATGTTTAGTGCGACCGGGATTCAAACCCGCAACCCTCGGATTACGAGTCGAACGCCTTAACACCCTTGGCCATACCGGGCCCGGAACATGAGAAGGAATGTTTTCTGCTAACCCTTTAAAATTATTTTTTACTGACCAGTGTACCAGTACTCTGGAAAGAAGTTATGTAAATTTGTGATTAATGAAAGGTTATCTTTGGACATGAAAAGTTGTTTCCCTCATATGTAACTGCTAAAAACGCTCATAGAAATAGATATAGTTAAACATAAAATACAAAATTACAAATTTGCTTGTATCTCTACATAGACCTTAAAACTATTCATGCCACATTTGGTGAAGATCCATAATCAAGGAGTGAAGCGGTGATAAACATCGTACATAAAGTAGTGATAAACATTTTACATAAAGTAGTGATAAACATTGTACATAAAGTAGTGATAAACATCGTACATAAAGTAGTGATAAACATTGTACATAAAGTAGTGAAAACATCGTACATAAAGTAGTGATAAACATCGTACATAAAGTAGTGATAAACATTGTACATAAAGTAGTGATAAACATCGTACATAAAGTAGTGATAAACATCATACATAAAGTAGTGATAAACATCTTACATAAAGTAGTGATAAACATTTTACATAAAGTAGTGATAAACATTTTACAAAAAGTAGTGATACATTTTACATAAAGTAGTGATAGCAAACGTACATAAAGTAGTGATAACAAACGTACATAAAGTAGTGGTAACAAACGTACATAAAGTAGTGGTAAAAAGCGTACATAAAATACAAAACGAAAAATGTGAAGCTAAAGATTTGTATTTATCTTCTTACGGACCTAAGGAACCTCCACACAAATTTTTAAGATACATCCAAATCTGGCATAGCCAGGTGGTTAGGACACTCGACTTGTGATCTGAGGGTCGCGGTTTGAATCATCGATACACCAAATAAGTTCGCCCTTTCAGTCGTAGGGGCTTTATAACGTGAGGGTCAATCCCATTATTCGTTGATAAAAGAGTAGCCTAAGAGTTGGCGGTGGGCGGTGATGACTAGCTGTCTACACTACTAAATTAGGGACGGCTAGCACAGATTGCCCTCGAGTAGCTTTTTGCGAAATTCAAAATACAAACTAACATATATAGAGATAACAGACAGTTCTAATATATTTATATAGATTTACATATTTACAGGAAAGGTAAAAAGAGAAATGTCTTCTCAGTGCTAAACAAAAATCAAGTGCCAGTTTGTTCTTTATAACCTCTCAATATCCTATACTTGTGATTTGTACAGACAAACGTATGACCCCTTGACCTGAAACGAGAATTCCGCTCTGACAAAGATACCAGCAATCTTCAACAAACGTATTTCCTTCTACAAACTGTTTGAATAAAATCTGAAACTTATTTCGTCATGAGTTTTCTGATTAGTTTTAGCTTGTGCCAAAGCTAATTTTTCAACCATTGTCTGTTGTTCTGCTGTCGGTCGATAGGTGTCGCTTCACAAGGAAATTGAGTTTGATTACCCTTGACCTGATGTTTGTAATTTCTTTAGTTGACTTGAAACATCTGTGTTGTAAAAATTGTAAATTAATAAAGTCAATGAGGGGAAAAACCCCAATGAATCTAATGTTTTTACAACTAAAACTGAAAGATTCAAGTGTAATATTTTTAATAGTTTTACATGATAAAGGTTAACATTAATCTTTTCGCTTTTAAAGCTGAACGTTTTATATAATATTAAAATAATCAGAAGCATTTCTAACAAGTCTTTTAAACGTTCTATGAGTGTCTGTTTTATCCATGGCAAATCACTGGCGATAATTTGAGTTAGTCACCAACTTATGTAAACTGCTCAAATAAATGAAAGGAACAAATACGTTTTATTATATAATTTATCTCAGATGTTTTTATATTTTTAGGTAATTTGTCTCATTTTAGTTGCACATTTTTTAATGCGTGATGAGCGGTAAAACATGGAGAAATAAATTTTTTGAAGATGACCCATATCACCAAACTAAAATCCCATATGGAACAATACTTTAAAAAGTTTACATGCGTTTATTGAAGAAATGTTAAAACATTCAACATCTTGTGTGACCTCCACAGGCTGTGACACACTGATGACACCGACAGCACTGTCAAAAGGCCTCACAATGGATTCCAGAATTTCGTCTCTGAGCTACATCGACATATTTCACTTGACAGTCTGATCAAGCAAAATACTCACTGACCTTCTACAATACATAATAAACCCTCTCAATACCTCTCACCAGGGATCTGTCCCCTGGATCCTGTTGAAACCAAACAGATCCCAGATCTCTCACCTAGTTCATAATCTGGTGAATTAAATCCAGCTAAATACATGTGATAAGGCCTGGCATGGCCAAGCGCGTTAAGGCGTGCGTTTCGTAACCTGAGGGTAGCGGGTTCGCGCCCGAGTCGCGCCAAACATGCTCGCCCTCTCAGCCGGGGGGGCATTATAATGTGACTGTCAATCCCACTTTTCGTTGGTTAAAGCGTAGCCCAAGAGTTGGCGGTGAGTGGTGATAACTAGCTGCCTTCCCTTTGGTCTTACACTACTAAATTAGGGACTGCTCGGTGCAGTGGGCTAACAATTTACTCACTTAAATACATGTTCATGAAACCACAAGTAATTGCGGCCTTCTGTTCCTTGACGGAATCGAGTGGTTCGTGATGATGAAGTACATGTAATACAGAAGTTCTTTATTTTTTTAACGAAAAGAGAGAGATAATTACAATTAGCACTGAAATTGTTTCTACTTGTTTGTTTGAATTTTAGTCTGAAACTAAATGAGGTCTGTTTGCACTGGCCGTCCTAAATTTAGCAGTGTAAAACTAACGGGAAGGCAGCTAGTCACCACCACCCACTGTCAACTCTTGGGCTACTCTTTTATCAACGAATAGTGGGATTGACCGTAACTTATAACATCCCCTGCTGAAAGCGAGAGAATGTTTGGTGTGACGAGAATTCGAACTGGCGACCCTCAGAATACAAATTGAATGCCTAAACCCACTTGGCCATGCAAGCTAAAGAACTATTCTACAAGTTAAGGTAGGACTATTCTAGAAGTTAAGGTAGGACTATTCTACAAGTTAAGGTAAGACTATTATTCTATAAGTTAAGGTAGGACTATTCTGCAAGTTAAGGTTGGATTATTCTACAAATTAAGGTAGGACTATTCTACAAGTTCCTTTTTGGGAGCTTAATATTTATTTCGAACCCTACTGGCTATTCTAAACTACATATGATTTACAGCGTCACGATCGACTTTTAAAGCAAATATCACATTCGTAATCAACAAACATTATGTGAAATTTCTCCCACAATTAAGTGTATTTATAAAAAACAACCAACACAGAAACTGACGTAAAAATAAAATGTTTTCAGGCTGAATTATTTGGTCACTTATTTAAACACAAAAGAAATGAAAACAAGCACTGATTTGAGTGATCTGGTCACTGATTTAAACACAGAAGAAATGAAGGCAAGCACTGATCTGAGTGATCTGGTCACTTATTTAAACACAGGAGAAATGAAGGCAAGCACTGATCTGAGTGATCTGGTCACTTATTTAAACACAGGAGAAATGAAGGCAAGCACTGATCTGAGTGATCTGGTCACTGATTTAAACACAGAAGAAATAAAGGCAAGCACTGATATGAGTGATCTGGTCACTTATTCAAACACAGGAGAAATGAAGGCAAGCACTGATATGAGTGATCTGGTCACTGATTTAAACACAGGAGAAATGAAGGCAAGCACTAATCTGAGTGATCTGATTATTGATTTAAACATAGGAGAAATGAAGGCTAGTACTGAGCTAAATGATCTGGTCGTTCATCTAAACACAAGAATAATGGAAGTCAGAACTGGGCTAAAGGATCTGATCACTGATGTAAACGGAGGAAAGAGGGTAGCCAGAATTGGGTTGAAGGATTTAGTTACTGATTTAAGCAAAAAAGAAATGCGGGCAAGCACTAAGCTGAGTGATCTGGTTACAGATTTAAACACAGGAGAATTTAAGGAGAGCCCTGAGCTGAGTGATCAGGTCACTGATGAAAACACAGGAGAAATGAAAACAAGAATTGAGCTATGTGATCAGGTCACTGATTTACACAGAAGAAATATAGGTGAGAACTGATCTAAATGATCTGATCACTGATTAAAACACAGAAAAAATGAAGGCAAATATTGGTATGAATGACCTTATAACTGATTTAAACACAGAAGAAATGAAAGCAAGCACTGAGCTGAATGATTTAATCACTAACTCAAACAGAAAAATGAAGGCAACACTGAGTTGAAAGACCTGGTCACTGATTGAAACAGAGGAGAAATGGAGGCAAGCCCTGAGCTGTGTGATCTGATCACTAATTTAAACACAGGAAAAATGAAGGCAAGCACTGATATAAATGATCTGATCACTGATTAAAACAGGAGAAATGAAGGAGGAAACTGACATGAGTGACCTGGTCACAGATTTAAACACATGAAAAATTAAAGCAAGAACTGAGCTGAATGATCTAGTCACTTATTTAAACACAAGATAAAAGAAAAAATAGTGCTGTTCTGAGTGATCTAGTCACTGATTTAACACAGGAGAAATGAAAGCAAGCACTGAGCTGAATATTCTAGTCACTGATTTCAACACAGAAAGAAAATAAATAAGAACTGATCTGAATGATCTGATTACTAATTTAAACACAGTAAAAATGAAGGCAGCACTAAGCTGAGTGATCTGGTGACTGATTTAAACAGAATAGAAATGGAGTGAACCAATGAACTTTGTGATCTGGTCACTAATTTAAACACAGAAGAAATGAAGGCAGCACTAAGCTGAGTGATCTGGTGACTGATTTAAACAGAATAGAAATGGAGTGAACCAATGAACTTTGTGATCTGGTCACTAATTTAAACACAGAAGAAATGAAGGCAGCACTAAGCTGAGTGATCTGGTGACTGATTTAAACAGAATAGAAATGGAGTGAACCAATGAACTTTGTGATCTGGTCACTAATTTAATCACAGAAGAAATTAAGGCAAAACTGATATGAATGATCTAGTCAATGATTTAAAAACAGGAAAAAAGAAGTCAAGCACAGAGCTGAATGATCTAGTCACTGATTTCAACACAGAAGAAATTAAGGATATCACTGATCTGAAAGATCTTATCAGTGGTTTAAACTTAGTAGAAATGAAGGCAAGCACTGAGCTGAATGATCTGGTAAATTATGTAAACAAATGAATCATGGTTGCTAGAACTGGGCTGAAGGATCTGGTCACTCATGTAATCGTATAAAAGAAGGTAATTTAGAATTGGGCTCAAAAATTTGGTCACTGATATGAATAAAGGAAAAATGAAGGCAAGCACTGAAGGGAGAAATCTGGTCACAGATTTAAACACAGGATAAATTATGGCAAGCTCTGAGCTGAATGATCTTATCACTGATTAAAACACAGGAAAAATGAAGTTAAGCACTAACCTTGATGATCTGGTCAACGATCTAAGTACAAAAATCATGGAAGCAAAAACTGGGCTGAGGGATTTGGTCACTGATAAAAACGGAAGAAAGAAGGTAAGCAGAATTGGGCTGAAGGATCTGGTCATTGATTTAAACACAACAGAAATGAAGGCTAGCACTGAGCTTAATGATCTGATCACTTATCTAAACACAAGAATAATGGAAGCTAGAACTGGGCTGAAGGATCTGGTCACTGATGTAAACACAGAAAATTGAAGGGAAGCACTGATCTGAATGATCTCATTACTGATTAAAACATATAAGAAATGAAGGCAAGCTCTGAGCTGAGTGATCTGGTCACTGTTCTAAACATTGAAGAAATGAAAAAAAACACTGATCTTAGTGATCTGGTCACTGATGTAAACACAGGAGAAATAAAGGCAACCACTGAGCTGAGTTATGTGGTCACTGATTTGAACACAGGAGAAATTAAGGCAAACACAGTGCTGAATGATCTAGTCACTTATTTCAAAAAATTAGAAATGAAGGCAAGCACTGATCTGAATGATCTGATCACAGATTTAAACTCAGGAGAAATGATGGCAAGCACTGAGCTGAATGATCTATTCACTGATTTAAACACAGAAGAAATGAAGGCAAGCACTGATCTGAATGATCTGATCACTGATTTAAACACAGGAGAAATGAAGGCAAGCACTGATCTGAATGATTTGATCACAGATTTAAACTCAGGAGAAATGATGGCAAGCACTGAGCTGAATGATCTATTCACTGATTTAAACACAGAAGAAATGAAGGCAAGCACTGATCTGAATGATCTGATCACTGATTTAAACACAGGAGAAATGAAGGCAAGCACTGATCTGAATGATCTGATCACTGATTAAAACACAAAAGAAATGAAAGCAAACACTGATATGAATGATCTTATCACTGATTTAAACACAGGCAATTTGAAGGCAGCACTGAGCTTAGTGATCTGGTCACAGATTTAAACACAGGAAAAATGATGGTAAGCACGAATATGAATAATCTGATCACTAATTTAAACACAGGAGAAATGAAGGCAAGCACTGAGCTGAATGATCTAGTCACTGATTTAAACACAGGAGAAATGAAGGCAAACACAGTGCTGAATGATCTAGTCACTTATTTCAAAAAATTAGAAATGAAGACAAGCACTAATCTGAATGATCTGATCACTGATTAAAACACAGGGGAAATGAAGGCAAGCACTGAGCTGAAGGATCTAATCACTGATTTGAAAAAAGAGAAATGAAGGCAAGGACTGAGCTGAATGATCTGGTCACTGATCTAAACAAGGTGAAATGAAAAAAACACTGATCTTAGTGATCTGGTCACTGATCTAAAGACAGGAGAAATGAAGGCAAGCACTGAGCTGAATTATGTAGTCACTTATTTGAACACAGGAGAAATGAAGGCAAGCACTGAGCTGAGTTATGTGGTCACTGATTTGAACACAGGAGAAATGAAGGCAAACAGAGTGCTGAATGATCTAGTCACTTATTTCAAAAAATTAAAAATGAAGGCAAGCACTAATCTGAATGATCTGATCACTGATTAAAACACAGGGGAAATGAAGGCAAGCACTGATCTGAATGATCTGATCACTGATTAAAATTCGGGAGAAATGAAGGCAAGCACTGAGCTGAAGGATCTGGTCACTGATGTAAACACAGGAGAAATGAAGGAAAACACTGAGCTGAGTTATGTAGTCACTGATTTGAACACAGGAGAAATGAACGCAAGCACTGAGCTGAGTTATGTGGTCACTGATTTGAACACAGGAGAAATAAAGGCAAACAGAGTGCTGAATGATCTAGTCACTTATTTCAAAAAATTAGAAATGAAGACAAGCACTAATCTGAATGATCTGATCACTGATTAAAACACAGGGGAAATGAAGGCAAGGACTGAGCTGAAGGATCTAATCACTGATTTGAAAAAAGAGAAATGAAGGCAAGGGCTGAGCTGAGTGATCTGGTCACTGATCTAAACAAGATGAAATGAAAAAAAAACTCTGATCTTAGTGATCTGGTCACTGATCTAAACACAGGAGAAATGAAGGCAAGCACTCCGCTGAATGATCTGGTATTCTGTGTAAACGAAGGAAACATGGTAGGAAGAACTGGGCTGAAGGATCACTGATTTAAATACAGCAAACATGGCAGCAAGCAGTTAGCTGAAGTAAAGGGTAAAGAAAAACATGGTAACAAGTTCTGAGCTAAATGATGTGGCCACAAGGAAAGTGGTTCTTGAATTGATAATGTAGTTCCTAATTTACAAATTTAGCTCGGATCTTTAAAATAGTTTCCAAGTTTTTTGTTCACAAAACGAATGGAATGATAATTTGAGGATTTTAAACTGCATATGAAAATTTTTTGTTTACAATAAGGTAAAACCGTTACACCAGTCTGACTACTCGTGGTATTACATGGTGATTAAACATTCCTCTATGTATGTTAACCTGAATCTGACGATGACTGAAGAAGGTCAAAACGTTGTTCGCTCCTTAAAATATTTTTTAAACCCAAACGAGCCGTTTTTGCCTACATATTTCTCTACAAGTGGGTTTTCTCGACATTACTGAAACATTCCTGTCTTTGCACGATTACATTTTAACCGCGTTAAAACGAAAGTTAACACGCGATCATATTCACTGTATCACCTCGCTTGTATAGCATTTTCACAGAATGTTCATATGACATTATTGCTTGTAAAAATATTACGTTCTTAAAAATCTAAATAAGAGCTCATTTTACTTATTCATATTCACTGTACAGAAATGTTTACTCTGGTTGTTCAGATTCACTGTAGAGAAATGTTTACTCTGGTTGTTCAGATTCACTCTACAGAAATGTTTATTTTGGTTGTTCAGATTCACTGTACAGAAATGTTTATTCTGCTTGCTCAGATTCACTCTTCAAAAATGTTTACTTTGGTTGTTCAGATTCACTGTACAGAAATGTTTACCCTGGTTGTTCAGATTCACTGTACAGAAATGTTTACTCTGGTTGTTCAGATTCACTCTTCAAAAATGTTTACTTTCGTTGTTCAGATTCACTGTACAGAAATGTTTGTTCTGCTTGCTCAGATTCACTGTACAGAAATGTTTACTCTGGTTGTTCAGATTCACTGTAGAGAAATGTTTACTCTGGTTGTTCAGATTCACTGTAGAGAAATGTTTACTCTGGTTGTTCAGATTCACTGTAGAGAAATGTTTACTCTGGTTGTTCAGATTCACTCTACAGAAATGTTTATTCTGGTTGTTCAGATTCACTGCACAGAAATGTTTATTCTGCTTGCTCAGATTCACTCTTCAAAAATGTTTACTTTGGTTGTTCAGATTCACTGTACAGAAATGTTTACCCTGGTTGTTCAGATTCACTGTACAGAAATGTTTACTCTGGTTGTTCAGATTCACTCTTCAAAAATGTTTACCCTGGTTGTTCAGATTCACTGTACAGAAATGTTTACTCTGGTTGTTCAGATTCACTCTACATAGGGTTTTTTCACTTCTTCAAATTCAATACATAGAAGTGCTTATTCTTCTTGTTCATATTCGCCACAGAGAAGTGTTTATTCCAGATTATCTGATTCATTGTAAAGAAATGTTTATTCTGTTGTTTAAATTGTATAGAATTGTTCATTTTACAAGTTTAGATTTTCCGTAAAGAAGTATAATTCTACTTGTACAGATCCACTATACCGAAGTAATATTCTTTTTGTTCAGATTAATTGTACAGAAGTGTTTATACTATTTGTACAGATTCACAGTACATAACTGTTTATTGTGCCTGGTCAGATTCATTGTACAAGAGTGTTTATTCTGTTTTTTCAGATTAACAATATAAAAGTTTTCATCATTCTTGTTCAGATTTTTTACACAGAAATGTTTGTTCTTTTTATCCAGATTCACTGTACACAAGTGTTTATTTTACATGTCCAGCTTAACCGCGTAGAAGTTTTATCCTACTTCTCAGGATTCACTGTACTGAAGTGTTTATTTATTTTTGTTAGAATCATTGCATAGAAATATTTATTTTATTTGTTAGTATTCACTACAGAGAAGTATTTATTCTACTTATCCAGATTTATTAGAGGAAAGTGTTTATTCTTCTTGTCTATTTGCACTTTTCAATATCGTTTATTAGTCTCGCTTATATTGATTTTTAATAAGAGTTTATTATTCTTGTTCAGACTCAGATTCATTGTTCAGAAGTATTTTTTCCTACTTTTTCAGATTCCCCGTACAGAGGTGTTTACATTTCTTGTTCAGGGCTACTCCAAAGAAGTGTTTGTACTTTTTCTCACATTTATTGCATACAATTGTAGAGAAGTATTTATTTTACTTGTTGAGATTCACGGTATAAAAGTGTTTATTCTCTTTGTTCAGATTTGTTATACAAAAGTGTTTGTTTATTTTACATGTTAAAATTCATTGTAAGATGTTTTATCCCACTTCTTCAGGTTTGCTCGATATCAATGTTTATTCGTTTTGCTTAATTTGAATGCAGAGAATTGTATGTTCTACTTGTTCAGATTCACTGTGTACACATGTTTATTCTTCTTGTTCAGATTCACTGTGTACACATGTTTATTCTTCTTGTTCAGATTCACTGTGTACACGTGTTTATTCTTGTTCAGATTCACTGTGTACACGTGTTTATTCTTGTTCAGATTCACTGTGTACACGTGTTTATTCTTGTACAGATTCACTGTGTACACGTGTTTATTCTTGTTCAGATTCACTGTGTACACGTGTTTATTCTTGTTCAGATTCACTGTGTACACATGTTTATTCTTCTTGTTCAGATTCACTGTGTACACATGTTTATTCTTCTTGTTCAGATTCACTGTGTACACGTGTTTATTCTTGTTCAGATTCACTGTGTACACGTGTTTATTCTTGTTCAGATTCACTGTGTACACGTGTTTATTCTTGTACAGATTCACTGTGTACACGTGTTTATTCTTGTTCAGATTCACTGTGTACACGTGTTTATTCTTGTTCAGATTCACTGTGTACACGTGTTTATTCTTGTACAGATTCACTGTGTACACGTGTTTATTCTTGTTCAGATTCACTGTGTACACATGTTTATTCTTCTTATTCAGATTCACTGTGTACACGTGTTTATTCTTGTTCAGATTCACTGTGTACACGTGTTTATTCTTGTTTAGATTCACTGTGTACACGTGTTTATTCTTGTTCAGATTCACTGTGTACACGTGTTTATTCTTGTACAGATTCACTGTGTACACGTGTTTATTCTTGTTTAGATTCACTGTGTACACGTGTTTATTCTTGTTTAGATTCACTGTGTACACGTGTTTATTCTTGTACAGATTCACTGTGTACACGTGTTTATTCTTGTACAGATTCACTGTGTACACGTGTTTATTCTTGTACAGATTCACTGTGTACACGTGTTTATTCTTGTGCAGATTCACTGTGTACACGTGTTTATTCTTCTTATTCAGATTCACTGTGCACACGTGTTTATTCTTGTTTAGATTCACTGTGTACACGTGTTTATTCTTCTTATTCAGATTCACTGTGTACACGTGTTTATTCTTGTTCAGATTCACTGTGTACACGTGTTTATTCTTGTACAGATTCACTGTGTACACGTGTTTATTCTTGTACAGATTCACTGTGTACACGTGTTTATTCTTCTTATTCAGATTCACTGTGCACACGTGTTTATTCTTGTTTAGATTCACTGTGTACACGTGTTTATTCTTCTTATTCAGATTCACTGTGTACACGTGTTTATTCTTGTTTAGATTCACTGTGTACACGTGTTTATTCTTCATGTCTGAATCTCTCTACAGATTTGTTTATTCTACTTGTTTTATTCTGCTATTTGTGTTTCGTCAGCGGTTTCAGGTATCTTTCATAACCATTGAAAATTTCTCTTTCAGAAGGACAATGGTACTTGGTGGTTTAACATAACAGTTGTATGTTGATGATAACGAGAGACCCTTTTGAAGTAAAAATGTATGCCAAAGATTGGTGATATGTGTGTTAGAACTTTGACTGTAATAAAATAAAAAAACAAAGTTTCGACCTATTCGGTCATCTTCAGGTTAACATGGTTAAAACAGTTAGTTGCAAGCTGGCTTTGTTAATTTGTGGATGACCTTGGAAGGTCCAACTGTTGTCTGTATTTTATTTTAACAGCCGTATTGAGAATACAGAGACCTGTATTTCTTGTGAAAGTGATCTTACATGTGTTTGAATTTAAACTATTACATATTCTAGTACGTACTACACATAGTAAACAATACTGAATACTTTTTTTTCTTTCTGTTTCTCTGTAAGAGCAATACATATTCTGTTTAATATATGGTCAAAATTTAGAAGTAAAATATTGAACTGGTTCGTAAATGTTATTTCGAATTCTCGGTTCAGCTCTTATTAAACGATTCATAAGGTTACAACTTCACTTATTTAACAATTTATCTAATTAAATGCATCTTAAAAAGTAATTATAACTTTCAACGTACCTATTTTAAAAATCACTCTATTCTATTCACACATCTATTTTATAACCGCGTTCTTGAATAAGGAACCCAGACGTCACACAGTGAACTAATAGTAATAAGAATAATCATACAATATGAACTGGTAACGAATGCTTCGATAATCTAAAATAATGACATGTCTGTAATTCATTTCAGAGCGCGAGGTTTCAAAAGGCCCGAACACTTGATTTTCCTGAGAAATAATAAAATGATCAAATGTGTTTCTATTTTTGGCGAAGTACAGTAACAAAGAGAAGAAACATATTTTTGGAAGTGTAAATCCATAATAGGTGGCGCCTCTGAGTTTAACAACTTAATGCTATACCCGAAACCTAAATTGCGTGTCATTTATTTCCATCTTATCACCTGTATGGTCTTATCTCTTTGTAGTGAACGTTTTTTGGGTTTTCTATATAAGACTAATTTTTGTAAGGAGTTACAATCTTACTCTCATATGGAGAGTTTTTACCATAATCAATTTATTAAACAAGGTTTTCTGTCATTTTGGTCAAATTATTACAAAACTATAATTTAATGTTTGTCGTTTGTTGAAATAACTAGTTGTGATGTATTATATAATGGTATCATCTGGGGGGTAAAATAATAAGTGTAATAAACAGTTAAAGAATGTAAAAAATTACTTATTAGGAAAGTAAAAATTAAAAAACCAATAGAAACCTAGAAGTAATTGGATAAAGAACAACAGAAGAAGGCATTCAATGAACAAAGTGAAGTATTCTTTAACTCTCCATTTCGTGTCTTTCATACAAAAGTAAAATTAAAAAACCAATAGAAACGTAGAAGTAATTGGATAGAGAACAACAGAAGAAGGCATTCAATGAACAAAGTGAAGTATTCTTTAACTCTCCATTTCGTGTCTTTCATACAAAAGTAAAATTAAAAAACCAATAGAAACGTAGAAGTAATTGGATAGAGAACAACAGAAGAAGGCATTCAATGAACAAAGTGAAGTATTCTTTAACTCTCGATTTCATGTCTTTCATACAAAAGTAAAATTAAAAAACCAATAGAAACGTAGAAGTAATTGGATAGAGAACAACAGAAGAAGGCATTCAATGAACAAAGTGAAGTATTCTTTAACTCTCCATTTCGTGTCTTTCATACAAAAGTAAAATTAAAAAACCAATAGAAACGTAGAAGTAATTGGATAGAGAACAACAGAAGAAGGCATTCAATGAACAAAGTGAAGTATTCTTTAACTCTCCATTTCGTGTCTTTCATACAAAAGTAAAATTAAAAAACCAATAGAAACGTAGAAGTAATTGGATAAAGAACAACAGAAGAAGGCATTCAATGAACAAAGTGAAGTATTCTTTAACTCTCCATTTCGTGTCTTTCATACAAAAATAAAATTAAAAAACCAATAGAAACGTAGAAGTAATTGGATAGAGAACAACAGAAGAAGGCATTTAATGATCAAAGTGAAGTATTCTTTAACTCCCCATTTTATGTCTTTCATACAAAAGTAAAAATAATCTAATGAATTTGTTAATTTTAGAACATAAGGTTTAGATCTTTTTTTTTTGAGAGTTGACTGAGTTAGATGTTCATAATATTAAAGTGATAAGCTGTAATAAGGCAACTACCAAACACTACCCACCGTCAACTCTTTGGCTAATCTAATGGTGAGATCTTACTGTTACTCTTCACAGCCTCAAATTGTGGAAAGCGGTTTTTTTTTCGTTGACAGAACATGAACTAAGAAAGTTTATAGTCAACACTAACTAGGTTTATTGTAATATTAAGTAAAATGATCAATGAACGAATGTTTAGAACTATATTTATTAACTTTTTAATAATATTTTCAGGTGAGGAAACCGTCTTTACGATCCAGCTTACGGTCAGATCCTCTCAATTACAATAAAAATGATTTAGGCTTAAAAACAATTTACGTAACGTAATGATACATTCAAATTCAAAATTCAAAACTGATGACATGTAACATCAAATGATTTCATCGGGATACATTGTAGCTGAAATATGATAAAAACGTTTTAGTATTTACAGTCAGATGGAGCCGCCTATAGTTTTGTACGTTAGCCAAATTATTATGTGGAAATGGCAGTGAAACGGTTTTAAATATTATTCATCTGCAGTTTCGTTTCGGCTTTACTTACTAATAATGTCTAGTTTATTAAAGTTTACAGTAAATAAAACTAGTTTTCATGATACATACTACGTTTTTATCACTCGTACGATCAGTATGAAGTACAGATCCGGAGTTTATTGTTTTTACTTATTTGCCCCCCCAGTGGCTCAGCGGTATGTCTGCGGACTTTCACGCTAAAATCCGGGTTTCGATACCCGTTGTGGGCAGAGCACAGATAGCCCATTGTGTAGCTTTGTGCTTAATTCAAAATAACAAATAACTTTTATTTATTTATATAAGTATCAATCCGCATGAAGTAAATAGTAAAAATTATTTGCAGTAAAAACTTGTGTACTTGGTAATGATTACACCAGTAATTAAAAACTATTATTATTTATTGTAGAAACTGTAAATTGTAATAAGTGTTAATCATCCTCATTATTTACAAAATACAATGTTAAGGAACCAAGAAAAATAGTTCCATGGATTATTTAGACTATTACCTGGAAGTAACACGATCGAGATACTTGTACGTGTAGATATGTTGCGTGTACGTTACAACGTGCATTAAAAGGTTAAACTACTTTCTATGACTTTAAAAGTAGCTTGCTCACTTATCTGTCTATATCTAAACCCTAAGAATATACATCTCCTTTATAAATGGCCACGTTACAACGTATGAAATGTATTCTGTTTTGTTTTGTAATCTTTATTAATACTTCAATCGCTTTGAAATTGAAAGGTAATACGTGTGACGGATGTTGAATTCCTGTTTGGTTTGCCTCAGGATAATGTACAGAAAGCTTCGATAAATAGCAATCCATAAAAAATTAGTAACATTAGCTGTAACTTTCAAACCACAAACGTAAACACATAAGTAACGCCATCAATAGTAACCAAACGATTTTATCTCTCCCTTTTAAAACAAGCGAGCTGATGTGATCTCTCCCTTTTAAAACAAGCAAGCTAGTGTGATCTCTTTCTTTTAAAGCAAGTAAGCTGATGTGATCTCTCCCTTTTAAAACAAGTAAAATGATGTGATCTCTTTCTTTTGAAGCAAGTAAGCTGATGTGATCTTTACCTTTTAAAACAAGCAAGCTAGTGTGATCTCTCCCTTTTAAAATAAGAAAGCTGATGGGATCTCTCCCTTTTAAAACAAGTAAGCTGGTGTGATCTTTACCTTTTAAAATAAGCAAGCTGATGGGATCTCTCCCTTTTAAAACAAGTAAGCTGGTGTGATCTTTACCTTTTAAAATAAGCAAGCTGATATGATCTCTCCCTTTTAAAACAAGCAAGCTGATGTGATCTCTCCCTTTTAAAACAAGCAAGCTGATGTGATCTTTACCTTTTAAAATAAGCAAGCTGATATGATCTCTCCCTTTTAAAACAAGCAAGCTGATGTGATCTCTCCCTTTTAAAACAAGCAAGCTGATGTGATCTTTACCTTTTAAAACAAGTAAGCTGATGTGATTTTTACCTTTTAAAATAAGCAAGCTGATGTGATCTCTCCCTTTTAAAATAAGTAAAATGATGTGATCTATAATCTCCGATGGATTTTGTTGATTTTAAAGTACATACAAAATAAAATGTTTATAATGTTCTGTGCGAATTTCTCAATCCCAAAACAAAACTTTACTCAAACAATCTTTAATCTTAATTTAATATTCATATTAAACTGTCGAGTAATTATAAAAAATGAAAAAAAACCAAACAAATTTTCAAAACGAAAATCACTGTGGTAAAAACGTGCTCAACACCAAAAATTAGTGTTGTATTTCAACACAAATAAAAAACATTCGAAGTGTTGCTCTTAGCTTTTTCTAAATATTTATATCACGCAAATTTTTCGATATTCTGATAGGAATGTTTCACTTAACATTAAACCAAAATGTTCCATAATTAGCAGCGTAATGTTAAACGGCTGGGGAAGTAAGATAGAGTTTCATAGCTTATTTGTCCTTTGTCATGTTAACAGTCATGTATTATACAGATGATATAAGGACCCAGTTCCTATTTCAAATGGTAAAAGAATAAAAAAGACTTGTTGAACGTTATTAGTTTGGATTATTTAGATCAAATGATTCATTTAATAAACTTATTCAATAGTACGGTTATCAAAACTGTCTACAGGAAAAGTTATTTTTTAAATAATAGAAATATATATATTATAAACATATTTTTCAAGCCAAAATAAAACGCATTAAAGTCAAACACAATACTCTACATTTTATAAAGAAAGATCCCAGGGTACAAGGTACAATGTGGGATTATACTAAGGTACAAGCTTCAATGTCGGATTATACTAAGGTACAAGCTACAATGTCGGATTATACTAAGGTACAAGCCACAATGTCGGATTATACTAAGGTACAAGCTACAACGTGGGATTATACAAAGGTACAAGCTACAATGTGGGATTATACTAAGGTACAAACTACAATGTCGGATTATACTAAGGTACAAGCTTCAATGTCGGATTATACTAAGGTACAAGCCACAATGTGGGATTATACTAAGGTACAAGCTACAACGTGGGATTATACAAAGGTACAAGCTACAATGTGGGATTATACTAAGGTACAAACTACAATGTCGGATTATACTAAGGTACAAGCTACAATATCGGATTATATTAAGGTACAAGTTACAATGTGGGATTATACTAAGATACAAGCTACAATGTCGGATTATACTGAGGTACAAGCTACAATGTCGGATTATACTGAGGTACAAACTACAATGTCGGATTATACTAAGGTACAAGCTACAATATCGGATTATATTAAGGTACAAGCTACAACGTGGGATTATACTGAGGTACAAGCTACAATGTGGGATTATACTAAGGTACAAGCTACAACGTGGGATTATACTAAGGTACAAGCTACAATATCGGATTATATTAAGGTACAAGTTACAATGTGGGATTATACTAAGGTACAAGCTACAATGTCGGATTATACTGAGGTACAAGCTACAATGTCGGATTATACTGAGGTACAAGCTACAATGTCGGATTATACTAAGGTACAAGCTACAATATCGGATTATATTAAGGTACAAGTTACAATGTCGGATTATACTGAGGTACAAGCTACAATGTGGGATTATACTGAGGTACAAGCTACAACGTGGGATTATACTGAGGTACAAGCTACAATGTGGGATTATACTAAGGTACAAACTACAATGTCGGATTATACTAAGGTACAAGCTACAATATCGGATTATATTAAGGTATAAGCTACAACGTGGGATTATACTGAGGTACAAGCTACAATGTGGGATTATACTAAGGTACAAGCTACAACGTGGGATTATACTAAGGTACAAGCTACAATGTGGGATTATACTAAGGTACAAGCTACAATGTCGGATTATACTAAGGTACAAGCTACAATGTGGGATTATACTAAAGTACAAGCTACAATGTGGGATTATACTGAGGTACAAGCTACAATGTGGGATTATACTAAGGTACAAGCTACAATGTCGGATTATACTAAGGTACAAGCTACAATGTCGGATTATACTAAGGTACAAGCTACAATATCGGATTATATTAAGGTACAAGTTACAATGTGGGATTATACTAAGGTACAAGCTACAATGTGGGATTATACTGAGGTACAAGCTACAATGTGGGATTATACTGAGGTACAAGCTACAACGTGGGATTATACTGAGGTACAAGCTACAATGTGGGATTATACTAAGGCACAAGCTACAACGTGAGATTATACTAAGGTACAAGCTACAATGTGGGATTATACTAAGGTGCAAGCTACAATGTGGGATTATACTAAGGTACAAGCTACAATGTGGGATTATACTAAGGTACAAGCTACAATGTGGGATTATACTAAAGTACAAGCTACAATGTGGGATTATACTGAGGTACAAGCTACAATGTGGGATTATACTAAGGTACAAGCTACAATGTCGGATTATACTAAGGTACAAGCTACAATGTCGGATTATACTAAGGTACAAGCTACAATGTGGGATTGTACTAAAGTACAAGCTACAATGTGGGATTATACTAAGGTACAAGCTACAATGTGGGATTATACTCCAAAATCTGGAATACATTTTACCCGAGAATCTTTTTTATAATAAGTGAAGCGTATTTTGTTTAATTTTAATGTGTTTCATTTTGGCTTAAAATTTATGTTTATAATATAATTAATCAGAGTTTGGGATTTGTTGTTTATAACGCAATTTTCGTGGTTCTGTTTACCCATTTAACCTCATTTATATGTGAGTATTACCTTCACTAATATATATATATATTGATTCAAGGAGACAAAATCTGAGTGTCATCTTTCCAAAGTAAAAATAATCACTATTTATTTACTTATTAAACACAGTTCATCTGTCATTCATCTGCTAACTTCACTGTCTCTTTTCTTACTGTTTGCTATTTATTTATTTTTGAACAAAGCTCCAGGGAATCGAACGGCGGATTTTGACCGTGAAACTCCGCTAACCTACCATTGACCCAACGGGGACAGTTTACTCACGTATAAATAATAAATGTATGATTAACTAGCTTTGTACATGATTTCTTCAACGTCATCATAACAAAACTCACTTATAGGCCTCGCATGACCAGGTGGTTAGGGTCATGTGTAGGAATCCCCGTTGAACCCCACGTGCTCGTCATTTCAGTTGTGGGGACGTTATAATGTTATGTTTAATTCCTCTATTCTTTAGTAAAACTGTAACCCAAGAGTCGGCAGTGAATGGTTACGAAACGCTGTCTTAAACTACTAAACTAGGGACGACTGGCACAGATAGCACTCGTGCAGCTTTGCGCGAAATTCTAAACAAACAAACAAACAAACAGTAACTTATAATCGTTTCGGTCTGAATCAAGCACTCAATCTGGCAGATACTTACTGATAAAATAATCAAACTTATTTCATAACTATTCGGTCTGGTATTTAACACGAACTTATAAACGTTTAATTCAATATTCACCAGTAGTGACACTAATTGAATGAAAGTAAATAAACTTCAGTTCAACAGCGCATGTCAAGTAGTTATCGTATTATGTATTCAGTTTATGACAAGTATGTTTTGTATTAAGCATTCAAATCTAATTCATGTTCACGGGAAAAGACGATTTTTTTCTATTCTTTCATTGGGATTTAGCTCAAAATGTGTCAGGAATAAGAGTATTATTTATTTTATTTGGTCTTCTGTTAAAACTCTATTGGGATTATATTGTCAGAGCTGAATCATTTTGTTACAGAGTGCTGGAAATTCATATAATTGTGCATTATTTTGTAAAAGACAAGGTTTTTCAAAACCGTTAGGAAAATTATAACCTCAGAAAAAGTTGAATTGAATGAGAACACTTAATGTGTGACTGAAGCGATGTTTTAATGATACATTGATGTGGACACACAAATCTTTATGAAATATGTTGGTGTTTGGTTTGTGCAAAGTAAATACAGAATAAAATAAAAATGATTTTGTACTTCTTGTTTCCAGAGCTAAGGATCTGTTTTCAAATTCTTCGTAGTAAATGGAAACAGTCGGTCCAGTACGTATAAGGACAACAGATTTTAAAGGTCAGTGTTCGATTGCTCCTTTCTATTAGTAGCCTCCGAGTAACACAGCGACATGTCTACAAACTTCTGTCATTAGAAACTAGGTTTTGTTATCCGTAGTTGGCAGAGTACGAATAGCCCTTTGTATTGCGTTGTGCGTAATAACTTTTTAGTTATTCCTTTTGATGTGACTGAGTATTTGTGTTCATCTAACTTAATTTATCAATATTTATTTCTTACATTTTCAGCTGGTCATACACTAATGTGTGCTTATAATATTGAAATATTTACTATAATACTAACACATAGGGTAATTTCTAGAAATCTGGTGTCAGTAAAATATATTACATGGCATATTTAATTCGTTTTATGTCTAAGTATACAGATGAATACTTAGTTACGCAAAAGCAACAATATTAAATGTAATATAAATAAATAACTAAAACAACAATGATATCAGTTATGAAAGAAGGGGCTACAAGAAACAACAATATCAGTTACGAAAGAAGGAGTTACAAGAAACAACAATATCAGTTACAAAATAAGGGTTTATAAGAAACAACAATATCTGTTATAAAAAGAGTTTATAAGAAATAACAATATTAGCTATGAAATAAGGGTTTATAAGAAACAACAAAACAACAATATCAGTTACGAAAGAAGGGGTTACAAGAAACAACAATATCAGTTACGAAATAAGGGTTTATAAGAAACAACAACATCAGTTATGAAACAAGAGTTGTAAGAAACAACAATATCAGTAATGAATTAAGGGTTGTAAGAAACAATAATATCAGTAATGAAATAAGGGTTGTAAGAAACAACAATATCAGTTATGAAATAAGGGTTGTAAGAAACAACAATATTAGTTATGAAATAAAGGTTTATAAAAAAACAACAATATCAGTTATGAAATAAGGGTTTATAAGAAACAACATCAGTTATGAAATAAGGGTTTATAAAAACAACAATATCAGTTATGAAATAAGGGTTTATAAGAAACAACAATATCAGTTATGAAATAAGGGTTTATATGAGACAACAATATCAGTTATGAAATAAGGGTTTATAAAAACAACAATATCAGTTATGAAATAAGGGTTTATACGAGACAACAATATCAGTTATGAAATAAGGGTTTATACGAGACAACAATATCAGTTATGAAATAAGGGTTTATATGAGACAACAATATCAGTTATGAAATAAGGGTTTATATGAGACAACAATATCAGTTATGAAATAAGGGTTTATATGAGACAACAATATCAGTTATGAAATAAGGGTTTATATGAGACAACAATATCAGTTATGAAATAAGGGTTTATATGAGACAACAATATCAGTTATGAAATAAGGGTTTATAAAAACAACAATATCAGTTATGAAATAAGGGTTTATGTGAGACAACAATATCAGTTATGAAATAAGGGTTTATATGAGACAACAATATCAGTTATGAAATAAGGGTTTATATGAGACAACAATATCAGTTATGAAATAAGGGTTTATATGAGACAACAATATCAGTTATGAAATAAGGGTTTATATGAGACAACAATATCAGTTATGAAATAAGGGTTTATATGAGACAACAATATCAGTTATGAAATAAGGGTTTATATGAGACAATAATATTAGTTATGAAATAAGGGTTTATATGAGACAACAATATCAGTTATGAAATAAGGGTTTATATGAGACAACAATATCAGTTATGAAATAAGGGTTTATATGAGACAACAATATCAGTTATGAAATAAGGGTTTATATGAGACAACAATATCAGTTATGAAATAAGGGTTTATATGAGACAACAATATCAGTTATGAAATAAGGGTTTATATGAGACAACAATATCAGTTATGAAATAAGGGTTTATATGAGACAACAATATCAGTTATGAAATAAGGGTTTATATGAGACAACAATATCAGTTATGAAATAAGGGTTTATATGAGACAACAATATCAGTTATGAAATAAGGGTTTATATGAGACAACAATATCAGTTATGAAATAAGGGTTTATATGAGACAACAATATCAGTTATGAAATAAGGGTTGTAAGAAACAACAATATCAGTTATGAAATAAGGGTTGTAAGAAACAACAATATCAGTTATGAAATAAGGGTTTATATGAGACAACAATATCAGTTATGAAATAAGGGTTTATATGAGACAACAATATCAGTTATGAAATAAGGGTTTATATGAGACAACAATATCAGTTATGAAATAAGGGTTTATATGAGACAATAATATTAGTTGTGAAATGAAATTATGTTGTTTTCTTTAAATCTCTAATTAGATTTTAATTGCACAAAGTTATTTTAATTGTACAAAGTTATTTTAATTGCACAAAGTTATTTTAATTGTACAAAGTTATTTTAATTGTACAAAGCTCAGCCATTTGGTGTTTCCTTACTTCTTGTTAGGGAAAAACGATAACTGAAGTATTCATTTAGTTTTCTTAAGGTAACAGTACTGTGACTAGAAGACAGCCTTAAATATTTTGTGGATAAGAATAAAACGTAAATATATATATATATCTAGTCCTGGTAACATTTCTTATTACCATTTAAACTTCACCATTGTTTTCAGTTATTGTTGTTTTGAATTAAGCAGAAAGCTCCATAATGGGCTATTTGTGCTCTGTCCACCACGGGTATTGAAACCCGGTTTTAGCGTTGTAAGTCCACAGACATACCACTGAGCCATTGGAGGGCCCACTGTTTTCACAACTTCTCAAGTGGAACTCTAAACAGTGGACTATTTATGCTGTTTCCACGATGGTAATCGAATCCCTAGTATTAGCGCTATAAACATTCAAGCTTACCTTTCAGCCACCAGGGACAAACCTGTACACTACGTTGTGTACACAATGGTAACCGTAGTGATCAAACCACGAATTCGAACCTTATAAGACTTTAAGTTATTGGAGACTCACATAAAAGGATATTCGTATACTTAGAAGAACATTGAAACAAACTCAAAGACATACATAACTACTTTAACGAATACTAGGTACAGCTTTGTTTCTGCTGGGTTATTAAGACCAGTGTCATTTCTTTTTTGTCTCGATGTTTTGAAAATTACGTAAGATTTGGTCCGATTTTTAACATAAAAACGGGAAATTACTTAATAATAGAAACAAAATAATCCATGATGACTAGAAAACCCACTTGTAGAGAAAAATATAAGAGTGAAAACGGTTGTTCGCTCCTCTACATAGTGCTTTCTCCACTCATACCAGTCGTTTTTACATGTATAATAGAAACAAAAACCTACCATTCGTATCGAGTCGTTTTTCTTGTAGCTTCTGACAGTTCTGCAGCAGAAACGTTGGGAAGAAATCGTATTTCTCAACAGTATCACGTAATTCGTCACCTGTCGACAGACAACTCTTGAATTAATTTGAACAAAATATTTAATCATACATATCGTCTGTTGTTATGAATACAGCTCCAAATGATACTTAAACCTAGTTTGTCTTTCACTTTTCGTTCAATTAACATAAAGTTACTCAATTAGCCATATTTGTTCAGTTTACCTCCAAGGTCGTTGCCAAGAAAGTTGCAAAGGAGAACTTACACATAACTTTGAAATATTCGACTATATGAGCATTTCAGCATTAAATCCAGGTGTACTTCATATATTAAACATTATAAAAACCGTGTTTGGCAATAAGTTCAAGTTTTTATTGTCAGAATTTGGTTTGTTTGTTTAAATTTCACCTAAAGCTACACGAGGGCTATCTCCACTAGCTATCCCCAATTTAGAAGTGTAAGACCAGAGGGAAGGTAGTTAGTCATCACCACTCACCACAAGCTCTTGGGCTACTCTTTAACCAACGAAGAGTGAGATTTACCGTCACATTATAACACACCCACGACTGGGAAGGCGTGCATGTTTGGTGCGACCGGGATTCGAACCCGCGACCATCGGATTACGAGTGGAGTGCCTTAACCAACTGGCCCTTATTATCAGGGACGCTAAAATCAATAAGGAGGAGTTAGAGTCAAAAAACATAATCAGGAGTTATTAGGTCTATTTGTAAACCTTGAGTACTGTCTTAATTAGGGTTAATGTTGAATTGTAACAACACGTCTATCTACCTTGAGTACTGTCTTAATTAGGGTTAATGTTGAATTGTAACAACACGTCTATCTACCTTGAGTACTGTCTTAATTAGGGTTAATGTTGAATTATAACAACACGTCTATCTACCTTGAGTACTGTCTTAATTAGGGTTAATGTTGACTTGTAACAACACGTCTATCTATCTACCTTGAGTACTGTCTTAATTAGGTCTCATGTTGAATTGTAACAACACGTCTATCTGTAAACCTTAAGTACTGTCATAATTAGGGCTAATGTTGAATTGTAACAACACGTCCATCTATCTTCCTAAAGTACTGTTTTAATTAAGACTTTTGTTGAATTGTAACAACATGTATAGTCTAGTTTTTGGTATTTCATGTTACATTTAGAAGTCATATTCAAAATTAAATCACACCAACATGTCAGCTCATTATTGTTATTAATAAACTTGTTCAATTTGTACAGGATGACTTGGGCCAATGAAAAGATCGTTTAGACATGAATTTTCGGTTTCATGATCTTGACGAATAACTTACGTATAGTTAAGTTTATCAACTGAATTAAGTCACGAGGTTCCTCGATGGGACAGAGATAGTGAGTCTTCGAATCTCCAGTCTTAATATCAGGGTTTTGATTTCCCTCTGGTGACATAGTAAACACCATACTGTTAAATTCAACTATACAACGGACGGAGTAAGAAAACGTACAGTAGTAAATTACCATAAAAAGCTTTGATTTCAAACTTTCTTAATACAACTGTTACACATAAGTATTGAACAAAATAATTCTGGTATTAATACCTGCGATCAGGCACTGTCCCTTGTGTATATTAAATACATCAAAAGTTTCAGTGATCTTACCCTGTACATTTAAAACAAATATCTAACCTTCGGCTTCAATAGATGTTTCCGGACAAGAACGTTTTGTTGAACATGTCAACAACGATTAACATCTTTCACGAAACAGATGACAGCAGTTTTACACTTACTTTTATTTCTCTCCTCACGATGTGTTGTTTAATCCGTGGTTAAGACTGAGATGATCTTACATTTAACTCTCATCACCAAGTTCTCTGATACGTACTATACTACTAGGCAGATCATTTTAATTTCATGCTTTAAGTGGCCGAGAAACGTAATGAGGAAAAGCATTCTAAAACCGTTACAACCGTGAGTTAATTAAAGTGCAGTTGTTAAATCTGATTATTATGGTATATATTATATCACATTAAGATAAAATTGATTATACAATAATAAGATTTAAATAATTAAAAACGTCAATAAATATGATCAAAACTCACTCATCGAACGTCGTGGTTTAGCCTGTTTTTGCCGAACCATTTCAGTTTCGGAACAACACCGCTAATGAAACGTCCGATAAAAGTACTTAACACACACTGAATGATCACATTCAAGCAGTGAAGAACATCAGGTATACACACTAGAGGGGCTGAAGGCGGTGTTACGTCACGGACTCGAAATCCACGGCAAGCTTTTCGCTTGCTAACGAAAGACAAGGAACTTGGAGGAACGAGTTGACATGTAAAACAACCGCCTTACAAATTTACTCAAGAAAGAAAACTTCTAGTAATAACTCGGATATAAATACTAAAGAATAAGAATCTAGTTAATACAACACTAATAATGTTCCAGATACAACTACATACGAGAGTAACTATTACAATACTACATTACAAAATAAGAAACAATTGTTACCATACTAGTGTAACTACAGACATTACAGAAAAAAAATATAATTGTTACAATACCAGTATAGCCTTAGACACCACAGAATAAGATAGTAATTGTTACTATACTAGTATAGCCTTAGACACTACAGTATAAGATAGTAATTGTTACTATACTAGTATAGCCTTAGTCACCACAGAATAAAATAGTAATTGTTACTACACTAGTATAGCCTTAGACACTACAGTATAAGATAGTAATTGTTACTACACTAGTATAGCCTTAGTCACTACAGTATAAGATAGTAATTGTTACTACACTAGTATAGCCTTAGTCACTACAGTATAAGATAGTAATTGTTACTATACTACTATAGCCTTAGACACTACAGTATAAGATAGTAATTGTTACTATACTACTATAGCCTTAGACACTGCAGTATAAGATAGTAATTGTTACTACACTAGTATAGCCTTAGTCACTACAGTATAAGATAGTAATTGTTACTACACTAGTATAGCCTTAGTCACTACAGTATAAGATAGTAATTGTTACTACACTAGTATAGCCTTAGTCACTACAGTATAAGATAGTAATTGTTACTACACTAGTACAGCCTTAGTCACTACAGTATAAGATAGTAATTGTTACTACACTAGTATAGCCTTAGTCACTACAGTATAAGATAGTAATTGTTACTACACTAGTATAGCCTTAGACACTACAGTATAAGATAGTAATTGTTACTACACTAGTATAGCCTTAGTCACTACAGTATAAGATAGTAATTGTTACTACACTAGTATAGCCTTAGTCACTACAGTATAAGATAGTAATTGTTACTACACTAGTATAGCCTTAGACACTACAGTATAAGATAGTAATTGTTACTACACTAGTATAGCCTTAGTCACTACAGTATAAGATAGTAATTGTTACTACACTAGTATAGCCTTAGTCACTACAGTATAAGATAGTAATTGTTACTATACTACTATAGCCTTAGACACTACAGTATAAGATAGTAATTGTTACTATACTACTATAGCCTTAGACACTGCAGTATAAGATAGTAATTGTTACTACACTAGTATAGCCTTAGTCACTACAGTATAAGATAGTAATTGTTACTACACTAGTATAGCCTTAGTCACTACAGTATAAGATAGTAATTGTTACTACACTAGTATAGCCTTAGACACTACAGTATAAGATAGTAATTGTTACTACACTAGTATAGCCTTAGTCACTACAGTATAAGATAGTAATTGTTACTACACTAGTATAGCCTTAGTCACTACAGTATAAGATAGTAATTGTTACTATACTACTATAGCCTTAGACACTACAGTATAAGATAGTAATTGTTACTATACTAGTATAGCCTTAGACACTACAGTATAAGATAGTAATTGTTACTATACTAGTATAGCCTTAGTCACTACACTATAAGATAGTAATTGTTACTACACTAGTATAGCCTTAGTCACTACAGTATAAGATAGTAATTGTTACTATACTAGTATAGCCTTAGACACTACAGTATAAGATAGTAATTGTTACTATACTAGTATAGCCTTAGTCACCACAGAATAAAATAGTAATTGTTACTACACTAGTATAGCCTTAGACACTACAGTATAAGATAGTAATTGTTACTACACTAGTATAGCCTTAGTCACTACAGTATAAGATAGTAATTGTTACTACACTAGTATAGCCTTAGTCACTACAGTATAAGATAGTAATTGTTACTATACTACTATAGCCTTAGACACTACAGTATAAGATAGTAATTGTTACTATACTACTATAGCCTTAGACACTGCAGTATAAGATAGTAATTGTTACTACACTAGTATAGCCTTAGTCACTACAGTATAAGATAGTAACTGTTACTACACTAGTATAGCCTTAGTCACTACAGTATAAGATAGTAATTGTTACTACACTAGTATAGCCTTAGACACTACAGTATAAGATAGTAATTGTTACTACACTAGTATAGCCTTAGTCACTACAGTATAAGATAGTAATTGTTACTACACTAGTATAGCCTTAGTCACTACAGTATAAGATAGTAATTGTTACTATACTACTATAGCCTTAGACACTACAGTATAAGATAGTAATTGTTACTATACTAGTATAGCCTTAGACACTGCAGTATAAGATAGTAATTGTTACTACACTAGTATAGCCTTAGTCACTACAGTATAAGATAGTAATTGTTACTACACTAGTATAGCCTTAGACACTACAGTATAAGATAGTAATTGTTACTATACTAGTATAGCCTTAGTCACTACACTATAAGATAGTAATTGTTACTACACTAGTATAGCCTTAGACACTACAGTATAAGATAGTAATTGTTACTATACTAGTATAGCCTTAGACACTACAGTATAAGATAGTAATTGTTACTATACTAGTATAGCCTTAGTCACTACACTATAAGATAGTAATTGTTACTACACTAGTATAGCCTTAGTCACTACAGTATAAGATAGTAATTGTTACTATACTACTATAGCCTTAGTCACTACAGTATAAGATAGTAATTGTTACTATACTACTATAGCCTTAGACACTACAGTATAAGATAGTAATTGTTACTACACTAGTATAGCCTTAGTCACTACAGTATAAGATAGTAATTGTTACTATACTACTATAGCCTTAGACACTACAGTATAAGATAGTAATTGTTACTATACTAGTATAGCCTTAGACACTGCAGTATAAGATAGTAATTGTTACTACACTAGTATAGCCTTAGTCACTACAGTATAAGATAGTAATTGTTACTACACTAGTATAGCCTTAGTCACTACAGTATAAGATAGTAATTGTTACTATACTACTATAGCCTTAGACACTACAGTATAAGATAGTAATTGTTACTATACTAGTATAGCCTTAGACACTGCAGTATAAGATAGTAATTGTTACTACACTAGTATAGCCTTAGTCACTACAGTATAAGATAGTAATTGTTACTACACTAGTATAGCCTTAGACACTACAGTATAAGATAGTAATTGTTACTATACTAGTATAGCCTTAGTCACTACACTATAAGATAGTAATTGTTACTATACTAGTATAGCCTTAGACACTACAGTATAAGATAGTAATTGTTACTATACTAGTATAGCCTTAGACACTACAGTATAATTGTTACGGTAATACTAGATGTGATCCTGCACAGTCACTTCTAGTTATTCAACATAACAAAACGGTATTAATAGATGTAATACAGCACTGTTTCTTCTAGTTATTCAGATAATAAAATTGTATAACTAGATGTCATATTACACTTCTTCTATTTATTCAACAGAACTAAACGTTATTATTATTAACGATGTGATACTAATCTGTTATATCGAGGTATTGAAGATAACTAAACGGTATTACTATATGTGATACCACATGAAAACTTTTAATTATTGAAGTGAACAAACTTATTATTAGATGTGTTCCTGCACTGTTACTTCTCGTTATTCAACATAACAAATCGGTATTACAAGATGTGATTCTTCACTGCAAAATCAACTTATTAAATATAACAAAACTGTATTATCAGATGTGATGTTTCACTATTACTTCTAGTTATGAAACAGAACAATACGCTTTTACTATATTTGATCCTGCACTGTTACTTCTCGTTATGAAACATACCAAAACTCTAGAGCCTGGCATGGCTAAGCGCATTAAGGCGTGCGCTTCGTAACCTGAGGGTCGCGCCAAACATGCTCGCCCTCCCAGCCGTGGGGGCGTTATATGGTGACGGTCAATCCCACTTTTCGTTGGTAAAAGAGTAGCCCAAGAGTTGGCGGTGGGTGGTGATGACTAGCTGCCTTCATTCCTGTCTTACACTGCTAAATTAGGGACGGCTAGCACAGATAGCCCTGGAGTAGCTTTGTGCGAGATTCCAAAACAAACAAACAAATCTATTACTAAATGTAATCCTGCACTGTTACTACTAGTCATTCAACAGAAAAATACGGTATTACTAGATGTGATTCTGCACTGTTACTTCTAGTTATTCAACAGAACAAATCAGTATTACTAGATGTGATACTGCACTGTTTTTCTCTAATTGTTTAATAGAAGGTACTTCAACACTGGTATTGATTTTCCACGTCCACTGGTACGTGCTCAACAAAACAAAAGTATTACAAACATATATTTCTGTTTATTAAAAATTCAGTGTCTTATTTTTAAATACGGATATTACATTGTCCTAATTTGAAACACAGCTTTCTCATGAATGAGAGGCTGGTTTGCACGAGCGTGTTGTTTTGTGTTGAAGTCACTTGCTGGTCTCTGTCTGGTCATTGACAGAACAACAAACATTATGTTTGAAAACTTTTTATTATCGTTGTTAGAGTTTATAAAATATTTTTGGTGAGAATGTAGTAATGGATGGTCTTACGCTTGGTGATACAGTTGTTAAAAAATCTACACCTTTTGTCAGCACCTCTGAGGTCGTGTTTTGTTTTAATCTTAAGACTGACCTGGTAAAGTTCGTTTGTGTGTGTGTGTGTGTCGTAAGTTCATGAGATGACCCCGCATGGTCAAGCGTCTTAAGGCGTGCGACTTGTAATCTTGTCGCAGGTTCGCATCCCGGTCTCGCCAAACATGCTCGCACTTTCAGCCGTGGGTACGCTATAATGTGACGGTCAATCCAACTATTCGTTGGTAAAAGAGTAGCCCAAGAATTGGCGGTGTGTGGTGATGACTAACTGCCTTTCCTCTCGTCTTACACAGCTAAATTAGGACGGCTAGCACAAAACAAACAAACATAAGTTCATGAACTTGGAAAATTACTTCATAGAATTTTCTAACTTGTTGAAAGAAAAGAATAAAAAGTAATTATATGTCTTATGTAGCTATATATAATTAAATATCAAGGATTGACGCACTTCCAAATCAAGGGTTATCTTTATCCTCTACTTCTCATTGTTTTGGCTGTCGGATATTTTCTAAGATGTTATTACGATCATTGAAATACGCTGGTTTACTCAATCTCACTACAATATTGGAAATTGTTTTTGCTATTTCGTGTATATATTTAAGCTCTACTCTAATTTTTAACAAACTAGTTACCGGCTTAGTAATTATATCTGAGAACTAAATTAGCTTAAGATATTAAAAACAATCAGAATATTTACCCAGTAACCGGTATAGCTAATTTAATATACCTGGTTTACTTACTGAGTGTAAAATACTTTTAGCGAAATTTTCGGCCGTAATCCCATGAATATCTCACGAAGCTCAACCAGCTTAGGGTACATTTATGTTCAATACATGCCCTTAAGTCCACACACTAGGCTTACAATGCAAACAAATAATAATAATAAAAATAAGCATGTCATATGTTAAGCATTACAAGTAATACTTGTGATTAAACTACCATTAAAGAAAACGATGACATAACTTATAAAACGCAATTGAAGTGATTTAGGGATATAATAAATTTTAAGACTTACAACATTAAAATGTGAGTTTCGACATTCGAGATAGGCACACTAAAGATAGTCCAATATATTACTTAGTAACAAATAAAAATTTACAATGTGTTAAATGAAGTAATTTTGGCAGTACAATGTTTCGAATTTGTTAACCGGTGGTCATTTACTGATACGAACACGTTTGCTGTTGTTAATTTGTCATCATATGATAATGACGTTTTTCTGTTGTTAAGTTGTCATCATCAAATGAAAAGGACGTTTCATCGTTGTTAACTTATAACCATGAAACACAAAATTACAAGGAAGTTGATGAAAGAACGCTGGTACTGTTGACTTTCATATATTTCATATTTTGTGGTTTCAAGCTCTGTTGTAATGTATCAGCAGAAAAAAGATTTTTTTGGTTTAAAAGCAAATCTGTCTTTCAACACTAACAGATTTGATAAAAGAAACAAGTCAGGTTTAGCAAATTTTTCTTATAGAACAACAGAACAAACATCTTTCTTCTTATAGATATATATATAATATATAATAAATCTCATTTGTTATATAATTGTGACGATTTGTGGATAGAGACAAAAGAAGCACGTAAATTATGTGTCAGACTGGTGCCAGTAAAACCATGTAAATTATGTGTCAGACTGGTGCCAGTGAAACCATGTAAATTATGTGTCAGACTGGTGCCAGTGAAACCATGTAAATTATGTGTCAGACTGGTGCCAGTAAAACCATGTAAATTATGTGTCAGACTGGTGCCAGTGAAACCATGTAAATTATGTGTCAAACTGGTGCCAGGGAAACCATGTAAATTATGTGTCAGACTGGTGCCAGCGAAACCATGTAAATTATGTGTCAGACTGGTGCCAACGAAACCATGTAAATTATGTGTCAGACTGGTGCCGGCGAAACCATGTAAATTATGTGTCAGACTGGTGCCAGTGAAACCATGTAAATTATGTGTCAGACTGGTGCCAGTGAAACCATGTAAATTATGTGTCAGACTGGTGCCAGCGAAACCATGTAAATTATGTGTCAGACTGGTGCCAGCGAAACCATGTAAATTATGTGTCAGACTGGTGCCAGCGAAACCATGTAAATTATGTGTCAGACTGGTGCCAGCGAAACCATGTAAATTATGTGTCAGACTGGTGCCAGCGAAACCATGTAAATTATGTGTCAGACTGGTGCCGGCGAAACCATGTAAATTATGTGTCAGACTGGTGCCAGTGAAACCATGTAAATTATGTGTCAGACTGATGCCAGTGAAACCATGTAAATTATGTGCCAGACTGGTGCCAGTGAAACCATGTAAATTATGTGTCAAACTGGTGCCAGCGAAACCATGTAAATTATGTGTCAGACTGGTGCCAGCGAAACCATGTAAATTATGTGTCAGACTGGTGCCAGCGAAACCATGTAAATTATGTGTCAGACTGGTGCCAGCGAAACCATGTAAATTATGTGTCAGACTGGTGCCAGCGAAACCATGTAAATTATGTGTCAGACTGGTGCCAGCGAAACCATGTAAATTATGTGTCAGACTGGTGCCAGCGAAACCATGTAAATTATGTGTCAGACTGGTGCCAGCGAAACCATGTAAATTATGTGTCAGACTGGTGCCAGTAAAACCATGTAAATTATGTGTCAGACTGGTGCCAGTGAAACCATGTAAATTATGTGTCAGATTGGTGCCAGTGAAACCATGTAAATTATGTGTCAGACTGGTGACAGTTGAAAAATGTAACCTGTTTATTTCGCATGTGCCACATAGATTGTTTGTCTATCTAGTGCCAGATGGGACATGTAGATTGTTTGACTTAACAATTCATCTTTGTGGACAGATATTTTCAGTTAAGTAAGGTTGTTATGTTTTAGTAATTTGACCGAACTATTAAACGTATTAAAACAATTGAACTTTATTGAAGTGATAAAGTCACCATTCTATTACAACCATTGATTTTCCAGAAAGACAATGTAAAACTTTACTTCAGAAATAAATCGTTCAACGTAAAAAAGTGACAATAGATTTTATTGGTGGATTTAAAAAACAACTAAAATAACAATTACTTTCTATTGAGATAATTAAACCAAAAGAAAAAACTTCCTTGTGTAGCTAAAAAAAGAATAAATTATTTTAACTAAACGATTTTCAAAGTAACACAGAATTTATTTATAGTGGTAGCTGGCTAAGTGTAGCAAGATGAAAATATTTTTGTATTGGTATGTAGTTAAGCATAACAAAGTGAATATTTCTTTGAATTGATAGCTCGATAAACCTAACTATGACAAAAATTGTTGAAATTGATGACTCACTAAGTGTAAGAAATTGAGAACGGATTTGCAATGGTAGTTCGCTAAGTGTAACAAATAGAAAACTATTTGTAATGGTAGTTCGCTAAGTGTAACAAATAGAAAACTATTTATAATGGTAGTTCGCTAAGTGTAACAAATAGAAAACTATTTATAATGGTAGTTCGCTAAGTGTAACAAATAGAAAACTATTTGTAATGGTAGTTCGCTAAGTGTAACAAATAGAAAAAGTATTTGTACTGGTAGTTCGCTAAGTGTAACAAATAGAAAACTATTTATAATGGTAGTTCGCTAAGTGTAACAAATAGAAAACTATTTGTAATGGTAGTTCGCTAAGTGTAACAAATAGAAAAAGTATTTGTACTGGTAGTTCGCTAAGTGTAACAAATAGAAAAAGTATTTGTAATGGTAGCTCGCTAAGTGTAACAAATAGAAAAAGTATTTGTACTGGTAGTTCGCTAAGTGTAACAAATAGAAAAAGTATTTGTAATGGTCGTTCGCTAAGTGTAACAAATAGAGAACGTATTTGTACTGGTATCTCGCTAAGTGTAACAAATAGAGAACGTATTTGTACTGGTATCTCGCTAAGTGTAACAAATAGAGAACGTATTTGTACTGGTATCTCGCTAAGTGTATCAAAAACAGAACGTATTTGTACTGGTATCTCGCTAAGTGTAACAAATAGAGAACGTATTTGTACTGGTATCTCGCTAAGTGTAACAAATAGAGAACATATTTGTTCTGGTATCTCGCTAAGTGTAACAAATAGAGAACGTATTTGTACTGGTATATCGCTAAGTGAAACAAATAGAGAACGTATTTGTATTGGTATCTCGCTAAGTGTAATAAAGCAAACATTCTTCTTTTCTTTTTCTAAAACACTTTACATGGCTAAGTGGTTAGAGCACTCGGATTGTGTGCTCGAAGATTTATGGTTTGCAGTCAGTCGCTACAAAATGACCTTTGTGTGTGTATCGGAAGATGTCCCATGAAACTGACAAACCAACCTTACTATGCGATCAGAAATAAATAGTCCAAGAAATGAAGAGTTAGCGGTGTTATAATCTGCCTCCACTTTTATTATATTAATTTACAATGATAGATATGTTAACTTTGAAAAAAAATATTTCAATGAAACTTTTATTGGAAAATGTTTTCTTGTTTTGTTCAAACAAATAAACATTTAAGTATTACAAAAGTATAACAATGTAAAACCAATACGACCTACACTTAACTGAATACCACGACCCATCCTACACTTAACTGAATACCATGACCCATCCTACACTTAACTGAATACCATGACCCATCCTACACTTAACTGAATACCATGACCCATCCTACACTTAACTGAATACCATGACCCATCCTACACTTAACTGAATACCATGACCCATCCTACACTTAACTGAATACCATGACCCATCCTACACTTAACTGAATACCATGACACATCCTACACTTAACTGAATACCATGACCCATCCTACACTTAACTGAATACCATGACCCATCCTACACTTAACTGAATACCATGACTTGCACTATTGTATAACCTCAATTACACTAAATTTTCAAAAACGGCACACTGAACAAGAAATATAGAAGTAGAAATTAAAGTAGCCAAGGTTACACAATAGGAAAAACAATGTTCTTGTGAAATCCAAAATAATGCATAATTAACCTTTTAACGTTTGATTTGGTTTCATTTAGACACAAAGCTATGACTAACTGAGGCATCGAAACGCGAAATTTAACATCGTAAAACTTCATTTGGGAAAGGGGGAGCCTTAATGTGTTAATAAACTCTAAAGGGGAGGCTTAATGTGTTAATAAACTCTAAAGGGGAGGCTTAATGTGTTAATAAAATCTAAAGAGGAGGCTTAATCTGTTTATAAAATCTAAAGGGGAGGCTTAATCTGCTAATAAAATCTAAAGGGGGAGGCTTATTCTGTTAATAAAATTAAAGGGGAGGCTTAATCTGTTAATAAAATCTAAAGGGGGAGGCTTAATCTTTTATGAAATCTTAAGGGGAGGCATAATGTGTTTATAAAATCTAAAGGGGAGGCTGAATCTGTTAAAAATTTTCAGGTTTTTCTAATTTTTTTACCAGAAGGTCAAAGCCATGTCCCGAGTATTATGTTCTAAACTGTCACCCGTAACTAACGGTTTCGGTTTTTATTAAATTATCACAATGAAATACAAATCTTAACTGATTGATTGACCATTTTAGTGTATATTTTCACTATCAACAGGTGGCGCTTGTTCGTGTGATAGGAAACGGCAGGACAGTCTTTTGTAAATTAATGCGCATGTTCTATGCGAATATTTTCAGTGTTTTTGTTTTGTTCTTAATACAAAGTTTCGACGTATATTACCGAGAATTTCTGATAATGAAATGTAAAGGGGAACTTGGCTGTTTTCCATCATCCATTCTTTGGGAGTCTCTCGATACTAAATAAATAACTCTATTTTCCAATTGTTCTTCCTGTTATAAAGTTCCAAATTTTTCGTCTTTTTTTCAATTTACCCACCAATACATATTGTTATATTCAGTAAATTATGATAAACATAAGTATCGGGCCTCTTATATTCATAAGAATTACATTCCTTATTTCGTTTCTTAGGAAGATTCAAGAATTAGAAGCATGTTTTATAATAATGGTATTCCAAACAGCATTACTGGCATGTTTTGCCCATTTCACAACTCTTCATACTGAGTGGATGCAATTAACACAGCTCTAGTTGGAACACTACTTATAATATTATAAACCACTTGATACAATAATAATCAAAGTGGCAATAAATGATTGCAACAAAGCTTCTCGAGAGCTATCTGCGCTATCCTTCCCTAATTTAGCAGTGTAAGACTAGAGGGAAGGCAGCTAGTCATCACCATCCACCCGCCAACTCTTGGGCTACTCTTTTACCAAATAATAGGGGGATTCACCGTGAAATTATGACGCCCCCACGGCTGAAAGAGCGAGCATATTTGGTACGACAGGGACTCGAACCCGCAATCCTGAGACTACGAGTCTATTGCCTTAACCACATACCAGGCCTAATACATGTCATCAAAATTAGTATTAAGTCAATTATATCTTTAACATCACATATTCTTAAATATAGTTTAATGTTGATGCTTATCAAGCTGTCCGGTTTGTAACAAGAATACAAACCATAACAATCGTTAATAAATGTTTTCTAAATATCTGTGTTTTCACTTTTTCGAGATCAGTCAAACCACCAAGCTGTTTGTTTATATTTAAGTGCTATCTGTGCTGCGTCCACTCGCTGTGTCACTGGTGTTTCTTAAAGACGAACCATTAATTACTTTAACAAATATCTATTACATATAAATGATCCATGTTTTACCTAAAGTTAAAAACGTTGTTGTTGTTATTATCTCAGAGCAAAGCCACATTGTATCAATCTCGCAGAATCGAACCTCGGATCTAAGTGTTGTAAGTCCATAAATTTACTTATTTATTAACAAGGAAACTCCAAATTTAATATAATAGCTTTACTTCATATTGTTTTCAGTAGCTAAGCAAGCGCAAAGCTACTCAATGGGCAATATCCCTCATGGCCATGAAGGGTGTTTAAACCCGGTTTTTATTGTTATAAGACGTACTTCATATTAAAATGCTCCCGCTAGTACTGCGGTAAGTCTACGGATCTACAAGGCTAAAATCAGGGATTCGATTTCCCTCGGAGGGCTCAGCAGATAGCCCAATGTGGCTTGGTTAAAAGAAAACACATAAACACATATTGAAACTGCCTTTCATAAGAACATTAATAGAGCAAAATTTGTCGCAGGAATCCCCCCTCATGGGTTGCGGGTGGTAAGTTTCTGAGCGTGAAATGGTAAACACGGAGTTTGATTTTTATCGTTACTCAGAAAGCCGATTGCATATCACGCAGCCTTGTGATTAAAACTTTACTCAATAACGTCTTATTATACTTGGCCCGGCATGGCCAAGCATGTTAAGACGTGCGACTCGTAATCTGAGGGTGGCGGGTTCGCATCCCGGTCGCGTAAAACAAGCTCATCCTTTCAGCCGTATGGGCGTTATAATGTACAGTCAATCCCACTATTCGTTGGTAAAAGAATGGCCCAAGAGTTGGCGGCGATGACTAGCTGCCTTAACTCTAGTCTTACACTGCTAAATTAGGGACGGCTAGCTTAGATAGCCCTCGAATAGCTTTGTGCGAAATTTCAAAACAAACTTATTACACTAGCGCCACAAAACGAGTAAGTACAAAAGTACTCACTGTTCCAGTTTGTAGAGTTTGCTGGGTTTTTTTCAAACTCACTTTGTGTGTAACGCAGTAAATATTTATTAACTGGAACTTCATACGTCATGAATCAACTCGTCGTTTCATTAAATGTGGTCCTCTGATAACTTCAATCTCAAATAAATGTTATAAACACTTTAGACTTAATTGGATACTTGTATTAATGCCAAACACAAGAATAAAAAACATATAGTTTTGAAGCTTTCAATCCAGTAGAACGAATAATACACCTTATATTTTCACTCAAATAACATTTATAAGATTTATCAATGAATCCCACGCAAATCTCTCAGTATTGTTCTTAGCTGAATCGTTCCGAACAATTTGTTTGTACTACTGTGTTATTATCAAATGTCGCATGGTGTTTTGCTAAAGTATCATTGTTTGTAATATTGTATTACTTTTGAATTTAAGTCTCGTTAAAGTATCGTTGTTCATGAGACTCTATTACCATTGAAAATACCACAGAAGTGTCTTATCGAAGTATTATTGCCGGTGATACTGTGTTACTATTTAAAATACCACAGAAGTGTTTTATCGAAGTATTATTGCCGGTGATACTGTGTTACTATTGAAAATACCACAGAAGTGTCTTATCGAAGTATTATTACCGGTGATACTGTGTTACTATTTAAAATACCACAGAAGTTTCTTATCGAAGTATTATTACCGGTGATACTGTGTTACTATTTAAAATACCACAGAAGTGTCTTATCGAAGTATTATTGCCGGTGATACTGTGTTACTATTTAAAATACCACAGAAGTGTCTTATCGAAGTATTATTGCCGGTGACACTGTGTTACTATTTAAAATACCACAGAAGTGTCTTATCGAAGTATTATTGCCGGTGATACTGTGTTACTATTGAAAATACCACAGAAGTGTCTTATCGAAGTATTATTGCCGGTGATACTGTGTTACTATTGAAAATACCACAGAAGTGTCTTATCGAAGTATTATTGCCGGTGATACTGTGTTACTATTGAAAATACCACAGAAGTGTCTTATCGAAGTATTATTGCCGGTGATACTGTGTTACTATTTAAAATACCACAGAAGTGTCTTATCGAAGTATTATTACCGGTGATACTGTGTTACTATTTAAAATACCACAGAAGTGTCTTATCGAAGTATTATTACCGGTGATACTGTGTTACTATTGAATTTCCTAGTGTTGTCTTGTTAATGTATAATTGACAAAATACGGATTATAATTCTTCTTATAACTTGTTTCAGCTCTCTGCCAGATAATTCTTGACTCTTTGCCAAATTTAAAAGTCATTTTGCTGTCTTAGTCGATAATTTTCCAGTCACCCGTGACTATTCGGTTTCTTATTTTGCTAATTAGTTAAATAATATGTCAGTATCAGTCACTTTTTGTTTACTTATCAAATGATGTTTTCTGTTTTTCGCAGTTGATTCAAGTTTCTAGCTATCATACGAGATTGTCCTTGTCTGAAAAGTTTATTTTTTTCCTACACAGTATTTTCAAGAATGTAATGGATTATGTTAGACTTGTTGGCAAAATATTATTAATATCCTTTGATAGATTCTTCTTAAAATATTGTTATAACACTTGGCATATATTCTTGATACACCAGCTCAATATATTCCCTTCAGATATCAACTTGTCAGTTTCCATGTTTGTGCCTGTTTTGATGTCATATGATTATACCTTATACTTAAAACTGTAACTTCAGTAATAATATTCCTTCTATCTAGTGTGGTTACAGCTGTAAGTCAACGGATTTACAACGTTCAAATCAGGGATTCGATTCCCCTTGGTGGACTCATCAGATAGCCCAATGTAGCTTTGCTACAATAAAACAAACTGGCAAGTGTGACTACTTTAGTAACTATTCCTTATTCTAGTCCCCCAGTGGCTCAGCGGTATGTCTGCGGACGTACACGCTAAAATCCGGGTTTCGATACCCGTGGTGGGCAGAGCACAGATAGCCCATTGTGTAGCTTTGTGCTTAATCCAAAACAACAACAACAACATCCTTATTCTGCCAGTCAGGCAGACTGACATTGTTGGAGCTAATGGAACTCAGAGTATCATTATTAGTGACTCCTACTTTTGAAGAAAATTTTATTTCTCACGAGAAATATATTTTTCAGTGGAACAATATTCCCTCTGGGTATCGCCTTCAATCAATACTTCTTAACATTCTTTATCACGTTTTCTCACCTTTCACCGTTAAATGATACACTCCAGTAATCCGAGGAAGTGTTCGTTTCATAAAATAAATGTTAAATATTCAAAGTTAAGAGTCGTGTTATTCTTGTAACAGTAGTGAACCCTGAGATGTTACCATTGAGGTAGCCACATGACTTTGAAAACATAGGTCAGTCGTGAAGCGCAGTTTTTAGATTATTGTGTTTATACATCACATAAATCAGAGATTAAGTTAAACACTACAAATGTCCTTCCATGTGTTGTTTCTCGTTAATCAGAATAAACTAAACTCTTTGTGTTTTTTTTTAATTTTCGCACAAAGCTACTCGAGGGCTATCTGTACTAGCCGTCCATAATTTAGCTGTCTGAGAATAGAGGGAAGGCAGCTAGTCATCACCACCCACCGCCAACTCTTGGGCTACTCTTTTACCAACAAATAGTGGGATTGACCGTCACATTATACGTCCCCACGGCTGGGAGGGCGAGCATTTTTAGCGCGACTTGGTCGCGAACCCGCGACCCTCGGATTACGAGTCGCACGCCTTACGCGCTTGGCCATGCCGGGTCCTCAAAACAAACAAACAATCTTCATACTTACCATATTTAAAATATGAAGACTTTGTGGTTTTGTCGTAGCAAAGTATCATAATAAACGATCTGCTAGTCTATAGCCGAAAATAAAACACAAATACATTATTTTTACTCACAAAGGTTTTTATAACTTATTGCTGTCGCAACGTGAAAACAATGTGGCGAGACAATATCCACTTTTTTTCAACATTTCAACATCATTTGACATAAGCTGCTCAAAACTTTACACACTTATTTATGTAGTTTCAGTTGAAACATCAGAACAAACTGCTTATGTCTTCTCTACCGTGGGGATCAAACCCCAGACTTTAAGCTGCAAATGTACAGAAAGATAGAATTTACAGGACATTCGGAATTTATAATATTATAGCAATGATTAGAGAAAAGCAGTTATAAAATAATACACAGTTATGCAGATTTTACAACCAAGTGCCCCCACATGGCGCTCGACTCGTAATCTGAGGGTCGCAGGTTCAAATTCCTGTCACAATAAACACGTTCGCCCTTTCAGCCGTGGGGATGTTATAATGTGGCGGTAAAAGAGTAGCCCAAAATGGACAGAGATTCGAACACGCGACTCTCAGATTATGAGTCGGACGTCTTAGCTCACCTGGCGATGTGAGGCCAGTAACATTTTCAATAAAAACGTTCACAAACAAAACGCAACTTTGCGAGAAAGTTTCAAAATTGAATATCATCACATTTAACCTAGAGTCCAAGAACGGTCATGAGGAGCCATTGTTTTGTAGAAATTAGATAACAAAAACGGCAGAGGTCGCTTTTGAGTTGCATATTTGTTTGTTTTGAATTTCGGACAAAACTATTCGAGGGCTAGCTGCGCTAGCCGTCCCAATTTAGCAGTGTAAGATTAGAGGAAAGGCAGCTAGCTTGTCATTACCACCCATCGCCAACTCTTGGGCTACTCTTTTATCAACGAATAGCGTGATTGACCGTAACATTACAAGCCCCCACGGCTGAAAGGGCAAGAATGTTTGGTGCGACCAGGATTCGAGCCCGTGACCCTCAGATTACGAGTCGAACTCTTTAACACGCTTGGCCATGCCGGGCCTATTCCATAAGTACCCTTTCTTTAATGAGAAAGCGATATATCTGCAGATTTATAACGTTAAGAAAGGGGTTCGATGTCTGTGGTTGGTACAGCACTGATAGCCCAAACAAACTATCTCGAAAATTCGACAATAATGGTGTTAGGAAAGTTCGGAAGTTTAAAAATTATAAACATAAAAAACAAGCGGGATTTTATTATTTTAGAATAAGTTCTTGAAATATTATGGTATTTCGTGGTCAAATGTTGTATATGGCTTGATATGCCAGATAAATGGTGGTATTTGAATTTCACATATTCGGAACCGTCCGAAACTTATTATTCATTTGTAATAACACCACAGCTAAAGTTGTTTTGTTTTATTTTATAATAATGTACATACGTAATGTATAGTTGAAAAAAAGGCAGCCTAAAGCATTCACTTCATATGAGTATTGTTCAGAAGTACCTAAAGCATTCATATCGTATGAGTATTGTTTAGAAGTACCTAAAGCATTCATATCGTATGAGTATTGTTTAGAAGTACCTAAAGCATTCATATCGTATGAGTATTGTTTAGAAGTACCTAAAGCATTAACTTCATATGAGTATTGTTTAGAAGTACCTGAAGCATCCATATCGTATGAGTATTGTTTAGAAGTACTTAAAACATTCACTTCATATGAGTATTGTTTAGAAGTACCTAAAGCATTCATATCGTATGAGTATTGTTTAGAAGTACCTATAGCATTGGGCCCGGCATGGCCAAGCGTGTTAAGGCGTGCGACTCGTAATCTGAGGGTCGCGGGTTCGCATCCCGGTCGCGCCAAACATGCTTGCGTTCCCAGCCGTGGGGGCGTTATAAAGTTTCGGTCAATCCCACTATTCGTTGGTAAAAGAGTAGCCCAAAAGTTGGAGGTGGGTGGTGATGACTAGTTGCCTTCCCTCTAGTCTTATACTGCTAAATTAGGGACGGCTAGTACAGATAGCCCTCGAGTAGCTTTGTGCGAAATTCCAAAACAAACCTAAAGCATTCACTTTATATGAGTATTGCTTAGAAGTACCTAAAGCATTCACTTCATACTGTACTCTTTAGAAGTAAACACTACTCTATAATCATTTTCACATCTTCATTTGGTGCCTGAGGAATAATTGGAAACTTTTCAAATAATTTAATGAAACTTTCAAAGTTCCTGGAAATTTTACTTGTTTGTTCAAATGTGAGATAATTTTACTATCGTGAAAGGTTCCAGTGTCACACTGTTTGGAAACTGTTTTACATAAATAACTATGGTGTTCAACATGATTCATAACTATAATGTTCAACATGATTCATAACTATAATGTTCAACATGATTCATAACTATAATGTTCAACATGATTCATAACAATAGAGTGTTCAACATGATTCATAACTATAGAGTGTTCAACACGATTCATAACTGGAAAGTGTTCAACATGATTCATAACTATAGAGTGTTCAACATGATTCATAACTATGGTGTTCAACATGATTCATAACTATAGAGTGTTCAACACGATTCATAACTGGAAAGTGTTCAACATGATTCATAACTATGGTGTTCAACATGATTCATAACTGGAAAGTGTTCAACATGATTCATAACTATAGAGTGTTCAACATGATTCATAACTATAGAGTGTTCAACACGATTCATAACTGGAAAGTGTTCAACATGATTCATAACTATGGTGTTCAACATGATTCATAACTATAGAGTGTTCAACATGATTCATAACTATGGTGTTCAACACGATTCATAACTGGAAAGTGTTCAACATGATTCATAACTATAGAGTGTTCAACATGATTCATAACTATAGAGTGTTCAACACGATTCATAACTACAGAGTGTTCAACATGATTCATAACTATAGAGTGTTCAACATGATTCATAACTATAGAGTGTTCAACACGATTCATAACTGGAAAGTGTTCAACATGATTCATAACTATAGAGTGTTCAACATGATTCATAACTATAGAGTGTTCAACACGATTCATAACTATAGAGTGTTCAACATGATTCATAACTATAGAGTGTTCAACACGATTCATAACTATAGAGTGTTCAACACGATTCATAACTATAGAGTGTTCAACATGATTCATAACTATAGAGTGTTCAACATGATTCATAACTATAGAGTGTTCAACATGATTCATAACTATGGTGTTCAACATGATTCATAACTATAGAGTGTTCAACATGATTCATAACTATAATGCTCAACATGATTCATAACTGGAGAGTGGATTCAATCCCTCTTTTAAATATCCCTAACAAAACAATTTTCTTTATCTGCTAAAGTCTCTAATTTGCGCTATTCTGAAAGATGCTCGTGCGTTAGACTGATAAACAAACATCTGCGTTAAAAATATTTATTGCATAATAAATTTTACTGTAACACGTCGAAAAATAATTAAATTATTGAAGCAAACCACTCAGAATCTGGCCGGTCACAACAAGCAGTTTCAGCTTGGATGGAAATGTACAACTTGCAACCGGTAAAACCTGGAACCAGTTTCACACCAACGAAACATTGTCAGGGCACGTTTATGGCAAACCATGATTCTCAGTACAAGCAGGTAGATGACATCTATTGAGTATGTCCCCCTCTCCCAGCGACAGTAATGTACCTGCTCCGAAATGAGTAGGTTGATCGTATCCCCAGTTTTACGGTTAAAACATTTTTTCTCACAAGCATAACCTGTGTGCCAGATATTCACTAAGGCGTATTCTGTTCAAAGCAAAACAGAGATCGGTTCTCATGCAATTGCGTTAAAAACACGTGCAGTGAGACAACAACGTTATGACATCTAGAGGAATATTCCCTCAACAAAGACTCACTTTAATTCATAGGCTGATTTTCTGACGAGAATCTAAAATATTAATTATTCCATTTTCATTCGGACATGTGAATCGTGTGTTAAAATTAGTGATGTCACACAGATAAGAACAATCACTTTGACCTCTAATAAATCGCGGTCACATTTTACGACGCTTTATGTTGTGATATGATATAACGAATAGTGTTCCGCCTCATCTGGTTGAGACATTCTTTGACGAGGAAGACATCAACTAGACTTCTTATTAATCCTATCGAGAGTGCATTGGAATACTCTTGGGAGAGGAGTTGCATCTTAAAAATTGACTCCAGATGCTAAAAATGCCCTAGAAACTACTCTTGTAAGTACGCTACTGGTAACCGTATTCCGTGTAACAATATTTCATTGAATTGGCATAAACTGTAAATATTTAAAGACAACTCACCAGATGGCTCACTAACAAGAGTTGGCTGAATGACCAAACAGACCAGTGACAAATCATGAAATATTTGGTTTACATAAATATTATCCGAGGGAATGATTTCGTCAAGTTGGTTTGTTTGTTTTTCTTCGTGTGAAAATATTATAACTTCTAATTATTAACCCTTTTATTAATACATCTATCAAATAACAGATGGCAGCCGTGCTTTTTAAGAACGAAATAAAACTGAAGGTACGAAGACCTCACGATACAGGATATACAAAACAATTACACACGTAATTATGATTTTCTTTTTCTTTGATTTCGGTTATCAAAGAAAGTGATGGGGTGAAATTATAGAGTAAACAATTTTATATTGTTTAAAAAGGTATGTCATTTGTTGATAAATACCGCTAAATTAAAAAGGAATGTCATTTATTGATAAATACCGCCAAATTAAAAACGTATGTCATTTATTGATAAATAACGCGAAATTAAAAAGGTATGTCATTTATTGATAAATACCGGTAAATTTATGACATTCTAGTGGTTATGACGTTTGACAGATCAGGAAATGGAATTTTGGAATTTCGCACAAAGCTACTCGAGGGCTATCTGTGCTAGCCGTCCATAATTTAACAGTGTAAGACTAGATGGAAGGCAGCTAGTCATCACCACCCACCGCCAACTCTTGGGCTACTCTTTTACCAGCGAATAGTGGGATTGACCGTCACATTATACACCCCCACGGCTGGGAAGGCGAGCATGTTTAGCGCGACGCGGGCGCGAACCCGTGACCCTCGGATTACGAGTGCACGCCTTAACGCGCTCGGCCATGCCAGACCTTGACAGATCAGAGGACTGAGACTTTTCGTCAAGAATTCGCACCCTTTAAGTCGTTGTGTACATTGTAATGTGATGGTCTATCCCAATATATGTTGGTAGCGAGTAACTCCAATATTGCTGGTGTTGATTAGTTGCTACCCATCTGGTCTGTCTCTTGTAACAGTCACTCCATTTATGGCCTTGCATGGTCAGGTGGTTATGACGCTCGACTCGCAAACTGAGGGTAGCGGGTTCAATTTCCTGCCTCACAAAACAAGCTCGCCCTTTCAGCCTTGAGGGTGTTATAATATTATGGTCAATCCAACAATTCGTCGGTAAAAAAGTAACCCAAGAGTTGTCGATGGATGGTGATGACTAGTTGTTCTTACATTGATAAAGTAGGGACAGCTAGGGCAGATGGTCATTGTGTAGCTTTGTGAAGAATCCAAAACAAGCTAAACCGTCCGTTAGCTTTGCATGAAACTCAACAAACTCTGTAGGGTAAATGATGGATAACTGGTCTTTTTGTATCAAGAGGCCCCGGCATGGCCAGGTGGTTAAGGTACTCGACTCATAATTGAAGGGACACGGTTTCGAATTTCCGTCACACCAAACATCTTAATCCTTTCAGCAGTGGGAGCATTATAACGTGACGTTCAATCCCACTATTCGTTAGTAAAAGAGTGACCAGCTGCCGCCACTCTGGTCTTAGACTGCTAAATTAGAAACGACTAGCGCAAATAACCCTCGTGTAGCTATTCGCGAAATTCAAAACGAAACCATAAAGAAACAAATAAACCATTGTATCAAGAAAAGGGCGGATAAAGATGAATCTACCAAATATTTAATTATTTTTTGCTACACAGTAAATACTGTTAGCAACTGTGGTTACTGTCAACCATTCCCAAACTCTATCTGTCTGTAAACAGTGTTGATCAAATAGATGTATTTACCATCTGTCCCCCACTGGTACAGCGGTAAGTTTAAGAATTTACAACGCTAAAATCTGGGGTTGGATTCACCTCGGTGGACTCGGCAGATAGCCCGATGTAACTTTGCTATAAGAAATCACACACACAAATTTACCATCTGTGAGATTACAAGCTTCAAAATCAAAACACGTGATCACCAGAAAAAATGTCTGTGAATACGAAATAAAAAGTCACTATTGTCATCCAGCTATGTTTTACAATAAAAGTCACTGTTGTCATCCAGCTATGTTTTACAATAAAAGTCACTGTTGTCATTCAGCCATGTTTTACAATAAAAGTCACTGTTGTCATCCAGCTATGTTTTACAATAAAAGTCACTATTGTCATCCAGCCATGTTTTACAATAAAAGTACAAAAGTGAGTCTTAAATTTGGCAGCTTTTTATGACTGTTAAGCTGAAACAAAGAGAGCAGGTTCCAATGATATGATTATCTTCTTAACAAATGTTATTACTTTAACTAGAGACAAGTAAAGCTGATATCTCAGAAGAGTGGTTACTTTCACTTGATTAACAAACTGTGACACTCAGGATGTTTAGGATATGTAAAGGCTGGAGAATCAGGGTGTTTAAGATTTATGGAAAGCTGGGCATTCAGGGTGTTTAGGATATGTGGAAAGCTAGGCAGTCAGGATGTTTAGGATATGTGGAAAGCTGGGCAGTCGGGATGTTTAGGATACTAAGAGAGAATATAAAGTCAAACTATATATTCCCCTCTTGTCACAGGGTGTTACACTTGTTTCAGAAAATGTCTGCTCTCATCAATCACGATGTCTTTCAGATACATTTGTTATAGCCTCCATTTGTAATAAATGACATAAAACAATCGAATTCTTGTATGGTAAAAGACAAGGTTACGAATGGAAGGTTTTGTTGTTGGTCTGTTGGAAAGTCACTTAAATAATTTTGTGAATTTATCTGAAGATGAAATATTGCTAATCTGTTTTAAATTTCGTCTGAGTTAATGTCTACGTCAGAGAAACAGTTTCGAATCATTCTCTGAAAGAGATATTCGTATAAAGTGTTGCGTAGAAGATTATGGAACTATGAGCTAATTACTTGAAATTATACTATCTGTATTACTTTTTTCACAAGTGATTCTGTCATTGTATTTGTCAGGAAAGAGCGATTGTCTTTGAGGACCCAGTAATGATAAGTCCTAGATATATAGTATTATTTAAAAATACCGAGTACATGAATTAAAGTGATATCTGATTGGGATACGCGAAGTAAAGTTTACAGAATACATACTAATGATATTGGCGAGGTATTAACAAAATATTTACGAAAGAATAGTTCTAAACGATTGACATCTTGACATGAACTAAAACACGACGTCCTTCAGAAATCTGTTTTAAACGTTGTTAACGGAAGATGAATTTGATGTTGGATTAGTCCTAGAAAATGAAAAACAACAAAGAAACAAAAGGGAGAAAATGAACTAGGTTTAAACACGGTTTCAAGTGATTGCCGTTTCGGAATGCGAATTTGAGGATACATGGTTTGAGTCACGTTTCTGAAAAAAATCACATTAGAACTTTGGAGCTGTATATGTGTTGTAACAATGACGCTAAACCTCCAACTTGCAGCAGTCCGAGAGGTTGTGCCTCGTGCCATTGGCTAGTTACTGGTCTATCAGCTGAAAATTAGAGATTTCTGAAACAGCTCCGAGCGAATTTCTGAAACGAACAAAAATATGTTCATTCCTCACATTGTATAATAATAATAACTTTCTTTTGACGTAGTGATGATAACAGTTTTCTGACTGTCATTAAAAAAACCACGCGATATTTAGTTTGGCCATTTTCCAGGGTTACTGATGAGAAATTGAATTCCTCGAAACTAGAAATAATTCATTAACGAGTGAACCGTGGTTGCTGGTGGTGTTATTGCTTTTAGCTACACAGTGTATTTCTTAGTGTATGTAAAGATATTTTAAAAATGAAATATCTGTTATTTGATAGGGTCCGGCATGGCCAAGCGTGTGAAGGTGTGCGACTCGTAATCTGAGGGTCGCGGGTTCGCATCCCTGTCGCGCCAAACATGCTCGCCCTCCCAGCCGTGGGGGTGTTATAATGTTACGGTCAATCCCACTATTCGTTAGTAAAAGAGTAGCCCAAGAGTTGGCGGTGGGGGGTGATGACTAGCTGCCTTCCTTCTAGTCTTACACTGCTAAATTAGGGACGGCTAGCATAGATAGCCCTCGAATACCTTTGTGCGAAATTAAAAAATAAACAAACAGTTATTTGATAGATATACCAAAATCTTCATCCTAAAACTTACCAATGTTATAAAATGTTCATATAAAAGCATGCTCTTAGGTAATGTTATTCAGTGGATTGTTTATTGATCTTTGTGTGGGCAATGCAGATTATCGCTACTTATAGTGTATTTTTAAATAAATTACGCCCTTTTATCCACGTTCCTTTTTAACAAATTGTCACATAATTGCTAAAACACGTGCAAAATAAGTTTATGTTTAAAACAAAACACTAAATCCGTGTTTATGTTCTACCAAACCAGTTTTTTTTTAATTTAGGCTTGTCTGTATTTGTTGCCAGGAGAAAGCAAAACAACATACTTTTACAAAACAGAATTAATTACCGCTACAGTGTTTAAAGAAGATAAACTTACTTATGATATAAATTGTTTTTGCTCGTCGGAGTACCAGTCCACTGAATGGAAGTTGTGTGAGTACGTGATTTATGAAAGGTTATCTTAAGACGCGAAAAGTTGCTTCCCTCATACGTAATTCTAGAAAATGCTGTTGTTGTTTTTGAATTAAGCACAAAGCTACACAATGGGCTATCTGTGTTCTGCCCACCACGAGTATCGAAACCCGGATTTTAGCGTGTAAGTCCGCAGACATACCGCTGAGCCACTGGGGGCCTCTAGAAAATGCAAAAACATTGATAAAATATTAAGGAACTGAAAATTTCCATGTGTTTTCGACTGCACTTAACAAATCTTTGTGCCAAATTTGGTAACATGCGTCAAAAATGGACGAAACGGTGGTAAAAAACGCTTGTAAAAATGTCAAAACTGAATGTGCCCCCTGATGGACCTAATGACTGATTAATTACTTGAAACAGAGCACAAAATGGGCTATCTGTACTCTGCCCACCACGGATATCGAAACCCTGTTTCTTACAGAGTGAGTGTCAGACATTCCCCTGTGCCACCGAACCTAATGGGCCTCAATAAATATGTTAATGAAGAAGTAATTACATGATGATACCACAGAGATTACTATCATATTTATATAGATATTACTAACCAGACATCTCCACACAACACTGTGGCACACAAGTAACGCAAAACATGAAATCAACATCTTGAGTGAACGCCCTTTGTTAGGCTTAACAGGAAAGCCCTTAGTGATGTCGAGAAACGCACTTGTTGAGAATGTTATATGCAAAAACGGCTCGTTTGGGTTGAGAAAATATTTTACATGGAAGAGCGAACAACGTTTCGACCTTCTTCAGGTCATCGTCAGGTTCACAAAGGGAAGCAACTTTTCGCGTCTTAAGATAACCTTTTCATAAATCATGTACTCACACAACTTTCATCCAGTGAACTGGTACTCCGACTAGTAAAAAACAATTCATATCATCAGTAAGTTTATCTTCTTTAAACACTGTAGCGGTAACCTGAAGATGACCGAAAGAAGGTCGAAACGTTGTTCGCTCTTCCATGTAAAATATTTTCTCAACCCAAACGAGCCGTTTTTGCATATATATAAAAAAAAAGGAGAGCCCTTAGTCAGGCTTCACAGAAGAAGTGAATATTGTTTTAGAATTATTGTTAGGGATACACGAACAGGCACAATTCTCCATTCAGTTGTGATTCACTGTCCTACGACAGAGTTCTTAGGTCGTCCAATTTATTTAGAATTAAAATATTATTTTTTACTGGAAATAAAATAAATTATTATATTTTATTTCAAAACCTCTTATGTCTGGACTGCTGTAACTTAACATGGTTCATCGTTTTTCATTTTTGCTTCACAATTCAGTTGGCACTTCTGTTCTTGTATTATGGTAATACTGTTGAAGGATAAGTCTGAAAATGAGATATTGCAAGCAGTGTATAAGTGTTCTTTATGGTTTTTTTTACACGCAATTGTACGAATACGTCGTTGAAATCACGAATAAGCGCGTTCTACGAAAGACTAGTAGGCCTGGGATGGCCAGGTGTGTTAAAACCTTCGACTTGTAATCCGAGGGTCGCGGGTTTGAATTTCCGTCGCACCAAACATGTTCACCCTTTCAGCCGTGGGGGCGTTATAATGGTAAGGACAATCCCACTATTCGTTGGTAAAAGAGTAGCCCCAGGTTTGGCAGTGAGTGGTGATGACTAGCTGCCTTCCCTCTAATCTTATACTGCTAAATTAGGGACGGCTGGCGCAGATGGCTCTTATGTAGCTTTGCGCGAAATGAAAATAAAACAAGCAAACGAAAGACTAGATGCTTGACATCCAATGTTCAGTGAACGAGCACACTGGCTTTAAATCGTTATGGAAACAGCACAGCCAAAGTTCAACGTTCCTCTGCAGTGAAACTTGTCATTAGTACTGGATAAGCACACGTGGCTGTCGCGTTTTAGGTCGAGCAGATTTAACAAGTTATAAAAAGACAACATAAGCATGCTTTTCTTGTGTGTTTGTGGCGGGAAATTCCGATGAAAATGAGCCAGGTCGTAGGGTCAAATCGATCAGAGTTCAACTAAACTAATAACAGGACAGCTTTTTCGGTCATAATTTTACACACACAAAAACTTTATTGGATAGTGGCTTAGAAAATAGGGTACTGTAAAAACGCCTGTAACGAATAGGGTCTATGATATATATTAAGTCACAGTCCTAAATTAAGCGGGTTTAAGTATAATTTGAGATCTAAATAACCTCTAGTTTGTGTTAAATTAAAGGAGGAAAATCCCTCACAGGACAAATCAAGTACTATCTTCAGTATTTTACACGTTTCTTATTGCGGTGTTCATGTTGTTTGAGCTTGTGAAACAATGTATCTTTTGAAGTTTGAGTGCTTCTTAATGGCGTGTTTCTATTGTTTCAAGATTGTGAAATGATCTGTTATTTGAAGTTCGAATATTACCTATTGGCCTCATCATATTGTATATTGTATGATGCTTGAGAAACAGCATATCTTTAAAGCCTGAAATCTTTATATTGACTTGTTCATATTGCTTGAAGCCCGTCGTACGCTGTATTACTTGAAGGTAGAACGTTTCTCGCTTGTTTGTATTGTTTGGAACTTGTAAAACAATGAATTACTTGAAGTTTAAATCGTGCCTTCTGCCCAGTACATATTATTTGATGCTTAAACGCTTCTTACTGACGTGTTACTATTGTTTGAAGCTTCAACTCTGACTGGTCATTTATAAATATTTTTTATTATTTTAACTCTTGACACTGTTCATCTTCCGTTTCATGTTAATTTAAGCATGAATCCTTCCTTCTGGTGTGTTGCAACTTTTATCTTTTGAAACTTCAACACTGGCTACTTGCCCTAACATATTGTGTGACACGTGTAAAACATTGTACACTTTGAGTCGTGAACATTGTGTAATGAGTGTTTTCTGAATCTTTAACAGTGCCTATGCGCCTGTTTATATTGTTTATAGCATGTGAAAGTTTATGTTATTTGTATCTTATTCACTGTTTATTGTTTCTTGTTGATCGATGTGTTCTGGTCTCTTCCTATGAACACGACTTACAGTTCTGTTCATATTGTTTGTAGGTTATGGAACTTCATATCCCTTGAAATTTGAAATCTGTGTTATACAGTACAGGTCAATCCAACTATTTCTTGGTGAGTTTATTTGTTTGTTTTTGGAATTTCGCACAAAGCTACTCGAGGGCTATCTGTGCTAGCCGTCACTAATTTAGCAGTATAAGACTGGAGGGAAGGCAGCTAGTCATCACCACCCACCGCCAACTCTTGGGCTACTCTTTTACCAACGAATAGTGGGATTGACCGTGACATTATACACCCCAACGGCTTGGAGGACGAGCATGTTTAGCGCGACCCTCGGATTACGAATCGCACGCCTTACGCGCTCGGTCATGCCAGGCCTATTCTTGTTGAGAGAGCAAACTGAGTGCTGGCGGTACATATTATTTATTGTTCACTAAATTATTTTCCTTTAGTCTGTCACTTCTAAATTAGGGGTGGCCTATATGCTCCCCCCCGTGTCACGTGTTTTTAAGTCCTGAAGTTAAGGTATACGTAGAGAAAGACACAACCTTGCACTAAATTTACGTAATTGTAACTCATGAAATTTTGGTACAGGTATAAAAACGTAATCGTAAAGTCACTTACATAAATACTGAAAGAAGCTATTGGAGACCAATAATACGTCTTTAAAACTCAAATTCTTCTTTAGGTTAAAGTTAAGAGTTCGGTATTTAAGATGTATCCAAAGTAAGTGTGCTTTCAATTACTTTTTTTTTACCATCCCAAGAAAAACAATACGAACATTGAGTCAGGTTGAGCACACGCGATGTTACATCGATGACGTTAACTCAAGGACGCGCAACAATAAAAACTACGACAACGTTCGACCATGAAAAGAACAGCCTAACAACCGAACAACGTATCTTCGGATAAAAAGTGACTTGTAATTAAAGTTATGCCTAGATTTCCGTTAAGAAATTCTCATGTACACGATCAGGAGATCCGGGTTAATAAAAGTTCTAATAATGGTCTAAATATTCAAGTTATTAACGTTCCAAACGGTTCATGACAAGACGACAGACACGAATTCCAAGTGGTTAATAATTTAAACAGCATCACTGCCGCTAGGGAGAAAGTGGTAGTAAACTCACAATTTTTTAATGAAACAGAAAATAAATCAAAAATTAAAATAAAAACAATCTTGTTAAAAAAAGGATCACAAAAAATAATGAATTATAAATGTTTAGAGATGCTTGTAGGACATGTTTATGACAAACGCCCCAATAAATTACACCGACTGTTTTATCGCTTCTGGCACAACAATTTCGAACAAGAAAATTTTGGTGAGAGCGTGTAATGAGTGGATTAGCATGTGACTCAGCTTTGCTTCCAACAGGATCCATTATGTTTGGTCAAGTCGACTGAAAAAAATTCCATGGAAGTATTATATCCTTATTTTATGTATATACCTACATATTATTTTATTGAAAGCATTCACTGAAATCTAAAGTCACGAACAAAAACTTTGTTGTAAATAAATCTTTAGAATATGAATTATTTAACTTCAGTAACAGGCAAACCGAGTCTTGACTGAACGTAAGGGCCTGGCATAGCCAAGTGTGTTAAGGCGTTCGACTCGTAATTTGAGGGTCGCGGATTCGAATCCCGGTTGCACCAAACATGCTCACCCTTTCAGCCGTGGAGGTGTTATAATGTTACAGTAAATCCCCCTATTCGTTGGTTAAAGAGTAGCCCAAGTGTTGGCGATGGGTGGTGATCAGTAGCTGCCTTCCCTCTAGTCTTACACTGCTAAATTAGGGACAGCTAGAGCAGATAGCCCTCGAGTAGCTTTGCGCGAAATTCAAAAAACCAACAAACAAATAAACAGACAACATAATAAAGCTATGTATTCTTTTACTAATTCATTCAATTTGGATGAATGCAGTATAGAAACCTGGGCACCGAGATGCAGGTCTCAAAGTCCAAAACTCGTTCCGCGATGTTGAACATGCTTCATTGTAGGTATATTGTAAGAGTGACAGTCAGTCAAAAGCTGTGACAAAGGTTGATGCTGACTAACTGTCCTCCTTCTAGTCAGTGTAGTTGTAAATAAAAACAATTATATCTGAGGTCTAGATGTGTCTGACTTAAACTTCCAGTTTGTCATGTAAGATGTTATTCGTATCTGCTATATCAAATCATTTCACACTGTTGATAAATTTGTAATTCAGAAAGGCCTACGCTGCAATACTGTGAAATACCTGAGTGTAAAGGAGCAAATTTTTTTCCAGTTTCTTGATATAAAATAAAATTGATCAGCTAATTCTAAAGAAACGTTCAGGATATTTCTAAAATCCTGATAAGAATTTCACTAATCAAAGTTCAAAAAGTTAGTCATGTGAACAACTACATCCTGTTCACAAGTATAGCGTTCTTTGTTGAAAACAACCCACATGTTACCTGTGTAGGAAACAGATGAGAATGAAAAAAAAATGGATTTTAAAATGAATATGGAAAAATAGAACTTGTTGTTTTTTGATTTCGCGCAAAGCTACACGAGGGCTATCTGCGCTAGCCGTCCCTAAATTAGCAGTGTAAGACTAGAGGAAAGGTAGCTAGTCATCACCACCTACCGCCAACTCTTAGGCTACTCTTTGACCAACCAGTAGTGGGATTAACCGTCATGTTATAAAGCCCCCACAGCTGAAAGGGAGAGCATTTTTAGTGCCACGGGGATTCAAACCTGCGATTTTCAGATTACGAGTCCAACTCATTAACCCACCTTGCCCTGCCGGACCTCAACAGAACTAAAAAAAAGAATTGTACGAAGACGTAATTTTTTATTTTGTTTCAATTTTTGAGCGTTTCAATTAGATTAGAGACACAGTATCCACCATCGTTTCAAGTTTTATAAGCCATAACATTTCTAAGCCTATCGACCTTTCTTTTGTGTGTTTCTCAACATCAGGTTATCTGCTGAGCCCACCGGGGGAATCGAACCCCTGATTTTAGCGTTGTACATTCGTATACTTACCGCTGTAGTAGCAGGAGTTTTTTGGGGTATTTTGCCCGGGATGACCAGAAGAGTAAGGCGCCCTATTCGTAAGATGAGGGTTGCGGGTTCTAATTCCCGGCGCACCAAACATGCTGGCTCTTTCTCTGTGGGAGCCTTATAATGTGACAGTCAATCCCGCTATTCGTTTGTAAAAGAGTAACCCAAGAGTTGGCAGTGAGTACTGATACTAGTTTCCTTCCACTGACGGCTAGCACAGATAGTCCTCGTGTAGCTTAGGGCGAAAATTAAAAAAAAAATCTTGCTCATTCTGATTAATGAGAAACAACACTTGGAAGAACATTTGTAATGTTAAAATTAATCTCTGATTTATGTGATGCATAAAAACACGACTGACCTATTATAAGTCATGTGGCTACCTCAATGGTAACATCTCAGTGTTCAGTACTGTTACAAGAATAACACGACTCTTAACTTTGAATATTTAACATTTATTTTATCAAACGAACACTTCCTCAGATTACTGGAGTGTATCATTTAACGGTGAAAGGTGAGAAAACGTGATAAAGAATGTTAAGAAGTATTGATTGAAGGCGATACCCAGAGGGAAAATTGTTCCACTGTGTAGCTTTAAGTGAAATTTGAAAACAAACAAACCTATTAATATTTATGTGGCGCAGATAGCCTAATTGCTTTGCGCCATAATCCACCAACTCAATCACCAAAAACTTATGTTTCGTTCTTTGAACTTAGATAAAAATATGAACTTGTTCCTTTTTGAACAGCTGCTATGACTCCCACTTCACCGTTTCGTGGCTCGGAGTGACCAGCTGTATAAGGTACTCCAATCGTAATCTGAAGGCCGTGGGTTTGTATCCCCGTCGCACCAAACATGCTCGCCCTTTCAGCCGTGGGGACGTTATAATGTGACGGTCAATCCCACTATTCGTTGGTAAAAGAGTAGCCCAAGAGTTGGCGGTGGGTGGTAATGACTAGCTGCCTTCCCTCTAGTCTTACACTACTAAATTAGGGACGGCTAGCACAGATAGCTTTGTGCGAAATTCCAAAACAAACAAACAATATTCTTCGAAACTTTGTTCCTTACCAAAGCATCTCACCTGGTAATATGTTTTCCTTCCTCGTTGGGCAGTACTTTTTCAGAACAGACGATCTGTCATTGCTCCGTTTGGCTTCGCATCCGGGCGCAATTGAATGAATTGGGTCTGTCCTCGGATAACATTGCAGATTCCACAGGTCGGCCCTTCCCACCATGGCTTACAGCCCTCAAATGTGACCTTTCTTCCAGTCACCTAAAAAAGGCAAATACTCCAGATTGGAAGTACTATCATTTATCCAATGAATATCTTTCAAACAATCATTTATACAGATGGTTCCAAATCAGGTAATTCAGTGGGTTCTGCTATGTTTTGCTGTGGTTCAGTAATTGCACTATCAGCCACGTATTACTTTCTTGCTATCGTTACAATTCTCAACGACGGCAATATTTTAAACATATTTTTTCCCCGGGTCAGTCTTTAACATTGGACAGAGTTACTGGTGATGGTGACTCTGTCCACCTTGATAACGTTTTTAATTTTTAATGGCCATTAATCTTTTAATCTCATTTAAGTGTTGCATATTTATTCATTACACCTTTTTAATTGTGGTTTCTTTTTTACAGTTTTAATCTCTCTGATTCAATATGACATTGGATAATGGCTAGAACATTAAATAACTCGACACCAAGACTGGAAAGGCGAACTTCAGGTGACTAACGCTGCTGTTTGAACTACTCGTTAGTCATCCTGGCGAGTTGTGATTTTACTTTTGCTGCATATCATTTCACACTTTTACTACTTTATTTTTTTAGTACTGGCCATACTGACACATAACCCGGAACCACGACTGGAAAGATCATCTTCAGGTGACTAATGGTGGTTCTTATACTTACCTGTTAGTCTTCCTGGTGGGTTATGATCATCACCATTCTGCGACAGGTAGTCCTTTACAACTTTATTAACTGGATGTCAACATTGGTTTTTTGCGCCATTTTCTGTTTTAATTGCCGTTTTGCTTTTATCTTCATTTACTTTTACAAATTTCACTCCATTCACTTGACTTTTATCTTTTTACTGGACATTTGGCTACTCATTCTTGCGATGTTGCTGTGTGTCTTTAAAAACTTCTATTCTTTTACATTTTGATACTAGTTGCTAGGACACATAACCCGGAACCAGGACCGGAAAGACCAACTTCAGGTGACTGACGGTGGGTCTTGAACTTACCTGTTAGTCTTCCTGGCAGGTTATGATCATTACCATTTTGCTAGAGTAAATACCTTACAACTTCTTATACTCTGCCTTCTATCTTAACGTTGTAGACTAGGTGTCAACATTGATTTTATACTTTTTTGTTTTACCTTCATTTCCATTTATGTCTTTTACTTCATTTTTACCAGATGTCTGGCACAGATAGCATCGCTGCTTTGTGCCATATAACACTAAATCAATCAAACTAATGTTAAGCAAGTGTTAAGTGTTACACTAACTAATGTTAAGCACGTGTAAAGTGTTACACTAACTAATGTTAAGCATGTGTAAAGTGTTACACTAACTAATGTCAAGCACGTGTATAACAAACAGTAAACTGAACAAATCCTGTAAACAATAATTTTAATCACTTGGTCCTTGGACCAGCTCGCCGGTTATTGTTAAATATATTTGATTGTCCTAATTCCCTGGTTTTCTAATTTTGTATATTTCTTCAACTAAGACTGACGTGAACTAAAATATCAATATAGTGTCATGTTTTATAGCTCCGATATACTTCTAGATTGCAACACAGTCTTGACATAGTATTGGCCTAGCTACGTTATAACTCTGATATACTTCTAGATTGCAACACAGTCTTGACATAGTATTGGTCTAGCTACGTTATAACTCTGATATACTTCTAGATTGCAACACAGTCTTGACATAGAAGGCAGCTAGTCAATCCACCCATCGCCAACTCTTGGACTACTCTTTTATCAAAGAATAGTGGATTGACCGTCATATTATAACACCCCCACGGTTGAAAGGGCAAGCATGTTTGGTGCGACTTTAATTCGAATCCAAGCCCCTCAGAATTCGAGTCGAATGCCTCAACCCACCAGGCCATGACGGTACATGTATAGTGTCAAACACACGAAAAATATAGAATCAGTTATATCTTACATAGATCAACTAAACCTCTGTACTTTCAGCTACTGTTTGTATTTTATAGGAACGCTTCTGAAGCTAAAACTTGTAATACAGAGTGTCCAATTTGGTAAAAATAAAAACTAAATTTAATGTTGTTGTGTCGTTTATTTCCGTATTATATCAGTGTTCATTTGTTAATTATGAGTTATTACGTAACTCAGAACTACAACTTTGTATATTATAGATGTCAGCAGTGTACATTTACTCTATGCCATGTGTTTTGTGTCGAAGAAACAATGTGTTATTTTTTATTACAATTTTAATTTAAGATGAATAAACAAAAATTTCGAATACATCATATTAATTTTTTTCAACCAGAAGCAAAATCAATTCATTGTGTTGCTTTTGAAAACAACATAAAGAAACTTGCTGTTGCGAGGTAAGCATTGTAGAATTAATTTTATTTTTCTTCATGTTAATACTATTCAGTATTACTATTAGGCCTAATTTTATGAATTCGAATTTAAGAGAACTTCCTTACTCATCAAGCTAGATGTGTTTAGAAGTAAAGTTAAGCATAAATACGCATACATCTTGATATAAACTATTTAAGTTATAAAAATAAAGAATAATTTTAATATATTTATTTGAAAATGAAAATAACCATTGTAATTTTATTTTTTAAATGAACTGAGCATTTGCTTTGTATCCAAATTTTAAAATTTAATAAATATTAGAAAATTTGTACCTACCTTTATATTATTTTATCATAGGTTTAACGTATTGTACGAGATGTGTAACAAGTTTAACTATGACATATAGTGGTGGTAAATAAATATGATAAAATTATGACTTTTTTTTTTTAGCAGCAAGTAATTTCAATGTTAAGTTCACGTAAGATATTTTTGTTAAATATGTAATTAACTGAATGAAAAATGCAGATAAGAAATAGAACTACCAAGTGTAAATTATAACTAGTCCAATTGATCTTTTAAGTTTCCAGTACAATGAATTTTATTAAACCATACCAGCCTTTTTTACATATATATTCATCTTTAAGTTTATTGCAGTAGTTTTAGCACTAAGACTGTTATATACACATCAGGTTCTAACAAGTTGTTAGTAACTTATTTTTCACTAATCACAATAACAATGTGCCATTAATTTCATAATTTTGGTTATGATGTGCACAATAAATATTTTAAAATTAAAACTTTATTTCACCAATAATGATCACATATTACGGGTATAAGAAGGTATGATAAACATTGTTAAACAGTTAACAAAACTTTAAGCAACATTCAATCATGTGCTGTGCAGTTATCTTTTTTTTTCTCATGCATAAGGAAATCAGTTTTTTCATGATGTATTTAGATTCTTCAGGTAATAATTTTGATAATAAAAAACGTTTTTAAACAGTTTATTATATGAAAATTTTATAATGGAGGAAGCATTGCTGTATTTAGTATAAACTTGTTGATTTTCACAGGCGACATTGAAATGATTTGTGTACTTGTTTGATACAGTCATTACTGACAGAGGGCCTTCCAGCACCAGATTGCTATAACACACTGTCTGTCTCCAAAACGTCATCTGTTCTTAGACAGTTGGTTTCTGTGGTGTCCTATAGTGACATCTGTATTTATGCTGTACCACAGTCACTGATTTGATCTTTGCAACCCACACAATGAAATGAGCCTTTTCTTGCACTGTTGTCAGTTTACAGATGACACTAATCACTGGAGTGAAAGACACATGACAATAAAACAGTTGGAGTTGAGCTACAAGATGTTGAAAACTGCATGGTTGAATTTGTTTAGTTATTTAAGTACTAATTTTTAAAACGAGAAAGATCATTTTGGACTACCTTGTATTTTACAATCTGCAGATGATACATGCTAAATTTTATAGTATTTATACAATATGAAGGTGTATATTAAACTGGAAATGACTTGAAAATAATTGTAAGGAAAAAAAACAATATGATGGAACATTTCCTTTTGAGATCAATCTTTAATTATGTATACTTATTTTCATCTGAAGCATGACCTTTACATTAATGTGGCTAACCAACAAATTTTCATAAGAACTAAGAATGTTACTAAAGTAAAAATGTGTTTACCCAAACTGATATTGCTTTCATATGTGTATTTTTAAATTAATATTTGAAATTCAAAAGAAAACACATAAAATAATTTGAATTTTTTTGTAGCTAATTAGTGTGATTAGCATTTTGTTTTGTTTTTTAGGTCAGATTTTTCTATAGAGATATGGAATCTTTCCAATACTCATTTCCTAGAAAGTGTAAGTTTTAGTATTTTCTATTTATATTCAGTTCTCAAAAATAGACATTATTATATGAATTGAAGATTGTGGGAAACATATGTTGATCATTGTAGACTCTAGACCTGTGTAACATGTTTTAGATATTGTGATAATATTGTATTCTGACAGAATAAATAATTTCTTTGTTTTTAAGGTGACAGTGTGACATCTATTGACTGTTTAACATACAATGCCTTCTTCAAAACAACATTGTTTTACATAAAATTAGAACTAAGTATTTAATTAAGCTTACTAAGCTTTTTACTTTTACAAGATTTATATGTCGAATGTTCATAAGTAACTCACTCCTTTCCTTTCACAAAGAATTGAAGAATGATTAAATGACTTATGTATCCTTGAAAGTTGTATAAATTTTATTACTTTTTGTATCTGTGTTTTTTTGTAATTTAGTCAGTAAGTATGGTACATGATAAAATCATGTTTCTGTTAAATGTTATGGAAATGACAACTATGATGTATCTTGTATGTGTAATAAGCAAATGTTACTTAAGTAAGAAGATTTATTTTCCCTGAAAGTGGTTCAAAGGTCACCTGGAAGGGTCACTTGTTTAAACAGTTCACACCACAGAAATGTGTTGTCTGTCCTGTCAGTCACGAAAATGACTTCACATAAGGAATGCTTAACTTTTCAGTTTGTACTGTTGTGACATCAGTAGAACTTGTGCATGTTGTGAATCGTGAGAATAATTATGCACTCTATAGGTTATAACACAGAATAAAATATGAATTTCGAAAACAAAAATATTTGTTACTCTTAAATTTGGTTTTATTTACTCTTTAAACAGAATGCTTTCAGGGACCTAGCAGAAGTACATCTAGTTATCAAAAACTAAGTAGAAATTCTATTTATAATTTGTGTGTTTTGTACCATTTAGGTGATACCAGGTGATCCAAGCAGCTCAGTAGAAGCTGTAGTATGGTGTAAAGGGAGACTTTTTTCTTGTGGACTTCAGGGGTATATTTCTGAATACGATCTCTTACGCCTTGTCCCAAAAGTAAGATAAATACTTGTTTTTATGAATAAATAAAGTAGTATTGAAGTTGATATTTTGCAATCATCTCCCTGAAGAAAAACACACACAAAGAAACTGCTTTGTTAGAATTTTGTTACTGTCACTTTTCTATAAGGTATGTAAAGAGTTGATTGGTAACATTTTTTAATATTAAAAAATCATAGGTTATGATACAAACATGAGTTCTCATACATGAACAAACTGAGTGAAAGCCAAGAAAAGTTTTTATTCTGGCAAGTATTTCGCAAGATATAAATCTTCTAAAGTTCTTTATTATTCAGTTTTTCTTTTTTTTTTCATTGATTGGATATGCATCTTCAACTTTTATGAACTGAAGAAAAACAGAATAGCTTGGCCATATTTATTCAGTGAAAACAGATTGGCACTTTGAAGTTCACCAAGCCTAACCAAACTGACGTAGCATTCAGTTACAACATACAACCTGAATCACTAAGAAAACACTGGAAGGGTAGAGTTCACCAAGCCTAACCAAACTGACGTAGCATTCAGTTACAACATACAACCTGAATCACTAAGAAAACACTGGAAGGGTAGAGTTCACTCAGCCTAGCCAAACTGACTCAACAAAAATGGTCTGGTAGGATAAAAAATAAGTTTGGACATTTTCACTCAACAAAAATGGTCTAGTAGCTCAACATGACTTGCCATCCCGACTTATCAAAAATAGATTGTCACAACGTACAACCTGAATCAATAATAAAACACTGGAATGATAGAGCTCACTAAGCCTAACCCTTGTATTTAAAACAAAAATAAGAATGTTTAGTTTTTGTGTGAATACCAATACAAATATTCTGTTCAAACCTGTGTGGTGAACTTGGAGCATTTTTGGCTAATAGGTACAGTGATGGAAAGTCTAGAGATGTAAATAATTAAAAAAAAAAATCAAGCCCACTAGAATTGGAAGTTTAATACATTTATATCTTACAACCTTTTGCTTTCTGCCATCTATTCATCTATTACACTTAAACTGGATTTAACTTCTGCTTTCTATCACCAAACTATTTATGTGCCGTGATGTTGATTACAATGAGTATACAAGTCACACAAAAGAGGATAAAACCAAAATATTGTCAATATTGCAGTTAATTCCACTAGTTATTTCATGTTCTTTATAGTTTATAACAGGAAAAAGTATATTGATAGCATTCACTTTAAAAAAACTAACCAAAAAATATAATGTGGAATATATGAAATTACTCAATAAGAACACCATGGACTCCAGCAACAGTGAATGGTGTATAAATTGGTGACGTTTAAAAATTGTAAATATAAATGTTGGAACCCCTTGGTGAGGATTCCTGTACATGGTGAGGGGATCTTCCAGGGAAGGTTCTTTCCTTTCAGTTTACCTCCTCTGGGATCTAAACATCCACCCACATGTTTGCCTTGCATGGTGGCTTGTGAAAGGGAGAAGAGTATTCTGGTGGTTGAGGGGTCCATCCCTAACACACCACTTTGGGCTTCAATTCCTATAGACAGAGGTCTTTGGTGGCCCCTAGGGTCAATTGGCTGGTCCACTTGGACTAGAGTCAACCAAGTACCAGTGTTAGATGTTCTCTGCAGGTGTTGTGGACATTGTACATGATGCTGGTGTTTGAGTATAGTGCTCACAAAACCCTGGCATTTGGCATTACTGCTGTGTCCATGTTTGGCATTGCAGTGTGTCCTTTCACAGAGCTCCATGGTAGGTGAGGTTAGTGGGTACTGATTTTTTTTTTTTTTTATGGATCCTCTAAATAAAACCTTAAATGTAATACTGAAAAACAAACCAAAGGTAAATGAACGCATTTTGAAGATTTTGAGCAGCAATTTTCAACATCTGTAATACCTGTACCTCATTTTCTTGTAATACATTATCTTTCAGACAAACCTTTGGGGCACATGCCTCCCTTTTTAATTCAGAAGAGACTAGAGGGACTTGCTAGCTCTCCAAAGTCAGTCAAAAAGCTTTGCTCTTGTAACATATTGGTGGAAACATTCACCTCTAAACACAGTGAACTCCTCTTGATATACCTATTGAAGTTACGCTTCATACCACTTTGAATTCCTCATGAGGAGTTATTGTTGAGAGGGATTTGACAAATATCCCCAAGTCAGAGATTCTTGCTGGTTTCTCCAACCAAGGTGTTTATGTAGTGAGATGTATCTCCACTCACAAAGATGAAATTATGATGCCAACCAACATCCTCATTTTAACATTTACATCACCGTGTCCACTTTCCACCATTAAGGCAGCTATCTTAAATGCAAGGTATAGCCATACAATCCACACTCTGTCAGATATTTTCAGTGTCAGCAGTTTGATCACTTGTAGACATCATGTTATGGTTTCTTGACATGTACTCATTTCTGTAGCACGGACCACTTTCGTTCTTGACCTAAATGGTTGGATGAAAAAAGAGGTACAGCATTTGAAGAAGATTCAAAACATAACTGACTTTGAGGCTCAAAAGTTGCTACTTTATCTCAGATGTAGATTGCTGCACTTCATTCTATTACTATAGTGGGAGTGCAGACGGATCTCTGTGCCTCCAAAAGAATCATTCTCAAACCAAATGAAAAGTCTTTTGACTTCCATGTATATAAAAGTCGATGAATCAATGTCAACACCCATCTCTGTCCCTAACATACATTCTAGAAAACCCCCAAATCCACTTCCTTTCATTCCTGATATGGGTATTTCTTCAGGTACATCTTCTTCTCTCACCTAAAGATGCAAAGCAATCATTTGTTCATGTCCTCAATCACTGGAATCCTCTTCCAACAATAAAGACCTACCCAAGTGACCCAGAACAGGACCCATGGAGGTCAAACAAAGAAAATATGGCTGTAAACAAAAGGGCTGTTCACCTACACATAAGTAAAAATGGCCACCTTGATACAATGAAACTGTTGAAGTTTAGCTTCTAATCTGCATGATATCAAAGCACTGATTACTTTCTGCCATTCTGTATGTCTCACCTTACAGGAAACATTTCTGAAACCTGCCAATACAGTCACCTTTTGGCAGTTTTCTCTGTACAGAAATGACAAGCTGTGTGATGGACGAGTGCGTGGAGGGGTGGCACTATTGTTGATTAACATGTGCCCACCTTGTCTGTGACACACCCTCGGAGGTTGTAGCCATCCATGTTTTATAGGGTCGTGTCATCATGGTTTGTTCTCTTTACCTGTAGCCTGGAGAGACATATGATCAATCTGACCTTGATGCTCTCATTGAACAGTTGTCATCTCTGGGAGACTTTAATGGACATCATCTCCTCTGAGAAAGTGCTGGTATCGATGGGAGGGGTCACTCCATAGAGTGTATGTTCTCTGTTTGCAACTTTTCTCTTTTCAATACTGGTTCTACTTATTTTAATGCACCTAGTCAGTCCTTTACTGCTGTTCATCTCTCAGTTTGCTCCTCTTCACTATTCTTCCACTTCTCATGGAGGCAATGATCATTTTCCAATAATTTTGATAGATACTGGCTGTGGTTGATGCCACCCAACCCAAGTGCCCCAATGGAAGTTGGATCAAGCAAAATTGACCTCTCTCACTGCTCTCGCAGAACATGGTCCTGCCATTGTTTCTAAGCCATCAACAGATGATTGTGTGGCAGCAGTAACTGGCAGCTGCTAAATGTATTTCTAAAACCTTGACACCTTTTCAACAATATCCTCATCCATGGAAGATTCCTGTCTGCCATATGGCATAAAAGTCTCAAAGATGGACTTGGAATACTTTTCATAGATATCCCACACTCTTAAACCTTATTGCTTTCCAGCAGGCACGTGCTCAGTGGATAAAATGTCAAAGCCAGAAGGACTCTTGAATTAAGTTCACAACCAGCATATCTTCCATCACCAATTCCAAAGTCATATGGGGGCAACTTTCAAAAGATCAATGGGCCATACAATTCTCTCCCTTTCTTGATCATGCTTTCTTGTGGCCAGGAAGTAGTTGATATACAGAGCGTCACTAATACTCCAGGTGAAAGCTTTTGCCAGGTCTCTAACACTTTTGCTTCATCACCTACTTTATTAACCTTCAAGACTTGGGTAGAGCAATCATCTCTTTGTTTTCAAGCTGATTTTCTCTGACTATAATCACCCATTTACACTGATGGAATTTAAACTAGCCCTTCATTTATCTGGCTGTGCATCAGTTGGAACTCATGATGTACACTATGAAATGCACAACACATCTTGTATCAATATTCTTTGAGAAGGCTCATAAGATAATACAGATGTATGGCATTTTGCAAGACCTCCATTTGTATGGGTTACTTGGCCATTTGCCCAATTTTATTAAACATATTTTAACGAACAGAGAAGTCTAAGTTAATGTGGGTTCAACAATTTCTTGTTCTTTTCTACAGGAACTTGGAGTCCCTCAGGGCTGTGCTTTGAGTTTCACACCTTTCACTGTAAAGATTATTGCCATCACTGACTAACTATCAATGTTGCAAATGTGCTCTATGTCAATGACTTTTACATTTTGTGTCAGTCATCGAATATGAGGTATATTGAGCAGCAGCTACAAACTGCCCTCAATACTTCACTAAAGTGGACTACAGCAAACAGTTTTAACTTCTCTGAAACCAATTCCTGATCCTTAACACCATATTGGTAACGTTGTGGTACCTGTGGTCCTCCAGACGAAGCTCTTGGGGTTTATCTTTGACTATAAGTTGACTTGCACACATCAAGTAGCTATGGGTCAAATGTACAAAAGCAATGAACATCCTTCGTGTCCTCTCTTCCACCACTTGGAGAGCAGACCAGTTTTCTATGCTTAAGATATATCATACTCTTATTTGATTGAAACTAGACTATAGATGACTGGTTTATGGCTCTGCCAGAACTTTGGTCTTAAAGATTCTAGACCCTGTTCATCATCAAGGACTTTGGCTCTGCACTTGGGTTTTCCACTTCTCCAGTTCAGAGCTTACACATAGAGTCTCATGAACCTTCTTTGCATCTCTGCCATTTGCAACTGTCTGTACTATATGCTTCAAAACTTCATTTCTTACCAAAGCATCCCATCTGGGGTTGTGTTTTCCTTCCTCAGTGGGCCATGCTTTTTCAGAACAGGTGGTCTGCCATAATTCCTTTTAGCCTTCATATCCAGGTGCAGTTGGATAAATTGGGTCTGTCCTTGGATAATGTTGCTGTATTCACTGGTCAGCCCATCCCACCATGGCTTCTTGCAGTCTCCAAATGTGATTTGTCTTTAAATCATTTGAGAAAAGCAGACACTCCTGATTGGAAATACTGTCTGTTAATTGCTGAACATCTTTTGAACCATCCTTCCATTCCTATTTATACAGATGGTTTGAAACTGGTGACTGTGTGCGCTCTGCCATGGTTTGTTGTGGTTTGGTGGTTTCGCCCAGAATTCCCTTTACAGATTCTGCTGAATTGTTTGCCATTTCTCTTGCCCTGGATCACATAGAAGCTTAGCAGTACTCCAACTGCACTGTTTATATTGACTTGTTTTGTTCTCTACTGGTCCTGGAGTCACTTCACATTAGTTCTCACCCTGTTCTTGCCAATATTTCAAAATCGACTGGTCCATTTCTCTTTAACATCTATTTCTATCCAGTTTTTCTGGATACCAGATCATGTTGGTATTCTTGGGAATGGGCTCGCTGACACCACAGCTAAATCTGTTTGCTGTGTCTGTTCTGTATATGGACTGTGGTCCTGTGTTCAAGGCTTGTCAATTAGCAGTTGACTTGGAGTGAGCAACATGAAAATAAACTTTTACAAATAAAACCCTTTATTGGACTTTGGCCATCTTACTTCCATAAGGATCAGAAAGAGGAAGTTGTCCTAACTAGACTACGCGTTGGTCATAGTTTTTTAATTAATTGTTTTCTTTTATCTGTGTGTTGTCTGTGTGACACTCAGGTCACAATAAGCCACATTTTCCTTTCTCAAGGTTTGTCCATAATGTTAGACATTGTTATTGGTGATGGTGACACTGTCCACCTTGGAAATGTTTTTAGTTTTTTTACAAGGCTGTTAATCTTTTTAATACCACACAAGTTTTTCAATTTATACATTAAACCTTTTTTAATGTGACTCCCTTATAAGAATCACAGTACGTCTTGTTCTATTTGAAATTAGAAAATGGCTGTAACATCAAATAATTCCAAACAAGAACTGGAAACTTCAAAGGTCTAAACCTGCTGTTTGAACTACCTGTTAGTCATCTTGATGACCTACAATAATTAAAATTTTGCAACAAGTCTTTTAAAACTTGTATTACTTTACTTTCTGAAAATGGTCATAACATCACATAACTTGAAACCAAGACTGGAAAGGCCAACATCAGGTGACTAATGGTGGTTTTAAACTTACCCCTCGAGTCTTCCTGGCGAGTTATGATAATTACAGTTATGCTGCAGAAAGTCCTCTACAACTTGTATTACTGTAGTTTTTCTCTCATTTCTATAGACTAGATATAGAAATTGGATTTAATGCTATTTATTTTCAATTCAAAGATTCAGTTTTATTCTGTTTTACCTTAATTTCCTTTTATATATTTTAATAATTTTAATTTTAACTTTTTACTGGATGTTTGGTGCAGATAAAATACTAAACCTTCATCCTTTTTTCACTCTGAATTTTTATTGTTCCTAAATTTTGGGCATAGAAAAAAATCAAACCCTAATGACCTACTTGATAAGTTTTCAAAATTAATTTGTTTCTATTTATTAGAAACTTAACTAAAAATATTGCCATCAATGCAAATTAAGCTGAAATATTTGTATTTAAATATAGTTAAGCTGTTTTTTCAAATTAAAATTTAAAATGTGTATTTCAGTACTCTGTTCCAGTCACGTCAGGACCAGCATGGTGTCAGGGATTTAATGAGAAGAAGTCACTACTTGCTGTAAGTATAAGCATTTGTTATTTCAGTCTTGTACAAAGACACTTCATCGTAATTAAAAACAGAAAAGTGAAAGAACATGTGGTTAGGGCATTAAACTCTCAATATGCCAGTTGTGGGTTTGAATCTTCACACCACCAAACATGGTTATTAGGGTGCGTCAGTGGATAAAGGATAAAAATTAAAATGTCCCATTTTTTTTTGCTCAGTTGTGCCACTGCATGAGAAAAGAACATAGACAAAGTTTCATTTCAATCGCGAAGTATTTAGGGGTCACGTATCCCTCTCAAAGCTCACTATTTTCCTTAAATTTACCCTACATTACATTGTTAATGGTAATTAAATTATTTAATATTTTTATTGATTATACAATTAGCAAAAACATAAAAACTTGAAAGAAAAATTTATTTCATTGAAGTTTTATCTTGCCTGCCCCCTTCGCATTATGTTCACCGATGTTCTTCTGCCACCTGAATCATATACTGAAATTGCTTTTCGTTTCTGGTGCTGCCCTCTACCGTAAACTGTTGAATTAAAGCTGCTACTCTTTCAGCTGCATCATTTGTCACAAAAAGTTTCTTTACTCTGTCCTTTCCTTGTTTGTACTCTTTGGAGGCACTCCACTCTTTCGGTGGTAATGATAAAAATGTGCTACTACTATCCTGATGGTAGAAAATTTTCTTCGTTGCCGAGGTAAAAAAATCTGGAAGTTTTCTGGAAACAGCATTGCTTGCAGCATCAACTTTTAAATGTGGAGTTGGCCTAGGAGATCCTTTCACGGTATTCATATTTGAGACCATCTTGAGTTTGTCGCTATTCGTTACACAGTCATCAAAGAGCGCAAGCCCAACTACAACGTCAGATAAATACCATAAATGCTGATTCATTGCCTTTTTACCAACTTCCTTAATCATGTGATTTTCATGCGATGCAAATTCCTTGAGTAGTGTTATGTCCCTTCGAGCTGCCATGGAAGCATCCTTAGTCAAAGCAAAGCGATTTAATTCTGTCTTTTACATTCCATTCTACTAAAACTGATCCGATCTCAGAAGCTACTGAATTTGCATCCCCACTATCAATCTTGGGCACTGAAAGAATCTTCTCTACACCTTCATCTGAAAGTAAAATTGCCAAACGTTCGATCTTCTCTCTGCCAACCAAGGCAGGCATCAGCTTACCATCCCAATGTATTGTCAAAGGAACATTTGGAGAAAAACTTCCTTTAATTCAGCTACTAGAAAAGTACAGTTAGTAATTCGTTTCCTCCTTATGGAACTTGAGCTAATGGCAAGATCTTCGATATTATGTCCAATATGAGCTTCAAAAGGAAGCAAAATTTGAGCGGCTTTTCAGTCACTGATCTCAGTTCTGTATGAAGCTGAAGCTAGCCTTTCACTAATGCCAACTTTTCTTTGAGACTTACTTCTTTTAATTTTGAGAGGAGAAAGTAAATGATTTGTCATTTTCTTCCAATGAGAATGAGTCCACCATTACGGCTGCTGATGTTGATGGGCGTTGTTCTTCCAGCCATCGATCCCGGTGCCGTTGTTCCTCCTCCAATCTTTTTCTCTTGTTGGTTTCCCGAGCAACCCAATTTCTGTCTTCTCCAACCATGCTTCCCAGCCGTCCTGGCTTGCGTTGCATAATAAGAAAATCTTTGTCTTCTTGGATTTTGATAAGGTGTAATGCATCTGGATGTGCTATGTCAAAAAGATTCTCTAATCTTTGGACAAACGTTTTCTGATTGTCAATCACTTTCCAACTATGCTGGTTTTTACTTCTTTGCAAATGGTAGTATTCTTGATGGAGCTTACTGAGTTTATATATGATTCTATATGGTGTGATAGTTGGTATTTTTGCTTTGTTCCAGATGTCAAAAATCATCGTAGCAGTCGTTATGAAGCATCGTTTAATCGTATCTGTTTATGTTGTTACCTATTCAAACATGTTGAGTTGCGATCTGCCAATTTGAACTTGACGCAACAACGGTTCCAGAAGCACGTTGTTATTTCGTGCGCATTGCGCAACCCCTAAATATAAATGTATTGGATTGATTTTTACGATAGCATATTTTTTTCATTGAATGGAATCAAATTATAAGCGAGTGAGTGAGTGTCATAACTTTTTTTTTTGACGCACCATTAGCCGTGATGGTATTATAATGTTAGTCAATCCCACTATTTATTGGTTAAAGTGTAGCCCAAGATTTGGTGGTGGGCAGTGATGACTTGCCACCTTTCACTACTAAATCAAGGATAGTTAGCACAGATAACCAATGTAGCTTTACAAAAGAAAACAAAAACTAAACTGAAACAATATTAACTCTTCTACTATTGGCTCAGTCAGTATGACTGACCACATGATCTCTTCCTACTCATTCAAAGTCTTTATAGATTTGGTACTGTTAACTTTTAATATAGTGTGTATATCTTTATGAAATTTGGTGGCCTTTCACTGAACATTATACATTTCCCTATAAAAAAATTTATATTCTTTTGTGAAATATTTTTATGTAAACCAAAAAAAAATTGTCCATGAATATATTGAGTTTTGTTTTGAAGAGTTTGTGTGCACAATGATTTTTTTCTTGCCATCAGTTGTTCAAGATGTTTTTATGCTAATGGTAGTAATGTACTAAAGTTTCATTTAATTAAATAATGCACCATTGAACATAGGCTAATAACATGAAAAAGTGTACAATTGCCCCTAAATTTCATAATTTTTCTGGTTGTGTAACCATATGACAAAAGCAATTGCATATTCATTCAAACTAGTCATACGTACGTAATGTTGCTTGATCATCAACCATTATCTGTTCAGAACGTTACGGAATATGTCATTTGATAGATGATATATGTCATTTGATATTGGTTGTGTATAATATATAATTAAGTTTGAGAGATAATAATGAACACATGAAAGGCGGATGTGGCACAAAGGATCTGATAACTCTGTAACCAAGAAAAATTGAAGGCTATAGAAATTAGTTTGTCTGAGCAATGATTTTTTAAAGTGAATAATTTACAGTTATGTTCTTACTGCTTCAATGGGTGGTTGAAAAAACACAGAGAAGACGAGATATTTTGACAAAATATGTATTTTATACTTGGGCAAATTCAGGCTTTTAAAAATATTTCATTAAAGAATTATGAATTTAAAAGTTGTATGGAATTAAAATGTGGAATATTAACAAATATTTTATGCTTTATTAATTAGTACAATATAAAAAAAAAGATTAGTTTAATAAAACTTTGGACGTAAGAGGTTAAAACTTTCTGCTATGTACAGTAAAGGATACTTGGTGACAAATAGTTAATTTGTAGGGATCTAGATTCATGTGTTTGGCTAGTAATATCTTTTTTTTTCAACTTCTCAGTACTTCTGAGGAAGACTATAATCAAGGAGAAGACTATTTGGGCTCCACTTTCCAGGCATCTTTCAATTTTGGTCTTTTACATACTACTCTTCTTCATGAGTTTTTCTTTTCTATATTTTATATAACTTGTTGGTTAGTTCACATTCTGGTTTTGTTCTCTATTCCAGATGTGAATAATTTTGTTAGTTTTCCTTTTACTTCTTCAGTTGATATTCTGCCATGTTGTCTACTTTCATGGAGGTTTGTTCCTCTCCTCCTGATTTCATTCTCCAGGTAGATATGTGATAGGCTTTTCATTTTGTACACTAAACCTATGGGGGATATACCTGTAGTAGATATGGCTTAGATGCTTTTTGTGTGGCTTTGTTTTTCTTTACACATGGAAAAATTAACTATTTCATGCTGTCAGTGCTTGGACCTTGGTAACTTTAGAAGTCAGATATTGATTACTACTTTATTTTTCTTGTTGTTTTGTATGTTCGTTAATGTTATGTGCTTTGTAGACTTGGTAAATTCCAGTTTCACATTAACAAATACTTTTACTGGATATGTGTAAATAGTTTCAGAGGTTCTATCTCTTTCATAGATGTAGGTTTCCGTGGAAGCTTTCATTCTCATGGGTGTCAGATTCATGTGATTTCCCTTTCCTTGGGAACTCCTAGATCAGTGGGACCCTTTACTCAGGTTCCTTAGATCACATTTTTACTCTTTATTCTCAGATTGTAACTGACTTGGTTTGGTGGTTAGACAGAGACCAGACTACAGTGGGGGTGTTGTTTTCTCTGCCTTGTCTGGAAATATATCTCTTCACTGATCCATTTTCAGAAGGTTGGGGTGCATATCTCATCTTTCAGGATATTTCCAGTCTGATTAATGAAGGAGTCGTTTTTTCTTGTCACAGTTCTTAAGTTTATGGTGGTTCCTCTTCTGTGGGGGGAGGGTGATTATGGCACATTCTGGCAACCTCATAGTAGATACTTATAGCACCAAGCACAGATGCACCAGTTCTAGATCTTTTTGTTTTCAGACCCTGGATCTCCTCTTTGGGGCCATAGTCACCACACCGTGATGTTCCAATGCCACTTTTATAGCACCCAGAATACAGTTTCAGATCAATTATCTTGTCTAATCAAAATTCTCCCCATGGTGTAGTACCTTGATTCACAGGTCTTTCAGTGGGTGTCTTACCAAGTAGGGACACCTCATATATGTTTTCACCACACACACTGGCTCACCAAACTCCTTCCTTTTGGTTTTCCATTCTACACCCATTGACTCTCGGGGTGAATGTGTGCAGTCAAGATTGGAGGAGCCTTATCCAGCATTCTATCCTCAATCTAATCTATTCAGAGATTGGTCCTTTTGATGGCTTTATATTGGCAGCCGCAGTTCCCACTGCTCCATTCTTTACTTGTACAACCTTCTTTATCTTTACCTCTGTTTCAATATCTACTCCTCACTTGGATATCATTTATTCAGATATCACCACAATCCACCATCATATGTGGCTTTTGTCTGGTCCATTGCCTCGACTGTATGTTTTCTTTCATGATTCATCAGACTTTTATCCATGTCTGTCTACCAAAGGTGGTAGTCTGCCTTATACCTTTGGTCTCTTTGATGTGATTTCTTCCCTTCCTACATTTTTGTTCCTTATCTTTCTCAATTTTTTTGTTGGTTGTTTGACAAAGGGTTGTCCACTTTGGTAATGTCTAGCTATCACGTGGCTTTGTCAAACACCTTCTGTTTTGTCTTTCCCTGTTGTTTTCATCCTTTTCCACTCATTTTGAGTCATGTGTCATCCACATTTCTTTTCTTTGCCTGACTGGAGTCTCCAAGTTGTCCCTTATGCTCTTTACCTCACCCTCTGTCTACATAATCTTTGTACCATCTCTCACTTATAACTTATTTCCTTCTCCTTGCTTGTAGATGTTGTTGAACAGATATTTCTGTTAATCATATTATCCACATTCTCTACCATTCCTCTTGTATCATCCTATATTCCAACTGGTTCTTCCTTTATAAGACCTATGCTGCTGCTGAAGGCAGTTTGGCTTTCACACCCATTTCCTTACCTTCCATTTCTCATATGTACTCCCATTCTGATCCTGATTGCTTTCTTTGTCCAGTTTGCTCCTTAGGATGTTATGCTGTCTATTATACTGCCTCCTTTTCCCAAACTTTATTCCCTGGAACCTTTGTTTCCCAAGATTCACTGTTATGCTAATTGGTTATTTTTTCCACTTGTTAGGCTGGTGGATATAAAAGATCACAGTCTCCACATTTCTTTTCAACAAATTTGTCGTATCACCATGTTTGTGGCTGTTTGCCTTTACCATCTGTTGAAATAGGTTGTTCATGCTTGAATGTGGACTACTTCCAATATTTTAATTGCTAATTGTCTGCATGTTCCAAATTGCTGGAGTGTGTAAAATTGTGCACTTAGCGTGATTATTTTTTACCAATGCTTAGAGGGAAGAAAGAAGATTGAGGTAGCTATGTGTGAGAAGAGTTAAGTACCTATCCAACATAAAATTTTCAGCGTAAGGAGAAATATTAATTTTCGAACATTTTACTGCAGTATGGTCTTTAAATATAATGCAATTTACTGAAAGCACACAAGTGCTGTAATCCCAGCCAGAATTCAGAGTTGAATTAATGCTGCCTCTGACAGAGATGGGAATCTGGATGTAGCATTCTTCCAGAATCCCACTGCTACAAGTTCTAGATTTTCTCGAGAGGTTTCTGTTATGTGCAGTGTTCAGTTGTTACATCTGCCACAAAGGAAGACATTTCCTTTTAAACTCATAACTTTGAGCTGACTTCACAAAAGGATCCAACACTCCACAGTGGTAAACTAATTTCTTTCAGTTGTTACCTTTCATTTTTTACTTGTGTTCACACAAGTAATTAATGGATTTTCTCTCATAAACAACGACCCATATGCTCTGTTCCAAGTAAACGGACAGGCTAACTTCCATAATGAGGTGCATATTGTGTAGTGTAGGATCTTCTGAACAATTAAAATTGGTTCATGCTCTTCCTTTAGAAACACAAGCCTATTGCTGAAGGTGAATAGGAATGATTTCTTTAATGTCAAACATCTTTTGTTCAGGACATTCTCTCTCTTCAAGAAACTTATCAGGCCAGCTCGCTTATAACATAGATTCTGGAAGTAACAGAACCATCTAGTAAAAATAACAGCTGGAATTTTCACTACATTTTCAATTCAAAGTTCAGGACACTCTTCACTACATAGGTGTTATAATTTGTAGACAAATTTAAACAAGGCATCAAATTTGATAATAATTTTTCTATAATCTGACATTTTAGAGCAACTAAAGGCTGTGTCAACAGAAGCATGAACTAAATGTGTCATATTTTTGACATGCTGGAGTTTATTGACACCTTTATCAACATGTGTGTCATTCACCATCTTTTGCTGTTATTGTGTATAATCTATTCATTGGTAATAATGTCAAACCACTTTTTTCATATTACTGTAATGATTTTGCCATGTGCAAAGCAATGCTGTTACCATTTGAGTCAGCAACATCTACTCTTGCAACTTCGTATTCCCTTTTTAACCATTCTGTAATATGACATCAGCGTAGTGACTGTAGCCTTTCAAAGCTCATTTGAGCTCGTTAACAATGAGACATGATTTTAATCGTATCTTTACTTATCTTATTTTTGCTCTTTGGTTTCTGCCTCAATTTTCTGAAAGACCCGAGACAACTGCTTCTTATGCAAAGTAACATACTTTGGCATTAATTTAGTTGCTGGACAATATTTTTTCACAAATTCTCCTAAAGGTCCATTAGTTACATATATACTCAAACCAGCTTTGCAAAGCACTTCAACAAATGAATGAATTGTACTTTAGACCTGACATTAAAGCTCTCAATATTATAAATCTTCTTAAATTTCTAGTCACCTGTTTTATAAAAATATCACATGCTCTAAGAAGATGTTTATTTAGTCTATTATGTTTTTTTGTTGTTTTTTTTTCATTTGTCAACTGCCAGTGTTTTTAATGCATGGAACTTGCATAAAACAGTTACTTCTTCAGGCTTAGTGCCTCAACAATCTTTTAAATCAGGATGTTATTTTACCCAGTTAACAGGAACTTTGTATTTTCTGCCCATTATTGAAGAATTTTACTTATTATTATTTAATACTTCCTAGCCCTCTACCTACTTCACTGGACTAATGTCTGTTTTTTCTTTTTTTCACTTTTTCCTGCTGTTGTTTCCCTTACTGTCAATCTTTCCAACATTGCTGCACTTTTCTCTGTTTTATTTTGTTCTCTCATTCCTCAATTTTAATTCAGTTTGTATTATTTTGTACCAAAGTAGCAGATATTAACTACATTACTGTATTCAGAAAACCAACTATGGGTAAATGTTTATTTATTTTACCTAGTATAAAGAATTGTAGACTCTCTTTTCTTTTGAAATTCTTTGAATCCCTCAATAATAAACATCCCAACATACAGTTCTCACTTACTTGTACCAATAACGTCTTTTTTTGATGTCATAGCTAATATTCAAAATATGAGACCTATTACCACCATATATTTCTAATTGTGTGTTAAGCCCTTTATTGTGCACTATACCTCTCACCGGCTACCAAACAGGATGTCATTATTCATCAACTTGCTAGGTTTGAAAAAATCTACAATGCCATGACTAGTTAGATGGACACAAGTCAGGATAAAACTACAGTTGTCCAATTAAGACATTCAACAATTTTGACACATACAAGGTTCTAAAAAATTACTCGGAGAAAAAGAAGGAAAAAGAAACCCTCTCTTGCACATAAACCTTCAACTGCTTATCAAGACATTAAAAAGAAATCATTTCAACAAATCTTGTAGATAAACCTTTAACTACTAATCAAGACATTAAAAGATCTTTTTTGAATTTCCACATTATACAAAATCTTGGTTAAAAACTGAAGAAAAAATATATTCCTTTAGCCCTCAATAACAACAGTCCATGCAACTCCAGAAAGTGCTTGGATAAAACCAATGGGTTAGAGAAATTCTGCACACCATTTATGAAACAATAAGTACAATAGTGTGCATGTGTAATTCAATCTAATGGTCCAGTACTTGATCGTTTCAAAGAACACATTTGTGGTACAGTGTTCCCTCGTGTATCGCGGTAGATGCGTTCCAAAACCCCCGCGAAAGGAGATTTTCCACAAAGTGGGATCGCCGATTTTTACATATATATTTATGTGCATTTAGACTTAAAACCCTCCCTGTACAACTATTTAACCCTCCCATTACCATACTGTTCATTATTGCTGAAATAGTAAGAACAATTATTAAGATATTAAGCCTTAAAATTAAAAATTACATATCTTCAGCAGGTGGTGTCTTTTCAGGGGACACCACTTCTTCTTCTGTGGAAGGTGAATCGGCAATTTCTTCCTCGGTCGTTACAACTTCAGGAACAGTACTTGCCACCAGTACCCTTTCTTTCTTGCTCGGGTGGAAAAACATTGTTATTGGCAGTTGTTTTATCTGCCTCTTTAGCCTATCGAAAATCATTTGATAAGGAGTCATCAGTTCTTCTATTTTAATTGCAAAATTGTACTGATCGAACCATATCGTTGTCCCATTTCTGTGAGCACTTCTTCACTTCGTTAATTAGTTTCATTAGTTTACCTAACCGCTCTAACAACCATCCACTTTGCTCGATTGTTTCCTCGGCTTCTTTTGGTGTTTCCTCTTCGTCGTCTTCCTCAGCAGCAGACTTTGTCAGTGCTTCTAAGTCTTGGTCGGCGAGTGGTTCGGATTCTAAGTCAATCAGTTCATCTACGTCTTCCTTCGTCATATCGGCAAATCCTTCACCTTTGATTAACGAAGCTAATTGCACAACTTTTTGAACAGCCAAGTGTTGGATTTCTTCAGGCGTGAATTCCTTGTCGTTGTGCACAACCTCAGGCTACAACTTCTTCCAGCTTGCATTAACGGTGCAGGGCCGTCTTTCATTTCTGCACCAATCATAGCCCGTCTTGCACATCGCTACGTCATGAAGCTGATCTCGCATAGCCTTCGCAGATGCACAATTTGTACATCTATGGCCTTTCCAGTTGGTTCTGTTTCCATTTTTACGCTGTTATAAACTCAAATATATGTTTATATCTCAAAATATACCTGTTTTTTTCTTTACACTATTAATTATATTTATTTTTACTATTTTAATGGTATTTAATGCTATATTTTAGATTTAATGTTTATTATTTTATATATATGTGGGGGGTCGACCGAGCCCGCAAAGTGGCGAGGGAACACTGTAATGGGAATTTTGACAACAAAGAAGCCACTGTTGAAAATTACATCAAATAATGTGATGTAATTAATGAGACTTCTTATTGAATCAAAATTTTGGGGTTTTGTAACAAATTTCTTTACAGAACACATAAAGAATATATTGTATTAGCAAATACAATGCCTGCTCCTGTTAACAATATTATTATTATTTTTGTGCTTTTATTTTAGTTATTTATTCTATTATATATTATTTTTATACTTAATTTTAAGATCAGAGACTTTAATGCATTCAAGAATAATTTTAGTATGCTTCACCAAGCTTTGTATTGTACTTTCACATTATTTTCAGTTACTATAATTTTAAATCTGTTTTGTAACCTATGAAATTTATAGACCCCTGATAAAGACATAAGCCATGATGTTGGGTTGAATAAACATTTACCTGGAGTTTGTCGTGTTGAAAAACTAAAATATTTGTTATTTGTTTACAGAATGGTATTTCCTTTTAAAGAGTCTTGTCCAAAGCCAAATCAGAATCTTTGTAAACTTTCTATAAGGACGGTATTCTATTAGTCATACCTACAACAAGAACTAGAGATGATGTGTCTTTATTTATGAGTTATTGCTCAGTTAATCCTCACATATGTCACACAAATCACAAAAAAATCAAATATTCTGCTCAATGACACCATTACCTCAAACACGTTTTTCCATAAAATCCCTGACCTGTGCCAGTAGGAAACCTTTGCATAAACTGGACGGTAGGGCAGTTGACTGGCAATCTACAAAACAAATGTTCACCCATTCAGCCATGTGGATGCTGTAATGTGATGGTCAGTCCTGCTGTTTATTGATAAAAGAGTATTCCAAGAGTTACTGGTGGATAATGCTAATTCTCTACCAGTCTATCACTGCTATAGTAGGGATGAATAGCATGCATAACTCTTGAGTTGCTTTTTGCAAAATTCAACCCAAACTGTTCTTGTGGGAACAAAAATGTCAGAGATTTACTAGTTCACTCAGTATTAGAAAGTAATGAATGCATATCGTCAGAGGATATAAACAATAAATGTTGTAGCAACCTACATAATTTTTAATTTATTTGGAGTTCAAAGCATGGGTATCAGGAGCTAATCTCACTTTTCAAATTCCAAAACAATTTAAGTTCATGCTGACATGTGTCATTTATTGCTTAATTTGCTCGATATGCAGTAGATTCGAGTGATAAAACTTCAAACATGATGAAAACAATATTATACGGAGGAGATTCATCCGAAATAAGTCTTGTCATTAAAAATGATTTCTTCACACAAATTAACTGCACAATTCCACTTTCAGAATGTAAAATTATTTGATGTGTTCATCCTTTGCTGTGTAACTCTTAAATGAAGACAAAATTCAATTGAATATCCTCTAAATGCCATTCAATTTAATATTAATAATATTTAGTTAGTTTTTTAGCAATATGCAAATTTTAATAATAAATACATACATTTACATATCCACAGAGAGACATTTCTTATATATTTTCTCTCACAATACATTAAAATACCATAGTTTTTCTTTACCCTCTGATCACTGTAAATCACTATAATATTCTTCATCAACGAATTCACTCCAAGGGCAGTAGGTGGACAGACACAGTGAGGGAGGGAGTACAGAAACTAGAAAAAAAAGGGTTGATTACTCTATCGTCACTGGTGGTCTTACACACAGTTAATCTGGGTATTCATTATTTGATTTTATAATAAATCCAAACTAATGGTACAACTCCTTTTTCAGAATAAAATAAAACCACATATTTATCTGACATGTACAAGAACTCAAACTACGGATTTCAAAATTTTTAGTTTGTGCTGTAATTATTTATCCATAATAATAAAGAATACATTAACTTTGTAACTGGTATCAATGACTTGACACATGTAAATACAATGTTATGAAACATTACCTTATATTCCTTAAGATTATATACATTTATATAACCAGCAATGTTTGCTGTCACTAGATGGCGTCCACTTGTGGTAATAGTCATGATGTGTATTACTGATGAATTATGTTCTGTAAAGACAATAGTTTATGCATTTATTACTGCTTTCCAAACTTCTATTGTTTTAATTCATTTCTATAAGTTTTCAAAACTATAGTATAATGTACATTTGTTTTATCATTTCTAAAGAAAGTGATAACTATTACTTAGTTTTATTAAAATGTTCTTCAGCTACAACAGATTGTTCTAATGGTGAGCAGTAAAAATGAAATATTGTATTTTGATTTATTTATAACAGAATACTTACTGCAGCCTCTGGTATCATTAGCTATGCTTCAGTTAATGTTAAAATGCACCAATAATTAACATGGCTAAACAGCACGAGTCTGTACGTATGCTTCAGTTAATGTTGAAATACACCATTAATTAACATGGCTAAACAGAACGAGTCTCTAGGTATGCTTCAGTTAACGTTAAAATACACCATTAATTAACATGGCTAAACAGAACGAGTCTCTAGGTATGCTTCAGTTAACGTTAAAATACACCATTAATTAACATGGCTAAACAGCACGAGTCTGTAGGTATGCTTCAGTTAATGTTAAAATACCCCATTAATTAACATGGCTAAACAGCACGAGTCTGTAGGTATGCTTCAGTTAACGTTAAAATACCCCATTAATTAACATAGCTAAATAGCACGAGTCTGTAGGTATGCTTCAGTTAACGTTAAAATACCCCATTAATTAACATAGCTAAATAGCACGAGTCTGTAGGTATGCTTCAGTTGATGTTAAAATACACCATTAATTAACATGGCTAAACAGCACAAGTCTAAGTTCTGACATTAAGAAAAAGGAAAGAAACACAATCCTCTGTCACTTTTCCAGGTGTGAGATGCAATTCTTAATTTTCTCTCAACTTTGTTTTCAAATTCTACTTTCTTCAGATTGGTGGGTTCTCTGTATAAAAATAATTACTCTACACATGCAAATACAGAAGTCTTTCACCAAACCTTTGGCTACAGGCATAGAGTGACACATGATAGATTCAGTATGGTGCAGTTCCAGAACTTGCAGAGAGCCTTCTTGGGTTGCAGCTACCAAGATATCTCCATCTGGACCAAATACTAATCGATGTGCTGGCAGACATATACTGGGCAGAGAACGAATTTTCTTTAGAGATGGAGAATTGGGTTCGTCCTAGAGTAAACCACACAGGTTTAATCTAAATATTACTAATTCTTTTGAGAAAAAAATACCAGATCACAAAACACTGTGGGGAAAGTGGACCAATTCAGGACTTAACACAGAAATTAAAGTTTATTTATCAAACACTATTAAAAATTGATGTAAAAGACATTAAAGCACAAAACTCTTATTATACTATACTGGATAAATTGTTTTATACACTTCCTTTTTTTCGGCAAACTTAGGACTTGCACTGAATGCAAACAATTTTTATTATATTATTAATTAACAATGGATGTTTATAATGCAGTTAGAATATGCTAAAACCTAACACTGTCAGAGATCGTAAGTACAAATTAAAAAATTATGAAACTTAAGGTGAAGGTTTGCCACATTCATTCAGTGTATAAACAGGAGAGATCTAAATACCTACTAAACATATTCTGAAGAGTCTTAGCTGTTCCGTTGTAGAATACGCAAGCCATTGAGCAGTCGATGATATTGCACAACATACAAGAATATCGCTTTCCTTTATCTTTAACTCAATTAGTTTCTTTACGTTTGATGACAACGGAAGCACATCTCCATCTTCTCCTAAGATGCAAATAATACAAAAACATCACTATAGCATTAGGTTTTAGAAATAATTGTGTTGTTCCTGCTCAGAAAGTATGTTTTGAACATACAAGTTCATTTCGGATGATTTAAAAATTTCATTCACCTACAGTACTTTGTAAATAATTCTTCAAACTGCTAGCATAAACCTTCACCCAGTCATTGCTGATTAAAAGTTGTTGCACAATTTTATATCATGGAAAATTCATGGTTGTTGAAATGACACAACCAATAACTTTATGACAATTAACCAATATAGTACTAATCACATCATTAACACAAACACCATTATAATTTACAATATTAACCCTTTCTGTTGTGCTATTTACTTATCATTATCATTTCCATTACTATTTCCTGTAGTATTACACAATTAATGTCCCTTTATCAACTCCAACATCCTGATGTGTAATTAACTTACCACTTTATCCCAACATCCTGACGTTTAATTAACTTACTACTTTACCCCAACACCCTGACGTGTAATTAACTTACTACTTTACCCCAACACCCTGACGTGTAATTAACTTACTACTTTACCCCAACACCCTGACGTGTAATTAACTTACTACTTTGCCCCAACACCCTGACGTGTAATTAACTTACTTTATCCCAACATCCTGACGTGTAATTAACTTACTTTATCCCAACATCCTGACGTGTTATTAACTTACTACTTTATCCCAACATCCTGACATGTAATTAACTTACTACTTTATCCCAACATCCTGACATGTAATTAACTTACTACTTTATCCCAACATCCTGACGTGTAATTAACTTACAACTTTATCCCAACATCCTGACGTGTAATTAACTTACAACTTTACCCCTTTCTATTGTTGAACATTTCGAGTCCTAGATAATCAACTAATTTCACCAATACTTAAAATCCTGTTCCTTAATTAATGTTAAAATTTTCCTACACTGAAAATGTATTTCTGATAGTTTTTTATGTCCTTTTAAGTAATAGCAAAAGCATTCTTGAATTTGTACTGCCATCTATATGCACAAGTATTTGCTTACCTCTAGCCTTTATACTCTCCCTATTCTCATGTTTTCACAAGAGGCAGCTACATGACATCACAAAAAGAAGCATGCAGCATCTCTCCACATATATGAGTGCAACACAACTCCAGACATAGTTGACTCCCTCTATACAACTGAACTTAACTACACTGTGATACTGAGCAACATACAACCATAAGAAGTAAGGAGGATGAGTGAAAAGTATGAAAAGAGAGATGTTTTAAGTAGAGGACAATGTTCATTTTTAATACCTTTCATCTACTCACACAACAATACAATCCCACATTGCACCTGGAGAAAGGACTGGTATAATATTACCTGGATGACCCTTTTCAGAAAGTGACTGAATGAAGCCCATGGTTGATGTGAATAAAAAATAGGTAAAACACACCTGCAGGAGACTGCACCAGTGATGAGTTACGCAAATCTGTCACCCATAGAAATTACTTGTGAAAATAAGAGAAAACCATAAATTAAATGAAGGGACCCCTGGTGCAGAGTCGCAAGGATGCAACAGACCACATTGGGGAGTTTTATCTCAATCGATGCTAATTGTACCACGATATGAATAACAAGCCTTCAGCAGAAGAATGGTACTCTACCATTCACTTTGGTCACAGAAACTAGAAGGGAAAATAACTCTTCCAAAACAAGAGGATCAATACGTGGAAAATACCATATTGGAATCATAATTTTCTCCCTTAATTAACATACCAGATATTAGGCATAGTTCTTTGTCTCAACTGACCTCCATAATTAACATACCAGATCATTAAACATAGTTCTGTGTCTTTTATATGCAAAAATGGCTCATTTGGGTTGAGAAAATATTTTACATAGAAGAGTGAACAACGTTTTGACCTTCTTCGGTCATCGTCAGGTTTGCAAAGAAAGAGGTAACTGACCGGAAGCTGACCACATGTTTGGAAGGGGTTGTGTAACTGAGTGTCACAATGTAGAGGGCGGGGTTAGATATTTGAATATATAATTTTATCTATAATATTAATATAAGTATAATGGCATTCCTTTATATTGGTTTATTTTGGGTTTAAGTTGTTGTATAAGTAAGGCTTCTTTAATTTTGTGCTTGTTTATGTTTATTTCTTTATTTAGTATTTGAGTGTTTTCTATAGTTATGTTCTGTTTATTTGACTTGCAGTGTTCGAATGTGTGAAGGTGACTTTTTATGTTTTTTGAATCTGGTTTCCATTTTTCTACTTGTTTCTCCAGTATAGATGTCATGACAGTTATCACATTGTACTTTATAAATAATGTTGGTGTGGTGTTTGTCAGTGTAATTCTTACATAGTATAGACCTCAGTTTTGTGCCTGGTTTTTAAATAAATTTAGTATTAACTGGAATGTCATTTTGTTACTAGTTTTTGCCAAAAGTTGGTTATTTGTTTGCTAATGTCAGGAATATATGGTTATACAGCAGTATTTGGTTTCGTGATTTTTTGATTCGTGAGATATATTTACTTTTGTTGGTTTATTTTGCTTTCTGTCTAGGTGTGTGGGTATAATGTTTTCTACGGTTTGTGGAGGAAACTTATTGATGCTGATGAAGTATTGTTTTATTTTGTCTAATTTATCGTTAATTTTATCTGGTGAGCATAGTTTTATGGCTGTGTTTATCTGGTTTCTTAATATGTTGAGTTTTTGTTTTGTTTCATGTTCTGAGTCCCAAAAAATGTATAGTCCAGTATGGGTGATTTTTCGGTGGATTTCTGTTTTGAATTGTGTGTCGGTTCTTGTAATTTTGAGGTTAAGAAATGATATTTAATTGCTTTCTTTCTAAGTTTCCTCCACAAACCGTAGAAAACATTACATGCACACACCTAGACAGAAAGCAAAATCAACCAACAAAAGTAAATATATCTCACGAATCAAAAAATCACGAAACCAAATACTGCTGTATAACCATATATTCCTGACATCAGCAAACAAATAACCAACTTTTGGCAAAAACTAGTAACAAAATGACATTCCAGTTAATACTAAATTTATTCAAAAACCAGGCACAAAACTGAGGTCTATACTATGTAACACCTACACTGACAAACACCACACCAACATTATTTATGAAATACAATGTGATAACTGCCACGACTTCTATATTGAAGAAATAGGTAAAAAAATGGAAACCAGATTCAAAGGACATAAAAAGTCACCTTCACACGTTTTCAAACACTGCAAGTCAAACAAACACAACATAACCATAGAAAACACTCAAATACTAAATAAAGAAACAAACATAAACAAACGCAAAATTAAAGAAGCCTTACTTATACAAGAACTTAAACCCAAAATAAACCAATATAAAGGAATTCCTTTATACCTATATTAATATAATAAAATAAATAAATTATGTATTCAAACATCTAACACTGCCCTCTACATTCCGACACTCAGTTACACAACCCCTTCCAAACATGTGGTCAGCTTCCAGTCAGTTACCTCTTTCTTTGAGAACCTGACGATGACCGAAGAAGGTCAAATGTTGTTCGCTCTTCTAGGTAAAATAGTTTCTCAACCCAAACGAGCCGTTTTTGCATATAAAATTCTCAACAAGTGGGTTTCTTGACACCACTGATAGTTCTATGTCTCATCTGACCTCCATAATTAACACACCAGTTTCTCCTATTGTTTCATCTTACTTCTAAACTCAAATTTAACATACTATATTTTTGGTGTAACTTAACCCCCACAATTATAAGAAACTTACTGAGTTCTCTTGTGCCATTACACATTCACAGATGTAAGAAAGTTATAAATTCCTCCCACTTTGTAAGAAGTTTAACAGATTATGTCACTTAACCCCCTCTACAATCAACAAAAATAACATTTTATAATTTAAAAAAAAATTGACTTTTATGCTCTTAAAAAAACAGTTGTGTTAAACATACAAAGAAACAGTTTTAAGGTAAATAAATAATCATATTATTTTTCTCTCTCTGTCCTTAGAGGAGCAGGATGTTCCTTGAGTAATTCAGTTAGATAATTTTAATTAATTTACCACTTTCTCCTGTTGTGTCCCCTAACCTCCAAAGTTCCAGTCTACGTGAATACTGAAGGAGTATACACCTGGCTGCATGAGCTATGTGGGTCAGCTGAGACTGGGATAAATAAACAATATTCAGTGAATGAATCAAAATGGTAACAATATAGAAGATCAACTTACTTACTGTAAGATTACACAGTGGTTACAGCACAAGCTTATTAAACAGGCAGTAATTGTATACTGAACTCATTGGGTTAATTAGAGTTTCTGTTTAAAAGTAAGTAATCTCTCATTTATATAAAAGCTTTGTTAACCAGTGCTTTTACTGTTTTGCTATTTATTAGTTAAAGTATCCTGTAAATTACAAACAACTGCATATCCTACTTCAAAAATCATTCCTGCATGCATAGCTAAGATTTACTTTTAAACCAGGATGCCATCTACATACATTTCTTTAGATAAACAGTCAAGACTTTTTCCAGTAAAAACATCAAATATGGTTCATGGATTTATTCAGATCCATAATAAGCTTGCTGCAGATGCAAGTTAAGAAAACTGAATAAATTAAGTATATTAGAGCACCTCTTGGTTGAGTGTGAAATGTTGTCAAATTATTTCAGAATTTTACCTTAAGCAGATAACTAAACAGTCTCATTACAAAGGACAATTTATTCATACATAGGACTATGTTAACTAAGTCAATTTAACTTATGTTACTTGTGTTATCAAAATAAGCTAATATTTATGTCTAGTTATTTCTTTATAGTCTTATCATATAAAAACTAATGATAACCAACCCATTTTTGTTTAAGATACTGAAGCAACCCTGCAGACAAGATTGGCAATGTATGAAATGTTTATCTGATTATATAATATTACAGCATAAAAATTCCTTGGTTACATAACACTACAGCATTAAACTTCCTTGGCTACATAACACTATAGCATGAAACTTCCTTGGCTACATAACACTACAGCATGAAACTTCCTTGGTTACATAACACTATAGCATAAAACTTCCTTGGTTACATAATACTACAGCATAAAACTTCCTTGGTTACATAACACTACAGCTTCTGTGTTGGAGGAGGGAAAAATGTTGGACAACAAAGTTCTACATTGTATTTTCAAAACATATTTTATGTTTGTCTTACAAACATTTGCTTACACTAAAATAAGTTTTTGTAAGCACTTTCAAAGTCCTTTTGTTTTAGCAAAAGAAATTAATATTTTCAAATATATTTTTTTTCATATGTTAACTAAACTCAAGTCATGAGATTCAGATAAGACTCATTATCTTAGTATTGATTGATATTTTCTAAGTAGTAGCCAACACTAAAATATAAAGAATAAACAAAACATAACACCAATATGTCAGCACATCCCTAGCTCTAAGTATCATGCTACAAAATATAGAGAATAAATTTAAACAAAAAATTAGATTACATCAGTATGTGAGATCATATATAATAATTTTGTACAAGTTTGTTTGTATAATGATTTAAAAATAAAGTTAAACACCAAAACTATGGCAGACTGACAAATCTGTGTAAGTGTTGTTCATTAAGGGTAAGTAAAGAATTAGGTTCTTCAAATTAATTTGTATAAATTTGTAACTTGCATATAGTTCACAGAACCAAAGTTAATATACATTAATATATTTTTTTCATTTTTTTTGTTCTTTTCTTCCTTTCTGGTAGGTAGGAACTGAAGATGGTTATGTGTGTTTATTTCGTGTTCAAGATGATGGAGTTGACTTTGAAAAAACCTTTGATCGCCAAGAGGGTGAGTTCTTGTCTTTGAAAAAGTTACTGTTGTACATTATCTCTGTTTGAGTGGTAGTGTTATCCTTCACGATCTTTCACTTTTCAGGTGTTATGCGATTCTTATTTCCATCCGGTTGTTTAGAATTGTCCATTTCTTTGATTGGTTCTAGTTGAAGACTGTAGCTAGTTGTTAAGAGCTGTGTAATTTTATAACTGTAATTTCCAGTTGATTAATAGTATACACTAGTTATGGGTAATTTAAGTTTTCAGTCAAGTTTTTTGTACTTTCATGATTTTTGTCTCTGTTTTTATATTTTCTTTTATAAAGTCTGGAGAAAATCATATTCAACTTTAATTGAGGTATGTAAGATGATCTATAAACTAACTAAACAATTAATTAATTAAATTAAGATTAAGTAAACAAAAAATGGTTTATTGTATTTTTGGAATATAGTTTTTAATTATCAAGTTACAATTCAGGTTGCAGGTATGTTATAAATACTGTGGATAATCTCTTCAGGTAAAGTATAGTTTTTTACTCATGGTTTGTGTAAAATTGAACTGATCAGTAAGCAAGCTGTCTGGTTTTATGTGTTTGTGGGCTGGGGTTCTTTACAGTAAATATCTGTGACTTGGTAGGAATAAATTTTCACAGTAAATTTATAGCACACCAATTGTTTAAAATAATATATATTAAGACAAATCAGATATATATACAAATGCTCATTACACGGTTAATTACCACAGTTATACCTAGAGGTTGGTTCAGTTACTTTAGAATGCAAGTGATGAGACAAATTATTTATTCTTTTCTCTGTTATTACAATACAATCTGTAACAATTTCACTTTAGAAATCACCACTATGTTCCTTTTGTGGTTATACTCATTGCTTCCAGGTAACATAGTAAACACATACTGGTTGCTCTTGTTGGATACAGTTGCTAGTGGTCTGATAAAATCCAAAGCTACTCTAATGAATGATTCTACTATGAGAGGCACCTCACCCAGTGGCAAATGGGCTACTTTTTTTCTAGGTACAATGCTTTGTTGGATTTTACATGTCCTGCAAAATGTGGTCACATCTCCAATGGAAATTACTGTGATTTTGTCTGCCATTAGTTTTGCTCCTAAATATCCTCTCACAATTGAATCATGAGTTAACTTCATTGCATGAATTTGGCATTTTGTTACAATGATCAATTTAATGTCATCATTGTAACTACTTTGATAGATCCAACACTCCCTTCTGGACTTCTATTGTGTGTCTTTTGTCTGTTGGTCTACTTTTTCCCAAACTGCTCCACGGTTTCTGCAGTGGATGATCTTTCTTCTCTGCTTCCTTCAGTTTTTACTCACCTACATTTGTGTTGTCTCACTTTTCAGTAATTTGTATCTTGCTTACTCTTCTTAAGCTCTTGTAGTGACTGCAGATGCTTCATAAGGCTTCTTTCTGTTTGGTTCCTCAAAACTTCCACTGCTTGGTGTATTGCCAGTCACCAAGTTGTAGAAGAGTTCTAACACAAAGCCTCAAAGTCTCCTTTTATTGTTGCCATGGGAAAGTTTCTCATTGCACTGTCAGTCAGAACATACAGATGTACTTTGTCTGTCATCTGGTCATCCTACACTGGTTCTTACTGTTGTACTGCTTCATCTAGTGTCTCATAGGATTTCTTGTCCCTGGCATGGCCTTCACCGACTAGCATGTTGTGGTTTGCCAGTACATTTCCTGTGCTCATCACTGCTAGCACTGTTGATCCATTGGCATTAGTTGTGCATTCATCAACCATAGAAATGGTAATTCCTTCTTGTATTGGAGCTCACAGGTTGTCTCTGTTTCTTGTGGTAGAGTATCCATGGTGACAGTTACTCTTTAGTTGTCTCTGTTTCTTATGGTAGAGTATTCATGGTGACAGTTACTCTTTAGTTGTTGCTGGGAAGCTTGTTAGTCATAGACTTACTGAATCTGCAACATACTTATTTTACAAGTGTAGAATCTTTCATCTGTTAACCTCTTGTAACCTATACAATGTTTACTATTGTTAACCTCTTGTAACCTATACAATGTTTACTATTGTTAACCTCTTATAACCTTTACTTGTGTACTACTGTTAACCTCTTGTAACCTTTACTTGCGTACTAGTGTTAACCTCTTGTAACCTTTACTTGCGTACTAGTGTTAACCTCCTGTAACCTTTACTTGCATTCTATTCCTAGTCAACCACCCAATTTGACTTTAACTGGTTATTTCCTGTAAGATTCCCTTTCATTCATGTATATTTGTAAAAATTTTCTCCTTTGTATTTGAAAGTCATATTTTTGTTTTTGCAGGACGTATTCTTTGTCTGGCATGGCATAAGTCAGGAGATATTTTGGTTACTGGATCTATAGATGCAATTAGGATTTGGAATGTACACACTGGTCATGCTAAAGATAGAATCATTGTAGGAAGACTTGAACGTAACACAGAGACAATCGTTTGGTGTTTGGCGGTGACCAGGTGAGTTACTACAATAATTCTTCATTTGAACAAGTGATGATAAATTAGTTCTCATAAATCTGATGTCCGATTGTTTTTAGTTTCAAAGTAATTTATGTCTGAATCTGTAAAATCTGGCTTTTGAACATACTGTTGTTACATGAAAATCAGTTGCATGTTTAAGTTTTACTGAACCACGCCTTCATTGATCATAAATGTTTTTATGAAACTAGCTCACTAGTTGTTTTAAAACTTGTTTATAAAGCTTATTACTGTCTTTCTTAGCAAGTCTCTTGCTTAATGACCAAATCATTGAAATATAAACACTTTAGTTGAGGGTGATCATTTCATTCCTTCATCTTGTGCTACATTTATTTAGAAATGTGAAATTTGCACTTCTCTCTGATAAAAGCTGTATCTAATGTTTTGTTTGATTTTTATTTTATTTCTGTAAACTTTGTGAAGCTATTGAGTTATTCACTTGTGCATGAATTTTTAATAGTTAATGCACGAGTGTTTACTTCTTGTCACAAATTACAATACATAACAGGAACTACTTTTAAACATTAAACACAGCAAAATTACTGATTGAAGAACAATAGACCAATCCTAAACTTTTAAGCTGTACCAAACTGTCTTCAATACTAAACCTAACTTTTGGTGAATTGTTTGGGTTGAATACAGTTTTGAAGTCTTATGAATTTTGTAATTAATTTTTTGCAAAACAGCATTATTGAAAAACTGATGATGTAAAGCTGAGGAGTTAAAGCATTTGCATATCAATAGATATTTTATTTTAAAAAGAATTAGATGTTACAGTTAATAGCCTGTAAGGCCACCTAAATCTAATTATGTATTTCATTTTTTGTATTTCACTCTGTTGATTGCTAATTATTGTATATATTCTGTGTTTAGGCAGGTCATTTGTTGCTATTTTAACCTTTCTGTCACAGGCTGGTTTGTTTCCATCCAGCTCATTACCATGAAAGTATCCATTAGAGTAATTATACAATGCTTTTCAATAATGTACACATATCTGTCCAGAATGTTGGTTGATATTGATAAACAATACAATGCTTTTCAATAATGTACACATATCTGTCCAGAATGTTGGTTGATATTGATAAACAATACAATGCTTTTTAATAATGTACACATGCTTGTCCAGAATGTTGGTGGATATTGATAAACAATACAATGCTTTTTAATAATGTACACATGCTTGTCCAGAATGTTGGTTGATATTGATAAACAATATAAGGCTTTTTGCACACAAAATATAAGATTTGTAAATTCAGTATTAAGATTTTTTTTATTCCAAGATTTTCCTTTATTTTTTTTTTATTTCAGAATGTTGACCATCTAATGTGCAAAGTAAATTTGATTTTAAGATTAAAAATACTTTTATGTGTCAGAAAATTCTCATATTTCACATATAAAATATTTACATCTGATAATTATCAAAGTTTGTTTATAAAAACTTTATATTCTGTCAGCTATTTTGACTACTGCTTTTTTACTTCTAGAATGACTACAAATTGTAACTTGGCAACACAAACATTTCTCCCAAAGAGCTAAAATTTCATCACAATATACATTTGTATATATTTGTTTGTAAGGCTAACAGTATCATTATAGAAGTTGCAGTAATGCAGAACATGTGCATTCATGTTACTGTATCCAAAATTGTATAAGTGGCCTTCACAGAGACCTCTATTGGCTGTATTTTAGTGAACTAGCATTTCATAAAATATAGTCAGTTTAATATATTATGTTTGTTCTTAAAATTAAAATAAGTTCTTAATTTTCATAAATTTTTCTTAAAATATAGAACATTGAAGAGTTATGAGAAACATTTATTTCTTCTATTTATGAAATTTGAACTTGTTGCTTGCCATAAGCTGATAAAGTTTATCAAATTTTACACATGGAATATGTGAAAAAGAAATTGTTTTAAAGTTTTGTATATATATTTTGAAATACCTTAAAATCATAAATTACTATATAAGCACCATAGTATTCCACTATAACTTATCAAATTTTGTACATAATCTGTATTTGGGTCTAAAAATGCATGAAATTTTGAGCTCACTGAAACATTTGAAATCAAGCAACAAAAATGATTTTGTAGCCTAAATATTTTGGAAAATACTGAGAAAGCTACTAGGGACATTCTGAGCTTTTGATTGGTTATTTACATGTGATAGACAGAAGTAAGTGTATGTAATCAAATCTTTCCAAAATGAATAGAAGTTGTCAGAGCCATTGTGTTTATTCAGTTCATGAATGATATTTCATAATATATAAAAGATAGGTTTTTATTTTACATTCTAGCTTGTCAATATTGTTAATTTGAGTGCCTAATTCATAAGAAATTGCAGACTTTGTATCTGAAAATCATAATAATCTAATTTGATCTAATGCTGCTTTAAACATATCGAGTGATATACAAAAATTGATATTTAGGATTTTTTAAATATATACTTTTTTAAACTTAGAAATTAAGTAATTTATAATAGTAAAACTTAAAATATAATCTACAATTTGGTACCAAACTTGCATTCATAAAGTAGTAAAATAATATTTTGAATGCAAGTCAACAAATGTTAAGATATGACTGTTGATTATATTAGTAAGAATGGTTTTTATGACCAAAGATAGAACTGTTACAAAAATCAGACGAGTAGATATTCTGTATCCAACTTGTAACTTTTTTCAGACAGAGATTTATCAGCTGTACTCTGTGTTTCAAGCATTTTTTATTTATTTTCTGTATAAAACGTAATTTCAACTTTTTCTTGATTATACCCAAAGTATTTCTCCCAGTTTTGTTCTGCGTGTTGATTAAAATATTTTACATGATTTTAAAAATCCAAATTTAGAAAAATGTTTCCCCTGAAAATCAAAGTTTTTATATCTTATGTGTTGTGTAAAATGATGACATTTTAGGATGTTCGATGTATGTCATTGTTAGAATAAACTATTATTTACCTCTTTCTTCAATACATACTTCACTTTTCTATATGAAGAGAGTATCACCCATGTTGGCTGGTTTAATAACAATTCTTTGCATTTCTGTAATAATGATAAAGTATATTTTTCTTTGGATGAGCTTCTTTATTTGTATATTTCTTGAAATTAAATAATTTAAATATCAGTGTATATAATTTAAACTGTTATAATAAATATATACTGCTTCTCCTTTTCTATATTATTTATGTTTTTTTTTCCTTTATCTTATTTGTCTACTATATGATTTAAATTGTATCACATTGTTTCACTTACATATCTGCTTTTCTTGTTTGTTGTGTGTAAACTCACACTAACATGCAAGTTTTGAAAACATAAACCATGACCACAATAAGACCCAATGAGATAGGATTGAGGTAAGTTCTGAGAAAGAGTGTTTGTGCTGGGAGCTGTCATATTCAGTACAGTAAGCTCTTGTTAGAAAGGCTGGTATGCTATTCCGTCATATCCCTTCCCCTTGTTGAATCAATTTATTTCAAGAAGAATATTCGGGCTATTAACACAATTCTTCTCAGAGTATCTCTGAAGAGGGTATCATTTATATGATGTTAGCCACTCAGTAATTATTATTCGGTAATAAAGTTATTAGTATCTTATTTACTTTGTAGCCAGGTTCTCTATTTGGTAATAAAGTTGTTAGTAACTTAATTACTTTGCAGCCAGGTTCTCTATTTGGTAATAAAGTAATTAGTAACTTAATTACTTTGTAGCCAGGTTCTCTATTTGGTAATAAAGTTATTAGTAACTTAATTACTTTGTAGCCAGGTTCTCTATTTGGTAATAAAGTAATTAGTAACTTAATTACTTTGTAGCCAGGTTCTCTATTTTGTAATAAAGTTGTTAGTAACTTAATTACTTTGCAGCCAGGTTCTCTATTTTGTAATAAAGTTGTTAGTAACTTAATTACTTTGCAGCCAGGTTCTCTATTTGGTAATAAAGTTATCAGTAACTTAATTACTTTGCAGCCAGGTTCTCTATTTGGTAATAAAGTTATCAGTAACTTAATTACTTTGCAGCCAGGTTCTCTTCTGAGTGTAAATTCATGAACAGTAATAACTCATTTACAAAACTACAGTAACTATAACACATATACTCTAAGTATAAAACATGGAAACCATTAAATTTCTTAGAACCTAAAATTTTTGTTGTTGTAAATGTTCAAATTAAAATGAAGTAAAATCTGCCACATAGCGTAGTTATATGGCATGTTATGAAATATGCTCTCTACTGCCAACCTAAGAAAGCTACTAGAATTATATATTGGTAAGTTTGATGGTGATGCTTACACCTTGTTGACAGATAGTGAAAGAACTTGTATATTCTTAGAATTATTATATATTGATTTTGTCTCACTACATCTTAATTATTAAAATAACCTTTGAACTCCATTTAGAAATTATCTACAACTGATTCAGAAAAATCCCTTGTTAGCCTTGAAACTCACACATGACCAAGACTACTGTAAACCTATGAGTGGAAATTTTGTAAAGCAATAAAATAATTGCTTTAACAGTATAAGCAAACAAGCTGGGTAACCAGTAAATTAATCTATAATTTTTATGCAATATGATAGTGCTGGACATAAAATGACCAGGTGGTTACAGTATTCAAACTGTAATCTGTGAGTCAGAGGTTTAAATGCTGTCATTGAATGTTCTTGCTATTTTAACTGCAGGAGCATTATAATGTTATGGTAAATTACAGTATATTTCACAATATATTAAAGATATTTTTTGAGTAGCCTTACATGAAGGCAAGCAGTTAGTAAAGGTCTCTGACTTAATAGCTGAAACTTTAGCGTGTACCTTTCACAGGAAAAAACAAGGAAGTTCTTAGGCATCACAAGGAAGAAAATAGTCCAGTTTTGCAGGTGATATTAATTTTGCTAGTTTTAAAAAACCTGGAAGCTATAAAATGGAAAATGAAGTCAGTTGTATTTGTTTTTAGTACTATCGCCTTCAAAATTCATTGTTTTTAATAAGTTGAGCTAGAAAAGAAGCAACAAACATTACAAAGATTTGTGTTGATAAGTTTTTATCAACACAGGAGGAAAAATAAATATTTATACTCTCAAGATAAGAATTGGTATTGGGAGAAGAAACATTAAAATTAGGGTTAGCAGTTTTGTTTTCTTTATTATTTTGTTCACAACAATTTCAAAATAATATTCATCGAATAAAATGCTCACAATGAAAATTTCAGTTGTATTTTTATTTTGATGACAGAATTTATTTAAATGTGAGTGAAGTTACTTGCCCATTTTGAAAACAGAATGTTGCACTAGAAAGAGTTAATAATTAGGCGTAGATTGTATAGGGTACCTTTCATGACAATGACTGACATCTGAACCCTATATCTCTGTCATTAATACTAGAAAAGAAACCATAGTAAACATGTTGAAGTTTTTTCTATTTCTCCTATTCCTTAGTGACTTGACTATAATCAGTGGAGATTCCTGGGGTAGAACATCTTTCTGGGATGCAGAAACTGGAACTTTAGAAATGGTAAATTTTGGTTCCTTTTTTAAAATGATAGTTTTCATGATTAGTAATGATTAAAAATTAAATTTTAAAAAGTAAGAAGAAACTTTGTGAATTGTCATTGTCAGAATTTCTAAAGCTGCTCTTTGTGTGTTTTATTTTCTAGGGTGTTAGAAGCCACAAAGCAGATGTGTTGGCATTGTGTCTGACTGAGGTAAGATACTCATACAAATGGATTAGCTAAGTTTATTTCTGCAGGTTGTTCTCTGTGCTCAGTTTTTTATCTGTCATTTACAATTAAGTTTCAATACTACAGTAAAATTAACCTTGTTGAACTTCCAAGTATTAGTGAATTTTTGTAATATTGATAATACTATTATGTATTCACTTTCTGTAAAGAAAATTATTGTTTTTATGCATGTTTTAACATTATATTTATAATGAACAGGATGAAAACAGTGTTTACACAAGTGGAGTTGATCCCATAGTGATTCAGTTTACAAGAGTTCCAACACAACGAGTACAGAGAGAAGGTCGGCTTCAGTGGGTCAGGTCTATGCAGCGGGTCTTACATACACACGATGTACGATCACTGGCTGTTGCTGGCGAATTTCTTGTTACTGGAGGTTAGTTAAGTGCTTTCAATAAAACCTGATTGTAATATATGAGAAAGTGTAATTGTAACTTCAATATTTTGTTTCTCTGTTTATAAAATAATAAGGTCATTGGAGCTGACAGTACGAATGCTAGTTATATTTCAAAACTAAGTTTGTTTATGCAGAAGTGAGTAAATGATAAGTAATTGCCCTTAGCAAAAAAATATACAAAAGCTATGATTATATATTATTATGTTGCCAAATAATATTGACATAAATGTTATGAATAGTTTTGTTCAACCCAATGAAGAATTGGTAACCTTTTTCCATGAGATCCATCTCAATGTCATTATCTGACTTGCTAAATTTATTGTTCACTTTCCAAATCATTAGATAAGGGCTAAGTAATACAATTAAACTTATTGTCATGCCTTGAATTAATATTAAAACTGTAAATATGAAATGGTGATAATAATGTGCTAAAGTTATCATTACATTATGATTAAAACAAGCTACCTACATAATGAGTCCTAAATAATCATTATATAACTCGGTTGGGTGACCTTGTTACTGATAATCCCACTAATATCTCATGAGGTTCAACCAGCTTAGGTTTAGGTTAGTCCTGAGTTAATATAGTAGACTAAGAATGTGAAGTCTTCTCATGAAAGAAGGTACCAAACACAAAATAATAGATGCCCTTTCTAATACCTCAATCAAATGAAGTGTAAGCTCATCGTTATGCAAGTTTGTCTTCCTATTTCCTAGTAACGTGCTACTATTATGTTAACTATTTAGGTGATAGCTACAACCTTCAATGGATGATTGGCTGGAGTAAAAGCAGATTCTGATTGTTACTTCAGAAAAGTCCAAGTTCTTTACTTGGAATGTAGTGGTGCTCTACGAAGTCCTAATGTTGTTTAGTGAATACATAAGTAATAATAGTTTTGACACACAAACTAATAGAGGAGGAGGGATTAGGTGCTCTACGAAGTCCTAATGTTGTTTAGTGGATACTTTGGTAATAATAGTTTTGATACATAAACTAATAGAGGAGGAGGGATTAGGTGCTCTACGAAGTCCTAATGTTGTTTAGTGGATACTTTGGTAATAATAGTTTTGATACACAAACTAATAGAGGAGGAGGGATTAGGTGCTCTACGAAGTCCTAATGTTATTTAGTGGATACTTTATTAATAACACTGGTTTACAAAAAAATATTTTTTGTCTGAGGCAAGAATGTGAATAGGTGTTTTTACTAATTTGGGTGTGCTGAATTCAAATTTATAAACAGTTTTGCTCTATCACCTCTAGTCTTCTGGCTTTTAAATAGTCTCATTTTAGTATACAGAGTATATATGTGCTTATTTCAACAGTTGCAGCAACTTATTACAGATAAAACAGGTGAGATAAAGAACATTGACGGAATAAATATACTTGGATGACACAATGTACACAATTCATAGTACTGCAGACAGTTAGAAGTGTGTTTTCTTTGATGATCTGGTGTATTTTGCCTCCGGGATGTCACGCAAGAGCATCCAGCAGAAGTCTCCCATCATGCTGGGATTCCACTTGCCTTGGTAGTTGCTCTCCATCTTCGTAATGTCTTGGTGGAATCTTTCTCCGTGCTCACTCACTGCTCCAAGATTTGAAGGGAAGAAGTTGAGGTGGGAATGGAGAAAATGAATTTTGAGTGACATTCGGTATCCCATATCCTCATAAGTCTTTAGCAACTTCTCAATACAGGCTTGGTAATTTGGTATGCGTGTGTTACCAAGGAAGCCACTACAGACTGACTTAAATGCTTCCCATGCTCTCAGTTCCTTTAAGGTAAGAAGCTCCTCAAAATCAGTATCCTTCAGCACTTCTCGGATCTGAGGTTCGACAAAGATGCCCTCTTTCAGCTTAGCAGCACTGAGACCTGGGAACACAGTAGACAAGTGTTGGAAGGCAGCACCATTTTTGTCCATGGCCTTCACGAAATTCTTCATCAAACCAAGCTTGATGTGAAAAGGAGGAAGAAGCACCTTCTTCATGTAAACCAAAGGATTCTCCTTGACGCTGTGTTCGCCAGGAACGAAAGTGCTTCTAGACCCCCAGTCTTTCTGCTTGTAATGCTGGGATACAGCTCGACTATCCCAGAGACAGAGAAAGCAACAGTACTTTGTGAAACCCGTTTGCATACCCATAAGAAGACCAATGACCTTGAGGTCCCCACACAGACTCCACTGGTACTGGTTGTACTTAACAGCTTCTAAAAGAAGCTCCATATTGTCATAGGACTCCTTTAGATGGACAGAGTGTGCAGTGGGAATGCTGGGATATTTATTCCCGTTGTGCAGAAGCACAGCCTTGAGACTTGCTTGGAAGAGTCTATGAAAAGACGTCAGTCTGAAGGATTATGTGGCAAACCAAGGAAAGTGAACAAGCCAGGTACATTTGTGCAGTAGCACAACTTGTTTTCCATGTCGAAAAATGAAGTAAGGTCTTTGTTCCGATTCCTGTAACTGGTGATCCTTACATCTTCCTGGACTAGGTTCCACTGTTTAAGCCAAGAGCTCTGACTGCTGTTTTGACAGATACAAATCACGAGCAAGGTCATTCAGGTATTCTTGGTGATCCAGTGTGGCTCGTTGCCACTTGTTCCTGAATAAGAAGAGTCAGTATCTTTGGAAGAGATTGACTTGGCAAAATCTTCCCTTGGAGGCATTTCTTCATCTGATTTATTTGCATTTATTGCAAAATAACTAAAAAAGAAGACATAAGTCGCACAATATTAGAAATTAACCCTGAATGCATATACGCCTTTATGTACAGTATGTGTACAAAATGTACAGTATGCATATCTAAAAAACTAGAGGTGATGAGTAAAAACAGATTTCAAATCTAAATTCAGCACCCTCAAATTAGGTTAAAACAGCTATTTTTGTGCTTTCCTCAATTTCTTTGTAAACCAGTGTAATAGTTTTCATTCACAAGCTAATTGAGGAGGAGGGATTAGGTGCTCTACGAAGTCCAAATGTTGTTTAGTGGATACTTTGGTAATAATAGTTTTGATACACAAACTAATAGAGGAGGAGGGATTAGGTGCTCTACTAAGTCCTAATGTTGTTTAGTGGATACTTTGGTAATAATAGTTTTGATACACAAACTAATAGAGGAGGAGGGATTAGGTGCTCTACTAAGTTCTAATGTTGTTTAGTGGATACTTTAGTAATAATAGTTTTGATACACAAGCTAATAGAGGAGGAGGGATTAGGTGCTCTACGAAGTCCAAATGTTGTTTAGTGGATACTTTAGTAATAATAGTTTTGATACACAAACTAATAGAGGAGGAGGGATTAGGTGCTCTACGAAGTCCTAATGTTGTTTAGTGGATACTTTAGTAACAATAGTTTTGATTAGAGGAGGAGGAGGGATTAGGTGCTCTACTAAGTCCTAATGTTGTTTAGTGGATACTTTAGTAATAATAGTTTTGATACACAAGCTAATAGAGGAGGAGGGATTTAGAACATATAAAGTAAAGATAGGCAGTTGGGGAAGGGTACAGTGATGTTACTGATTGTGAACCAGATTATCCAGATTATTATTTAGGTTTATATTCAACATTTGCTTACAGTGGAATGTGAATTTTTGTTTTTCAGATATATAATTATTAAAAGATTTTGAAGACTTTAAGACTGGTAAAAGTGTTATAAGGATACCAACTGTTATGAAGTGAAAGTTAATTTGGTAATGAATTTAATAATTTGCAATTTGTTACAGGAAGAAATTTATTTTACTTAATAAATTCAAATAACAGCATTTTTAAGAAGATTATTTGTGATTTACAAAACCAAAGATCACTTTTAAAATTCTAAAGTTCACTGTTCCCAAAGAAATAACTGTTCTGTCAGTTTTCTTTAATGAATTAAATATATAAAACCTAATCACCCTTCAGTGGAAAAGCAGTAAGCCTGACAGCTCATAAAAACTTGGTTTTTATATCTGTGGTGAGCACAACACAAGTAGCTCAAAAATGAAGTCCAATGTGTCAGTGATTTCTCTATTTTCACCCATAATTTGTAACTGTGGACAAAGGAATTCATAAGGATGAAACTGGGCTTGTTATAGTGCTGAACACTATTACAGGGGTGGCCACACTTGCTTAACATAAAACCCACCACATACGATAAACTTCATATGTTTGAGAGCCGTAAGGCATAAACAAAAATTCACACACGTTTTTATTCTTACATGAATGTTATATAAGTATTAAGAAATACATGTACATAATAATATTTATTCATGTATGTAGTTTTTAAACTGTTAATCTGTATTAGTTTCGACAGTTACAAACTACATATATATATATATGTACGAAATGTTTTCAATGTTTTTATATGTAAATAACTGGTCAAAATAAAGGAAAATATGTAAAACAATAAAATTAAAGTTATTTTAATCAGATATCACCTGACAAAATTTTAGTCATAATATTTTTCTCACACAAACAGACATTGATACAATTATCAGGCTATTTACTGCTGGTACGAGTTTTGTGAGTTTCCATCTTGGTTTGAAATGTCAGCTGGTATGTTGTCAAAACTGTATGAATTAGCTCTGTCATGTGTTGATTTGTAAGGATTGCACAATGCTTCGACTTCACAAACTTTTTACAGAATACAGTAATTCACAGCAGTATGTTGTGCTGAAAACTGGGATGAGTCGCACATTGGTTTTCTTCAGTTCAGGATATTTTCTATCTGGAACTTCTACAGAACTCAGTTGCAGAAAGGGATTTATGGATCATATTTAGACCCAGGTCCTCCAGTAGTTCTATTAGTTCCATTTTCACAACAGATAATTCTGTAACTAGTTCGAGACTTGTATAACCATCATTCATCACATCAACTATGAATGAAGGTACAAGAAAAGAGAAGCAGGGCTTCAACTTCTGCAAGTCCTCAAACCTGTGTAGGATATTATCAAGCTGTTCTTGTAATTTATTTCTGTTTTCTTCCAATTTATGGATTTTTTTATTTCAGTGTCAAGGAATGTATTTACTCTCCTTTTGACTTTGGGAAAGTGATTCAAGTTTATTCACAATTTGTCTCTCAAAAAAATTCTTATTTTATTTTAAAAATCGAAAGTTGTCTGAGTAAATTTCGAAACAATTTTATCCTTCCTTATATCAGTAAGGAACATTAGACATGCATCCACTCATCATTTCTTAGTTGAGGATAAAATCTTTTATTTCCTTCAAGAAAAGTATTAATAGGCTCCAACAGATCCACAAACCTATTTAAGACATTGCTGGTTGACAGCCATCTTACAGTGCACAGTAGACATCACTGGGTTTATCTTCAAGCTCCAGTTCTTCAATAAAATTTCTGAACTGTCAATTGGTCTTCCTGTTTAAGCATATGAAGTTGACAATTTTACAAACAAGTTTTATAACATCTTCATACTTGAAGTATCTGGCTGTCAGGTTTTCACGATATATAATGCAATGAACAGGGAGAAACTCTGGAAAGCTGGGATCACTTTTCATAAGTGCAATTAATCCTGCATTTATCCCCAGGTGTTCCATCTGTTGCTACACTGACGAGTTTACCCAGTGAAATATCAGTATTTGTTAAGACTCTGTCAAATGCATTTTTAATGTCAACACCACAAGTTGTTTCTTTTGGTGTCATTAAGACCAACATTTCTTCTTTCACACTTACATCAGAGGAAACATAATGAACAAATAACACCAGTTACGGGTTTTGTATGTCTAGATTTGTCAAGGCTGAACTGAATGCAAGGGAATTCTTTAAACTATTTTGCATTTTGCCTGCAACATCAACTCTGATCTGTGAAATACGTCTCTCTGTAGTGTGGTGTGAGGCTAGTGTTTTGTGCTGTTAGTTGCTGAAGTTTTGTGTTATTTGGATCTAACACTGTAACAACTTCAGCTGTATTGTTCTTAACAAATTCACCATCAGAATATTGGCATTTAGTACAAGAAATATTCCATGATATAACAGAACCAGCTGCAGTTGTTGTATCAACTTCCTTACTGAACATTGTAAACAGTGTCTGCTGGCTACTTATTGATGATTTTAACACAGCTAACTTGTTTTTCTGTAATTCTGATTCAGACGGATAATCAGACAAAAATTTTTTGTGAGTTGTTTCATCATGGAATTTCAAGTTACTGGCTCTGTAATGACTGAGTAACACATTGCAGATAAGACACAAAGGTTTACCTCCTTTAACGTTGAATGCAAAATCTTCCACTTTGGTTTAAAATTTCTGTTTTCATCTTCATACTTTCACTTCTTACAATTTCATGATGCCGTCCTCCTTCATAAAATTTTCACAGACATTTCTAAAAAAATTAAAGTGAAAAAAAACACTGAGCTCCAAACATGTGCAAAGCATGCAAACTTTACAGCACCTAATATTGCAATAACACTCTGCTAACTTCACTGCCAGCACCACAGCCACACATGCCACAATTAAATGATTGCAAGCCACACCCATTAAAACTGTCATTGTCAGCACCAGCTTGTATGATTACTGATTCTCCAGCACGATTTCTCTGTAATCCTTGCTGATCCAAAATTTCTTTAATCTCTGACACAAATCTAGCATTAAAATTAGGATTTAAATTCTTCAATATATTTACTCACCATGAACATTAAACTTATGTTTTAATCCATTGGATTATGTTTGGTAAATAATTATAAAGCTTGAAATTTTTTATTTACCTTTTACATTAATTGTGATGCAAAAAGGAGCTCATCCAACAAATTTCCATGAGCTGCACTTTATATGTTGGAGAGTTGCATGTGACTCACGAGTCATGGTTTGGCTACTCCTGTGTAGTATTTATAATTGTCCTTTATTTACCTAATTGGACATATTTTGTATGAAGTTTGAAGAATATGTAGCAATGAGGCTGTTATTTTATACAGAATAAAGAGAAATGGAATTCCCTGAAACTTGGGTAACTCAGTGACAATTAGGGTGTCAAATAACATATTGACATCTATATTTATTGTTAATATTTTTAAAAAGCTTGTCTACTAAATACTTCACAAGAAAACATAAGTGTAAAGCCTACTTGAGGACTCTCTGCACTTGCCATCCCTAATTTAGAAGTGATAGTTTAAAAGGAAGGCAGCTACTTAACATAACCCACTTTCAACTCCTTTATTAACAAATAGTTGGATTGACCATCACATAACACCTCCATAACTGTGAAGGTAAGCACCTCCAATGACTGCAGTGAATAAAAAGCAACTATACACATTGTACACATAATATTCAGGAAATAAATCAGTGACTCTTGTAATCAGAGTATATTAACAAATACATATTTTGTGTGTCTGATAACTAGTTTTTGAAGAATAAACTTTTTCCAATTTAAGGATATAATTCACAAATTTGCATATCTTTGCTTCTTGGAAAAATACAGTTTTCACTGGTCGATGACTATTTTACTTGCATGAAGGAACATATTTTAATAAGACCTAAGTAAATGTAATGCCATTGTACAAATGGCATTTTCAATGAATCTCAAAATGCACAGTAGTTAAGAGTTTCAGTCTATTATCTTCATATTCAGCTGTAAATTATAAGGATGTTTTCTTTTTACCGTATTTTGTTTAAGTAATCTTTTTTTTTAATAAGATGTAATTTGCCATTTTGTAGTGTGCAAGTCAGTCATGTTATACTAACTCGCATATAAAATAAATGAATTTTTATTATCAAGCTGTCACTAGCAGTATAAATACTTTTAATCAAATGCAGATTTGTTTTTATGCTTGAATTTGTAGGTGTGGATACTTACTTGGTCCTCAGTAAATATCCACCAAAGATATGTTTGAAGTATCCTCCATTTATTCAGGTTGGTACAGACTTACATTTTATTAGCCTTAAATTTATTGTTATCTAATCTTGTTTGTGTTGATAAGTCTTTTAGTAAACTTTTTTACTGATATTCTAAGCTAGTGTAACCATAAGTCTTTTAGTAAACTTCTTTACTGATTTCTTAAGCTAGTGTTACCATGATAAGTCTTTTAGTAAACTTAAATGATTTCTTACGTTATGTTATGCATTTTTTATGTTTTATGTTCTTCGTAGACTAAACGCAACAGAAAAACACAGATAACAGCTTGTATAATTTATTACACTAAACTATTAACAAATATAACCGATATAACATAAATTATATAATAACAGTGACAGATATTAAGTTACAAAATTCGAAATTAATTACAAAACAAAATAATACTAGTTTCAAACTTTAAAATTAATCACAATACAAATTGGTACTGGCCTGTATCTAATATAATGATTTAAAATGAAAGTCTCAAATTCCAGTCTAGGGTGTGAATTTGGTCCCACGAAGAAATTCCGAAGCTTAAATGAAGAAGTTCAGAAACAGTTCACAGTTCAATAAATTCGCCGACTCTCAGCACAAGCAGTAATTCAGATGAATCGTAGAGATTGACGAAATAAAATTACAGCTTCCGTAGATCTAACTTTAGTCACAAATCCAAGTTGAATAATCACAGCAAACACTTAATCTTTCTCAAATAACTGACTCTCTTCTTTTGAAATAAAACTAATGTCTGACTCCTCTTTTCTTCGAATAAAAACTGATGTCTGAATCTCTCTTGTCTCTCGCATCTTCGTCTGTTTATATATTGTAGGCCTAGACCCCTCGAATAACCGCGAACTTTCTACAGATCTCCAGAGCAATCCGCGCATGTCCGTTCTTGCACGAGACTACACGTCTAGACATGAAGTCACCAGCACTTCATTTACAAACATATGATTGGTCTACTTAATTCAAGAAAATTCTAAATGTTACCCTAAATGAATAACAAAATATTAGTTTAAACTTCGAAACAATAATATAAATATGGAAAAATGAATAATAGAAATGAAAATTTAAACACAACACGACATGTTGCTTACAAAATATTTACACGACATTTACATAACACGTTAGTGTTACCATGATAAGTCTTTTAGTAAACTTCTTTACTGATTTCTTAAGCTACTGTTACTATAATAAGTCTTTTAGTAAACTTAAATGATTTCTTACGTTTGTGTTACCATGATAAGTCTTTTAGTAAACTTCTTTACTGATTTCTTAAGCTAGTGTTACTACAAGTTGAATGGCATTTTTAGCTGAAGTAAAATGCAAATATTTTTTCTTTGCAACTGGAAAAAAACAATAGATATATTTGACCATTAATTGCAAGGGTAAAGTTATGTGGAAATGAAGTGCAAATCTAAAAGAAAAACCACTGTATATTTAAACACATATTTTGCAAAGTAATTTTATTTCTGCCTATCACAGGCCCTGCAGAACTATCAAAGTTTATTATGCTTTTTGTTCATTAGTTTTATGTATTTTATTCACATCTTAATTAAAATATGTATTTTCAGTTTAATTACAAAACAATATTTGTTTCATTGTAAGGACTCCTGCCTTGAATATTTTGAAGCTTCACTCAGTTAAAGAATAATAGAATATAATTCTAAACTAGTCCCTACTTTTGAAGCTTCACTGAGTTATAGAATAAAGAATATAATTCTAAAATAGTACCTACTTTTTGTCTTTTTACATGCAGAAGTTCGGGAAAAGTGTTTATCATTTTCAGTTTGTTATCAGGTACTAAAGTGAGAGAAAACAATTTGTTGAAATTAATATTCAAGATAGGTTAAAATCTGGTAACCAATGATAAGAATGTCACAACCAATGTTAAGAATGTCACAACCAATGTTAAGAATGTCACAACCAATGTTAAGAATGTCACAACCAATGATAAGAATGTCACAACCAATGTTAAGAATGTCACAACCAATGATAAGAATGTCACAACCAATGATAAGAATGTCACAACCAATGATAAGAATGTCACAACCAATGTTAAGAATGTCACAACCAATGATAAGAATGTCACAACCAATGTTAAGAATGTCACAACCAATGATAAGAATGTCACAACCAATGATAAGAATGTCACAACCAATGATAAGAATGTCACAACCAATGTTAAGAATGTCACAACCAATGTTAAGAATGTCACAACCAATGTTAAGAGTGTCACAACCAATGATAAGAGTGTCACAACCAATGTTAAGAATGTCACAACCAATGATAAGAATGTCACAACCAATGATAAGAATGTCACAACCAATGATAAGAATGTCACAACCAATGATAAGAATGTCACAACCAATGATAAGAATGTCACAACCAATGATAAGAATGTCACAACCAATGATAAGAATGTCACAACCAATGTTAAGAGTGTCACAACCAATGATAAGAGTGTCACAACCAATGATAAGAATGTCACAACCAATGTTAAGAATGTCACAACCAATGATAAGAATGTCACAACCAATGATAAGAATGTCACAACCAATGATAAGAATGTCACAACCAATGTTAAGAATGTCACAACCAATGTTAAGAATGTCACAACCAATGATAAGAATGTCACAACCAATGTTCTCTCCTTCCAAGTTGAATCTTGATTGCTTGCTGAACATTTTTCAAGAAATAGACCTCAAGGAAGTTTTATGCTGTAGTATTATGTAACCAAGGAAGTTTTATGCTGTAGTGTTATGTAACCAAGGAAGTTTTATGCTGTAATATTATATAATCAGATAAACATTTCATACATTGCCAATCTTGTCTGCAGGGTTGCTTCAGTATCTTAAACAAAAATGGGTTGGTTATCATTAGTTTTTATATGATAAGACTATAAAGAAATAACTAGACATAAATATTAGCTTATTTTGATAACATAAGTTAAACTGACTTAGTTAAAATAGTCCTATGTATGAATAAATTGTCCTTTGTAATGAGACTTTAGTTATCTGCTTCAGGTAAAATTCTGAAATAATTTGACATTTCACACTCAACCAAGAGGTGCTCTAATATACTTAATTTATTCAATTTTCTTAACTTGCATCCGCAGCAAGCTTATTATGGATCTGAATAAATCCATGAACCATATTTGATGTTTTTATCAGACTCTTTATCTAAAGAAATGTATGTAGATGGCATCCTGGTTTAAAAGTAAATCTTAGCTATGTATGCAGGAATGATTTTTGAAGTAGGATATGCAGTTGTTTGTAATTTACAGGATACTTTAATAAATAGCAAAACAGTAAAAGCACTGGTTAACAAAGCTTTTATATAAAAGAGAGATTACTTACTTTTAAACAGAAACTCTAATTAACCCAATGAGTTCAGTATACAATTACTGCCTGTTTAATAAGCCTGTGCTGTAACCACTGTGTAATCTTACAGTAAAACCTGATTTATGTCCCATTATTTATTTCATGCCTCAACAAGTTAAGTAAGTTGACCTTCTATATTGTTACCATTTTGATTCATTTACTGAACATTGTTTATTTATTCTAGTCTCAGCTGACCCACATAGCTCATGCAGCCAGGTGTATACTCCTTCAGTATTCACGTAGACTGGAACTTTGGAGGTTAGGGGACACAACAGGAGAAAGTGGTAAATTAATTAAAATTATTTCACTGAATTACTCAAGGAACATCCTGCTCCTCTAAGGACACAGATAGAAAAATAATATAATTATTTATTTACCTTAAAACTGTTTCTTTGTATGTTTAACACAACTGTTTTTTTAAGAGCATAAAAGTCAGTTTTTTTTTTTAAATTATAAAATGTTATTTTTGTTGATTGTAGAGGGGGTTAAGTGACATAATCTGTTAAACTTCTTACAAAGTAGGAGGAATTTATAACTTTCTCACATCTGTGAATGTGTAATGGCACAAGAGAACTCAGTAAGTTTCTTATAATTGTGGGGGTTAAGTTACACCAAAAATATAGCATGTTAAAGTTGAGTTTAGAAGTCAGATGAAACAATAGGAGAAACTGGTGTGTTAATTATGGAGGTCAGATGAGACATAGAACTATCAGTGGTGTCAAGAAACCCACTTGTTGAGAATTTTATATGCAAAAACGGCTCGTTTTGGGTTGAGAAACTATTTTATGTAGAAGAGCGAACAACATTTGACCTTCTTCGGTCATCGTCAGGTTCTCAAAGAAAGAGGTAACTGACTGGAAGATGACCACATGTTTGGAAGGGGTTGTGTAACTGAGTGTCGGAATGTAGAGGGCGGTGTTAGATGTTTGAATACAGAATTTATTTATTTTATTATATTAATATAGGTATAATGGCATTCCTTTATATTGGTTTATTTTGGGTTTAAGTTTTTGTATAAGTAAGGCTTCTTTAATTTTGCGTTTGTTTATGTTTGTTTCTTTATTTAGTATTTGAGTGTTTTTTATGGTTATGTTGTGTCCATTTGACTTGGAGTGTTCGAAAACATGTGAAGGTGACTTTTTATGTCCTTTGAATCTGGTTTCCATTTTTTTACCTATTTCTTCAATATAGAAGTCGTGGCAGTTATCACATTGTATTTCATAAATAATGTTGGTGTGGTGTTTGTCAGTGTAGTTCTTACATAGTATAAACCTCAGTTTTGTGCCTGGTTTTTGAATAAATTTAGCATTAACTGGAATGTCATTTTGTTACTAGTTTTTGCCAAATGTTGGTTATTTGTTTGCTGATGTCAGGAATATATGGTATACAGCAGTATTTGGTTTCGTGATTTTTTGATTCGTGAGATATATTTACTTTTGTTGGTTGATTTTGCTTTCTATCTAGGTGTGTGCATGTAATGTTTTCTACGGTTTGTGGAGGAAACTTAGAAAGAAAGCAATTAAATGTCATTTCTTAATCTCAAAATTATAAGAACCGACACACAATTCAAAACAGAAATACACCGAAAAATCACCCATACTGGACTATATATTGTTTGGGACTCAGCACATGAAACAAAACAAAAACTCAACATATTAAGAAACCAGATAAGCACAGACATAAAACTATGCTCACCAGATAAAATTAACGATAAATTAGGCAAAATGAAACAATACTTCATCAGCATCAATAAGTTTCCTCCACAAACCGTAGAAAACGTTATACGCACACACCTAGACAGAAAGCAAAATCAACCAACAAAAGTGAATATATCTCCCGAATCAAAAGATCATGAAACCATATACTGCTGTATACCATATATTCCTGACATCAGCAAACAAATAAGCAACATTTGGCAAAAACTAGTGACAAAATATGTCATTCCAGCTAACACTAAATTTATTCAAAACCCAGGCACAAAACTGAGGTCTATACTATGTAAGAACTACACTGACAAACACCACACCAACATTATTTATAAAATACAATGTGATAACTGTCATGACATCTATACTGGAGAAACAAGTAGAAAAATGGAAACCAGATTCAAAGAACATAAAAAGTCACCTTCACACATTCAAACACTGCAAGTCAAATGGACACAACATAACCATAGAAAACACTCAAATACTAAATAAAAGAAATAAACATAAACAAGCACAAATTTAAAGAAGCCTTACTTATACAACAACTTAAACCCAAAATAAACCAATATAAAGGAATGCCATTATACTTATATTAATATTATAGATAAAATTATATATTCAAATATCTAACCCCACCCTCTACATTGTGACACTCAGTTACACAACCCCTTCCAAACATGTGGTCAGCTTCCGGTCAGTTACCTCTTTCTTTGCAAACCTGACGATGACTGAAGAAGGTCAAAACGTTGTTCACTCTTCTATGTAAAATATTTTCTCAACCCAAATGAGCCATTTTTGCATATAAAAGACACAGAACTATGTCTAATGATCTGATGTATTAATTATGGAGGTCAGATGAGACATAGAACTATGTCTAATGATCTGGTATGTTAATTAAGAGAGAAAATTATGATTCCAATATGGTATTTTCCACGTATTGATCCTCTTGTTTTGGAAGAGTTTTTTTCCCTTCTAGTTTCTGTGACCAAAGTGAATGGTAGAGTACCATTCTTCTGCTAAGGGTTTGTTATTCATATCGTGGTACAATTAGCATCGATTGAGATAAAACTCCCCAATGTGGTCTGTTGCATCCTTGCGACTCTGCACCAGGGGTCCCTTCATTTAATTTATGGTTTTCTCTTATTTTCACGAGTAATTTCTATGGGTGACAGATTTGCGTAACTCATCACTGGTGCAGTCTCCTGCAGATGTGTTTTACCTATTCTTTATTCACATCAACCATGGGCTTCATTCAGTCACTTTCTGAAAAGGGTCATCTAGGTAATATTATACCAGTCCTTTCTCCAGGTGCAATGTGGGATTGTCTTGTTGTGTGAGTAGATGAAAGATATTAAAAATTAACATTGTCCTCTACTTAAAACATCTCTGATTGTTTCTTATCTATTTTCATACTTTTCACTCATCCTCCTTACTTCTTATGGTTTTATGTTGCTCAGTATCACAGTGTAGTTAAGTTCAGTTGTATAGAGGGAGTCAACTATGTCTGGAGTTGTGTTGCACTCATATATGTGGAGAGATGCTGCATGCTTCTTTTTGTGAGTCATGTAGCTCCTCTTGTGAAAACATGAGAATAGGGAGAGTATAAAGGCTAGAGGTAAGCAAATACTTGTGCATATAGATGGCAGTACAAATTCAAGAATGCTTTTGCTATTACTTAAAAGGACATAAAAAACTATCAGAAATACATTTTCAGTGTAGGAAAATTTTAACATTAATTAAGGAACAGGATTTTAAGTATTGGTGAAATTAGTTGATTATCTAGGACTCGGAATGTTCAACAATAGAAAGGGGTAAAGTTGTAAGTTAATTACACGTCAGGATGTTGGGATAAAGTTGTAAGTTAATTACACATCAGGATGTTGGGATAAAGTAGTAAGTTAATTACACGTCAGGATGTTGGGATAAAGTTGTAAGTTAATTACACGTCAGGATGTTGGGATAAAGTTGTAAGTTAATTACACATCAGGATGTTGGGATAAAGTAGTAAGTTAATTACACGTCAGGATGTTGGGATAAAGTAGTAAGTTAATTACACGTCAGGATGTTGGGATAAAGTAGTAAGTTAATTACACGTCAGGATGTTGGGATAAAGTAGTAAGTTAATTACACATCAGGGTGTTGGGGTAAAGTAGTAAGTTAATTACACGTCAGGGTGTTGGGGTAAAGTAGTAAGTTAATTACACATCAGGATGTTGGGATAAAGTAAGTTAATTACATGTCAGGATGTTGGGATAAAGTGGTAAGTTAATTACACATCAGGATGTTGGAGTTGATAAAGGGACATTAATTGTGTAATACTACAGGAAATAGTAATGCAAATGATAATGATAAGTAAATAGCACAACAGAAAGGGTTAATATTGTAAATTATAATGGTGTTTGTGTTAATGATGTGATTAGTACTGTATTGGTTATTTGTCATAAAGTTATTGGTTGTGTCATTTCAACAGCCATGAATTTTCCATGATATAAAATTGTGCAACAACTTTTAATCAGCAATGACTGGGTGAAGGTTTATGCTAGCAGTTTGAAGAATTATTTACAAAGTACTGTAGGTGAATGAAATTTTTAAATCATCCGAAATGAACTTGTATGTTCAAAACATACTTTCTGAGCAGGAACAACACAATTATTTCTAAAACCTAATGCTATAGTGATGTTTTTGTATTATTTGCATCTTAGGAGAAGATGGAGATGTGCTTCCGTTGTCATCAAACGTAAAGAAACTAATTGAGTTAAAGATAAAGGAAAGCGACATTCTTGTATGTTGTGCAATATCATCGACTGCTCAATGGCTTGCGTATTCTACAACGGAACAGCTAAGACTCTTCAGAATATGTTTAGTAGGTATTTAGATCTGTCCTGTTTATACACTGAATGAATGTGGCAAACCTTCACCTTAAGTTTCATAATTTTTTAATTTGTACTTACGATCTCTGACAGTGTTAGGTTTTAGCATATTCTAACTGCATTATAAACATCCATTGTTAATTAATAATATAATAAAAATTGTCTGCATTCAGTGCAAGTCCTAAGTTTGCCGAAAAAAAGGAAGTGTATAAAACAATTTATCCAGTATAGTATAATAAGAGTTTTGTGCTTTCATGTCTTTTACATCAATTTTTAATAGTGTTTGATAATTAAACTTTAATTTCTGTGTTAAGTCCTGAATTGGTCCACTTTCCCCACAGTGTTTTGTGATCTGGTATTTTTTTCTCAAAAGAATTAGTAATATTTAGATTAAACCTGTGTGGTTTACTCTAGGATGAACCCAATTCTCCATCTCTAAAGAAAATTCGTTCTCTGCCCAGTATATGTCTGCCAGCACATCGATTAGTATTTGGTCCAGATGGAGATATCTTGGTAGCTGCAACCCAAGAAGGCTCTCTGCAAGTTCTGGAACTGCACCATACTGAATCCATCATGTGTCACTCAATGCCTGTTGCCAAAGGTTTGGTGAAAGACTTCTGTATTTGCATGTGTAGAGTAATTATTTTTATACAGAGAACCCACCAATCTGAAGAAAGTAGAATTTGAAAACAAATTAGTTAAAAGTTGAGAGAAAATTAAGAATTGCATCTCACACCTGGAAAAGTGACAGAGGATTGTGTTTCTTTCCTTTTTCTTAATGTCAGAACTTAGACTCGTGCTGTTTAGCCATGTTAATCAATGGTGTATTTTAACGTTAACTGAAGCATACCTACAGACTCGTGCTGTTTAGCCATGTTAATTAATGGTGTATTTTAACATTAACTGAAGCATACCTACAGACTCGTGCTGTTTAGCCATGTTAATTAATGGTGTATTTTAACATTAACTGAAGCATACCTACAGGCTCGTGCTGTTTAGCCATGTTAATTAATGGTGTATTTTAATGTTAACTGAAGCATACCTACAGACTTGTTCTGTTTAGCCATGTTAATTAATGGTGTATTTTAATGTTAACTGAAGCATACCTACAGACTCGTTCTGTTTAGCCATGTTAATTAATGGTGTATTTTAACGTTAACTGAAGCATACCTACAGACTCGTTCTGTTTAGCCATGTTAATTAATGGTGTATTTTAACGTTAACTGAAGCATACCTACAGACTCGTTCTGTTTAGCCATGTTAATTATTGGTGCATTTTAACGTTAACTGAAGCATAGTTAATGATACCAGAGGCTGCAGTAAGTATTCTGTTATAAATAAATCAAAATACAATATTTCATTTTTACTGCTCACCATTAGAACAATCTGTTGTAGCTGAAGAACATTTTAATAAAACTAAGTAATAGTTATCACTTTCTTTAGAAATGATAAAACAAATGTACATTATACTATAGTTTTGAAAACTTATAGAAATGAATTAAAACAATAGAAGTTTGGAAAGCAGTAATAAATGCATAAACTATTGTCTTTACAGAACATAATTCATCAGTAATACACATCATGACTATTACCACAAGTGGACGCCATTTAGTGACAGCAAACATTGCTGGTTATATAAATGTATATAATCTTAAGGAATATAAGGTAATGTTTCATAACATTGTATTTACATGTGTCAAGTCATTGATACCAGTTAGAAAGTTAATGTATTCTTTATTATTATGGATAAATAATTACAGCACAAACTAAAAATTTTGAAATCCGTAGTTTGAGTTCTTGTACATATAAGATAAATATGCAGTTTTATTTTATTCTGAAAAAGGAGTTGTACCATTTGTTTGGATTTATTATAAAATCAAATTATGAATACCCAGATTAACTGTGTGTAAGACCACCAGTGACGATAGAGTAATCAACTCTTTTTTTTCTAGTTTCTGTACTCCCTCCCTCACTATGTCTGTCCACCTACTGCCCTCGGAGTGAATTCGTTGATGAAGAATATTATAGTGATTTACAGTGATCAGAGGGTAAAGAAAAACTATGGTATTTTAATGTATTGTGAGAGAAAATATGTAAGAAATGTCTCTCTGTGGATATGTAAATGTATGTATTTATTATTAAAATTTGCATATTGCTAAAAAACTAACTAAATATTATTAATATTAAATTGAATGGCATTTAGAGGATATTCAATTGAATTTTGTCTTCATTTAAGAGTTACACAGCAAAGGATGAACACATCAAATAATTTTACATTCTGAAAGTGGAATTGTGCAGTTAATTTGTGTGAAGAAATCATTTTTAATGACAAGACTTATTTCGGATGAATCTCCTCCGTAACTGTTTATAATGTAAACAAGCTGGAACATTCACTAAGAACTACTGCTGACCTGAACATATCATCTAAGATCTATGTAAAAATTCCTATAAGTGAGTCAGTCATCTAATCCCACTTACAGCCTAAATTTATGTAATGACATAAATACCGTAGTGCAACTGCTGATTGGATGTGAACGTTACTGTCTTTAATAAGGGTTAATCTACCTTAATAACTTATTGCTTGAGTAAGGTGACTTTGGTTTGTGTAAAAATAATTGATTTTTAGTAAAAGAAAAGTATTTTAATACTTTATGATTATTATTACTAGTTGGTGGAGTATAGCCTGGATAAACAGGAGTACACAGCATGGATTCGACAAATGCAGAAAGATCGATTGTCATTAGGACTTCCACATTATTCTCCCATCACAGAAGTATCCTTTGATCCTGAAAACAAAAGTCTCATCATCCTTCATGATGACAGTTCAGTCTTTCTATTGGACAAATCATGTGTGGTAAATATATTATTTTTTAGACACAAAGAACCCATGAATATCATTATGATAGTTCAACCCTTGTCCTAGACCAATCATATTAAATAAAAGGTTTAATATGTAAAAACAACTTATCATTGTTCATGATGACCATTTTACCCTTGTATTAGACCAGTCATATTAAATAAATTATTTATTAAATTTAAATATTTCATAATTTCTCATGATGATAATTTAGTCTTTATTTTGAAGAACAATACATTTTGTTCTGGCAAGAACAATTATATTACATTTCACAATGTCTGTAACTGGTATTCTGAACAAGTTAAATTAGGTAACAAAAATACACTATATGTTTAACACTTTTAAAAAATTATATTACATTTCATGATGTCTGTAACTGATACTCTGAAGAAGTTAAATCAAGTAACAAAAATACGCTATATGTTTAACACTTTTAGAAAATATATTTTGCTTATTAAAATTTCATCACTCGTTTTTTTCTTTTCAATTTTGCTTTTAAAGTTATCAATTTGTAACATTAGTATTTAAAACATGTCAAAAAAGAATTAAGGAACATCATTAATTAAAAATTAAAACTTAGAAAAAGTGAAAAATAGAAGTTGTGGTTGAAGATTGTTCAAAATTACATTTGTATACTTTATAGAGAAAGAATCTTCATAGAAATATGTAAATATTCTGTACAAATATAGAAGTTGTAAACCTCCTGTTTGTGTCTTTGGACCTTCTGAGGCCCTGAGCTAAACCTTGTGACAAACCAGTTGAATAGTTTTATCAGTAAACATGGGCAATATATCCTCAAATTTTTAGTGCTCATGTACCTGTTATTACCTTAACAAATTTTAGTGCTCATGTACCGGTTATTACCTTAACAAATTTTAGTGCTCATGTACTTGTTATAACCATAACTTTTAGCCATTTCTTGTTCATATAGTTATCGGGTTTTTTCTTAAGCTCACTGAAATTTATGACATCCACTGAAGACCAACCACCCTGTTAAAAAAATTAAACTATCTCAGCTGAACATGACTCCTAACTTACTAAAAGTTATATTTATATCTCGTGGTTCTACTATCGTTGCTGTTAAGTATGAAAAAGGATAATGCATCAGCATTGATGACTTAAAACAACAGTAGTAAGTTCACATATCAGATGTTTTAGCCTTGTCCTACTTTCCTGTTAAAACAACAGTAGTAAGTTCAGATGTTTTAGCCTTGTCCTACTTTCCTATTAAAACAACAGTAGTAAGTTCACATATCAGATGTTTTAGCCTTGTCCTACTTTCCTGTTAAAACAACAGTAGTAAGTTCAGATGTTTTAGCCTTGTCCTACTTTCCTGTTAAAACAACAGTAGTAAGTTCACATATCAGATGTTTTGGCCTTGTCCTACTTTCCTGTTAAAACAACAGTAGTAAGTTCACATATCAGATGTTTTAGCCTTGTCCTACTTTCCTGTTAAAACAACAGTAGTAAGTTCACATATCAGATGTTTTAGCCTTGTCCTACTTTCCTGTTAAAACAACAGTAGTAAGTTCACATATCAGATGTTTTAGCCTTGTCCTACTTTCCTGTTAAAACAACAGTAGTAAGTTCACATATCAGATGTTTTAGCCTTGTCCTACTTTCCTGTTAAAACAACAGTAGTAAGTTCACATATCAGATGTTTTAGCCTTGTCCTACTTTCCTGTTAAAACAACAGTAGTAAGTTCACATATCAGATGTTTTGGCCTTGTCCTACTTTCCTGTTAAAACAACAGTAGTAAGTTCACATATCAGATGTTTTAGCCTTGTCCTACTTTCCTGTTAAAACAACAGTAGTAAGTTCACATATCAGATGTTTTAGCCTTGTCCTTCTTTCCTGTTTGATCAACTTTTGTGATCTTCTAAATCTATTGTCATACCAGTTAATTTAAATTTCTTAAATTTGTAATGATTGTTCTTTTTCTCTGCTATACCCACACTGAGCTAACTCGAAACCACTCTTTTCTTTCCATGATAAAAATGTTTACCATGAATATTGAAAAATTTTCCACATCTGATCAGTCTTTACAAATAACTCAGCTGCCCATTCGCAACAGATAATTGTTTCATATCCCTTCAGAATTTGCTTTTTTAAAACGTAATCAAACTATCATTATTCCTTATCTTCATAGATACCAAAACATCAAATCTAATAGGATAGTGATCATTTAGGTGTTTTTCTGATTCAGCCATCTCAATCATTTGTGTAACTGAAGTTAACAATAAATGTAAAATAGCATTGCTTCTAGTGGATTCCTTGGTGAAGAAATCCATACTGAACAGTTTCCATAAATATTTGTTCCTGATGATTTGACTCTTAACATTTTCTGATCTGTATGCCTGAAATTAAAATCACCCGTAATTATGACGATGTGAAATCTTAATCTGGCTGTGAAGTTTTCCACTAATTTTGTGGTCTAAAACAAATTCCCACTAAAAGCCTTTTCCTTTTAAATCCATTAATAGAAACCCAAACAGAATCAATCTCCTTGCTATTGTATTTATTATCCTGAATTAAACAGGACATAACTCACATTTTGTATATAAAGCCACTTTTCTACTCTTTAATACTCTATCCTTGTTAAAAAATCTTTAACCCTGTACTTCAAAGAAATTTATGTTATCAAAAACAGTTATTCTCATATTTAAATCCTCCATTCTAAAAAATACCCTAAAGTCATCTATTTTATTTCTTATACTTGTAGCATTACAATAGTAACAATTAAGCCTATCCTAAGAACTGCTTCTGTACTTGTTTTCTAGGCTAAACATTTCTGTTCACCTTATTTATTTTGTATTTAGTTTATCCTGGCTCTCACCACTGTGTAATCATAGTATATATTTTCTTGTACAACTGAGTTAACAGCCTTTCCGAACAAGCCAAACCTTTCTCTGTTTAAATGTAAATAACATTCATTTCCAAAAGCTCCTTTCTTCTACTGGAGTGATCACACAAGTCTAACCAGCCCGTCTGTTCATCCTTAAAACACAAAGAGATAGTGTGATTTGAATAAAAACAGTAATTTGAATATGACCACACATATTCCATTTGTGGGTCAAAATAGTTAAATCATAAGATTTCATTTAAATTAATGTGTGTGCCAAATTTTTAGTCTGTAGTAGAGTCTGAGATGTGTATGTGAATACATGGAAATTTAATTGTTTTATTAATCAGTGAAATTGTTTAGTATTTATTTGTTTACTCAAGAGGATTTTTTTCTTATGTAGTTGACATAACATTGACTTTATGTATAATTAAATAATAATAATTTTTCCAGTCAGTAACTTTTGATTTTGTTCATAGAATTTCATATTAAAATTTTAAATGAAAAAACTAAATTAAATCTTACAGTTGGTTGAAAAACACACAAAACAACAACGCTCTGTACATGAAAAGGACATCAACCACCAGATATTACCAGAGGTTAAAGGAAAGGTCAATAAGCTTGTTCGTAAATGCACAAAGTTTAAGGTATGTGAAGTTCCTTAGTATTTATACAAAATATCAATATTAAATAAACAGAGAAATTTCTTGATTTTCTATCCAGTTACGTAGTACCCAAAGATTTGAATACAGTTTGATATATCTCATTTACATTGTGTCCTACCATATCCTGGTGATTAGAGTCTCATTTACATTGTGTCCTACCATATCCTGGTGATTAGAGTCTCATTTACATTGTGTCCTACCATATCCTGGTGATTAGAGTACTTAATTCTCAAGCTGTGTGTTCTAGGTTCAAACCGTATCACCAAACATGCTTGCCCTTTTAGCCATGGGGTGTTACAATGTAATGTTCAATTTTGATATTTGTTGATAAAATGAAGTCCATTAACTCTAGATACCTTCCTTCTCTTATTTCAAAGTTATGTACAGCTACTAAATGATGCACTGGAGTATTTTTGCACAAAATTCAAATCAAACACATTGCATGGTATGTAATGCCCACAGGATTTTAAAAGAAAGTAAAAACACTTGTATTAAAAACGTATTAAGGTCTGAAACCACTATAAATCTTCAAAAAATGTTTATCATGAAGCAAAGAGAAATTCGGAAGGATTCAATAAAGCATTACACACTAAGAACCTTCCTTTGTACTTTCTCGGATGATGCAGCAACAAAGTGTAGAAGGTTTAAATAAAGCATTACATGGTGAGAACCATCCTTAGTACAGCATTACACAGTGAGAATCATCCTTAGTACTTTCTAGGATGATGCAGCAACAAAGTTAGAAGGTTTTAGTACAGCATTACACAGTGAGAACCATCCTTAGTACTTTCTGGGATGATGCAGCAACAAAGTTAGAAGGTTTTAGTACAGGATTACACAGTGAGAACCATCCTTAGTACTTTCTGGGATGATGCAGCAACAAAGTTAGAAGGTTTTAGTACAGGATTACACAGTGAGAACCATCCTTAGTACTTTCTGGGATGATGCAGCAACAAAGTTAGAAGGTTTTAGTACAGCATTACACAGTGAGAACCATCCTTAGTACTTTCTAGGATGATGCAGCAACAAAGTGTAGAAGGTTTAAATAAAGTAGAACATCACTTCTCATTGAGAACTACCCTGAATACCATCAGTGGTAACAATACAGTATATGTTTTCAGCATAGTAGTGTACCATATCTGAACATGAATATTTCTAAGTATTTTTGGTGATGTTGGATCTCAGGTGAGATGATGTAGATGGTTTCAAAAATACCTTATGATTGTTTGAAGCAGGAGTTTGCGAATAAATTATTTCCTTTTGTATGGGGAACCACCAGTAACAACTTTACATTTCTGAATAGGTGCAGTATGTTTCTACACTCAAATTACAACATATTTAGCATGTGCAAGGTAACATGTTGTCTTCCTGTTGTTCATGTAATAGTTGACTATTTGTTCTACTATGTCTGAAATCGCAAGAAGCACTCGATATCTTGAACAAATGTGTCGTCCATAATGTACCTGCTACTAATCGTTATTGTATTTAAAGTTTTCTAGTTAAAGTCTCTGCTAAATCACCTAAGGTACCATTTCTTCTGAGATATTCTAAATCTGTAATAATGTAGATATTACTTATTGTATTTATCGTTTCTAGAAACCATAAGGTTTAAAACTGAACTGTTTCAAGAATGGCTAATATTTGTACACATATATGTTTTAAAAATAATATTTATAATACATACACCTTATAAGAGAAGAAAGAGAGAGAAAAATGATGTATATATCGATGTTTTAAAAGGGAGACACACATAAAAATACATCTATGACTTCATGTTGCTTTCTGTGATTATCACCATATATAAGTGTTTTTATTATTTTATCCACCACACTCTGTGTATATTTACATATCTATAAGTACACATACACATTATCAGTTTTAGGTTACCACTTCAAATTGTTCATTCTATTACATGCTTGTATCTGTGCATTCGTACTGTGTGGAAGCTATGTTAGTAAGACAGTAATACTGTATTCCACTATTCAGTATGTCAGTGATACTTGTCATTCCTCTACTGTTTATTTAGTGAGTCAGTGCTCTAATGTTTATTTAGTAAGTCAGTGATGCTCGTCAGTGCTCTACTGTTTATTTAGCAAGTCAGTGATGCTCGTCAGTGCTCTAGTGTTTATTTAGTAAGTCAGTGATGCTTGTCAGTGCTCTACTGTTTATTTAGTATGTCAGTGATACTTGTCATTGCTCTACTGTTTATTTAGTGAGTCTGTGCTCTACTGTTTATTCAGTAAGTCAGTGATGCTTGTCAGTGCTCTAATGTTTGTTTAGTAAGTCAGTGATGCTCGTCAGTGCTCTAATGTTTGTTTAGTAAGTCAGTGATGCTCGTCAGTGCTCTAATGTTTGTTTAGTAAGTCAGTGATGCTCGTCAGTGCTCTAATGTTTGTTTAGTAAGTCAGTGATGCTCGTCAGTGCTCTACTGTTTGTTTAGTAAGTCAGTGATGCTCGTCAGTGCTCTACTGTTTGTTTAGTAAGTCAGTGATGCTTGTCAGTGCTCTACTGTTTGTTTAGTAAGTCAGTGATGCTTGTCAGTGCTCTACTGTTTGTTTAGTAAGTCAGTGATGCTCGTCAGTGCTCTACTGTTTGTTTAGTAAGTCAGTGATGCTGGTCAGTGCTCTACTGTTTGTTTAGTAAGTCAGTGATGCTGGTCAGTGCTCTACTGTTTGTTTAGCAAGTCAGTGATGCTGGTCAGTGCTCTACTGTTTATTTAGCAAGTCAGTGATGCTCGTCAGTGCTCTACTGTTTATTTAGTAAGTCAGTGATGCTCGTCAGTGCTCTACTGTTTATTTAGTAAGTCAGTGATGCTCGTCAGTGCTCTACTGTTTATTTAGTAAGTCAGTGCTCTACTGTTTATTTAGCAAGTCAGTGATGCTCGTCAGTGCTCTACTGTTTATTTAGTAAGTCAGTGATGCTCGTCAGTGCTCTACTGTTAATTTAGTAAGTCAGTGCTCTACTGTTTATTTAGCAAGTCAGTGATGCTCGTCAGTGCTCTACTGTTTATTTAGTAAGTCAGTGATGCTCGTCAGTGCTCTACTGTTTATTTAGTAAGTCAGTGATGCTCGTCAGTGCTCTACTGTTTGTTTAGTAAGTCAGTGCTCTACTGTTTATTTAGTATGTCAGTGATGCTTGTCAGTGCTCTACTGTTTGTTTAGTAAGTCAGTGCTCTACTGTTTATTTAGTATGTCAGTAATGCTTGTCAGTGCTCTACTGTTTATTTAGTAAATCAGTGTTACCCTAGCAACATTCTATGAAACGGAGCTGTTTGTACTGCATCACTGATATAAAACTGTCAAAACAGCTCTGTGCTGTTTGTTTATAAATGTGATATGATACTGTTGTATAACTTATTTTGTCATAATTGAGTGTCATATGGTTTGTTAAAGTATAAATAGTAATTGTGGTTTTAAATTAGGGAACATTAGATATTTGTTATAAATAATTTACATGCATTTTACTTGATTATTTGAATTTAATACATTACTAATTTGTGGAGAAAGTTCTAATATTTAGTTAGTCATTATAACTCACTGAATCAAAATGTGCACACCACACTAAACAATGACTGTTTCTTGTACAACAGTACTTATATTGAAGTTACAGTGTCTTATTTCTTCCAAAGTTTATGCATGAAAATAAAACTTTTCTTTTTTTAATTCAGCACTTGTTATCATTCAGCAACTTGGAAGATGATGAATTTGTTGCTGTTGAGATAACACCGTCTCAGATCTTAGAACAACTTCCTCCGTTGCTTAAACAGAAAAAGTTTGGAACGTGAATATGAAATTAAAGAGATTGAGTGTTTGTATTTTCACTACATTTTAAAATTGAATATTTGTAACATTTTACATGAATATTACAATGTCAAGTTTATTATATTTTATTATTAAATTTATTATTATTAAAATAATTTGTCTCCTAAACCATAGATATACTTCCAGTTGTAATGATATCAAGGTTTAAATCTTGAACTGTTTATTCATTTTCAAAGAAATATTTTGCAAATGATGATAAATTAGTTCAGCTTATTATAAGAAGTGATGACTCAATCATGTTTCACAGTTATATTTCTCTCTGAACCTCTTATGTAGAATTATATTAGCTGCCACAGTTTTGGTAATAACAAAAGTACAACCTAGAAGAAACTGTTCTCAAAGACTTTCTACGTTTGTGTCTAATGTTTACTCAGTGATGAAGTTTTAAAAGTTTCCTTGTGAGGAATATTAGACACATTGACTTATGAGTAACTTTGTTTTGAGACTGTGGGTAGTCACAGGTGTTAACTGATCATCCCAAGTGTATAAATATTATTTTTATTACATGGGTTTTCAAAGATTATTATTTTGAGAGGTTAAACATTATTCATCACAAAATTACATCCCAGGTTTTAAAAGGTTTAATATTTTTAGATATTAACTATTATAAATTATCACATCATAAATGAAACCATTGTATTATTCATCTTTGGTATCAAACTGTAAAATTGAGATTATTCTGACAGGTGTTACAGCAGTAAAATGATGTAATATTCCCAGCTCCTAAATTTGTGAGAGGAGTTGTAATTATATTCATATGCCATATGTATGTTTTTATATATGCAGGTATCATCTTCTAATTTCATAAGTAACCTATTAATTGAACCAGTTTGTGCTTTGGTTGATTTTGAAAGTTTTAAATACTTCAGTTGAGTGAAGCTAAATGTGTTTTATTTGGTAATGTCAATAAAAAGTAACTTGTGTCATAATGAGATACCATAATGTGATTGTAACAAGTGACTTGCATCATAATGAGATACCATGCTGTGATTGTAACAAGTAACTTGCATCATAATGAGATATCATGCTGTGATTGACTTCGGAGAGATTAGGATACTTGGAGCCAGTGATAATTATTGTGCCACCCCCTCAAGCCCCCTTTCCTCTTAGTTTTACACTGACTACAAATTACATCTTTGGTTTTATATTTATTCATTGTAGATGAATACATTTTACCATAAGAAATAAAAGTGATTGAAATGGCATTTCCAAATTTTGTAGTTAGACTAAGTGTAATTTTGCCTCAATAAAAGACACTTGTACATCAAACCTGTTACCAGTTTCTCCATTCTTTTTTGTGTTTGTTTAGTTTATACAGATTTGAATCACTTTGAACTTTTGAAAAGCTAGTTTCTCCATTAACGATGGAACTGGATAATCATGAGAATTGTCAGTGCAACAGTAATACATCCTTTCATACACCTCAAAAAATGTTTTTAGCCATTTTTGTTACTTTGCAGAAGAAGGCCTCTAACTTATCATTCGGTTTTGTTCCACTGATACAGTTGTCTTGGCATCTGATAAGACAGTTATAACATTCTCAGAATGTTTTATTAATTCTTTTGAGCTAATTTTCTACAAGTAAACAGTGCAGTACAAGAAAATGAAACATGAACTGTGGTTGTGTAGCAACTAAAACCTCTGTTCTACTGATTCAGTGACTGTTTTCCCATGGGTCAACAATAGCTGCATCACAAATGTGTTACAAAGTGTCTTTTCTTTTTTATATGAGCAAATATTTTCTGATTTCCATCTCTTGTTGTATCTAATTTATATACTGTTGTAGTGGTCTAATTTTTTTATATTTTTAGATATTTCTAGTGGCACACTTTTTCAATATTCGGGGCACTTTTTGAAAAAAAAAAAAAAGTTAAGAGTATAATGAGGAATCCTGAATGTTCCTCACTCGTTATGCCAGGTGTGGCCTGGTGGTTAAGGTGCTCCACTCGAAATCTGAGGGTCACAGGTGTGAATCCTTATCCTACCAAACTCACTTGCCCTTTCAACAGTGAGGGGCATTCATTATATATAATGGTCAATTCCACTGTTCTTTGGTAAAGAGTAACCCAAAAGTTGGAGGTGGGTTGTGATGATGAACAGCCTTACTTCTAGTCTTACAATTAGGGACAGCTAGTGCAGATAGCCCTTGTGTAGCTTTGCATGAAATTCAAAATACAGACTCTCTTGTTAGTAACCTGAAATTATATTACAGAAAAGTGAAATATTTTAATTTGCAATTGTGATGAAAGACAGTGAAATAACTTGTGGCAGTTTTTGAATACTGAAATAACTTATATGAATAGCATGAGTTTAAAACATTAAAACACTTAAATTCTGGGTTTCTATAAGATATGATGCTGTTGCGTATTTTTTATGTTTTATGTTCTTCGTAGACTAAACGCAACAGAAAAACACAGATAACAGCTTGTATAATTTATTACACTAAACTATTAACAAATATAACAGATATAACATAAATTATATAATAACAGTGACAGATATTAAGTTACAACATTCGAAATTAATTACAAAACAAAATAATACTGGTTTCAAACTTCAAAGTTAATCACAATACAAAATGGTACTGGCCTGTATCTAATATAATGATCTAAAATGAATGTCTCAAATTCCAGTCTAGGGTGTGAATTTGGTCCCACAAAGAAATTCCGAAGCTTAAATGAAGAAGTTCAGAAACAGTTCACAGTTCAATAAATTCGCCGACTCTCAGCACAAGCAGTAATTCAGATGAATCGTAGAGATTGACGAAATTAAATCACAGCTTCCGTAGATCTAAGTTTAGTCACAAATCCAAGTTGAATAATCACAGCAAACACTTAATCTTTCTCAAATAACTGACTCTCTTCTTTTGAAATAAAACTAATGTCTGACTCCTTTTCCTCTCGCATCTTCATCTGTTTATATATTGTAGGCCTAGACCCCTCGAATAATCGCGAAATTTCTACAGATCTACAGAGCAATCCGCGCATGTCCGTTCTTGCACGAGACTAAACATCTAGACACGAAGTCGCCAGCACTTCATTTACAAACATATGATTGGTCTACTTAATTCAAGAAAATTCTAAATGTTACCCTAAATGAATAACAACATATTTTATTAGTTTAAACTTCGAAACAATAATATAAATATGGAAACATAGATAATAGAAATGAAAATCCAAACACGACACGACATGTTGTCGTTTACAAAATATTTACACGACATTTACATAAGAGATGCAAAGTGATTTGGTTTTAAAAATGTCATATGTAGTTTTAAGGATGTTATACAGAGGTGACAAGTGTCAGTTGTCAGTACAGTGAAATAGATGTTACAAATGTGATTATAGAATACTGTTACTTAAGTACAATGAGTTAGAGTTTAGGGTGTTGTTGCTATAACACAGTGATAACTATTGTGGTTACAAAATATTGTTTTATACAGAAATAATAAATATAAACTTAGGATACTGTTAAACAAATATTACTGTGAATTCAGGGTACTGTTACTTTAGAAATAATTAGTGTGAACTTTCAGTATTGTTACTTAGTGGTAAGGAGTGACAATATTTGGTATAACCAGGTAAAACTGATCTTTACAGTAAGGAGTGACAATATTTGGTATAACCAGGTAAAACTGATCTTAACTCTACAGTAAGGAGTGACAATAAAATAGTATATTATCGGTAACTTTGCTGTGGATATAATTCAATGTTGCATGTGTTATTTATTAACGTGTCATGCATTGTCTTGACATTATAGATAAATAATAATCTGTTTGATGTAAAAATAATCATCATTACTTGGTCAGTTCCATCAGTTCCTTTCCTTAGTAAAATTACAGAGCTGTAAGTGTTAACACTTCCAGATTAGTAAGTGCCAGGACGCTGTAGTAAGTGATTACTGTTTCTGAAATTGTTTTATAAGGTAATGATGTATTTTGTTTTTCTCTAAACGTGATACAACTGATATCATTTATGTATGATATACACACAGTTCGGGACTTGCTGTTCAGACTGAACGTGGCCATTTAAAATTGTCTCTTAATAAATAAAACAACAGTTTCATAGTCTGAAGCCACAATTGGAAATTCTTTTACTTAAATTATTTAAGTGTACATCTGTTGTGAGAGACATGATATATGAATTATGTCAAGCTGTAAACTTAGTTATTGGTTAGTGTGGGTGGTAATCATAGTTGCAATCATTTCCTTTGAAAATATTTAATGTGCAAAAAGAAAAACCACATATATCTGCTTTAAACCTTTCGGCACGGTTTGTGACCTCAGGTGACCTTGCTTTATTCCTGCCCCCAGTGGCTCAGCAGTATGTCTGCAGACTTACACGCTAAAATCCGGGTTTCGATACCCGTGGTGGGCAGAGCACAGATAACCCATTGTGTAGCTTTGTGCTTAATTTAAAACAACAACAACAGCTTTATTCCTGTTATTATGTATTGAATTTAATATATGTGGTATTTGGTACAGCCACTGAATATTCCAGGGACTTTTGTTGAGTTATAACCGAGATATCATTCTTTTAGTACTGATAGTTGAAGTATCAAACGTGTATATTCAGCACCATGCCAAACATTAAAAGTTGTTAATCAGTGACAAAAGGGTTAAAGGCATACAGCACAACAAGAGACATTTAAATTAAACATTATTAAAAAATTACTCCTCAACAACATTTATAGACATAAATGTAGATAAACATTCTAACAGTAGTATGGAGTTCAGGCAAACAATCCATTTCTGTTTAGTGTATTTTATATGTATGATAAATGCTAATATGGCAGCTTCACTGTCATTTCCAGTTACGTTTTCATCTGCTTCCACAGAACCTGCACACAAAGAGCACATTTCATGTCATCTAATGACATTTACCTGGAAACCATTCAAATCTGACTCTCATTCTTGTGACACTTTTCATGTGGTAGAACCACATGACAGCTGGTCCATCACAGTATTTGTATGCTACTTTATATAGAAGGTTTTTATTTTAATATTGTTAACCCCTTGGAATGGCCTTATTGACCCAAATTTGACTTAGAACTTCAAACATAAGATGATGGAACAAGCTCTGCTGTTGTTGAATTTTGGTATTGTTGGAACAATTACATATGTACTCAATGGATACTTTCCTGTCTATAACTGTTACACTTAAAAAGTGGTTTTGACTTCAAATGGTTTATTTCTACCTTCAATAACTCAGATTAGTTATAACAGATGTATATTATTTGGTCAATGAGTAGCAATATGATGAAGAAAGTAACCCAATTGTTAAAAGTTAATTCTAAAGAGAAGGTGATATTGTGCAATTATATACTGATTTTTGCCTTTAAAAATAAAAAATAAAATATTTCAGTATTTGTTCTAATAATAGAAAGGATGTTTTTGGCAGTTTCTGACTCTCTTATTGTTCCAATAAAACATTTATATAGCTATGGTAATGCAATATTAAGGTAATATCTCCATGAAAACAGAAACAAAGAAGAAAATGCAGCAGTGAGGCTTGTGGGATGTTTGAGCAAAGATCAGTTGTTGCTTTACTTTGAAACATTTTTGTGGTTTGTGAAGAAAAGCTTTGAATGAAACATATTCTACCCCCACATTGCAATAACTGTCAAAATATTACTTGGAGGTACTTTTAGGGATGTAATAATCAGATGGAAAACCTTGGATCAAAATATTATTGAATTTTGGTAAAGAAGTCACTCCTTGTCTTTCAGTTTTATAATGAGACATCTGCTTTGACACACCTAAAACAACACGAACCCTCAAGTAAAGTGCAGCTGTTGGAAGATGGACAGTATCATTCAAGTGTTTGTCACTGTGCCTCATGACTGAAAACAGTGCTGAAATAAATGGTTAACACACGAAATATTGTTAACATCCAAGCTGTTGGAACTTCACAATCTGTACCTTCTAGTAATAATTAAAATGTTTAATGTTAATCTATGTTTGGAAGATTTTGTGGCAGGAAAAAACAATTTTCTTATAGGGTTTATGTTTAATCGAAAACGAGAATTCGAATTTTATTGACGGCTTTCTATTTTTATTGCTTCAAGAATAGGGACTTGAATGAGTACATTTTTGTTGTTGTTTCACTTCAACTGTGATTAATTGAATAAAGTGATTAAATTCTGAGTTTCTAATAAAGATTGAAAACTTTGAAGAACAAGGAAACTCGGAAAACATATTTTTAAAATATTCAAACGAAGAATTTTCATAGATTGTAATTGTCGACTTTGTGCGTCTAAATAATAGGATGCAAAGGGAAATCGGGTTTGGGAATACCATAAATTTAAGAAATACGAGAACCCGAGAGACGAAAAAGTTGGTCTCTGCTGCCAGAAAGATGAAAAATTATTTCTTATTCCTTTTATTTGGAGGTCAGGTGATTAAGGTAATCTGAGGGTCCTGGGCTTGAATCCTCATCACATCAAACATGCTCGCCCTTTCAGCCGTGGGGGCATTATAATTCTACGATCAATCCCATTATTTGTTGGTAAAAAGTTGGTGGTGGGAGGTGAAGACGAGCTGCTTTCCCTCAAGTCTAACAATATTAAATTAGGGACGGCTAGAGCAGATAGCCCTCGTGTATCCTTGCACGAAATTACGAAAACAAAGAAAGTCTCACTGGACCCCAATAAATTTGTTTATTTTGTGATTAAGCTTCCATTGTTTTAATATTGTAACTGTCACTTCTCATTAGTTTTTAATTATGGACGTTAAAATTATCTAACTGTAAAGAAACCTTGTGTATGTAATATTTATTATATCTTGGAAGAAGAACATACTGTTGGTTGAAACGTTTTTATTTCATCATTTATTTAAACAATAAATTTCATTATATCTTCCAGAACTAAAAATTAACACGATATGCTGGTTCTATATTGTTTTTTAAGCTCACAATACAACCTAATATTTATATGAAAAAATAAACATTAGTTTGTATGATATTAAAAACAAATCTATCAGTGATGTCGAGAAAACCCACTTGTAGAGAAATATGTATGCAAAAACGGCTCGTTTGGGTTGAGAAAATATTTTACGTAGAGGAGCGAACAACATTTATACCTTCTTCGGTCACCGTCAGCTCCACAAAAAGGAGACTCGAAGAATTTCTTATCAGCAATAACTTTAATACATACTTCATAAGAAAGTCTTGTATCTGGACTCTTCTGAATACAAAATTTGTAACTAAGTCTTAGAACAGATCTATTTTGAGTTGAAACTTCATAATAAAATCTTAAATCAGGACTATTTTCAGTAGAAACCTTATGACAAATTCTTAGAAACAGATTAACCTCAATATTCATGTGATCACTTGCACAAAATTGCACGTGACTTGTATGCACGAACAGTGAGAGATTAGTGGTAAGAGAAGTAGTAACCATCACACACCACTAACTCTTTACTAACAGGTAGTGATATTGACCGTCACATATAATATTTCTATGGCTGAAAGGTATACGTACTAAATGACGGATTTTAATCACAAGACATTCTGGCTGGTAAATTTAAGATAATGATTTAATGCTGTAGTACTGTGTACAACATATCAGAAATGCTGTATACAACATATTTGTCAGAAGTTCTGTGTATAGCATATTTATCAGTTTACTTTTTATAATTACACCCAACGCCAGCTAATCAACATTACTCAATTGCCAAGGAAAAGTGGGAATGACAGTGACATTATAACGCCCCTACGGCTGAAAGGGTGAACATATTCGGTGACTGGAAATTTTAATCAGAGCTTTATGCCACAATTAAAATAAAATATTGATAGAAAAGCGTTAGATAAGAAGTATTTTGAATATAAACTTTATAAGGTTTTGACCAGAGGTGTGTGAGTAGAGACTTTTGATAACAGCCACAATCTAGGATGTTTCAGCAATATTAAGTAATGATAATTGAGTCTTGACACAAAAGTACCAAACATAAAAGGAACTGGTGTATATTTTAAGATCTGAAAAGTCGTTGTTCTTGCTATAGTTCTGGTGCAGAGCTACATAACAGGTGATATACTCTCTGTCCATCACAAGAAATTGAACCCTGGAGTTTAGCGATTTAGGTCTTTAAACTGACCACTGACCCACCATGAGTAATGAAGGTAAAATAAAAAAATAATTATTGCAAAACAACAAATTCAACAAACTTGGAGATCTTTTGAAATGAGTTTTCTCGAACTCCACAATTTTTTAGAAGTTTCAGGCCCATATCAAAACTCTCATCGCATGTGAAGACCAAATGTTTTTTTTCCTTAAACCAATAAAAATAACAGATGAAGATCATTCAAGCCGAAATCTGCGGGTTGAAGACACCACCTAAATTATTTTTTTGTTTTCTAGGTGTTGAAATCCAGTGCGGCTCATATAAAAATGTGGTATTCAGGTACACTGGTGCCCGACAGATGGAGCCAAACACCTGTAACACATTTGTATCTGGTTCTTATTGTTGTTGTTGTTTAGAATTAAGCACAAAGCTACACAATGGGCTATCTGTGCTCTGCCCACCACGGGTATCGAAACCCGGATTTTAGCGTATAAGTCCGGAGACATACCGCTGAGCCACTGGGGGGCTGTATCTGGTGCTTACAATACAGCTGTAACTAGTTACTGGAGTGGTGAGAAATTATTCACCAGAAGAAGAGGAAAGAACAATATGGGATGAGACAGAAAAATTATAGACGTATCTTACTTTTATGTCAGGTCGAGATCTTAGTGTGGTTTTCCCACAATTCTTAGAGTCTCTAAATAAAAGACTATTTAAAATAATTTACTAAAGGAAGTGAACTTCCTAATTGAAGCCAACTTACACAAATATCTGAAATGGGCTTCCCTTACTCCTAATATGGAAATAGGTGTAGAGAAAGGTTCAAGGTGATACAATCTCCAGTAGGACAGCTGACATACATCTCCTGTAGGATAGCTGACATACAGGGTGTTCTGAAAGTCACTGTGCAGTTTTGAAAGCAGTGATAACAGCATTCATTCAGTCTATTTCAAGCCAGCAACTGATAGCGGTGCTTAGAAACAAAATAAGAAGGATCCAAGTCTGTATTGATGTCAACGGGGATAACTTTCAACATTGTTTATAATTGTCATTCATATTTACCTCCTGTATTCTATATTGAATCATGTCTGTTAATAAATATATAAGTACACAGTGACTTTCCGAACACCCTGTTGTATTTTACCCTTACTTCTGACAGATTACAGTGTTTATAGACTTCGTACGTCTGGTGTAATGTAAGGGCACATAGCTTTCATGAGAACCTGAATATGTGTGAATATTTACGCTAATCATGGAAAATCATAAAACGAGATGACATTAATATAAGCACAAATGTAATACATTATTATGTAAGCAGATGTAAATAAGAATACATTATCTTATGATATCGATACAAAATTGTTGAAAAAATTAAACAACTTTACAATACCGTTCTGTAAAATTACATTTGAACTAAAAATGGAAACAGTTTTTTATGAATAACTTTATTCTTTAGTCTTTCACTGAAGTAATCATAAACGTTTAAAGAGGTCGCTTAGAAGCAAAACGCTACATAGTCAATTGTGAAATTTTTAGTTTAAATTTGTACAAAATCTATAAATTCATTTGTATTTAATATGTGCATAAAGTCAGAGACAAATATGTGTTTTGAAATAACTATTGAGTTACACAGTTTCTGGGAAGGTAATTTTCATTAAGGTATCTTTAATATACCTCTGTAGAGAACACTCTGTACTAGAAATAATTTCATCTTTGGATTTCTGTACAATTGTATTGGCAGCACATTTTAGAATCTGGTCGAAAAATAAAGACGATCCAGACACCTTCGTTATTTTAAATCTGCCAAACTTAGTAACTTTTGAAGAAATCAAGGTCACGTGACCACCATCTAAAGGAGCCGATAGAATGATTTGTACATCTATGTCATTTAATCTTGCTTCAAAATATCCGTTTAGCTTAATAAATCTATTATGTCTATATCTGTACTTGCCCGCAACATTAACTCCATCAACTCCTATGTTTGCATTCAAAACCACTCTTTTAGCTTCTTCATTTGTCAGTGTTACGTCAGCTCGTCGTTCAATACCTGAGAGACCTCTGACGACAACATCAGTAACTCGGAATTTTTCTTCATTAACTACAGTTCCAATAACAAATGGATCAATTCTTGAAATGTATTCAGATTTTTGTTTGAGGTGTAGTAGAACTTTGTCGATGTAGCCATTCATATTTTCAGTCTCTCTAGCGACATCTACAGACGAATAGTAGCACTATTATTAGTATTATTTACTTATTCATTTGTTGCTATAAAATTACGTGTAACAAGACTGAAAACATAAATTTTGAATTCAAAGTAGAAAATTAATTTGATAGAATAACATAATACATTAGCCGTGATGACGAGGAAACCCACTTGTAGATAAAAGTATATATTTAAAAACGGCTGGAATGGGAAAATACAAATAGAACCTTTGTGAACCTGACGATGACCGAAGAAGGTCGAAATGTTGTTCGCTCCTCTGTTAGTGCTTTCTCCACCCATACAAGCCGTTTTTAAATATATAATTATAGATCAACCGTTGGATAAATAAAATGTATACTCACACTTTGTGTAAAACTTTTAGTGTTAACTATTTGTGGAAATGCCTAACATGATGGCGTCCGATAACATATATTATTTTTAGTAAATACAAATTAAAATTCCCATGACATTATAAATACAAAAGTTAAATTAATCTTTGCACAAGCAAAAATGAAGTAATGTCTCTTATAAATACAAAACCTTGTAGGTGCAAATTAAGTTATGTTTCAGTTCTACTTCAAGGTGCATATTATTTTAACTTGTAGACACTATCTAAGTGATTTTTCTTCTTTTCAGTTGATCAGGTTTGACTGTATACATTTTACATTCATTGTGATATAATACTTGACTGTATACATTTTACATTCATTGTGATATAATACTTGACTGTATACATTTTACATTCATTGTGATATAATACTTGACTGTATACATTTTACATTCAGTGTGATCTAAGACTTCACTGTATACATTTTACATTCAGTGTGATATAATACTTGACTGTATACATTTTACATTCAGTGTGATATAATACTTGACTGTATACATTTTACATTCAGTGTGATATAATACTTGACTGTATACATTTTACATTCAGTGTGATATAATACTTGACTGTATACATTTTACATTCAGTGTGATATAATACTTGACTGTATACATTTTACATTCAGTGTGATATAATACTTGACTGTATACATTTTACATTCAGTGTGATATACTTGACTGTATACATTTTACATTCAGTGTGATATACTTAACTGTATACATTTTACATTCAGTGTGATATAATACTTGACTGTATACATTTTACATTCAGTGTGATCTAAGACTTGACTGTATACATTTTACATTCAGTGTGATCTAAGACTTGACTGTATACATTTTACATTCAGTGTGATATAGTACTTGACTTGTCATGTAAATGTAATGTAAACGACAACCATGTCGTGTTGTGTTTGGATTTTCATATCTATTATTTATATTTCCATATTTATATTACTGTTTCGAAGTTCAAAACAATAAAATATGTTGTTATTCATTTAAAATAACATTTAGAAATTTCTAGAATTAGGTAGATCAATCATATGTTTATAAATAGAATGTATGGCGGCATGGTGTCTAGACGAGTCTCGTGCAAAAACAGACATGCGCAGATTACTCTGGAATTATGTGGAAGTTCCGCGATTGTTGGAGAACACAGTAGGCATACTAGTATAAAAACAGACGGCGACGCGAGGAGAAAAAGAGAAGTCAGTCAGTCATTAGTTTTTATTCGATTCAAGAGGTTGTTTTCGTTTGAGAAAGTTTAAACGTTTGCTGTGTGTTTATTTAACTTGGATTTGTGACAAGAGCTAGATCTACAGAAGCTGTGATTTTATTTCGTCAATCTCTACGATTTATTCAAATTACTGATTATACTGAAGGTCAACACGTTTAGGACTGTTTAGGGGAGACCGGAAAAGTTGGAAAACGACAAATCTGAGACATTCATCAAAAACATCGTAAAAAGAACTTCGTCAAATTTATTGGACTGTGAATTGTTTCTGGACTTCTCCATTTAAACTTCGGAATTTCTACGAGGGACCAAATTCACTCCCTAGACTGGAATTTTGGATTTTCTGATCTAGACTTTTGAACTTTCATTCTAGATCATTATATTGGACATAGGCCAGTACCATTTTTGTATTGTAATTAATTTTGAAGGTTCAAACTGAATATCTGTTATTGTTATTATATAATTTATGTTATCTTTGTTACATATATAATAGTTTATTGTAATAAATTATATAAGCTGTTATCTGTGTCTTTCTGTTGCCTTCAGTCCACAAAAAACGTAACACTGTATACATTTTACATTCAGTGTGATATACTTAACTGTATACATTTTATATTCAGTGTGATATAATACTTGACTGTATACATTTTACATTCAGTGTGATTTAAGACTTCACTGTATACATTTTAATTCAGTGTGATATAATACTTCACTGTATACATTTTACATTCAGTGTGATATAATACTTGACTGTATACATTTTAATTCAGTGTGATATAATACTTGACTGTATACATTTTACATTCAGTGTGATATAATACTTCACTGTATACATTTTACATTCAGTGTGATATAATACTTGACTGTATACATTTTAATTCAGTGTGATATAATACTTGACTGTATACATTTTACATTCAGTGTGATATAATACTTCACTGTATACATTTTACATTCAGTGTGATATAATATTTGAAACTGTAGATTATTAACAAGTTGAAAACATGTTTTTTGTTTTATACTGCAAATATATTAATAAAAATAAAATTTTATATTCGCTTAAATTTACTGAAATAAACAAACTTTGAGTTATTAACGTAATATCTTTACCTAGTAACGAGGTGTGTTAACTTTCTTTATATAAATACTGCAAGGGAAATATCAAATACAGTCTTCTATAAAATAATTTATTCACGTTTGAATTTTTTACGCTTGATAAATAAGAATTACAAAATATTGTTTGAAGTATGAAGCCAAATTCTACAGACTTTACGTAACGAATGTATTGAATAATGTTTGATTTCTTTAACAGGGTAATGACGTCATGTTATAATCAGAAGAGAAAACAAATATCAGTATTGAACTAAACGATTTCGTTCGTTTACTGATAAGTTGAAATTTGTACAGTTTGGATTGCAGTCTTTGAATCTTAAATTAGATTATGAAAACATTAATTTACCTCCAGTTGTTTCCCATGTTGTCACCAAAAGAATAAGAAAACTGAAACACCTCATGGTAACCAATATTGTTCAGTTGATTTATATCTGAAAAAGTAAAATGTCTTACTATTACACGTCTTCTTATATTTTAAGTATATAGTGGTTAACGTCTTAAAACTAAGTATTTATAATAACTCATGGTTACAAATGTTCTTTTTTTCATTCTAAATATAAACTTATGAAACAAAGAACAGAATATTGTTATATTATATTATATTGTTCTTCAGAAAGTTTTGGTAACTATATGATGTAATATATATGCAAAAACGGCTCGTTTGAAAAAATATTTTCCATAGAAGAGCGAACAACGTTCGACCTTCTTCGATCATCGTCAGGTTCACAAAGAAAGAGATAACTGACCGGAAGCTGACCACATATTTGGAAGGGGTTGTGTAACTGAGTGTCGGAATTTAGAGGGCGGTGTTAGATGTTTGAATCTATAATTTTATTTATTTTATATTAATATAGGTATAAAGGCGTTCCTTTATATTGGTTTATTTTGGGTTTAAGTTGTTGTATAAGTAAGGCTTCTTTAATTTTGCGTTTGTTTCTTTATTTAGTATTTTCTATGGTTATGTTGTGTCCATTTGACTTGCAGTGTTCGAAAACGTGTGAAGGTGACTTTTTATGTTCTTTGAATCTGTTACACTCAGTTACACAGCCCCTTCCAAACATGTGGTCAGCTTCCGGTCAGTTACCTCTTTCTTTGTGAACCTGACGATGACCGATGAAGGTCGAAACGTTGTTCGTTCTTCTATTTAAAATATTTTCTGAACCCAAACGAGTCGTTTTTGCATATAAAATTCTCAACAAGTGGGTTTCTCGACATCACTGATTTGTTTATGTTTGTTTCTTTATTTAGTATTTGAGTGTTTTCTATGGTTATGTTGTGTTTGTTTGACTTGTAGTGTTGGAAAACGTGTGAAGGTGACTTTTTATGTCCTTTGAATCTGGTTTCCATTTTTCTACTTGTTTCTCCAATAAAGAAGTTACGGCAGTTATCACATATGTTGGTGTGGTGTTTATCAGTGTAGTTTTTACATAGTATAGACCTTAGTTTTGTGCCTGGTTTTTGAATAAATTTAGTATTAACTGGAATGTTATATTTTGTTACTAGTTTTTGCCAAATGTTGGTTATTTGTTTGCTGATGTCAGGAATACATGGTATACAGCAGTATATGGTTTCGTGATTTTTTGATTCGTGAGATATATTTACTTTTGTTGGTTGATTTTGCTTTCTGTCTAGGTGTGTGCGTATAATGTTTTCTACGGTTTGTGGAGGAAACTTATTGATGTTTATGAAGTGTTGTTTCATTTTGTGTAATTCATCGTTAATTTTATCTGGTGAGCATAGTTTTATGGTTGTGTTTATTTGGTTTCTTAGTATGTTTAGTTTTTGTTTTGTTTCATGTGCTGAGTCCTAAGGAATGTATAGTTCAGTATGGGTGATTTTTCGGTGGATTTCTGTTTTGAATTGTGTGTCGGTTCTTGTAATTTTGAGGTTAAGAAATGATATTTGATTGCTTTCTTCCTGTTCACATGTGAAGTTAATGTTGGGATGTGGAGAGTTAATGTGATTGAAAAAATTAAGTGTGTGTTCTGTAGATTTGAATCCCGCAACCGTGTCATCTACATATCTGTACCAGTATAGTGGTGGATGTAATGCTGTGTTAATTGCCTGTGTTTCAACTTGTGTCACAAAAATATTGGCTGGAACTGGTGATACTGGGTTGCCCATGCTTAGGCCATTTGTTTGTGTTTAGTTGTGGTTGTTGAACATGAAGTTTGTCTTTATCGTGGTTAATTCTATGAGGGTTGCGAATAGGTTACTGGGAATGTCTATGGTTGAGTTAGGGTCTCGGATATAGAGTTCTGACTGAGGCTATCTTGCAGGCCTCAGCAATTGGAACTTCTGTAAAGAGAGATATAACATCGAAACTGGCCATTAAGGCATTATGATTAAGTTGATTTAGATTAGAATTGAAATTAAAAGTCTTTGATGAATGAGCTGGCTGATGTTACATATTTGGAGAATGCCCATGCTATGTATTTACCAAGATTGTAAATAAACGATTTATATGTGGACATCATTGGTTGTTATGGACAATCTGGTTTGGGGATGCCATATATTTGTGGTGTGCGTGAGTCGGTTTTACGTAGGTAGGAATGAAGCGTTTGTGAAATTGTGTTGGCTTTTTTTATTTGTAGTAGTAATTTGTTCAGTTGCGTCTCGTGTGTCTTTGTTGGATTTGTGTGTATTGGTTTAAATTTGTTTGTGTCTGATAGGATGTTATTCATTTTTTGTATGTATTCATTCGTGTTCATTATGACTCTAGCGTTACCTTTATCTGCTTTTAGAATTTTTATGTTTCTGTCTTGTTTTAGGTTTTTAATGGAATTAATGTCTCTTTTTGTAAGGTTGTTTTTAAGTTTTCTGTTTTGTGAAATTATGTTGCTGGTTTTGTGGGAAAATTCTTTGAAAAAATCGTTTAAGATGTTGTTTTTAGGTGTTTCTGGAAAATATATATTTGTAATTTAACCTGGGAAATTTGGCTGTTAGGTGTCAATAAAATTATCTAAGTTGTCTTCTTTCTGTTTGTTGTTTTTGTTTTCTGTAGAAAGTATCACAAGTCTCCTGGCTAGATCTTCTGTACATGTTTTGATTTCTAAGGTTGAAATGAGCCTAAGTGATATTGCGAAGTTGAGTCCTTTGTTAAGTAGATGTATCTCGTCTGTGTTTAATTGTCGGTCGGATCTGTGGATTATGAGGTTAGTCAACGGTTTGTTGTTTTGGTGTCTTTTCTGTTGTTTACATCTTAGTTTTTCTAGTTTTTTGTTGTGGCAGATATTTTTGTCTCTATCTTTCTGAATGTTGATTTAGTTTATGTTTCATTTTATTAGTCGTAAATATCTGGTTTTATGCAGCATGCCAGTTGATGGTCTAGGTTCATATTTTGTTTTTGTAAGTCATGTAGTTCTTTGTATTTTGTGTTCAACATGGCTTTATGTAGTTTTTTTCTGTAAATTTTGGATAATGTTTGTGTATGTTTTAAATTTTTTGAAAGTTTTACCTTGACAAAATTAGGGGTTAGTTGTTCCTTTCTACATTGTAACATTAGCCAGCTCATTCATCAAAGATTCTTTTAATTTCAAGTCTAATCTAAATCAACTTAATCATAAAGCCTTAATGGCCAGTTTCGATGTTATATCCCTCTTTACAGAAGTTCCAACCACTGAAGCCTGCAAGATAGCTTTAGAACTCTATATCCGAGACCCTAACCCAACTCTGATTTAAATTGTCGCCATCTTCTTCGTGGCCTTTTTAAATGTTTTATATCTTTCTTCTAATTTTTACTTCGTTTTTCATGGTTTATATGTACATCTCTACCTCTCTTTCCTTGGTCCTTTTTGTTTTTTTGTAATTTTTTTCTTGGCTTTCTTTTACAAGTTCTCTGTCGCTCTTACTGATCTCGTTAGAATCAATCCGCCCCCCAGTGGCTCAGCGGTATGTCTGCCGACTTACACGCTAAAATCCGGGTTTCGATACCCGTGGTGGGCAGAGCACAGATAGCCCATTGTGTAGCTTTGTGCTTAATTAAAAAAAAAACAAACAAACAAGAATCAATCCACTCTCGAACTTTGACATAGTGGCTGTAATCTCCGGTGGGCAAAGTTGAACTTCAAGTATATTCAAAGTTGTATTATATTTTCATTAAATTACCTGCACCTCTATTATAATTCTTGTAATGTTAGGATTTGATTCTCGATTTCTTTCAAATTATCTCGTTGAAATAATTCAATGTGTGGTCGACGCAACAATAATAAATTTGTATAATTTTACCTTTGAAATTTGTACAAACTTAATATTGTGGTAGCCCGTTAAGTTTTGTTTACAGCAACATTAACTGTGCTTTGTCAACATTACAATAACCTTAACTGTTCAACTTCACAGTTGATCGGTACACTAAAGAAAACCAAAACACTGTCTGATTCATTGCACTGAATAGAAACAGTTCATTTTTAATCGCTCTGATACGTCGCTGAATCTCGTATTTATGACATACTCTAAGTCACTAAAAATAACAAAAATTTAAACATCTTAGGCCTACGTTATTAAAGTTTTTGATATTAAAAGTTATGTCAAATCTCTGTAACAAATAACTTACAATAACAAAGATATCTTATAAAAATATATTTAGCTTTTCCAAAACACTTCCCACGAGGTGAAAGTGATGTACAGACAAATGACTAAAAACAACAAAAGGTAAAACCTAGGGCAAAAACAACTTAACCGTTTCTATGACCAACGTTCTCCTGTTAACACAGCATATACCTAAATGTATGATAATTGTGAAAAAACTGTGTTGCAGTTTGAAAGTAAAAACAGTTGAAGTACCCAGTTTGCTTGGAAACTACAAAAGGTTGAATATGATATTAAATAATTAAAATTTTAAAACATTTTAAGAGCTATCACGAGTTTAGTCTGTTTAATGTCAAGTATTTTATGTAGAGACAGCATAGTATTTAGAGTGTTAGGCCAGTGCAAAATTATCCTGCTGGCCGTTACTTCATATATTAACTTTTATTTCACAGTTATAGCTTATGTTGTTAAGCCATACATTTTTTTTTTCAAAATTTGTATTGTTGTTTAGATGGAAAGTTTTTAACATAACGTATACATGCTTGTTCTTTTTGTCTATCTTTTTTACTTTTAGAAAGCAACTTGAACCGTTTATAGTAAAATGATTTAGGCATTAATAAAGTGAATTATATTTTAAACTTAATAGCCCGTTAGTCAGGTAATATTAAATTGTAATCTGTGTCCGATTTATAAAATTGACTTTGTTACTGTCATCAGGTTAATCGGTTAGTTGTTATGACTACTAAATATGTTTCAGCTACGAAACTGGCAGGTAGAACATGTTAGACGAAGTTTAATTGTGAAGTTACGCCTAATGTGAATGATCGAACTTCACGAAATAAACTTTTTTTTATTATTCTTCATAGTGAATAATAAAAAAAAATCGACCAACAACAGAAAGAATAAAAACAGGACCGTAGGAAAAATTATTATTAAATCTAATAAAAATTTGTATCACGTAAGGTTACGTAGTTTACTTACTAGTTGAAAGTAGTTTTGAAGCAACTCTGGTTTCTATTATGTATCAGCGCTCGCTCTGTTTGTTCTTATACTAAAAAACGAATAACAATGAGAATTAGCCTATTTCACGTAATCACCGTATTTTATATTTTGTTGTTTGTAGGAAAAATAATGTTTTTATTAAATGTGAAAACGGAAGATGACACATTTTAATAATCATTCTTGATGTGGAACAAATAATGCTCATAAATAATGATAAGTTAATTAGTTTTAATTGCACTTTCAATATATAATATATTTACGATGTAAGTTTCTGTACGCAACATAGCAACATTGAAGATTGATTGACAATCCTGTACATTTCATCTAAAGCGAAAATTTGCTATAAATAACTGTGGAAGTTCTGTTAATGCTCTGAAAATGCTTGTTTATTTAGCTTCTTATTTTGTTATTTAATTAAAAAACAAAATTTGAAGTAGAATATGCTTTAAATATTTATTCAATAACATACAAAATACATTAGGATTTATTTTGACTTACTGTATCACTGAATTAAAGAACAAAATACATAAAACATGATTTACTCAGTAGTGTGTAATGTATATTATTATGTACAGACGAAATTGTTCTATTTCGATTTTAATTTTTGATTCTCACAGTGCTCGTAAGTCTAATTATCTCACTATTTGAAGAATCTTCTTTAAAAATACTATGTTAGAAAGTGTCGCACTTTACTCACCATGGCTGGGTTGGAGTTCCATGCGTCTTATCTCTCGATGAATGTTCCTTTGTTTCTCAATTCAACTAAGTTTAAGGACGTAAAAAACCGTTAAACTGAACATATCTTCATAATCTGACTGATCCTTTTTTGAATTAAATTAGTTTAAATTAAATATAGTTCCCCAAATGTGACAAAATCTTGGTGGCATCGAACTACATACTAAATACCAAATAAAGTTAAAATGCAGGTTTGATGCACACTGCACCTTTGTAACCTTAGGTCAGCTGTGATTGGCTTTCTTATGGTAAATAACATATAAATATTTCAGTTATGCATATTTGTATATAATCTAAGCAACATAATATTTGAAGAAAAGTTTTAAGCTATACTTTTAGCGTAATTGATGTTTTGGTGTGTTTTGAAACACATATTGCTGTGATATCATTATGTATTTGTGTCATTATATCTGTGATCTACCATTACAGAAGAAAAACGTACAGAAATGTTAGGATGGTAAATGTTTTACATAAAGAAAGCCAAATAATTCTACTTTGGAACTTACATACTTAATGATCAATATATACAGTTTATCTTTAGTTTTATATACTTACACGATTATATAAGTACATTTTGAATACAATTTTGATAACGTCCATTTTCAGTTTTTACCTTGCATTTGTGGAGTCTATGTTTCTCTATCTGACCCAAAAGCCTATAGCAGGGGAATTGTGAGTGTATGAAAAGTTGATGTATTTATATTTTTCTACAAACTGAAAGTATGCTTCCGATTGGTACTTCTTCTCATATGATAGTTTTGTCATTTGATGCTACTTTCTATATTGAAAAAATGTTTCTACATTCATCAACCCCATGTTTTAACGTAGTTCAGAATTCGACAACACTCCAGCGATGCACTCTTGTTGGTTCCCAGAAAAGCACCAGAAGTAAGAAGAAAGAAAGGCAAGAAAATGTGAAGAAAGGTAACATTGTAGAAAAATATTACCTAACTCATATAACAGCTGGAATCTCACATTGAATTGATGGAGAAGACAGTGTATAATTTACCAAGATCATCAACCTTCGGAAAGTGCTCAAAGAATGCCAATGGAGTGTAACTTCTCTTGTTAGAAAAACACACTTGTAGGAGAACGCAACACACATGAACCAGGCACACTCTTCAATTACCTCGGAAGTATGTATCACTAAACAGGGTGTTAAACGAGGATGGTATCCTTAACTGTAGGTATGTTGGCTCTGTTCACCTTCTTTTCAATGGTAGAATGAGGTATCCTCGTCAATATAATGTATCTACACTAGTCCATCAACGTTTTCTACCAGATCTCCTAGGAATCAACTTGTAAGAGATGGTATGATGCGAGTTTCTCAGCGACATCTATATTCTTTGGATGGAAGATCTCTTTCTGAAACAACACAAAACTATTCATACATGCAAGCTATCTTCCACATTTGTTTTCCTTAGAGTTTTGCATGCAACTAGCCTTCAGGGAACTGCCACCTTTATCCACGACATAAGATGTTTTGGAAATCTACACTTGCTGTACAATCCATAAGAGCAGCATCCGTAACTGAAGGTTAAACAATCATGCCTGCTGTTGCGTTGTCTCTTGTGAAACACTATATGAAATAGTTTACACGTGAGAGAGACGGATAAAGTATTTCAGGGATTCCTCAGCAAGGTTCCATTGAATGTGCCACACTCAGACAAAGGTGTGGATGTGAGTACAACCCAAAAATATAAGGGCTTCCATGGAAGCCCACGACCCCTGAAAGAAAATATCTCATTCACAAACAGTAAGTAGAAGGATTAATCTCATACAAAGGTGAGAAAATTAGGCAAATGGAGAATGTTTGTTTGTATTTTGAACTTTGCACAAAGCTACTCGAGGGCTATCTATGCTAGCCATCCCTAATTTAGCGTAAGACAAGAGGGAAGGCAGCTAGTCATCACCACCCACCGCCAACTCTTGGGCTACTCTTTTATCAACGAATAGTGGGATTGACCGTCACATTATAACGCCCCCACAGCTGAAAGGGCGAGCATCTTTGGCGCAACAGGGATGCGAACCCGCGACATCAGATTACGAGTCGCACGCCTTAACACGCTTGGCCATGCCGGACCACAAATGGAGAATGAAGTTGCAATATACTCCTAAGTGTAAACCGTATTATGTCGCAAAAGAAAGGCATATTTCCAATTTGATTAGACATCTGAGATGAACAACGTATTTGGATCGAGCTAGTAATAGTCAGTTCACCTTATAAATATGGGTCGGCAGACAGGAAAGTGGAAGGAAGTACTCTGTAGTTAAAAATGTGCAAGGTGAATGAAACTACTTAAATGAGATAGATTTGTGATTGAATTTATTATTGTGTTTTACAAGGAGCTAGCTACGACAGTAATGTATTATCCTCCTTTTAATGGAGTGTTATCTCATGCGTATTTACATTCTACAACGGAGCTGGACCACTTTGAAACTGGGGTGGGTGGGAATTTCAAGGTTAATAGAGAACAAAAAATTCTCGTATATAGAGGGCAGCTCTGATTGATGTCGTTGTTGTTTTGAATTAAGCACAAAGCTACACAATGGGCTATCTGTGCTCTGCCCACCACGGGTATCGAAACCCGGATTTTAGCGTGTAAGTCCGCAGACATACCGCTGAGCCACTGGGGGGCAGCTCTGATTGAAAATAACTATTATGTGAGAATCCGTAAGATATCCTATCGAAAATAATATGAAGATAAATATTTTAGAGAATGTATAGTACACTGCCGGCCAAAATCTTAAAACCAATGAACATAAAGAAAAAATATGCATTTTGCGTTGTTAGTCTCAACCACTTATTTGAGTAGAGCTTCGAAAGATGAAAATAAGAAAATGAAAAATAATAATAACTTTCTTTTAATACGTTTTAATTTCTGAAGAAAAAAATATAAATAATTATTTAATTTGTTAACGTGGTTGATCCATTTATGTTTTTAATAAATTTGATGTCTCATATGACTTTATTACAACATAAACTAATTTTAATTAGGTGATTTGTTGTATGCTTAATAATATTGTGAATAGACTGCTAGTGCCATCTAATGAATGTTTTGAGTATTACTTAGAAACAGAATTTGATTTGCTGTTTATGTCCAAACTTTTATGTATATGTATGACAGAGAGATGAATTTATTGGTAATAGTAAATTTGAAATATATTTTCACAAAATTCTTAAATAAATGTATATTAAAGGAAGAATATTTATTAATATTAAGTTTTAGCATATACTAGGGCCAGTTGGTTAAGGCGCTCGACTCGTAAGCATGCTTGCCCATTCAAGCGTGAGGGCGTTAGTATCTTCTGGTCACTCCCACTATTCCTTGGTAAAAGAGTAGCCCAAGAGATGACGGTGGATGACAATGACTAGCTGCTCTCCTGTAGTCTTACACTGCTAAATTATGGACGGCTAGCGCAGATAGCCCTCTTATAGATTGAAATCTTGTGGGTTTAGAGGTTATACAAATGAAATATGAGATTCTTGAGACAAATAAAAGTATTTTTAATCTCAAAACTAAAATCATTTTGCTCTCGTACTGGTTAAAATAATCTGCAATTTCACGAAAAAATATTTACAAAAAAAGCTTTATTAAAAATCTGGCTTTTCATGTGCAAACGCTTTGTTATGTTTACTAAGCGTACCAAATTTCGTGAAGATACATTGAATATATTAGAAGTTACTAGTATGTAAACTAGTGTGTAAACAAGTACAAATGGTTACGAGTTAGGTCCGATGGGCAAATACAGTGTCAGTAAAGTTAACTCTCCATACTGTGTCAATTCAAGAGACCAACCACAGGACCATTTTTACTTGTATATAGTTTTAATAATATAAAATTTTAATACAATATATGTGTCTTCTCAAAATTTTACAGTATTTTTCAATAAAATATATTTACTAAAGATTTTCCCGTGATTATATCAAGTATATGTTTTGAACAGTCTTCATGCAAAGTGAATTTTATGTTAAAATTAAAATACTTTTCTTCCTTTTTTGGAATTGTTTTAATTAATTTCTTCAATATGTTTATCCTCAATGGTTTTCAGATGCAAAATGAGTTTATCGTGTTTCCAAAACTTAGTTTCTTGACTGACTTGGGAGAGCAGACAAACTTCTCTAATCCCTTGTGAATAAAAAGGGAAACATTTGCTCTTAAGATTTGTCTGAAAAAGAATGGAATAGGATTTGTTGAAGTATAGTTGTAGAAGATTGTTTGTTTTTTGTTTTTTAATTTCACGCAAAGCTACTCGAGGACTATCTGTTCTAGCCGTCCCTAATTAAGCAGTGTAAGACTAGAGGGAAGGCAGCTAGTTATCACCATCCACCGCCAACTCTTGGGCTACTCTTTTACCAATGAATAGTGGGATTGACCGAACATTATAACGCCCCCACGGCTGAAAGGGCGAGCGTGTTTGGCGCGACCTGGATACGAACCCGCGACCCTCAGATTACGAGTCGCACGCCTTATCACGCTTGGCCATGCCGGGCCAAGTGTAGAAGAAGACGAAGACTGCTGTTCACATCTTCAAGACGTGGTCGTTTACAAATGATTATTTTATCTTTATTAATACTTGAGGGATCCATAACAAACAGATTCAGTATAAACTGACCTCACCCATCCTGGAGTCCTATGAGAGACACACTATAATGTTAAACAAGGACACTCTGGCAATGCTATTTCCCTCGGTGGACTCAGCAAATAGTTTAATGTGGCTTTGCTATAAAAAAAAACACATTAATAGAAAAACAGAATCTTTTCTGGGAGGTCATCTTACCACGTACAGGAATTCACTTTGAGGGGAATTTAGTATCAAACAATAGTACTTAGTAACCCTGATGAAGCCGCACAGGAAAAGCTTTAGCTAAAATATGAAGTTCTTTTAAAGTTATAGTATAAAGGTTATTTCCTCGTGACCCTTTATCAAAATGTGTATATCCATTCAGTATACACTACGAATTCTTAAAGAAAACAATAGAGTTGAATGAAACTCTTACTGAATATTTGCAAACAGTAACTTAGGTGACGCGATGTTAAAATAAAAGCTAAGTTGTTCGAAGCTAGAACAAACTTTTATAACCAAAAATTTTCTCACCTTACATTCCATAGGTGTTTCGACCAGTACAATTTGTAGATTTATAGCTGTGCAATTAATATTTTAATTGCATATTCACATAAGGTCATTCTATAAATCCGAATGAAATTCTTGAAATGAGAAACAAACGTCAGACAACTAGTAACATTCAACAACCTGTGAATAACTTAATAATTATTGTTTTAATTAGTAATCACACAGCGTCGCATCAATAAATTATTGCAAAAAATTTAAAGTGAACATTTTCTGAAATATGATTTTTTTTTTGAAAAAATGTTCGGATTGTGTTGATACAAAATGTAATGTTTTTGTCTATTGAAAATTGTTTGGTTTATTGAAAAAAATATGGAATCCATTTTTAAAACTATATTTAAAAATTGCATAAACAAAGATATAATCAAACACTCACGAACAGTCCAAGTGAATATCGGGTTCTTATTATGAGAAGAATATTTTAAGTTCTACTCTGTGATAAAGTAGTTGTCGCACATACGGTTGTAATTTATATAATTGTCTGAATCTGGAATACCCAAAGCTGGAAAATATTTTGCTGAATTTAGTTTGTGGTGAAATTTAATAGATACTATATTTATTATTTCAGTCACATACTTAGATAGATATATTTATACACACTTTGTCCATTACGGTAAGACTAGAACGGTGAAGTAATCAATTATTTACATCAGATTTATTAAAGAAAATATCTTCAACATTATAAAATGGTGTAACTCTTAGTACGCAGTATACGCTAGACCAGTGGTTCCCAAACTGGGGGTAATTTAACAATTTATCGGGGGTAATGGAGAGGTGATAGAAAAAAGTTAAAATTCTGAAAATCAAGCAAACATTGAGGTAGCTGGTATTAGGATTAATGTTAACTTAGTCTTAGTATGTAAAGTTGTAAATTAAACCTATTTTAAGTATGTAATAAAGTTAAACCAAATAACAATAAACATCAACAACTAATATACAGTAGTAGAAAAGAAAAAATAAGTATCTAAGTGTGTGGTAACCTAAAAGTATTTTGACAAGTATGCTTCAGAACACAAGTCACTTAGTAACCCTGATGACTCATCGACGTGTCCAGTACGCGTAACTCACTGCCTGAGGTTGCCTCTATTTCATACTGTCAGTTTCTATGTGAGCATCAGCCGAGGTACACAAAACCTGGTATGTATGTGTACTGCCCTGTGCAGTATAGTTAGTATTTACCTACTATTACATCATTCCTATGCTGAATAAGCTCTTTTAATGCTATCTAGAATACCACGAAAAAATAAATAATAAGTTCAAATTGTTCACACTTTTTTATGCAGTTTTTCTTTTTCTGCAGATTAAACAATAAAATGTCTAAAAAGCGCACCTACTCTGACGCCTTTCTTCGCTATGGCTTTGTGAATTTACCTTCTAGTGGAGAGGATCGACCACAATGTGTAGTATGTCACAAAGTGTTGACAAATGAAAGCCTCAAGCCATCAAAACTCTCAGCTCACCTCCAGAAGTGCCATCCAAATCTTCAAAATGAGGATCAGGCTTATTTTCAGCGCCGGGCTGTAGCACTGAAGAATATCCAGTTCGGTTCATCTGGAATTCAAGCCCAAAAGCTTCAAGCTGCGGTCGAAGCATCTTACTTTGTTGCATATAAAGTTGCCGAACAACAAAAATGCCACACCATTCCAGAGAATCTGATTATGCCTTGTGCATATGAGATGGTAAGCAAGGTATGTGGGGAGGATCAAGCGAAGAAACTGAGTGTCATATCTCTATCAAACAACACAATCCGCCGACGATTCGATGACAGCATCAGATATTCTGTCCCAAGTTACAACAGAGATCAAGGAAAGCTCATATAGCAAATTCTCCTTGCAATTTGATGAATCGTGTGACGTAGCCAGTTGTGCTGTTCTCCTTGGGTTCGTTCGTTACGTCCACCAGGACAAGATCAAAGAAGAGTTCCTATTATGCGAAGATCTGCTGACAACCACAAAGGGAGAAGATATCTTCAATATCATCAACAGTTTCTTTACCACGAATGGATTGGATTGGAACAGCGTTCAACAGGTAGGGAGAGATGTTTGTATAAAGTCTAGATTAGTATAAATACAATGAATTACATGGCATATAGTCATATAGTTTTATTTATTGTACAAGTAGCTGTAGTGTAGCTAATACTTTATACATAATCCAGAAAAAGTATCGTGCCTGTCGTACTGAAATACTAAAGTACCAAAATAAATTAAATTAAATTAAAACCATATAATTATAACGCAAGAGATAAGTAAGAATGACTAACTGACGCAAGCTATAATAGTTTTTCTTTTTTAATCTAGGTCTCCGTCGATGGAGCACCGTCGATGATGGGTCGTAATCGTGGATTACGGGGCCTCATACAAGCTGTAAATCCAGAAATTTCTATAGATCATTGCATCATTCATTGGTACTCTCTTGATCAAAACGCCTGCCTGGTAACCTGAATTTAGTGTTTGAAGATGTGTTGAAAATCGTCAATTTCATCAAGTCCAGGACTGTGAATTCGCGCATATTCAGGGAGCTGTGCAAGGAAATGGGAGAGCAGTATCAAGTTCTGCTCTACCACACCGATGTTCGCTGGTTATCACGAGGTAAGGTTGTACGTCGAGTCTTTGAGCTCTGAACGGTTCTTCAGGAATTTCTGAAACAAGAAGACTCTTTTTTTGCTACCAAGTTCACTGATAAGGAGTGGCTTACTCGACTTTGTTACTTGGCTGACATATTTGCGGAGCTGAACAGTGATAATATGCAACTCCAGGGCCAAAACACGACTGTCATTGATGCCCATCACACTGTGACTGCATTTCTGGGAAAACTGAGACTCTGGATTCGATGCTTGGAGAAAGGAGTGATCGCTCAGTTTCCCACCCTAGATCAGTTTGTTGAGGAGAATAGTTATGATACTGGATCACTTTTACAGACCATCAACAAAGAGATGAGTGACCATTTGAAGGGGCTTGAAACAAGCATGCAGCACTACTTTCCAGAGAGTGACCTAAAAACAGCCAGTCTTCAGTGGATCATTCATCCCTTTTCTGTACCTGATGAGGCCATTCATGATGATGATTTCCCTGCAAAGGAGGAGTGGATCACAATGCGAGCAAATGAAGCCTTGAAAGTCAAATTCCAAAACCAAAATGCAGATTCCTTTTGGATTTCACAACTAGCTGACTCGCCAACTCTGTCCAAGAGAGCCTTGCAGTTGTTGGTATCATTCTCAACAACGTATCTGCTCGAGAAGGGGTTCTCAACCGTGCTGGGGATGAAAACAAAAAAGAGGACTCGATTGAATGTTGCAAACGATGCCAGGCTGGCACTTTCAACCACAAAGTCAAGAATTCCTAAACTAGCTTCAAGTATGCAACTCCATCCATCCCACTGATGTTCTTGACATCTTTGGAAATATTCATTAGAAATGCATAATGATCAAATACAATAAGTAAAAGTGTAATTCAGTGTAAATAAATTATATAAATAAATTGTAAATAAATAACGTGTAATAAATAAAGTGCAATATATCTCTAGTTTAATTTAGCCATATATATCAATGTTGAAAACATTTTGTGAAAGGGGTAACATGCTTAATGTGGCATGTTAAATTGGGTAACAAGCTGAAAAAGTTTGGGAACCACTGCACCAGACTATTGTATTATTATCTGACTTTACATCCAGTTAGTGGTTTCAGTGAATTTCAGTCATACGATATGATATTCAATCACTAGAATGTTATATTATTATCTGACTTTACTTTTAGTTAGTGGTTTCAGTGAATTTCAGTCATACGATATGATATTCAATCCCTTTATTAGTTGTTAAAAGAGTATATCAGTTGTTGGCACTTACTAGTGTTTACTACCTGTTTTCTCTCTTGTCTGGCTGCTGAATTATGGATGGTCACTGCAGATAGCCAGGGTATAGAATTGCGCGAAATAAAAAAAACATTTTAATTATGAAAGAGATTTATGAGGATGTGGAATCGTTCTTAAAATGAGACTCCATTTTTGAATGAATTCGTCTAGTTAAGGCTCTTATTAAATTTTTCATGTACCTTTATGGATATTTTATATTCTCTATATTGACACATGAGAAGATGGTGCCTAATGGTAGTTGTATACACTTGAGTGTACAGTGCGTAGGGTTCAATATATTCTAACTGTTATAATCTGGCTTGTTACCTTTCTGCATAAGAGCCCCCCTCATCTTTTGGTAACCAAATGGTTTTTACTGCCCTTTTTGTTTTTAAATTTTATATATTTAAAATTTGAATTAATTTCAAACAGCTACTTACTTTAAAAGGCAATTTTTATGTATCACCCTACATCTGATTTTTATTTCTAACTGGATCTAATTATGCTGGGGAAACAGAGCTTACATCCATCTTCCTGATGCCAGTGCAGTATGGTAGTGGACACCTCTGTAAGTTAAGTTAACTGGTGTTCTGCATTGTGCCATAGACATCTATAACAACAGTTATACGTTTGTTGACAGTATTTAGTCCTGCAATTGTGGTTACTTATCACCTATTATCATTTACCATGTTTTTCTTTCATTCTAGTATTATTGCCTTCCAGTCGCACAGCAGTATTATGCGAACATACAAAAAACCGTCTTTACGTACTGGTATTGGAAAGAGCACAAATTTCATATTCTGTAACTTCTTTGTTTCCTCGATTGAACAGCACTAATTCCACAGTGCTGCTAAAACCAGAATTACACTAATCTCAATGAACAAATATCCTGATATGGCTTCAGTACTAAAAACACGCAAACACAAAATCATTTATTTTTCTTTGATATGATACCTACAAAAATATTTATTTCTTTTTTAGAACTCGGTATTGAGTGTTGCAACTGTAGACAGACGATTTTTACGTGCTTCAGCACTCGGCTGTCCCATTCTGTGAGCTTGTATGGTCTACCGCTTCGCGGCTGAGCTGTTGTTGCTCCTTGACGTTTCCACTTCGCAATAACAGCACTTACAGTTGACCGAGTTAACTCTAGCAGAGTAGAAATTTGATGAACAGACTTGTTGGAAAGGTGACATCCTATGACAATGCCACATTGAAAGCCACTGAGCTGTTGAGTACGACCTATTCTACTGTCAATGTTAGTCTATGGAGATTGCATGGCTGTATGCACCTGTTAGTAATGGTGTGACTAAAATAGTCGAACCCACTAATTAAAAAGGATATACATATACTTTTAGTCATAGAGTGTATATATATTCATATATGAACGAAAAACAGCAATATGTAAATAAAATTTAAAGACGCCATCCACTATCATTACAAAGTGCGACACCATCCACTACCATTACAAAGGACGACAGTAAGAAATGGCAGTAGAGGCATTTTTTGAATTTCAATTATATTATGGTGTTTTTGGTTTATACTAAATATATTATTGTTTTTGAGTGCTGATTTTAATTACACATAAATAACACTATGTAACAAAATTTTTACTTTTTCTTGTTCCTGGGTAGAAGGTGTTATTTACCAATCGCTTATGCTTAAAGTAAATGAAAAAGACCTATATTTCTCTCCAAACGTTTCTTTTGGGACCTGGGTAATGAAATATTTACCTATTTTTCCAGAACATTCCAAGTAGATTCAGTGCTGAGTAGCTAATAGAAAATTGTCTCAAGAATTCTCAAGAACTTTCTAGAATGTTGTAGAACTTACGAGAATTTTCAAGAACCTTTTCGAATTTTCTAGAACTTTCCATAGTAATATATATACAGGATCTCATCACTCACCACTTTAGTTTAGTTCTAGCTGCCTAAGTGAACACATAGACCTATCTAATTTTATCAGAGATGGCTTCAAGAAGCTGCAAGCATTCTCCAGACACATTATACTATGTATGTGGCCAATTTAACAAGACAAGAGCGAAAAATTACTCTGTGACCGCATCTGCTAACATGTTGAAGCCTACAAAGCATATTTCGGCATGTCTGTTGGGGATCAAGACAAATCCTGGGCACCTCATTTTATCTGCGAGCACTGCAAAAACTCTAGAAGGTAAGATGGACAATTTTGCTTGCTTGAATAGTAAGATTTTATATCATACACATTTTAGACCTTTTAAAATTTAAATATCTTTTAATTTATTTTTTAAATTTTCAATGGTATAGAAAATATATCACGTATAAAATATTTTACGTGGATCTCTTACACATTAGTTGTGGATGAAATAAATTTATTCTTAATAAAAACAATTTTATTTTGTTCTGTTGCAGGATGGTACAGAGGGGAAAGAGAGTCGTGAAGTTCGCTATTACAAGAAATTGGTGTGAACCAACTGACCACTCAAGCAATTGCCACTTCTGCATGGTGGACCCTTCCAAGGAGGCTTTACCAAGTTTCCCTGTTATGTTTGCCTTTGGGACAGCAGGAAAACCGCTGTGCACTACAATAGGAAGAACTGGCCACGACGGACCGAGTTCTCTGTGGGGAGACACAATGTCAAGTGTGAGCCATTAGTGGAGCTACAGAAGGCGTTGTTCCCACCATTGGATATAAAATTGGGTCTTACAAAACAATTTTTCACAGCTCTTAATAAGGAGTTTGCAGCCTTCAAGTAACTTTGAGACTTCTTCCCTTAGCTGTCTGAGGCAGAGGTCACAGCTGGTGTCTTCGATGGGCCACAAATAAAGAAGATCCTGGAAGATCCACAGAATTTCCCATGAAGCTCAACAAGAAGGAAAACGTTTGGGGCAGCTTTTTCGCAGTGGTTTGGGGCTTCTTGGGCAATCACAAGACCGAAAATTATGTGGAACTAGTTGAGGCTCTGGTGAATAACTACGGCAAAATGGACTGCAGGAAGTTCCTGAAAGTCTATATCCTTGATGCTCATCTTGATAAATTCAAGAAGATGAGAACATACTCAGAGGAGCATGGTGAGCGCTTCCACCAAAATATACTGGACTTTGAATGTCGTTACCAAGGAGCGTATAACGAAAACATGGTGGGAGACTATATTTGGGGGCTGACAAGTGAAAGTGAGTTACATTACAGTCGCAAATCTCGAAAAACTACTTACTTCTAAACATTTTTGTTTATTTTTATATAACTTTAGTATAAATACATGTAAATTTTGATTCATATGTTGTTTCATTCAGATCTCATGTAAATGAAAATGTGCAAATTTGCCCATTTTTACATAGAAAATAGGTTAATTTCTAAATTTCATTATCCAGGTAACGAAAACAAAGTTTGAAGGGAATAATAGCCATTTTCTGTACTTTTACAACATAAGCAATGAAGAAATAACACATACTATCCAGGAACAAAATTTGTGTTACTTAGTGTAATCAGTGTATTGCAAAGTATTGTATATATATATATACACACAAACACACACATTAAACAGAATAACACAGGCTATATTTAACAAACCTACACAATACACACTCAGTGGCTACTTTATTAGGTACATCTACTCTTTAACACAAATAGTTAAATAATAAATCGCTGGCTGCAACTTAACATATAAAGCGTGCAGATATGGTTAAGAGGTTGTTGTTCGATCAAACGTTAGAATAGGGAGTTTGCGTGATCTAATCGACTTTGACCATGGAATGGTTGTTGGTGCCAGACGTGGTGGTTCCAGCGTCTCAGAAACTGCTGACCTCATGGGATTTTCACGCACTATCTAGAATATACAGAGAATGGTGAGAAAAAGAAGAATCCAGTGAGCAGCAGCTTTATGGGTGAAAACACTTTGTCAGTGAGAGAGGCCAGACTCGTTGAAGCTGACAGGAAAACCACAAATACACAAACAGCCATTCTTTACAACAGTGATGTGCAGAAGCAGATTGGGCTACATCAGCAGAAGACCACAACAGCTTTCACTACTGTTAGCTCAGAACAGGAAGATGATGCTATAGCGGGCACAGGATCACCAAAACTGGATCATTGAAGATTGGAAAAAACATCACCTTATCTAACAAATCTTGATTTCTGCTGCGAAATGCAGATGATTGGATCAGAATTTTGCGTAAACAGCATGAATTCTTGGATCATCCTGCCTTGTTCCAATGGTACAAGCTGCTGGTGGTGTAATGGTGTGGAGTATGTTTTATTGGCACACATTAAGCCCCTTAATACCAACTGAACATCATTTGAATGGCACAGTGTACATGAATATTGTTTCTGACCATGTGAACCCATTTATGGCCACAGTCTACAAATTTTACAGTGGTTACTTTCAGGAAGATAATGCACCATGTCACTAAGTGCGCATCATCTCAAGCTGGTTCTTCAAACATGACAGTGATTTTAATATACTCCAATGGCCTGCACAGTCCCCAGATCTCAGTTTAATAAAACACCTTTGGAAAGAGATGGAACAGGAGGTTTGCAACATGAATGTGTGGTCGATAAATCTACAAGAACTGTGTGATGCTAGCGAGTCAGCATTGACTAAAATCTCTGAAGAAACTGTGTGATGCTAGCGAGACAGCATTGACCAAAATCTCTGTGGAAACTGTGTTATGCTAGCGAGTCAGCATTGACCAAAATCTCTAGGGAATTTTTCCATCAACGTGTTGAATCCATGTTGCGAAGAATTCAGGTTGTTCTGGAGGCAAAAGTAGAAGATAGATGCTCCTAATAAAGTGAACACTGAGTGTATATACAAATTCAAAATCAAGTATTCATTTCCAACGAACAATAATGAACAGAGTTCATAAAATAAAACTGGTAGCTTGAAAAACAGACACCAAACAGCATTTTGTTATCGAACTGGTGACTAACTTGATAAACAACTTAACTGTGAGTACTGATTACGTTCATTGATGTTACATTAAATGATATATTAATCAAAATTATGATTAAAATATGAATGTCAAGAATGTATTCAACTAAACAAAATTAGTGCTTCCAACTACCTGATGAAATCTTTACATGATATGTACAGACAGGTGATTCCTGTGAAATATAAACTTATCTAATACTTCTGTTCCCATATCGCAGTTTTGGAGCAAACTTTTAAATCAAAGTTTGTGTGTTTATCTTCACTTCCTCTTTATGCTGAAGTCGGGAATTTTGAATCACAACATAAGAGAAACACTTCAACAGTATGTGTGTGTGTTTGGTTTGTTAATGGTGGAAGTTTGTTTGTTCGTTTGGAGTTAAGAACAAAGTTACACAATAGGCTATCTGTGCTCTTCCCACCACGAGTATCGAAACCTGGTTTCTAGCGGTATAAGTCCTCAGATATACTGCTGTACCACCAGGGGGCACACTTCAACAGACAACTGAAATACTCTGAGCTGATATCAAATTGTGTAACAAGAACTTACCAGTTATCGACTCTGTCCATGTACCACTTGATTCAGCTGGTTTCTCAACACGTCAGCCACTTCCATTGAACTATAGCCTGAGTGGATGAGACGGTACAAACTATCTATATCTCACCAGTAACAAAGGGTGCCTGAATGTAAGTAAAAATTAAGTGACGCACTGAAACAAATGTGCAGAAGAAGGTGGTTCATCTGACGAGTTAGTATCTTAAGTACTGCCTACAATAACAATGTGAAAATGTCTGAGACTGATTTATAACAAAGGTGTTCCTCATAAACAAGACAACAAGCTTTTCATATAACACGAGATGTCTTTATGTAACAACTCTAAAGAGTTGCTATTGTTACACTAATCGATAAAAATGTACATTTTACCAAACTATCAATTTCTCTTCTCGGTGACAATGGGTGAACAATTGAAGCAACCAGTTACCTCCTATCATAATCTCTGACCACAGGAGATGAACTAATCAGTTTCTTGTTGCTGTAAAAGAGATATAATCAAAACAGTTCTTGTGCCCAAAACTAATTACTCAGCTACATTGAAAGTACAGATGAGTCTCTGGAGAAACCAACACTTTAGAATCAGACGGTTATGATTAATACAGTACAAAACTGAAGTTTATCCTTACCTCATAAACATTTCTAGCGACACAGTTCCTTCCCTTGGTTTGTGAATAGTTTCACGAGTTTTGATTATTACCCTGACCTGCTTATGTTGTTTAAGTTTAAACATTTATAATATTATGAATTTACAATATAACTTTATTTATAATTTTGTGTTTTTGAATTTCTCGCAAAGCTACTCAAATGCTATCTGCGCTAGCCGTCCCTAATTTAGCATTCGACCAGAAAAATGGCAGCTAATCATGACCACCCACCCACCGCCAATTCTTGGACTACTCTTTTACCAATGAATAGTTGGATTGACCGTCACATTATAACACCCCCAAGGCTGAAAGGGCGAAGCATGTTTGGTGCGACCCATCTGTCCATGCCAGGCCTTATTTATAAGTACTTGACTTTAATGGCAAAGGTATGATATAATAAAATCTCTATTTAAAATATTTTAGAGAATCCCCATTCATTCATTTATTTTTATTGAGATATAATGCATTTTGTAACTTATTTACATGTTGTATCAGCAACTTCAGAACAGAAAACCAGATAAGACTTGTTGATCATTAGTCGTTTGAAAAGTTAAATGTATAACAACAGATTGACGAAGAGTTAGAGTTGGAAATGTAGAGCAAGAACTTAATAAAAATTAGGTTTAAGAGAAATAGTGAAGATGTTAAAACTGTAACTGGATGTGACTACTGGTAGAAAATATTGAATAATACCTTAAGTTGATGAATAACATTTTAAATAAATACATGAATTATGAAGCACACCATGGAAATACAACACTAGACAGACAAACAACGACTTATAAACATAAAGAAGTGTTTCGCTGATGATAGAAACTACTAAACACTTGAAATATGTAATGTGTTCCACCATCAAAAAACTCTTCTTTATGCTTATAATAAGCTGTTTGTCCATCTATTATTTTAACTAAATTTGTAGAATTAAAAAATGTGTTTCAACAAGATTTGTGAATACTGGAAGTGGATAGTGTAACTCTAGAGAAAGCTATCTATACAGTTGAGTAAGATTTTGTAAGTGAATAATAATGTATTTTCTTATAGCAAAGACACATCAGGCTATCTACCCTATCCACGAAATGGTATCAAACCTTTGATATTAACATTGTCAATCAGAAAGCTCGCATCTGTACCATCAAGGAGCAGAGTGAATAATAGATACATTCTTTAACCTTTTGGTTTCTAGACGTTATAATTTAATCTAGTGATAAGTTGACATTGTCATAAATAGTTTTTTTACACAAATTAACACAGAATGTTTAAAATATAATGATAATTACATATATATTATGATTAAAACAAAATTAGACTGTAAGTGAATATATTACCACCTTAGATTAAATTATAAACATAAAGCGGCTTGTGTGATAATATAAAAGAAAATATATAATCATCTAATTTTCATACTTATGCTATGAAATATATTTTAATGTTAAATTTTATGTATGAAACATTTTTTATTCATTTATGGTATGTTAAATAAAAGTACATAAACATGTTTATTCTGTTGATTTTTCACATAAATTAAAAAACTAAGAAGAAGCTTGTGTAAAAAAATCAAAATATAAACAGATAGTGGTGACCGTGTCTTTACTGTAATAAACAGATAGTGGTGACCGTGTCTTTACTGTAATAAACAGATAGTGGTGACCGTGTCTTTACTGTAATAAACAGATAGTGGTGACCGTGTCTTTACTGTAATAAACAGATAGTGGTGATCGTGTCCTTACTGTAATAAACAGATAGTGGTGACCGTGTCTTTACTGTAACAAACAGATAGTGGTGACCGTGTCTTTACTGTAATAAACAGATAGTGGTGACCGTGTCCTTACTGTAATAAACAGATAGTGGTAACAGTGTCCTTACTGTAATAAACAGATAGTGGTGACCGTGTCCTTACTGTAATAAACAGATAGTGGTTACCGTGTCTTTACTGTAACAAACAGATAGTGGTGACCGTGTCTTTACTGTAATAAACAGATAGTGGTGACCGTGTCTTTACTGTAATAAACAGATAGTGGTAACGGTGTCCTTACTGTAATAAACAGATAGTGGTGACCGTGTCTTTACTGTAATCAACAGATAGTGGTGACCGTGTCTTTACTGTAATAAACAGATAGTGGTGACCGTGTCCTTACTGTAATAAACAGATAGTGGTAACGGTGTCCTTACTGTAATCAACAGATAGTGGTGACCGTGTCTTTACTGTAATAAACAGATAGTGGTGACCGTGTCTTTACTGTAATAAACAGATAGTGGTAACAGTGTCCTTACTGTAATCAACAGATAGTGGTGACCGTGTCTTTACTGTAATAAACAGATAGTGGTGACCGTGTCTTTACTGTAATAAACAGATAGTGGTGACCGTGTCTTTACTGTAATAAACAGATAGTGGTGACCGTGTCTTTACTGTAATAAACAGATAGTGGTAACAGTGTCCTTACTGTAATCAACAGATAGTGGTGACCGTGTCCTTACTGTAATCAACAGATAGTGGTGACCGTGTCTTTACTGTAATAAACAGATAGTGGTGACCGTGTCTTTACTGTACCATATGTATCTACATAGCTGTAACAATTACCAGTGGTAAACTTTACTTCTTACAATGGAGTCGCCCATGATTTTAATAATGTCTCCACATATAAAAAAATGAAAATATTAACAGATAGTGAGATATAATGAGATCGGCTGATGTCTTGCCGGACAACCGTCAAATCCTTCTGCTCAACGCCGGCGAAATTTTCTTGGGCCGACCACTTGAAATTCTCGTTCATTATCCATCAGGGTTTTTTAAGAATTTCACAACAGCAATTTTACTACGTCCAATCTCACCTGTGATGGCACGTTGAGAGAGACCTTGATTTTGCAACTCGATAACTCTTCCAGGTTCAAACTCTGTCAACTTTTTAGCCTTTGTCATGTTTTACGCCATGTAATACAGGAGATGTCAGTGGGAGATGTTGACAACGATAATGCTTGAACACAAATGACTAAATTTTGTTACGTGTTTATTGATTAACGCTCCGTTTCAGAATGGTCTTAAACTTTTGACCAGCTAGTACTTAGGCTAATTTCATAGTGTTCACATTTTCCCTATTAAATGATAAAAATGTTTTTTTATTTTTATTTTCCCTTTTCCTATTGTCATCTTTCGAAGCTCAACTCAGATAAGTGGTTGAGTCTAACAACACAAAATTCATATTTTTTCTTTATGTTCATTGGCATTAGGATATTGGTCAGCAGTGTATGTAGACAGCTAGTCATTCTGCACATGATTCTGCACCTAAACATGTCCTTACTTATTTCCCGATTGATTAATTGTTGCAGAACTGTCTAATTTATATTTAAAAAATCCATTTAATTGAAAGCTTCAATCGTTTTAAACTGAAGGTTAAGACTACCGATGTTAACCTTCCTTAAACTAAAGGTTAAGACTACCTATGTTAACCTTCCTTAAACTAAAGGTTAAGACTACCTGTGTTAACCTTCCTTAAACTAAAGGTTAAGACTACCTGTGTTAACCTTTCTTAAACTAAAGGTTAAGACTACCTCTGTTAACCTTCCTTAAACTAAAGGTTAAGACTACCTCTGTTAACCTTCCTTAAATTAAAGGTTAAGACTACCTCTGTTAACATTCCTTAATTTTGAACTGATACACAGAAGAAAAGCAAGTAATCAACAGCACCTTCTGCCACCTCTCAGGATACACCGTTTCACAAACGATGTTTTATAGGTCTTCCATGTATATGAAACATTGTGATAAATTGACACATTCCTGACATGAAACGAAATTTGCATGCGGATTATTTGTGGAATACACGGGATTAAGTAGTTAGGG